>OZ012709.1:8399866-9025705 GCA_963942595.1 Cylloceria caligata
ATTATTTCTGGATTATCCTCTACCGGATTTCGCCTGACGTATACAACATGCATAAAGGGCAATATGACAATGGATCGTCAGGCGGATTTTGCTCTTTGGCAAGGGAACAAGTCTCTGCTTCTATGATTCACGAAAGGTTCCCTCCCTGCGGCTTGTATAATATACATCTATGAACCGGTCGGCAGGCAGGCCGGTTAGTTGGTAGGTAGGTGCGTAGTTAGGTAAATAGGTAGATAGAATAGGCGAAGGATGATAGAGAATAGCTGATACGGACACTGGTATGGTGTGCCATCTGCAGAGCACCAACAAAATTTGATGGTGTGATTTGCACGTACAAATGCCCCTCCTGCTCTATCTCTTTCTCGACCAGCGTTGTCTCTTGGCATCAAGTATCTCGACGCTTGAAGGAAAAACTGCTTGTTCAGCTCTTTTCCCTTCTTTCGGTTATCGCAACGAAGATCCGCAGAGAACAGAGACGCGACGACGATAGCAATGAAACTCCTCCGGTTTCATAACTTAACCGAAGAAAAAGTATGAAAAAAATATACGAATAAAAATGGACGCCAATAAAATACTTTGGAAATACTGCGATTCACAGCATGCAATTATGCTAAAATTCTTCACAGTTTTTCCCGCGTGCTCGCGATATTGCCATGAAAATAAACCAATCATCGAGCTGTTCGAAAAATCGTAGTAACCCGGATAACCACAACTAAAATCTTACCTTGGTACAACGATACAATTCTTTAAATTACCATATTAACGTAAACAATTAAATATTACTGTACAACCGAGTATCCTGATACAGTAAAAAATTAATGGCTTAAAGAGGAGAGAAAGAAATTCGGTAAAATTATGACAAAGCCTCACAATGAAATTGTAAAATCCGTAAATCAAAATAGAATTGGAGAGAGAGAGAGAGAGAGAGAGAGAGAGAGAGAGAGAGAGAGAGAGAGAGAGAGAGAGAGAGAAAGTATCGAAATCGAAAGACTGTAAGTTGGCAACCGTGGTTTTACTGCTTTGCGGGGAAGACCCTTATCGCCAGGTTGGTTTGTGGGATTTCCTCTCGCCTAGGGAACCATAACTTTTGAAACGTCCTCGGGGTTCCACACCCAATCATGCCAAGGATAACAACGAACTGAGCAGAGTAGAACGCAGCGTAAGCCAGGGCGTGGTATAAGCGGTGAGAAGAAGACCCGAGGTCGCAGGGTCAAAGAAAGAATGACGGCCAAGTATTGAAGCATTCTTTTGGGTAGCAGTTGACAAAGGAAGAGCGATAGAGTAAAAGGGAGTGTTCAAGTTAGAATATAGCGAGGGGAGTGTGGAGAAACACTCCGACCATATAGTATAACGTCAGTGATAGAGCAGCGAAGTGTCATGGGCCTCCCACTGACCTCCATGGCAGCGTAAAACACAGAAGAGCCATGAAAATACGTGCTGATGCAACCGGAAATTACTTGGAGCTTTACCGCAACCTCTTACTCTTTTTCACAGCGATCTTGCAGCGCAAATAAAAAAAAAAGTACAATTCGCATCACGAAAAGAGATAGTAAAAAAGAGAGAACGAAAGGAAAAAGTGTTGTATCGAATGAAATATGACCCAACCATTTCGGTTGCGAGTTAAATAAACATGAAAGCAGCGGTAGCAACACAGTTCCATACTTCTGTAAAAATGTTTTGAAATATTTCTCGTATTCAATACAGATTGAAGAAAGAAGAGATTGTAGGTATTTGGTAAGAGTGATTTTGGTTGTGCAATAAATTTGGAAATTCGCCCCTACCTTACTGACTGTATACTAAATTTGAGGGGATCGCGTGAAACCGAGAAAGTGGCTCACCGCGCTCTCCCAACCTTCATATAAACCGTACAAGTTGGCTGTTTCACTACGCTCGAGCCATGAGGTATAGCAAGTGCCGGAAGTTCGCGAAGAACTTGGGATGAATGAAATATCGAGTTACCAATGTATAATATATCGCTACCTCTCCTCTCTCGCTCTCTTTCCTTCTCTTTCACTTCATTCGAGTACCTTCGTCGCTGCTGGACTGTACTTTGTATACAGTATATTATTTCAACCCCCGGCGTTCCGAGCCATTCAACACTCAGGCACTTCAATAGAAGGTCCCTCGATAATCGGGCTGAATCGTAGGGGACAGTCGACCTCGTAGGGGTTGCTACTCTTACGCTGCCGGTCAACAACCGATAATCATGTCCCCACCCCTCCATACTACATTTCCTCACTTCACGATATTTTAGTATTTACGATCATATTCTTAGTAGACTTGCTCATGAAAGATCTCTCATTGCGTCGATAACTTTTCCATCTGACCTCATATTCTTAATTCACTTGTTTTCGTGATATAGGATGCTTGAGGTGTCGATAATGTTGAGAAAGCTAAATGGTTGAGAGAAGAAAAAGGATAAGGATTGAAGTGGAAGCTTATGGCGGAAGCAAAGGATAGGATATATAGGAAAGGAAGAAAAGGAAAGGAAAGGATATAGAGGTAAGGGAGACAAGAAAAGAGAAGGAAACAGAGGAAAGTGAAGAAATAGAAGGAACGTGATGGGAAGGAAAGGGAAAAAGAGAACGAGAGCAAGAGGAAGGTTGAGTCCTCTTTCAAAGCCGCACGTAATCTCTGTCGCGGTGACATCCAATACCATTCCCATCTAACAGGAGAAATAGCAGCAGCAGGTCTGCCAACATCAAACTCTGATTCTGCAAAAGCACTAGTCGCCCTCGTCCTCTGCAAGCTGTACTACGTTCCTATGATGTTCTGCCTTCCACTACTTCTCTCTTCACTTCGTGATATAGCACTTCTAATACCGATCTTCTCGCTTATTCTGATTCTTCTTCACTACACTCGACCTTCAGCTTTACAATCTGTAGATAGCCGGTGACGTTAATACTTGTAGAATATAATGATAAGAGATAGATGAAGTTGCGTCGATTTCTACATCAGCCTTCTTTCTTCGCGTCTCTATATCACTTTCTATATTTTCTTTCGCTTCTTTTTTTCGTTCTCGTTATTCGTCTTTCCTTCGATCTGCTCTCCGCCCTATTGGGAATCGATTTGAAAACATTCTCAAGGAAGTATACCTACCTTTCGCATACCCTCTCGTATCCTTCGACTGCAATGAGTTGTTGACAACATGAGACGTTCGCATTCGCTCACTCGCATTTTTCCACACTCAAACTCCTTTTCCTCTTCGAGGTTTATCCGTGGGGCTGCACAAGAGATACATGCCCTGATATCTCGCTCTTTGCAGCACCATCGGTAGAACCAAAAGCGGCAACCCTCGAGCCCCGTAGCTATCTCAAGCTGCTACTACGACGACGACAACGACTACCTCCTATTTATTTCCATCGATTTCGTAAGCTCGACGGCACCAACCTCCTTCCCCACTATACGATCACTGCGAGTGATTTTTATCGTTGAGAGTCTCTCACGGGAGAACTGCATGGGAATTGAGAAAGAAGCGAGGGAAGTGGTAACAGTTTTCATGGGAGAAGCAAGAATTTAGCGTGAAACGGATCAGTGCAGTGCAAGAGTACGAGCACGGTGATTGACCCTTTAAGAGCAAAGCTTAGTTTTGAATACTTTTTGGTTAATCCTCAGATAGAAAACTTTAGGTATACCAATAAACATGTCAATTTATAATTGCTCCGATTATCCTTAGGAGATGTACATAATTTCACATATTTTGTCATATTTCAAACAGTAAAAATGCTACAATATTGACCCTCAAATATCGTTAGAAATGAGATAATATTTACTCCTTGATCATTTTCCATTTATAATAATTATTATTTTTGCTTGACAGGTAATGTCTGTAAACTCGCTCATAGCTGCACTCCTTGTCCTATAATACGTTCCAAACAATTTCGCTTTTCGCGATATAGGTCTCGATAGACTTTGGCGCCCTCTCCCTATGATTTCCACGTGAATGGACAGCTCGAAGAGACGTACTTTAGTCAGAAGGAAGAAGAGGGTGAAAATACACGTATGTGTACACGGCAGGGAAGCGGGAGAAGCTCACTGCAGTCGAAGGAGTCTCAGCACGAATTACGTGAGCTTGACTGACCATAGGAATTTCCTCTGCTTTTCCCGCTGAGCTTTTCTGCGGCATGTAAATATGTATAACCATCCAGTAGTTCAATCGGTTATTGCGTCTAAAGAAAGACTCTATCGAAAAGGACGGAAAAATGCATCCTTTGACGTGGTATCGCTCAATACATTTCGCTCCTTTATGTCACGATCTATCCGTTTATTCATTCAATCGTTTCACATCCCCCCGTCATTTATTTCATTGCAATAAATAATGAGAGACAGGGAGAGAGAGAGAGATCGCATATCTAGATGATACACAACTTGGGAGGATCACTGATCCAACAACCATCGTCAGGAACCTGAGAATTTCCGAGTTTCCATGTCTATCGTGACGACGAGGAAACAGACTGACATATATATTTGGAGGCGAGAGACGAAGACGAGAGAAAGATAGCGGCACTTGGCCGCGCTTTCCACGTCGCTGCTGCAATTACTTCGAAGGACAGAGTGAGAACTTGCAGCATAAACAGCAGAGGCGAGAGCAGCATAGGAGTGGGGGGGGGGGGGGGGTGAGAAGGATACAGAGAATTTCCAAAGTATATCGCACTCGCTCATAGCTCTGCAAAGCACGAGAGAACTCCGTCTCTCTTCACCAGTTGGAAACTTCTCGACGCCGGATGTTACCGGAACGAGAGCTTGCCGTCTCCTCACGGCTCGACGGTTTGACGTAATCCAGAAGGCGAGGCGGAGGATGTTATGGCGCGGGCCAGGCCTCAGTGGTCTCAGCTATCGGACGGGAAAACCGATGAGCGAGTCCCATGCTGCTTCTGCCTGTGCCTACTCTCATACTGCTATCTCCATCGTGCACTATATTATATATGTATGGTATATGATATATACCTATGCCACTTCTGTGCTTTCTCTGGGCTTTCTCTACCTCACAGTTCTGAAGCTCGCGTGGCTCGCGCTGTAAACCATACCAACTCCTTCGCGTATGTCGCGCGTCTGTTTGGGCGTTCGAGCGAATAGTTTCCGAGCTCGATTCCTGACGTGAGGTTTTCGGCGCAACCCGAATTCGACCGTAACAATTCCCAGTCTTATGACTATCGTGTACTCATGGAGGAAGAGCTTCGGTTCACAATTCTATCCTGTGAAACAGTGTAGTACTTTAATATATTCTGATGTTATATACAACTTTGTGCTAAAAATTCTATCAACTGTGAATTCATGTTTAAGGTCAGACATTTTATTTTATAGGGCAAAAACAGGTACAGAGAAATGTTTTTTCTAAAGCTAGTTTTCGATAATTAATTACCGATATTCTGATAATCTGAAAGCAGTTTTATATATAATGCACATTTAAGTATATGTGCGAATACTGTTTAATTACGAAATTGGCAATATACTTTGCATAAATCGAGATTTCTCAAAACGTTGAATAAGGTCTATTTTACCGGTACTGTGAGACATATCACTGAAATCTGCATTATTTATATGGCTTATGGGTATAAATATTGTTGAAAAACGTTTTTATTTTATGTGCAATCTAAATAGTTATATTACTGTTTTTATTAACATTTCCTACGAAATTGATAACTTCTCCGTTTCAGTCTCTTTAAGGGGTCATTCCACTGTGAAACGTTGAACAATTATGATTTTTTCAGAATAATTTTCTTAATAAATGAAATGTCCAACGTAATTGAGGTTTCGCATATTAATACACATTTTGGGAGTATAAAAAATGTTTTCACAATTTTTTCATCGTTTTTTTTTCAATAGACATAGCACTGGACTGAGCGCCTTCAAATAGCGATGGACTGCTAGCGTAGGTGATTCTGGGAGAAATGCACATCTGGAACTAAAAAATCAAAAAGAATTTCAATGAGTATGAGTGTCGTTATTGTCCAAAACAGAATTATTTATTATTACATTTTCGGAATTTGGCAAATCAACAACTAAGGGTATTAAATTGAAAAATCTTATTTCTGCAGCACTTTGTTTACTATCGAGCCAAGCATTAGTACTCGCCAACCCCCATAGAGATTATAGTTATTTTAGTTAGCCTTTGAATACAAGTTTTGAATATTGCATAACTAATTGTAAAATTACTCAACAGTAGGTGAAATATTCTCTGTAGGTCTCTGAATTACTGTGGGAATAGAAAGTTCGAATAGAGTCTTCCTTTATGCAACGATGAAAGCGTTCAGGGACTATTATCTTTCCGACGGGTAACTGCTGAGCTCGTTCTATTAATTATTGACAGAGCAAAAGAGACTCCGTGAAAATGATCCGGAAACTTTGTCGGGACTGTTGAAACTGCTGGTACATGCACTAGACTCTGTGCGAGAAGCTTTGGTACAAAACGAGAGAATGTGGTAGTCGAAGCGATCCAGTGAACGAAAAGGAAGAGAACGGCGGTTGGAAGTGAAAGTGGGAAGGAGTGAGAGCTTTCACGCCAGCAGAAACAGCAGCAGTAGTAGTATCAGTAGCAACACGTGCACCGGATCGTAGCCAGTAAAGCTTTTTATACACCCTTTATACAAGCTGGATATATAGAGCGAAGGCTAGTCAGAGAACCGAATTTCGTCCAGTCTTATGCGAGGAATGGTAGTAGGGGACCCATCCCCAACTCGTTGTCCCATAACGTTGGGGAATGGGTAAGCGATAAAATTCACGAATATCCAACCACCGGCTGGACGGCAAAGCTCTCTCGAGGTATAATGTATACATGCATGTATACAAGACTTTTTGCGATCCAAGGATAGAACCCCACTTGTTTTCAGTCCCTACTAATTAATATCTGCGACGTACTGAATAAAAAATAGACTGTGTATCGAAAACAAAGATCGGAGGTCCCCTAAGAAAAATAAGTACAACCGAATATAAGTGTACCCGGGAAACTTATAGATTGTCCTGTTGTTTTAAAAGTCGGAAATATATCTCATGTGTACTTTCGATATGTTCATCATATATTTACGTTATGTGTTAAATATACATTCATTTTCTTCCATGGGATGTCTGGATCGTACTCTGAAAAACAAATGAATCCCCCAGTAGTTAGATCCCGTAGCATTCAGACATGGTCTTCGTACGTGCATTGCGCAGAATCAATATAGTCATAGGAGAATTCATGGGAGCGTAGTATAACTGCCCCTATCTCTGAGTGAAGAGATCCCGACTGAATCGCTGATCGAGCGAGAGAGCCTCGATTCAACCGGAAATGGATTGCAAGCCTCCGGTCATACCGACACATCTACCGCACGACCACGGTCCTCTCATCACTGATCCACCCACGTTTCTCCTCATATTCGCCCTCTCTCGAGATAGAGAGAAATGGAGAGGGTGCCTTCCCGAACGCGCCCTCCGCCCGCAGCTGGTTGTTGAACTGCATATATCTATGAACTTGAGGGGATGCGTGCTTCGTTGACTCGGATAGCAAAATACCTCGTGCCTACGGTACAGCCCGAGAGAACACGATGATTCTACATACCTGGGTATGTTCTCCCTCAAATGGCAGAGAGTATCGATACTCGGCACCCCCACCTTCCTCCCCCAAACCTTGTGGAACATTGGAGTATCGATAACGATAATTGCGATCAGCGAAACCCGACACGTGAGCTCCACTCCAAGGGAAAATGACCCAGGTCTTCCGTTATTGCTATTCATATCGCAGTCAGATTGCTGGGGTCGTCTTTGTACTCTGTACTTCATCATCGGCTGCCATAGCCTCGGGAAATGATTCTGGTTCTCAAGTTCAGTAGAGCTTCATATATGTATTGACTTGAATACGTTTCTAAGCATTCGACGGTAGAATTTAATTGTGTTTTTAACACCTTTGCTTCCTCATAAACAATACTCATAAAAAAGCTTTGAAGATAGAAAAAAAAATGTCTTCATTTCAAAAATCAATTGAAAGGTTATAATTTTATGAAATTCTGAATTTTCTAAAAAATTGCGTAAACGCTTCAACTTGTGCAAACTTTAACGAGCTGAAACTTTTAACCAATTTATGAAAAATGGGCGTATAATAAGTGCATGTAAGGAAATTCAGGTGACAAGCGATATCGAGGAACGAATTTGACATTATCTTGCTCTTGTAGAATCTCAACTCATTGATAATTAAAGTACGGAAACCTTGCATATTAAAAATTTATTTGGACATGGTTTACTCATTTGTTTCATCGTTCACTTCTTCTTTGATCTTCGTTGATAAGATAGCCAAAACTGATCAACGTACTTCATCATAAAGAAGCTTAGCAAACGATGGTAAAGTATGAAGTAGCAATGTGCAAATTGCTAATTTGCAGAGTTTTTATTTAAAAATTGCTTCTTCGTTTAAAGCGTTCAACTAATGGCTGTACATCCTTAAAGCTCATATGTGTGTCAGCGAACATCATGGCTCTCTTCAGCACATTTCATACAGCAGCGGCAACCCACACGTTGAGCTATAGTGTATAGTATTTTATACATGCTGGATTCGCACACAAAGTAGAAAACATTCACGTACGACACTCCACTCTCTGCTTCACCCATTAATGAATATTTATTGTCCTCTAACTCAAACTTAACGAGGCCAGGCCCGCAGGCTGCCCTGTTCTGCCTCCACGTTGTGAATCTCTCGTCTCCTGCCCCCGCCGTCTCCAAGCGTCTTTCTACCCTTCCTAGCAGACTCCTTCTCACCCCTCGCCACTCGTAAATTATTAAGCAAATTTAATTTACTTGCTACTGCTGCTGCTGCTGCTTGGGTCTACGGGCTTGTATTTCCCTTGCAACTGCAACGGCAGCGCAACAGCTTCTCGGCGTGCTCACCTTCGCGGAATCTCAACACTCATTCCCCTTTTTAACGGGACTTTATTAGGCGCAGAAGTAAAAGAAAACAGGGCACGTGTTTTGACGAGTAATGTGTTAAAGAGTATCATGG
This sequence comes from Cylloceria caligata, assembly GCA_963942595.1. Classification (NCBI taxonomy): domain Eukaryota; kingdom Metazoa; phylum Arthropoda; class Insecta; order Hymenoptera; family Ichneumonidae; genus Cylloceria; species Cylloceria caligata. The sequence goes on from OZ012709.1 coordinate 8,408,835, forward strand.
AATTTCCCGTTTAATCGGTTTTATTATGTAAACTTATTCTAAAATCTTAAAGCATGCTACAATTACATTTTGGTTATCAATTTTATTATTTTGAATGGATTTTCAGAAAACTTTCAATCAATTGTTTCGTCGTTTGCTCAGAACTCTTCGCGATTCAACAAGGATAAAGACTATCCGACGAGAATTACGATGACGCACCAAGATAAAAAAAACTACCAAAAAAACCTATCCAGAATGACGACAGCCGTTGCTGTCCTTCGGTTGAGAGAGTTTCCGAAAAGCAGCGACCTCGCGCTATGGTATCCCAGCGACGGATGACTCTATTACGGGATATACGTATGCACCCGGTCCGCTACTCCATTATTCACGTCGACAGTGTGCGTGGTCTGGCTGCGGGAGGGAAAAGGGGAGACAACGAATGAGGATAAAGAATAGGCTATAGCAGTGAAGAGTGGAGAGATACACAGAGTCATATTACTCCGATGTGAACAGTGGGAATACATCGACAGAAGAGGAAAGAGTCATATCCGGCGTATTTGAAATACGAATGAATGGAAAGTCTTGTATACATAGAGGCACACGAAAGGGAACGAGAATAGGTCGAAATATAAAATTTAAAAAAAGGAAGAAGACAAAGGGAGAAGGCGGAACAACGTAGAGTAGCAATAACTCAGAGATTAAAACAGAATTAAAAAGTGTGCTGAATGCATATCTGTGTCAAGAGCTTCGTTGGGCCGGAGGAGGAAAGGTTGAGCCATCCTGCTACGTCGCTACTGTTGCGAGGGTGAAAGGATTGGTGGTTGTCGGGCGGGAAAGCAGGAGGAGAGGGAGACAGAGAAAACGATGGGATGAGGAAAGAGATCTCACCGCGATGAAAAACGAGGGTAAACATCACCTCCTGGTAGAGAATGCATAGTCTCACTACAACTGCGATTCCACAAGAACCTCTCCATCCCTCCTTCGTTCGCTCGGTGGCTTTCGATTTTTCTTCGTGGTTTTATTTTCTTTTACCTCTCATCCATCGGCGAGAGAGATCACCAAGAAGCGCACGAACGAGAATGAATCTTAAATCCTGATGGGGTGGGATGGAGCGTAATAATCATTGGTATTTGAAAATAAAGAAGAGAAAAAGAATCGGTGAAAAGATTAAATATGCAGAAAATTTATTTAAAACTATTTTAACGAGGCAAACTTACTATTTTGTTTATTTCCAAAATATCACAAAATACAACATTGTATTTACAAAGTTACTACAATATATATTTGAAACAATTTTAATGCAATTCTCCTTTATATTTTGTATCAAATATAAAAAGTTGCCAATATGGTACAAACCGAATATACTTATCTGCATAAAATGTATTCTATGATGAGGAATGGTAAATAGAAATGTCTTGAGGGAGGGAAGGAATGAGAGGTGACGATTCCCAACCAAATTTATTGGCCATGCGTGTATTACTGTAGGCTTGAGATTAGCTTGTATTGCCACACAGTCACTGAGAGAGCCGACGAATAGGAACGAGAGAGAGGGAGAGAGAGAGGGTTGTTAGCTCGAGCTGTTCAGCTAATGAGGGCAAACACGGCCCGTACCATCTCGCACCCTCGGCCAACGTACCCCTTTACAAGCATCCCTTTCCGACGATAGCTCGAAAGCTCCGAAAGGTACTATTTCACCGACACGGAAGAACGAAGAGACGAAATAACTAGAAAAGTTACGAGACGACGGCGAAACATCAGAGAAACATCAATTCCTCTTTGGTGCCGCGCTGCCGAAGCAAAAGACGCTTCGGTTGAAGCCATGGAACCGCGAGAAATCGATCACTCGAGTTCTCTCGGTAAAGCAGCCACGCACGTGGAAGTCGGAGAGCAATATATACGGAGCAGAGGGGTTTGCTCAATCATTCTCAGCTTAGAGGAAACGGGATGTGAGTGAGGGATGGGATGAAGTACCGAGGGCAACTCTCGAAACGAGTTTTCCAATACACTCCGCTCTCGCTCCTGGGTATTCCATAGCTCCTGTTGCTGAGAATGAAGCGAACTGCCGCCGGGAAAATCGTTCAACGTTTCTCGACGATGACTCTCGATTTGTACAACCATTGTCTTTCGGCGTTATACTAAGTGCAGATGATTTTGTAACATAAAAAAGGGGATGAACTTTAATTTTCTACCTCATTGTTCGTCAGTCAATTATTTCGTTTAAATGATTATTTTTTGAACAAAATAATCTCAAACAAGAATTCAAATATCATGAAGTTACAGCGAGGATGCGCAAAGTACTCGATTTAAACTTAGACGATTCGCATACTCAGAAAAGTTCGGGATACTATTTATTGCTAGTGACCCCTTCTAGAATACAAGAGGGAGAGAGCATTGCGAATGACAGCTGGTTGTTCATTATTCCTGGATTAGCGGGGTCGAGGTAGATCGCACGAGTGAGTAGAGGGAGATGGAGAGATCGAGAGAAAGCACACGATTACTTTTCATACATCCCTCTTCGCTTCTGTATCCACAATGACACCAAATAAATAAAATCAAGTACACTAAGTCCCCCACAGCTCTCTCTACTAATTACAAATCCAAACCAGATAAATACTTCTCTAGAGCTGATGACCTTCTTGAACAAATAAACCCTACATACAACCCAATACATTACATCGTGTCGTAATAATTTCGTTGAACATGAAATAGTCCCATTTGGTTGAGAGGGATTTAGCTAGAAAGGGAGCAGGGTTGTTAATCTTTCTTGGCACATTTTCCCCGATGGCGCTAAAGCACCTGAGATCGAGATTGTTTCATTGTGCGTACCCTGTAAGCAAGCTCTTTGCCACCGATACTATGACCTAAGCTTTGTATAGCTATTACGTAAGTTTCTTTCATTCCGGATAAAGGGAGGGGGCCCGTACGTAATCGCGACCCTGTATCTCGGGTGCGTGTCCGAATATCCAATCGAATAGCTGCTTTGACCGATCGCTTTGTCGGCGAATAGCACCGGTGTGCTTTATCATCCAACATCGGCGTACATTTATATATAACTCTATAACGTCCGAGTCTTGTAATCGACGTAGCAGTGTGAGCGAACTCTACGCATGAGAGAGTAACCGAATCGCCATTAGGGATATAGAATAGTCAGGGAAGCGTGCGTGGCCAACAGGGACCGGTGATATTCTCCTCCCAACCTCAGGGCTCGGAGGACTCTCTCTCTCTCTCTCTCTCTCTCTCTCTCTCTCTCTCTCTCTCTCTCTCTCTCTCTCTCTCTCTCTCTCTCTCTCTCTCTCTCTCTCTCTCCCTTCCTCTGTTGACTCTACAGCCTGGGATATAATCCTCACCACACCCCCTCATCTCTCCTCGACTGCCTCGTCCGACTTGGAAATATCACGCACTGTGTGTTACAGCAGAATAGAATCGACTGAACGTACTATACCCTACAACCTGCTGCTGCTACTGCTAGCCAACCCCGTTTCCCTAATTTGCATGTTAAACACCACGCGTACGTCGCGTCCCGTTCACTTTCGGCCTCCCAGGACCCGACCCCGTGCCGCGTTGATCCTCGTATACGGTCTGACCAGAACTCCTGCTCCGCAGGGACTTTGCTCGACTACTGTAACCCCCGGTTCTTGATTCCCAACGATAACTCGACTTGCTAATGCAATAGCTCGGCAAAAATTGTCGCTGGAACGCTCAGCGTACAACGAGGAACTGTTAAATGTTGATGGAGCCACGAAGCTCCTGCAGACTTTTAAGTGCCTCGTGTGAATTACATACTTTTTTCTTCGTAGTAGAAGAATAAATTCACAAAAAAATGCATGTTTAGTTAAATTTAATTTCATTAGAGTTTATCTCCTTGAAAAAGTTTATTTTTTACACGAACAAATTACCTTTTTAGCTAACTTGCGTCATCATCGTTTCGTTTACTGTCACATAAATAAATGAGCGGAGTCGCAGAGTATAGGAACGCGCGCGAACAAGCTTCGTGTCCGAGTGAAACTACCCTCGGAGAACATCATCGATGCAAAGACATGCAAATGACTGCGAGCTGCGTATACGTAATTCGTACGGCCAGTAGGAATTCGCGTTGTTTTAATGACTCTGGCAGTATAGAAAGACGCGACACAAGCAATTGACAGAGAACTGAGCCCGGTACGCGCGCATAGCTCTGTAGTGACTCCATAGTACCTCGTGCTTCACCACTGTTCCGCTGCTACAGCAAAGCCGGCGTATCCCCGATCGTAAAACAGCATTATGAGTTACGACTTTAGATTAAACCTCAGTGCGAGATCCACTAGCTTCCTATTTTCCTGTATCGTTTCTCGAGCTCGCTCGACATACGAGCGCGTAATTCTATCACGTCAGGCGTGGGAACTCGTGCTTTTTCCACCGATTGCACCTCCCACGTTTCCACGACAAGCCGCTCAATCGCGTCATGACTTTACCAAGTACATCGTGACGATTACGCATTATCTATTTATAATGTTATATGTTTATAATTATCCATTTGGTGTGATCTCTTTTCGGTATTCGACTCGCGTGGGCAATATAAGCATTTAATACCCTTGACCACGGCGAGATTTTATCGTTTTACGAGGTTCAGTACACTCACTAGCAATCCGAATCAGTCGAGAGGGACCATATTTACTTTGGGAACTCGTCTAGAATAGCAGAACAACTCAGACATATCTATTCACAACTTTTATTATTAAAAAAAAAAAATGTATTGCATTCGGAACAGAATTAATGGAACGATTGACGAAAAATGCTATGGACACTGCAGCATTTTCTTATTATAAAAACTTACGAAAACTAACAACTCACAAAATTGATAAAAGAATCTATTGATCATTTAATGGATATATTAACAACTGTGTTGAGGAAGATATATACATAAATGTGTCTGTGTAATTACTCATAAATGCTCATTTAATACAAACCCTGGATCTATCAATCATCGTACCGCAAAAGTCGTCCCATTGTCTTTCTTTCCCGCTATTTAACGATCAATCGGGCGTTATATTGGCCGCCTGGCACGTGTCAGCAGTCAGAATTGCTCTGTCGACACAATGCACACCCGTTTGATTATTAATTGGCTCATGTTCGAGAAGAACGGCCCGCTCGCACCGTGCTATTTACAGCAACGCTGTGGAATATTGCTGTAAAACTTCCAAACGTATCACCTGACACACTGCCGGGTTATTGTAACATAGCCCAAGACCAGTATGTAAGCGTCAGGATGATATTTAATATTTGAATGTATTGATGAATTTGCATCATCGTTGTTTCATCAAAAATCATTGACAATAATGTGAGGGTAACCCGTACTGGACTGAAACTGGCTGAATGAATCCGCAGCATTCGCCATACATCGTTTCCTACACACGTACGTGTGCGAAACTAGTGAAATCCTCAGCCGCAAATGTGTACACGCCATGCCAACGTACACCTCTATATACATCCCAGTGGTCCTTCCGCAGGAGCCATAAAATCCGACGTATGCCCGGGACGAATTAGAGAATTAATTGTGCAACGAGGCTGTCACGCGAATGCTCAAGAGCCTGGTTGGGCTCCGCGCACAGACCGGATCCGACCGAACGACGAGGTTAATCCCTTTTCAAATTCGGCCATGCTCTCTCGCTGTCTCGCTCGCTCCGGCGTTCCACATGCACCAACAATCATGCAGCACACTGTGGTCGCAAATTGCCGATGAAAATCATTCGCGAAGCGTTAATAATGCAATTTAATTTTAATAACGGCACGAAATCATGCAGAGATCGAAAGGATTTGTTGGCCTTTGTGAAGGTAAACGGAGCCTTTCAAGAGAATCGTATGATACCAAAACACCTACGGCTCAACGATGGAGATCCTTTACAAAGCGTCTTTTCCTCTGGAACCTTTAACCATGACTTTTGACGCCACACACCATTTATCTAATTGAGGACCGATTTACCCTCTCAACTATCCCCTCACTTTTGGAGTTGATAGTATCTGACGCTAGCGTAGGAGAATCACACGTGTATGAGCCAAGACGCATCGGCAGAATCAATGCAGATACTACATGGTGTAATCAGCGAGAGCAACACTTGCCTCGGGATTACTGGTAAAGAGCACCATGGGGCATCACAGGGCGAAGGGTTAACTTGAGTTATTTCGCGCACTTAGTCGAGGTAATTAATGCTGTGAGTCTCACGGCGACGAGTGCCTTTCCTGACTTCTCTCTGTGCATGCTTACTATCGCTCATTCTCTGTACACTTACTCGGGCACTCACAATACGCTCTTACGCGTTGATAAGCCGGTAAGAAAATATATTTGACGATGACACGATTCACGCCTCGCCGCTCTAGATTTCATATGCGAAATCAGCTTTTCAGGATCTTTCCATCACACACAGGAATAATGCGGGTTAAGCTTGAGACAAATCATATATAAATAAAAAGTGTTTTCAAATAAGTTACAATTTTCTTCCTCAGCGAACAAAATCGTAAAATTTAGTAGGCATTTTACGACAACTTACCGTAGGAGTCTTTAATTCGTACATAAGAATCATTGGAACAGAAATAGCAATAAAACGGATACGATGACGAGTTCCTGAGGGTGGAGAGAATTCTCGTGGAGCCACGTTGCAACGTGACGACTTAAATTAATGCTAACAATTCGCCTTTGTGCGAAAACTAAGGTAAATGCTTTAACAGCAGCCACTTACAATAACCTGGTTTCTGTTGAATCACCCGTGGTGCTACGTGGAAGGTACGAGGGAAAAGGCGAAGGGTACGTTGTGGAATGAGGTAGCTGCCAGGTGAGAGAAACGAAGCGAAAGAGAGACAGAAACAAAAGGCGGTTAGAAATCGAGGCGGAAATGTTGGCTCGGTAGCATCCGAGGCGTTGAAAACTGGTGGTGGAATAATACGATATTCCAGCAAGACTGAAATACTCTCCAACTCGCTCTCGCATTAGCCATTCTTTGATGGTGTAATCAAGGCATTAAAATATTTTTCCGACGGTAGCCACTACCACCACTACGACAATTATTCAATTTTGTCTCGACCAACTGGCCCACCTTTTCCTCGGTCGCGCGAGCGCTCACGACTGTCGTCCGAATACAGCTATGTTTTTTTTTAATTCAGGGACATAGCTTTGTCTCCTTTTATTTGTTCTGTCCCTCTCGTTGACTTCAGCTTCAACCTCTCCCGGCAACCGTCGAAAGAAATGTTCTTCTTAATTCAATGGATACAGCGCGACGGCGCTACTGGCGATCGGCCAACTATTGATTGCGTTGATATCCACTCGATTCTTTCCCCATCTCCGTTCACGTCGTCCGCACACCAGACTCTACCTTCTTGCTTCGTTTTTCTTCTCGTTAATTACAAGATTATAATTGGCTCAGACAGATCGAGGATAATTGAAGAAATAGAGAAAGTAGAGAGGACGATTTCACGGAGATCGAAACTCTCACTGCGGCTCAGCTTATTGCCTATCGATACTGTCGTAAACAGAAGAGATTACTACAAAGAATTCTTTACAATAATTAACGATTTATGCCTTCAGCTTCATCAACGTTAATTCTTATAAAAGTCTTCATTGACTTTGTAATGATATTTCTTTTATTTTACCTTTATACCCGTCGTTAATGAAAAAGGAAATAATTATTTTGATCTTTTACTGAACAACGTCGGATTTTTATTTTATGTGAATATCGGATTCGAATTGAATGCAATATCTCAGATAAGTATAGAAAACAAAGATTACATTAATTGGGGTAAGCTTGACGAATCCGAATGCCGATAATCTTTGCCATCGTAAAATGACCCTGAAGATTTCTGCATCTGCATTTTTTTGTACATTGTCAGCCGTATCTTTTTATCGAAGCACCGAATCCAAAAGTGTCTAAGGACTTTTTCGTTTATTGATCCATTCTCTTCAGGCGGGTATTTTTAATTTTTTTAAATTTCCTATTTTAAGGCAATTTGAGCCATTTTTTTCCGATTTTGCCATTAATGTTACCCGTAACTTTTCCCCCGTGGATCCAATCAAAATATGTCGCGGGATTCTTCAATTCCTTTTTTTATTTCCGAATGGCGGTTATTTTTATTTTTTTTTTAATTTTTAATGATTTTTTTTAATCCGGAATTGTACTATTAAGTGCCTGCGGTTAAGAAAAAATGAGAAAGAAAAAGGTTACATTACATAGAAAATCCTCCCCGTCGTGTTCCTCTAGTGTATCATGGATTACATCACGCGTTACGGATATAAATTCGAATCGATTTCTACACTTGAATATTCATTGTTTTATGACAAAACTTATTACCAAATGAGAACTCAGCTTTGGCTATACTTGTCGCATCTACTTTCATTGTCTTCAACGACTTTACATAAGGTGACTTGAATTGCTTCAATAGACATGAGCGCAGCCCACAGATACGAGTCAATAGTAATGTATAGTATCCAGTAGTTAGTATCCAGAAGCCCGCCGCAGTTGTAGCAGCGGCTGGCTCCGATAATATATCTCATTTTCAATCGGTATCATGCAAATCGATACCCGTTTCATATTCAATGAGACGATTACCGTACACGCGGAGCGCGGGCTGAGTTCAGTGTCATCAGAGTCGAACGAGCGCATGAGTTGCTAGGGTTTACGCTGAGGGGGTGGTGTTCGGCCAGTGTGTAACGCACACTGAACCAGAGAAGCTAGGGGTGATTCTCCCGTCGAGGGTGGAGAATCCCGAAACGCTATGCCGTGTCGCACAGGGCTAGTACAGCTCTATATATGCGTACCTTCGGATTCACTGTGGCCTGGTTGGCTACTCCTATTGAAATATTAATCTGAACGTGATAGAACCAGGTAGACGACTGCTGACGGTGATTTGCCACAGCCTCGAAGGTACCTCATAGCCCCAACATTGCATCACGTGGAATCCATCGCGTGCCGTCGTCGTCGTCATCGTGAATATAAGAGAATTTCAGTGTACACAGTAAAAGAAAATTGACTTCGATTTCTTGAATTCCCGGATATATAGATCAATAACTTTCTCCTATCGCCGTTATTACGGAACATTTAACTTCTCGTTTTACAGAAAATACAAGTTATTACTCGATAATTATTGTTTGGGATTTTCGATTACGTTGTTGCTGTCAAATCGAATGCTGATCAGAACAACTTTGATCGTTACTCCGACAAGGAAATACTATGCTCAGCGATCATCCGTATTGAATTAGATCCAAATGTAGCGAGACTTCGAAAAATACTTGAGATACACGGACTTGACTCGTGTCTTCGTAATGCAGTACGAAATCCATTTCCACCGCGAAGAGAGAGATAACTCTGATTTAATCGAAGAAGAACCTCCGATGTTCTCTCTCTCTCTCTCTCTCTCTCTCTCTCTCTCTCTCTCTCTCTCTCTCTCTCTCTCTCTCTCTCTCTCTCTCTCTCTCTCTCTGTATTAAAATTTCACGCGTGCCATTTTGGAGAAGCTTCTATCTCCGACCTCCTTTTCCTTTCACCTTACGCTGTACGACAGGTGTTGAAATTACGCGTGGCCTTCTCTGCGTATGTTCTATACATTTCCAACGGTTTCTAGACAGTGCAGGGTGCTGCTTGGTACGTGTCTAATTAATGTCGAGCACACACGTACTCTTGCTAACTAACCCTCATCCTATTACAGTGACGGCAGAGTGGTAGCACCTAGCATTCAAACTCCCGGATTGCGTAAGCGAGTTAATAGAAACACGAGATTCCAGTCTCGTTCTTGATAGAACGCTGCACATGTATAATTCGCGGTGATACGTGAAGTCTTTGACCCAGATAAGCCCACACCTTTAAGAAATAGAAATTCTAAGGGAATGTAGAGGAGTCGAGGACTCAAGGACTCGGAAATGTGCGAGAACAGCACCGAGACTTGAGGGAAAAGTATGCAGAGGCGGAGAGCACCAAGCGACATCTGGCAAGGGAACAAGAAGAGAAGTTAGTTTGATAGGAAGTTGTGAGGTCACAACAAACGGCCTTGGTGAGCCCACCAAAGTCAGAGATATCAGTGATTTAATTACCGCATAGCATCCAAGAAGCAGCAAGGACCTATCTCTCTCGCTCTCTCTCCCTCTCGCTCTCGCTCTCGCTCTGTTACTCGTAAAGCGCTGATTGCCGTGTGGTTGCGCGAAGCATTGGAACCTCTGGGAGTCGGAAAACCGTCTGTGTGCGCGTACACGTATACGTGCAGCAGGTACGGCAGAATGTGGAAGCAGTGAGAGACGAAGAGACCACAGGAAGACGAGTCGCGGCGCCCCGACGACACGCCGACTTTGTAACTAGTTAACTCTCATCATCTCGCGGGTGGGTTGAGGGGCTGGGAATAAGGACGCTGCTAAATCAAGAATTCCGTGGCTAAACTCAGTAAATAAATATATATAGTATATCTATATATATAGGGATTTCTATGTACGAAAACCATAATGTATTCCATGTTGTATAGCAATGTATTCCGACTCATCAATTTATCTATTTCCTACCCTGCTCTCGTCAGTGGCGGTATTTGCATTCAAGATTTTATATCGATATTCATATAAATGTGAAAGTAGGAGATTGCGGTATTACACAATGTTACGGTTTTGTGGTGCAAGAGAAACGTGAATCCTCCTTTCAATGCTCGCACATGCTCGTGTCGTTCTACCAACTCATCAGCGTTATATCCTGGGAACGTATTCTAGTTATCGTATTCGCGCGATACGAGTTGCAGACCCGCTGCTGATGATGATATTAAACTTGTACAACTGTACAGTAATTATTATTTGCTGATGTACGACGCGAACGATTACCACGATTGCGCTGCTATGTCTGGCATCATCATCCCGGTTATACGTATTTGCGCGAGCGCGTAATCATAGTAGGTGGAAAGAGCACGGAAATGGAAAGAGGGTGGGGCAGAGAGGCTCGAATACACGTAATTAAGCGTCAAGCATTCGTATCCTAAGCTAGATAATCAATTCGACATCATTCGTGCATCGGGTATGGTTATATATATTCTAGTCCCCGCAACATTACTAAAAACAATAATAATAGGACGTTCTATGACTTTCGTGAATTTCCTGAACCTTCGGCCCTGTTTTGTTAATTTTTAAAGAGATTCTACATTTCAAATCGGACTCTATTCACCCTGCATATAAGCAGAGCCCTTCCAAATTTATGATGAACTTTCGATAAAGTATGTCCTACATAAATTCACACAATTTCGTAATAGCGTCGTTGGTCGTTATATTTTTCTGCATTTTTTTTTTCGCTCCCTGTATATAGATATCAGGAGTACAAATTGAAAATGCGGGATTTTTTTCTATTTTTGAACGTTTATTCTGAAAAAATGGTAACAAATGAATTATTCAAAGTATTGTCCATCGCTAGCCACAACTTTTTCCCATCTTTCTGGCAATTTACGGATACCGTCGCGAAAAAATTCGGCCGGCTTGGCTGCTATCCAGTCATCGACCCATTTTTGGGCTTCTTCGTAAGAATGGAAGCGCTGGTCAGCTAGGCCATGTGTCATCGATCGGAAAAGGTGGTAATCGGAAGGAGCAATATCTGGGCTATACGGCGGGTGGGGTAAGACTTCCCATTTCAGCGTTTGTAGGTATGTTTTGACCGGCGCTGCAACATGTGGCCGAGCGTTGTCATGTTGCAAAATTACTTTGTCGTGTCTTTGCTCGTATTGTGGCCGTTTTTCTTTGAGTGCGCGGCTCAAACGCATCAATTGAGTTCGGTATAGTGCTCCTGTGATGGTTTCGTTCGATTTCAATAGCTCATAATACACCACACCCAGCTGGTCCCACCAAATACAGAGCATGAGCTTGGCGCCGTGAATATTTGGTTTGGCCGTCGATGATGATGCATGGCCGGGGTAACCATATGATTTTTTGCGCTTCGGGTTATCGTAATGGATCCACTTTTCATCACCAGTGACAATGCGATGCAAAAAACCCTTCCGTTTTTGCCGTTCGAGCAGCAGTTCGCATGCAAAAAAACGGCGCTCGACGTCTCTCGGCTTCAGCTCATACGGCACCCAATGTCCTTGCTTTTGGATCATTCCGAGGGCTTTTATACGATGGGAAATGGCTTGTTGTGTCACTCCCAATGAATCTGCGAGCTCTTGTTGAGTTTGACACGAGTCTTCATTGAGTATTGCCTCCAATTCAGCATTCTCAAACTTTTTCACTTGGCCCGGCCGCTCTTTGTCCTCAACGTCAAAATCACCACTTCTAAACCGCACAAACCATCTCTCGCACGTTGAAACCGATGGAACATGACTCGGATAAGCCTCGGAGACCAATCGATGTGCTTCAGCAGCACTTTTCTTCAAATTAAAGAAGTAAATTAAAACTTCCCGCAAATGCTGTTTTGTTGGCACGAAACTCGACATATTGAGAGCTCAAAAAAACTATGAATTTGACACTGCGACAAATTGACACATACTGAAAATTAAAGCTATAAGACGTAGCTTTGACATGAACATAGTCACAGTACTGCCTGATGCGTATAGCGTTAGTAACGCCATCTGTTATCAAACCCGCATTTTCAATTTGTACCCCTGATATTTTCACGTATCTCCTCAATTTTCTTCATCGATCTATCTCGCCATTGCTCGAATAGACAGAAAGATGTCATGGCAAGCGAGGTTGGTGAGGCACCTTGTAAAAATGCAAAACCCCCTTCCTCCCCTCCTTCTCTTTGTACGTAGCGATGACAAGAATCGAGAATAGTCGTCGTCCTTTCAATCCACCGTAGTTTTTGTGCGATTTAACTCTTCCTTGCGCTCTCTCCCATCGTTACTCGGTACGTGGTATTCTCGGCAATGCAGTTAACATCCCCCGGCCATTAGTACATAGCAAACCACGAAAACTCTATACCCTGTCGTCATATATTTCTGAAAGTCTTCGGGAGGCGATAGCTTATGGAAGTTATGGGTAATACCACTGTTGTCCCCCTGACGGCCCCATTCATATGCATATCAGTGCTGGCCGATGCGCAGAACTTGCTCACCCTAGTTATGTACTCACATTCCGATTTCTAGATTTGAAACATTTCCTAGTCGGTCCCCACGCCGTTTAGCTGAAATCCACTCTCAAAAATGTACTACGTCTAGGCTTCAAAACTTACTCTGTTACCGGAACGCCATTTAACCGCTCTTAGTTTCATTCGTTATTAAATTACTAAATCTTCCAATGATTTTAATACGTGAGATACCCAAACGACTTGACTGAATATCCGACTCGTCATTGTCGCATTAGTACGGTTCGTAGGGTGGAAAGGCAAGCATTAGATTCCGGAGAGAAGCGAGAAAGCGCAGTCTTTCTATCCGACACAATGACGACAAGAATGACGATGAGGATCCATAAAGCTTGCTCGCAATATCAGATAGTCAGCCTTTCCTCCCTTAGAGAGAGTCTCGGGTCTGTAATTACAACCACGCGAGACCCATCCATCAGAGTTTCCGACTCCCCTGCACGATTCCGCTGCGAATACTCTAGTACCTGCTCCGCCGTTTATATAGGTTGAACAACAGTGAATGAAGTAGATACCCAAAAAATCATATTATGTTATATCTGTATACTGATGCAAAACAAGCATCGCAATTTATTAGGAATATAAGACATTTTACTAGGAAGAGGCTCAGCTGATACCGAGTGAAATGTACTCATTGTGAATAATCCTGCAAAGATGAACGGGTGAATAAACGAATATCGAGGCATGTGTATGGATGGATGTCTCTATCCTCCGTGACAGAACAGCCGCAACATCATCGGTACAGGATACGTGACTCATCCGGGTGTTATCTCGCGCCCAGTTTCCAGTCCGGTTATCCTTGATAGCAGCGAGACCGGGGTGGATTGAAGGGAGTGTCGCGATGGATCTTTAGCGTACCCTCGTTTCTGTCAGGTGCTGGTTAAGGTTAGGCTGTCGCTTCCCCTTAGTACTGCTTGCATTACGAGAAGTGATCCCTCTGTCCTGAGAATCTTCCCTGAACGCGTCTGGAATGTCAGTGGGTCAGGTGATTGCATATACGAGGTGTGTAACTCTGTAACTCGTGCCGGAGTGAGAACGACCGAAGTCTCCTCGTTAGTGAGCGCCCCTGGGAGTTTCGAAAGCTTGATGACGTGGCTTGCAGCTTCGTTGGGGTGAAATTCATTGATCTGAGCGAAGTGAATGACTCAGCAACTCATTTAGACAGTTACGCTGTGAGGAATGCATTAAGGGAGGTTTGGAATCCGTGATACTTTCGATTTTGAGAAAAATGGGAATTCTTTAGTCAAAAATGTCTGTGCAATAAAATTTTAATTATTTACAAACTGGCAATCTACTTAATGACTAGAAGTTTTACATTCGCACCGTTTTATTAAGGATATTCGTACCAGAAACAGTTGAACTAAGGGGAAAGCGTCGTAGTGAGCTAGAAAGACGTAGACGTTAAAAATCTTTCGCCGATTTAACTAACCTCAAAAGCTAGACTGTGAATTATCATCAAATTTTTGCATAATTTGTCGTAAGATATCCTTCTCGTTCTGCTCGTTCATTATTTGGATCGAACTGAAATTGGCGGAGAAAATCTCTATATTCTATTGTTGTCGATCGCTTTTCGTACCAATCCACATACAAATTTTTTTATTGCGACATTTTTGCGGACTTATTTCTGCAAAGTAGCGGAATTCCAACGCAATCAAACAGAAAGTCGTTTTGGTTAGGACATCCTTAACTTAAAGCATTTGCTATTCAATGCTACTCCCCCCCCCCTTCCCAAAGGGTTTGTTATCGGTTCGGTAATATATCACGATGATGATTTGAACGATCGTAATTTGTCTACCAAACGTTCAAGGAACATTTCCTATTCCTATCTGACCAATAGCGCTCGTAACCACTTGGAAACTCGGGTGTGCATGGTGATGCTCCATCGTCATGTCGCTAGATAGATATATAATCTGAGGGCTGCTTCTCCGGAAAGATAGTCGATCAGCAATAGCAGTTCTCAATATGCGATGGGAGAGAGAGAGAGAGTGAGAGAGAGAATACGACCGGTAAAAGGCCGAACCAGTTAAATCGCGTCAAGGAGAGAACGTGGTACACGATAATCCGTAACAAGACGTCCATTACGTCATGGGAAGTTCGTGATCTCTCTTGCGACGCCAAACTCCGAGGTCCAGAGTTATCCATTCCGTTCTGGTTAAGGTTGTTCAGGGACAGCTATATAGACTCGTTATAACTCGATGAGATATAACGTGCGGGGTTAGCAAAGTTGTCCGTAAGTCCGGAGCGCTCCTCTCGAGGTCGCGGAACATCCTTTACTTTGGAAACTCCTTCAGAGTCTGACCACTTATTGCCCGAGTGCTCGCTAAAATTATCCTACTTCTGGAACAGTGGAGGCTGCTGAGTAGATCCAGAGCAAGAGTGGATCTATATAATCTCAATTAGTCACTGCCCGTCTCCGGTGGAGCGTCGGACGTGTACGCAACAATGATCTACACGCGAGTAGCACTTCCGTAGCGGTAGAAGCTGGCCCTACATTCAGTGGCTGTTAGATCGTAACGGCACCGTTAATTGCCACTACCAATCAGCGAGGTCACGAGTCACCGACCAAAGCAAAACGGTCGTACCGGTACGACGAGCAGAGGAGCAACTGGAGAGAGCGTTTGGGCAGCTTCGTTGATGGCCCCTGTCGGAACTGTACTCTCCAACACTTTGAGTGTGTCTCGGGCGTAACCTATCGGGAGAGAGTGAGGGAGGATTCGCTCCAAGTATCTGCTACAACCTGCTCTCATGTTTGGATAATTGCACATGGATGCCCTTACCCACCTTTAGTCTAATGCGTTTCATCTCTGTGTACGGTTATTCCCGATGATTCAGCTCCTTGCTAAATGAATTTATATCCTTTGAACAACAATGAAAAGTCTAAACGATGCCTAGACAATGCCTAGACAATGCGTGTGTCTTGTTATGTGGGGAACAATTGAATTACAAATGAATATGCTTGTAGTAGATAACGACTTTGGCATTAAGGATTACTAGAATTACTATTTCTAGAATCACTATTACTAGAATCAATAAGCAGAGCTGAGTAAAATTATACTCAGCTATGTTAACATGGACCCAATGAATTATTTGTTGGTGGTAAAGCAATAAATTGAAATGCCAGGCTGTTGGATATCTGTTAGTTCTAACTATAGATCGTAGAGATACATACGAGGCACCATAATGAATGAGTATAGCGTGAAAGCGCTCCGGTACCACGAGCTAAGCATCCTAGTTACGGTATCCCAGCAGTGCCTCTAATAGGTCGCTAATTACAATGCACCGATATACCTCTGCATCGTTCTCAGTAGTACGGTTACCAATATACTGAGCTCCCCCTCCCCCCCAACTACGCGGAAAAGCCCTTTTGCTCTTGGAATATATTAGTATACAATGTGCACTGAATTCCGTTTTGACCGTTTGACCGATTCCTAGAGTTATATTCGATTTTCGCACCTATTACACAACATATTATCCAACTCTGAATTGTTCCCTCTTATATCCTATGAGAACTTTTGCCACAACATATTTCCTTAACGATCATGTACCTGTAGGCCCCCCTGGATTAGATTAGATTAGAGCCCGCTGGTGTAATTGCCGATTAATAACGCAAGGTTTGCCGACAGAATAGAACCTTCGGTGTGTGTGCACGCGCGCGCGAGTGTGTGTATGTATATGTGTGGGTGTCAGCGCGTTGGGGTGAGTTGAAGCGAAGAGCAGGTACAATTACTCAGCGTTCTCCGTCGTCGTCTTCTCATAGTTGACAACGACAATGGTAGAACTGGTATTAGTGGGTGGTTCAAAAATAAAGTTGGGGATGTGTTCGACCCGATGGGACCTGTTCAGAGAAAATGGTCACATCCATCATGTGACAGCTCGCACCTGTGGTGATTAAGACGAAAGACCACCAGAATCTGGGTCAATCAAGCTGTGTGCAAGCTCTTGCGTATGTTTGCTTCGATATTTGTAAGACACATTGACGAAAAATGAAAGAGCGAGTTAGAATGCTCTCTCGTCCATTAGTATTGATACAGATTGAACTGGTGTCAACGTAGGAGCATTTTTGTCTTTCGAAACACTTTATCATTTAAGAGTATTCTTACCACGAATGAGTGAGAGAAATAAAAAAAGTACGAGAGGGGACCCCGATGAATGCATTAGTCATTGTGTGAGAGAGAAACTCGTACTTGAGCGCAAGAGAACTAATAAGAGATAGATGCTAAAAGTTTGTCGTTTATTGTATTAACCTCAAAAGCTAAACGGTGAATCATCATCAGATATGGGCATAATCTGTGATAAAGTATACTCCGTTCTGTTAATTTTTTATTTGGAACGAATAGATAATGGCGGAGAAAATCGCTATATTCTATTATTGTCAACCGCTTTCAGCACGTTTCTACGTAAAACTACGTAAGTTTCAACCCACATTGCCAAAAGACTAGTCCGTCAAATTGTTTTATTTATTGCGACAAAAATCAGCGTCCTTTTTTCTACTGATTAGCCGAGTTCCAACGTAATCAAACAGATATTCGTTTTGGCATGAATATCCTTAAGTCCAACCACTATTTTTTCTCATAAATGAAACTATCGTCACCTCTAATAACTTTTATATACGATTGAAAGACCAAAATGTTACATAATTTAACTAATTGTTTATTTTTCTACCTTTGCGGAAGTCATTTAGTAATATTTCGTTTATTGGACCTTTTACCTTAATCTAAAATCATTTAAAGTAAGAATAAAGTCAGAAAAAAGGGACGCATCCAAGATCATAAATTGAAAAATTGCTATAAATTCTGAACCCTTCTACTGATTTATACCAAATTGAATATATAACAACTCTGAACATTAGTTTATTTTTGTATAAAATTTGAATTCAACTTATTAAAAATTACGTGAGTTAGAGTGACAACGTCAATTTTTCGATAAATTCACAATCCCACAAAATCCAAACCTCCTTATAGATTCGGCTCAGATTCATCCCAAATATCCTTGAAATATTATTTTATTTATACAGAACTATTCAGTTGGAGAATTGAAAACTTGCGTTAACTGATGAAAATTTTGACGAAAGTTATACGGAACAAAGAGACATTTTTGCTACACAAGTGTGCCAAGGTTCGAATCATTCGATCTAGTTATTATGGAGATACCGAGGTTTGAATTTGTCGATTGCTTAACATGCTCACATATATACACATATACTATATATATATCCGGACATTGTATCTAAACATTTTTTCTCAACGCTTTACAGTATCTTGACATAAACATCTCAAGAAAAATATTTTCACGAAAACAAATTTTCAAAACAAAGCCCTTAAAGTAAAAATGACAAATATGACACGCCAGGCACTAAAGGGTAATACTATATAATATTTATTATAAAAAAAAGAAAAAAACGTTTTTAAAGTGTTAATTGTTTCATTTTAACTCATTCACTGTTGGTTCCATTCAAGAGAACAAACTGTCCTTGTCACGTGTCAGAATATTTGAAGTATAAATGAGTTTTCTCGGGTGTGAATAAACAGCTGATGGATTGAGGCTGAATTGTGGAGCAAGAGTCTAGAGCAGGGGTCTCCAAACTTTCCAGCCTTAGGGCCATACTGATTACTCCAGTAAGTTCCGAGGGCCAAAACCATATTATCATTGTTGCCGGTGGTAAAAAGTGAAATAGTCCAAAATCTGTCCGCGGGCCGAATGTGGCCCTCGGGCCGTAGTTTGGAGACCCCTGGTCTAGAGAATTCGGAAAGAATTTTTTCAAACGAGATAAAGAATAAGAGAATTTCATTGTCATTAGAAGACCACTGGTCTTTTGAAGGTTTTGCTTCTACTTTTGCTGTGGCCGTGTTACCCAGAACGAGTGGGATAAGCACAAAAGTTCTAACAGGTACAACTGGCATACGCTCCCCTAGGGTCGCTGACTGGCAAACACATCAGACCTCGAGAACCTCATTTCCCGAAGGCCAAACGCTTTAGGCAGGATTTGATGGTAGATTTACTGTGGCATTGTACTGCTTTGTCTCTCTTTGACTCTCCTCTCCTTTCCATTCTACCTCTGCTTCTCTCATTCTCATGATACTCTACTGTGTATATACATCGAGCTTTATATACCGTTCGGTTTCAGACGGGGTTTGCCCAACCCCCATTATTGCTTGATATACCGGGAGATTAGGAGCACATGTTACGTACACCATGCCCATAATGCATACCCTGACCATAACTTGGCCCGCGCGCAACACTAAACGGGGTTAATTCCAACTACCGTCTCACCCACTACTATACTCCATAGATTTCATTTAGCAATTATGAATCAACGCATTAAAACTTAGTTATATACGTTTCCAACCTTTTTTTGCGACTGCCAGCTGTTTTCCTGCAGACTAGTATTGAAAAAGATCATATTTACCAGTTGAAATTACATTTTTTAAAAGATTCGGCAGTGTTTTTCCCTATCGTAGTAAAATAGTCGGAATAAGAAGTCTCCCTGGGAATTTATTCTTGATTAAACCGATATTTTCGTCTTCTCCTTTGATTTCTCTCTCTCTCTCTCTCTCTCTCTCTCTCTCTCTCTCTCTCTCTCTCTCTCTCTCTCTCCCTCCCTCCCTCTCTCTCTCCCTGTCTCGCTTGAATAAAAAGTTCAATATTCCGAATCTCGCTTCAAGCTTATAAGACTGAGTCAAATTCTCTCTCGTCTCTGGCGATTCTGCTCTAAAGCTTATCTCGTCTACTCTGCGCTCGCACGCTTCTCTCCCTCGATTAATTTCGAAGTGCATCGGTCTAGGGTCTCGAGGCACGCGAAAAAGCTTAACCATGATCCGGACCGGATTCTCAGATATCCCTGGGATTAGCTCGATTTCACGCTCGAAAAATTAACTTCTTCCGAATTCGAGAGTTGCCAGTGAATTCTAAGTGCGAGGAATCGGCGGTGGGCGTTTGGGGAGGGGGGGGGTGAAGTAGGTTTTGGTTTGCGTATGGACTCGGGGCGATGGCTCGAATGGAATTGCCAGTACACCAAGCTATATGCAACTCACTCGTAGAGCTTCCCGCTATTCACTGTATATCCCTCTCACCATTGGTGTATATTCGTAGAACGCTCGGAATCCGACGATTCCCATAACGATCGGTAGGGAAGATCGGCTCGAGGGGATACCTACACACTGCCCCTCTGCTTCAATGTTCAAGTTGATTACAACGGGTTGAAGGGGGGTGTAACCTCTCGTCTCCCCCACATCTTGACGTCTCGTTTTGTAAAATCCATAAGAGTTGCAATATTTGATATTATCTATAGAATATAATCATTGCGGGCTAATCCCTCTCCTCATCATATGATGAAATTATATAAATAGTTATTATAGTAAAGAATTAACTTATAGAATTAGAGGTCCGATTTAAGACAATGTCGACTACTTCACTAAGTTCGTCTTACATACTAGAAATAGCTGAATTTTCCCATCGCGAAATTCTCTACCCCGATCGATCTCTCGAATAAATAGCGAGAATCGTGAGCTGTAGAATTGTAAGACGCAGTTCACGGTTCTTCTCTTTTGTTCGAAAGATCGACCGAGCGATATTTGTATTACAGTTTTGTAACGCTGCAAGAGGCCTAAATTGAAAATTACAACATTTGGGATAGTAAATACGTATATAAATTCTATAAACTCTATAAATGAAATATGAATTTTCTAAAAATAAAATTTATATAATTTTCTATAAATAAAATTGATTGATTATATGATAAAATTAATTTTTATGAGTGTCTGAAAGCACTATTATCTTGGACAATAAATAGTGAAAAATCTCTAGAATCTTGTCAAGTTAAAACCAAGAATGTGTTTCACATTTCTGAAGATTGTTGAAAGTAAATTAATTAACGACATGGAAATTTGAAAACAAATATTATTGAAACTGATAGATAGGGCAATGCGACGTAAGAGAACGGGATGTGGGATCGAGGTGGAGCCTTAAGAGCTACCGGAGGATCGTCGCCATTTTCATTTGCTTCTTGAACTCTACGAATCGATCTCGATAATTGAATAATCAATCGAAGCGTCGAAGGGCATTAGATGCCTGGGGTGTGCGGAGGAGGCTTTGGTAAACGAGTCAGAGAATTCTCACCCCGTGATTCGAGCTTGTAGTGGCAATCCAAGAGCCACGAAGCACCAAGAGAGCGCGAGTCTATGCAGTGTCTGGTGTACCGCGACTAATATCTACCGTTCGAAGTGCAATTAAAAATTAATGACGGACCTTCGAGGCTGGGCTGAACCACGTTTTTCACGTTGTGCGACACTCCACTCGTCTCGGCAAAACCTCCCAATGTTCCGATGAGATTAGCTCATTATAATTATCATTAAAAATCGTTTTGTTCAAGTGTTTGAAATAACAGGTTTTTGGGAATTTATTATGGTTATTATAAACTTTGTTTGTCTCTACAAGGCCGAAAGAAGTTTTATGAAAATATCTGAATTTTGGACTGTGTATATTTAGAAGCTAGTTGAACCAATAATTTTCGGTAATATTATTGAACTAATAATCTATTCAGGTCTCATCACTGTCTCTTATATCTCATCCTTGTCGGTATTTCCGAACGTCATTCTGTTTCTCATCGAGTGTGGGTTAATTTGGGTAATGAGGGTCCGTTAGGAGTCAACCGGAAGCGAATGGGTCCTCTCGCTCCGAGCCTCATGAGTCTCTTCTGGTACTCTGAATTTCGTTATTAGACAGACAGATATCGCAATTATAGGAATCGAGTCGGACGTCGGGACGTTCACGTTTCATTAATCAATGCCATTCCCGATGCGAAGCACACCCAGACAAAGAGGAGATAGAGGGAAAGTAGCGAGAGCTTGGAATAGATGCCCTCGTTATGCGATTATCTACTGTTCCAGATTGAGAGGAGGAGGAAAATGAGAACGCGGTCTGTGCGTGAGAGAGAGAGAAAGCCTTGACTCGCCACTCAACTTTTTATACAATTGATGACGTCGTCGTCAACGCTGCTAGCAAAGCTCAGATCTCTCCGGTTCCATCCCCCAGTCTCATTCGCTTGTCATCCCCTTCCAATTCTTCTCACTTCTCCTCGCATCAGCTCCTCAGGACACGCTGATTAGAATTGATTTCGTATCGGGTTACCATCCAGCCCAGCCTCCTCCCTTGTCAGGTTGTCATATCCTGGCACATTGTTCCTGGTCGGTGATGCTCTGTATCTCGTTTTCACTTTGATTCTGCTTTACTCGTTGAATAGGCGGTGTATAGGCAAATTACATACTCCTAGACAGTGCACGGGAATATTCGTTCATGCATGCTGACGCTCTGACACACTGATATCCACTCATTTTCTTTTTTTCTCCGTTTATCATTGAGTGCTACTCCATAAGTATACTCTTCACTACTCCATTGATTCAATTCGCTCTTCCGTACGTGGGTATTATCTGCCACAATTTGCGATTCAGTGATGAAATGAGAGACGTACTCGAGTCGCTGTAATTATGCGTCGGGTCCAGGTGACGTAAGACGAACAATATAAAATACAGTCGATAATTCAATGATACATTATTTGCCTAGGAGATGATTTATTTTATTGCACAGCGACGAGACGATTCAGTAAAAAATTCTTATCTGTTGATTAGGATGTGCAGTAGAGACTGCGCAAATAATTAAAAGACGACATAAAATATATTTTTATGAATAATTATTCTAATTAATTATTACTACCATTATAAAAAAAATATTTATTTAATCGGAAATAATTTAAAAACCAGAATAGTAGGAATGTTTGTATGTTCTTATAAATCCTTTTGAATAGAGTCCAATCCAATCACTGGTAAACGAAAAGATGACCAGTACGTGTCGCTAGACATACATACCTCGTTATCCGCTTGGACGTCTGACTTATGCACTATTTTGTAGTAAATACCCTCGATCGATATTCGAATGACGGTGTACACGTGTCAACCCCGACTCGAAATTGTTTAACTTTTACAACTCTCATAACGAAATGACTATCGGTGCGAAGCGGTCTTCTGCACAGTGCATAGAATTTTTCATATGAAAAATTACCCTGAGTGACCGGGCGAGAACACAACCACAGTAAACGCCGCCGTACCCCATTTCAATGTGCAGACTGATACGCTTATATCTACTTTTATAAATACACTATCATTAACCGTCCAGAGACGGGGATTTTTTCATTGGGAACGAACAGCGTAGTTTGTTTTCAATTGTAAAAACAATGCCCCTGTAGGAGCCACTTTGACGTAGCTATACCAATGATTGGGAATTTTCTTACCGACATTTTAACGATTCAACGCGAGTTGTCTAGCTAATTTCATAAGATCTGTGCACCCCTTGCGTCACTAGTTGAAAATGAAATTATGTTGCATTTGCACGTATAAATTGTTATTTAAAAAACCACTTGAAAACTACAGAAAATTCAATATTTTCATAATTGAAATATTTTTTTATGTCCAGTCTTAATATTTCTCTGCATTTGATTCTTTGATCCAGACAGAAATGCCAAATGAAAGAGATTAATTCGTTCATCTATAACACATTCTATTTATTAACTATTAATTAAATCGTGTATTAATTGGTGCGTTATAAAATATATTTTCATTCTATCGTAAGCAGTGGCTCGATTACATCGGGCCTTGAAACTTTTGTACTCATTTCCTGTATTAAGAGACGAGGACCGGCAAAAAAGTACAATATCAAAGTTTCATCTGACTGTACGCTTAAAAGTTTGTTTTTGTTATTCTTGTAATATATAACAGCCGAGCTGGGATCTTCTTGTTAGGGGAGGCAGGAGTATGAGAAATGATCAGAGGTAGGAGTGTGAGAAAAAAGAGCTTACAAATATAAGCAGGGATGGAAACGAAAGAAAAAAAAAAGGAAATAGGCGCCTTTATTCAGGGCAACCTGTCTGGTTTAATCATACTAAGTACCATAGTGAGGCCCTTTAGACCAATCGGATAACTGGCCTAGCAAATACTCCCACAGGGACGTACCCCTATTACCTCCGCCTCGGAGCTACGCCTGCCCAAGGATTTGACAGGTTTTTACTCAGGCACTTTGCTCTCGACCAGGCTCAGTCAGGACCGATGAAAAAGTGAGGGTTAATTAGCAATCCGATTGCTTGCCTCGTTCATTTCATTTCCGTATGAATAAAAAAATCGATCTTCTTTTATCACAATCGCGTGTCGCCTTTATTAACTTTCGATTTATTTTCTCTGTTACAGGTAAGAAATCATCTCCTATCTGCAGGATTCGTGAGTCGCATCAGCATGTACAAACGTTTTAACACATTTTTTTCATCTTTTGGATGGAGATAAAGGCTAAAACATATCGTGAGAATGACTTATAGAAGAAGTCACCTTAACTGTAGATAGCAATTTATTTTTTTCTTCGTCTCCCTTGTAAATTCGTCTTGCGATACTTTAGGCTCGGTTCTTTCTACTCCGTCATCGTCGAGCTCAGCAATGAGCTAAGCCGTTGGGAGACGTGAAAGTTTTTTTCCATGCCGATCGTTGAAAGAACGAGCTGGATCTTCTCTTTCTCCCTCTTCCTCTCTCTTCTTTTTCTTCGGACTTGTGAAAGCAGAGGGCCATCAGAGACGTGAAGGAATACTAAGATCGAAAAACTGGCGATGATGGAAGAGAAGAATAATGTTTAGCTTAACTACGCAGCCAATTTCTCGCCTTCGTGTGTTTTTTATCCCCCTCTTATTGTGAAACCTTAGAGCTGCAGATTGCAGAACCCTAGAGCTCAATATCACAGTGGAGCGTTCCTCCAGCGCGTGCTGTAGAAAACCGAGTCAAGAAGAAAGAGACGCAACTTCCTATTTCTTCGTTTCGAGTACTATCCACCCTGATTCCATCCCCTTCCGCAACGATCACCCGCCCTTGCCGACGTATTCCTTCTCTCATGAGATAGCGAGCCACCGGGGAAATTTTTCCGGGGTTCGACCAATTTCGAAAAACAGTCGGACCCTCTACACCCTTTTCGCTCTTCGTACTTTTCTCTACAAACACCGTGTCCTACCCTTCGTATTCTCAGATTTTCGACACATCCCGATTCGATGGTCCGATGGGATTTTCCAATAGTCTCCAATGCCACAGTGGCTCCACCAACTTTCTTCTCGCCATTTTTTTATAAATTATTTTGTAGCATTTAATAGAGTACATTTTTTTTGTCCTTTATACATTTTTGTCGAGAATAAGGCATAAAAAAGAACCATTAAGAGATCATATAACATCAACTTGACCACTCACAGACAAAACTCAAAGATAAAGTATATGTATTAAATTTGTATAATATTATAAGAATAAGGTCACTAGATTTACTGGAAACTTTTATAGTTCAGTCAGTCCTACGCTAATGACTATTTTGCGGAAGGAAAAAACGAATGAGTATCAGATAAATCCCTAGGAACTTTCTTCTCGCATTCTGCCGGACGTGCTGACCATCAGAGGCAGCTGAGAGGAAACGTCTTAAGTCATTTAACGAAGCATTCCCATAAAATAAAAATTCTTTCGGTCAGTCAAATACTCGATATACATAATACATTATATTTCTACTAATTCTCATACAAGTACATATTTTTGTACAGTTAAATAATTTTTCAATTTTTAGTGTAATAATGAATAATTATTAAAAACTAAAAATTCGCAAGCTTTCCAAGGTATTCCACATGAAGTTTTTTAAACTATACAAACTCTTTCAATTGAAACAATAAATTTGTATTCTCTTAAAAAGTAGAATATACTTTAGTCAATAAAATTTTACTGTCGGTGAATTTTTGCACTTTACCACATTATTTTTAATTGCTTGCTCGTCCAAGAGTTGCGAATTTTCTAGAGAATATATATAGTTATTTTTTTTTCTTTTTAATATCCACCAGTTCACAAAGCAGAAAAGATCTCCAGAGGTTTATATACATCACTCTGGATACCTACTTTTATATCGATTTAATCTCCCTGCAGCAATACATTTTACTATTCGACACACGCGTCACGAAAAACGGTTGAATGACTTGGCCAGGACAATCTGGAGAAACCTTCTCAAGGCCTATCAAGGGCGAGTGGTTTTAGAATGCAAGAGATATCGAGGAGGGGTGAATTGTCGTTATTCGCCTTAGTAACCCTGCGAGTTATCCCAGTTACGAATTTTCAGGAGATTTAAATTCACAGTCGGTTCTTCATACGTGAGAATTATTTTGAGAAACTACAAAAAATTGGCATATCTATATTTACAACGATAAATAATAATTGATTGGTTAGTGAAGTTTAAAATTTGTTAGTAAGACCAGGCTTGCGCTAATTTGACGGATAAGTCATTACTCTCAGATTTATATTTTTCACATCCTCAAACTGTACCCCACTCCAGCACACCGTAATCCTCGGAATATCGACGAGTTAAGTGGAGCGACATGGAGAGACGAAGTGAGAGAGAGTTGGTCCACGCGGAAATTGACTGCGTTAATTAAAATTAATTGATATCCGTCGAAGCACTCCTTCCCTTCTTGCCACAAAGCCGGTCGTGTACTTTCTCGTTGCTACGTACACTGTGCATTGCAGTCTGGAAATACTATCAATAAGCCGGATACAAATCGAGCCTTCGATATGTTTCTGGCAGGTGTGTTAAACGATTTGCCTAATACCCCGTGAAACGCCCGAACACTGCGTCAGAAGCCGATTTTTCAATCATCGATATTTCTTTTTTTTTAGTGTATTAGACCTAGCCAGCATACTAGTAACCGTGCTTTATTTCTGTATGTAGCATTACGTAAAAAAATATTCCTTTTGGAGAAAAAAAATATTTTCAGAGAGAAATATGAGACTATGTGCTTTACCTGCGATACCCCGTACTTCAAAAACGCGTCTAGGTGATATGTTGGAACGCGTTAGAATCTGATTCGACTGCTCTACGACTCCGTTGCACGCGGTGCATGCAAGGGTTGCTAGAGGGATGTTGTTCGTGCTCTCGGGTACGCGTGGGGAATGGGAGCGAGGAGCAGGGCGCCTTTGCTCACTCGAGCATTCATGGAATAGCCTAGCGAGTTCGTGCGTTCTTCGAGCCACTATAGTCCTGTTACAGTTTGTCTGTTTGCCAAAGCTCTGACGGCATCGCAACAGTTGGCATCATGCTGGCTGGCTTTCCTCCTTCGGAAACAGTGAGCAAAAAGGCGCCGTTCTGCCGGACGTCGGAAGTCCGACGTACGTGCGGCTCCTTCTTCGTATAGGCTCTCGCGAGTAGAAAAGTCAGCCGGTGGCATATACACACGTGAAACGAGACGAGAAATGAGAGATGAAAAATTCACGTATACCCGGAAAAGAACGTCACTTCTACGCTCCAGACGAAACTTTACCAAATTGCAGTGAACCCGAATTTATACAACATAGATTTCTGTGATCGTTCATTTTGCAAAGATCAGACGTACTCTAGATATTTTCAATCTAATAAAAGAAAATTGGTTTTATTATTTATTACAATTTTATCCCAGAATACCTTATTTCTTCGTTCAATTCTAAAGAAGAAAGAAAAATGTTTTTTTTTTTCAGTCTTCTAGTTTTTTTTGCGTATTCCGATCTTCTATTGCCTTTCCTTTCCTATCTCGGAGTGTTGAGCGACCCGGAAGGATAAGGATTTAAGGGTGGCGCGAGTGAGGGGGTTTGGCAGTAGGTCCGAAAGCTTTCGAGATCCTCGAGGATTTAGCGTCGTGTACGCGCGAACCTCCAGTAGTCGAGGGACTACTGGGGTTCACTCTCCGTCCTACGCTATGTCACGCTTCTACGTAGGTCTCAATAACGTCTATATACTCTGTACTATTCTCTAGGTATGTGTACGTTATACGGGTAACACTGGCCCGTGTCAGGCTGGTGTAATCCCAGGGATCCTGGAAATGCTTCGGTCGGTGGAAACACGATCGGAGCCTTGCCGAGCCTCGGTCGCGTCGCCTGTTTCCTCTTGTACGTATACGATCGTATGAAGGTAGAGGCCGAGGTTGAAGACGAGGAGGACAAGCCGAGAGAAGCATTTCTCCTCGAAGAGAGGCCACATTGCCGAGCGTGGAACGGTAGAGAATGGAGAAGAGCTCGTGACACTCCAGTGGTGATCTCGGCTGCCCAGGTTTATCGTTCGACGTCGACTTTATTACCTCGCGAAACGCCCCTGCCCGATTTCTATACACTGCCTATAGATCCCAACCATATATATACACACATACATACATATATATACATTTTGTATATATTGTGACTCAAGTGCTATATAGATGTAAAGTGCAAGCTCCTGAAAGCTGCAAGCTTTATATAGGTCGATACGATGTGCCATTGGCTCGTGAGCGAGCGAGCGACCGACTATGTAATCGAGAATCATCGGCCGGATCGACGGAACGGTATCGTAGAACGCGTCCGCCAGAACGGAGAACATTCCCGTCAACGATTACCCGTGGTCTGATAACGTCCGATCAAGAAAGACCGTTACTACTAGCCGTTACATTCCTGGCTTTCTTGCCTCCATTGTCGATTCTTCGGTGGTATAGTGCATATCTTCGATGGCCTCAGATGCGCAAAAACGGCTGTAACACTTACAACCGTAATAGTTGGAAGGTAGACTGACCAAAATCACCTTTACCATTATTAGTTGCTTGCGATTCGATGCTTCGGTTATTTAAGTTACTATTTATTGTACTCATATGTCCCTTCCCCTTTTTTAGAACATTTTTTTGAGAATTTGTTGTTATCGAGATCCTAGTGGCTGATGACATGTGATTAAGGAAACCCCTTGCTATTTGGATGAAAAATCGTTTTTGTCCTTTTACAGTCGCCTGCTACAATCGACTGTAAAAGCAATATATTGGATAGTTTTCGTCTTCGACGAACTTCGATTCTAAAGATCGTGGCCGTATGAACAGACATTGTCTTTTTCCCTTTATTGTTTGTTCCACTCACTTTCGTTATTTACATATTTTCCTGGCATCCTCGGCGAATATTCATTATCAGCGACACTTTCATAAGTTCACGACGTTCCTTGAGCCTTCCTGGTATGGCTCTCGATGGAATCATCCCTTAACGGCGAGAGATCTGACTCAATTTCGTATCCACTCGCGCCCTCTGCGGAGGGAGCTCGCCTCAGTGAGCGCGCGAAGAGAAGAAAATCCGGGCACTCTTGGCATCATTCTGAAGCACAGCCTCGCACGACCACTCGCAATTAGTCGAAGCGTAATTTCCCTTAGCGCGGGCTCATCCTCTTCTGCTGGGGTGAATAATTTTAATTAAAGTAGGCGCGCAGGACGAGGGGTGCCCACGCGCGGGCGTCGGAAAGCTTGCCAGGGTTACGCGCGAGCAAGGAACGAGAGAAGCAGAAAGTACACGGACGACCGTTGCAAAGAAACGGAAAAGGGATACGCAGTGCTATTAATCCGCATGTTTAACTGGGAAATATGGTCGTGAGGAACGAGAGAGGACTGCGATAAAATCCGGGCGTCTCTCGCTCTCGGACTCTTCGCTCTTGAGTCTTCACTTTTTGCTTTCTCGTGCCATCCAGGCTCTACAGGTACCACAGGATTCCGGAGATTCGGATTATCCAAAGCTCTTAATTCCGTGTCGGAAAATGTACTTTTCTAAAAATCCTATCAGCATTCGTCATATTAATTCATTAGTATGGTAGTATAATTAAAAATGGTTGGAAATAATTCTGTAAGAATTTTGAAGATCAAGATAAGATTACTAAACGGTCAAATGTTAAATTCCTTCATGAATATTTCGTTGATTTAATATACATAAATGTTCTTCCGGCTCTGTATATAGCAGAATCTTTTGAAGAGGTGACTAAATGCCATGATCTCGAGCCATATATAATAGAATACTAATAACCGAGAATAATCAATTGGTGTACGGGCAAAAGCGTGTGTGTATGCGCGCGTGTGCGTGTGTGTATGCAAGAGAGAGAGAGAGAGAGAGAGAGAGAGAGAGAGAGAGAGTAGAGTAGAGTAGAGTTTAATTCCTCAGGGAACTTTCGGTTTATGGTATATAGAATATGGTAGCATATTCTCTAAAGTGCAGTATTAGAACGAGGACTAGGACGATGTCGACGACGACTGCCATGGCGTAGGCGTACCCGGTTGACATTTAATCGTCGACATTTCGCCAGAAGGCAAATGGGAACCCGCAACATTGCGGCCTCGCACCAGGGCCCGCGTATACATGGGTTTGTGCGATACTGTGAGTGTATGAATTCCTGTAGAACAGCTTCGAAATACTCATCTACGTTATTCCACCATAACTGCGTATATTTCATTTATACAGGCGTTTCTAGCTCGCCTGGGCGCCCATGAAGACGTCAGGTTTGCCAAAAGCTATAGCTCCGACGGAATCTCGTTCCCGAGTTCTCTCTGGCCCTTGGAACAGGATCTATGATTCGCACGCGTCAATATCAAGAAACGTTCCTCGTCTCAACCCATTTCTTCCTCTGTATACACAATGCACGTAGCTATCTCTTCGTCCTTCCACGCATGCCTTCCCCTCTCTATGATATTCAGAACACCAAAATCCTCGGGTTCTTCAATGCTAAGCTAAGAAGGACTTTATCTGGTGACGTCATTATCGCTGAGAGTATTTGTAGCTTGCTGAGGATTTTCTACACTCTATCTCTGTGTTGGATGCATAATAGTACATCGCTGTGTACACGTGTGTACATTCAGAGTATGTCAGTTACAAGGGTACGACGAGGAGCTCTTAAAGTGTTGAAACTTTTCCACACTGGTTTGGGAGTAGAAGCCTTGCAGCATGTTTTTGCAAGTGGACTTGCTTGTCGCAATATCGGGATAATACGGCTCACCTAAGGTAGAATTTGACCTCACATGAAAGTAATTAAAAAAATAATTTTTCAATTTTCATAGAATTATTTTTATTTTGTTCTTGTTAAAGTTATATTTCACCGCGCACAGCTATGAATGAGATGAAACAATTAATTATGTAACCGCCTCTGGCGTGAGATAATGGTAACTCATAACCATCCAACTGGTCGACCGATATGATGTGAAGTTAGGAATACTTACGCACACCGTTTTAGAACATAGTTTTTAATCAATGCAGTCAATTCGAAACTTACAAAAAAAGAGTTTTTATATATTTTTTAAAGTCATTTATCTCCATAAATGCACAACGAACGTCGAATATTCATTCATCGAAACCGAAGCTCCAGGTCATAAAAACGTTATGCATAAATTTTCTCAAGAGATGTTTTGCATCAATAACAAAAACAAACGAGGTGGGGCAGTCGAAAAGTGTAATGATTTAATTTTGTCTGCGTTTTCACGTGGAATCTGTGAGATTTCGCACCTTGTCCGATTCGTGATCCGCGAGCCATTTCGGATAGGGTCTTAAAACATCGTAAACAATAAATCTTTTTAATCAATTTAGGGCCTTTTGAACATTTATACTGTCTTTTTTTTAATAATTACAATTATTCATAACTTTTTTTCCAATTTTACGGATTTGGATATTTCTTTTTCATTTTGAAAAGTGTGCAGACTCAGAGCATGCCGTTGAATTCATCGCAATATCCATTGGGTAATGTTTTTGTGTCTACAAGAGCATTTCGAAAACTGGCAAAATAAAATAAAAAGGAACAATTACAAAAATAGTTGGTTCAACTTAAAATAATTGGAGATTTTTTTTTTAATTACCGTAGTCTTGTAATTCAAACGTTGTTTTAAACCTTCAATGGTTACGAAGAAAATAGAAATGAAACTTAGTGTCCACTCCATCAAAAAGAAAAGTTACAGTTATTTCAACAAGGCAACGATGTTTTGTTACAATGCAAAAAAAAATTCTATCGCAATTTGGATATTCTTTTTCTTGATAATTATAAATTCGCTATCGATATTCTCGAAGTTTCCAAGTTTGTTATCAAAAACCTAAATACGAACAGGTTTTTGAAGTTTTTTTCGTTTTCACACTATGATTTTTATGAGATTCCAATTAAAACACTGACAGATTTGTAATCAGAAACTAAGTTTTTATTAGTCAAGACCGTAAAAGCAGGTTAAAGTTCGAAAAAAACAACTACTTGAATCCCGGAATCACCGATGGGCCAGAAACGCCTGTGATGCGCAGAAGCGTTTCCTTCAAATTACCTGGATAAAAAGGTTCAGTTGAGCGTACCAAAAAAATTATTACTGTCCATATAACTGTGTATGAGAACCACTTTTCGTTGGTTGTTTCAGTGATTATGTTATCTAATCATTATTATAATCTAGCTATCACGCCGATTGGGTACTTTTATCAATTATTTTCCTAAAAATAAGTTTAGGACTGCATGAATACATACTCGTTGGCCGCTGTAAATTATCATTTGTTTTTTTTTTTTTATCAAAATAGAAGCAATTATGACGAAATTTATTAATTTATAATGTATAGGCGAGCAAACAAATAATATAGTTGAAGAGGCTCTTTATGCAGAACACACGCCACTTTTTGAAATACACTGTGCGCTGGGCGCCGTACGCAGTCGATTCAGTGTCGATCGGTGACTATTAGTACCAAACGTACTTCAACAGACACACGAGTTGCGAGAAAGAAATGATTATTTGTGTGCATCACTTTTGATCTGCGCAGTAACTACTACGCTTGGATGAACTCACAGAACATGATTGTCAAATACAATGATTGGTGTGGACGAGCATTAAAAATGGAATAATAATTCGAATGATAACCTCGACCGTTGAAGTTATTTATACATAATATTAATCTCAGCAAACTAAAAATGTTGAGAGAAGTAATTGAACGTACTTGCTATAATACATTTTATGTGTGCCGCAACTAACATGCTCCCAAGTATTCCAAAGTTTGTTCTATACCTAACTATTTTGCTCCGTGTAACTTAAAAAATATTGGCCTCTCATTTCTCTAAGCAAAAATAAGGGTCGTCCAGTTTATATGTACGTAGTGAATTTCCGTCGTTCAGAGAGCGTGTCGACGCGCACTAGTGCTTTCTGGGAGCGCTTACCTCTTTACCCGTTCCACCGCATCCCCTCCGCCTCTCATTTCACTGCCTCATCTCACCACGGTTAATTAACACCGGAGCTAATAACAACGTGACGTGCTTCGTGGTCGAGTTGGCAAGACACACAGAGAGAGCTTCGTGGATGGCGCAAGACACAGAGACGTCGAGGACCACGAGAGTCCCCGAAAACTTTGCTCGCGTTATAGCGTGTTTCTCTCTCCTCCAGTCCGCTGCTCCTGTCGTGAGGCAAACCAGACTATAACTACGTTGCGGTCAGAGGAGCATGACGTTAAATCCTTGCATACACTCTGTGGGATGCGCGTGGGGAGAAAACCGAGGCCAAGGAAGCCAGAGAGAAACGTTGCAAGGAGCTGTTGCATGGTTTAATAAAAAAAATAAAACAAATAAACGAAGGGTCGTTCAGCTATAGCTACCAGCCGCAAGAACTTGCAAGCGGTTTGAGAAAGGGGTAGCAGAGGCCAAGTTTCCGTTTACGATGAAGAGAAGCGAAAAAAAGAAAGGAGTGAGTTAATTAGTTTATCCCCTTGATGTTTCGTGCTCAGGGGTCAGGGGTGGAACTTAAAAAATAATTATTCGCCACGAACGCTCGGTGTCTCTTAACCCCACGCTGAATTCCACAGCGACCCAAGGTCCCGGTGGTCCCGGGCGCGGCAGTAACGACGCTGGGTTCCTCGCAAATCTGATGCAATAATAATAATGCTAATTCTCGTCCTGGTAATATTTTATTTTGTAAGGAATTATACGGTGGCTGAACATTTTGCGGAGTCGGGAGGGAGGGAGAGAGTGATTCTGCAACATGGGTAGTAATGATGAAAGGGTGGTTTCGAAAATTATCGGTGAACTTTCCCAGGGGGGATGAAAATAGGCTTCACGCAAGTGTATCGTTTTTGTGGTCGAGCCAATTTGGATTTTTCTATTATTGCAACGAGGAGGGGTGAAACTGGCAGCCCTGTGAGCGATGGGCCTATAGAGGTTGATAGGAGATTGAGAGAGAGGGAGCAGGCGCTGTAATCAGACGGCATGTCGTAGTGACGAACGACTATCGCTAATTATCGCGAGAGCAGAGGGGTGGATCGAAATGGAATAGAGATAAGTACGGTGCCGGGAGGGTTGCTCCACTGACTACATGAGTGAGTACGTACGTTGTGAGCCATATGATGAAGTAGACGGGACGCTATAAGCACTCTTGGGATACAGTTGACTCCAAAAGCTCATACAAATTAATACATTTTTCAGCTTTAATTCAATTTTCATTATAACAATTACCTGAGCTGTAAATATAGAATTTATAGTGCCAAGGTGCCAAAGAATAAATATCTCTTTTCAACTACACCGCAATAGTAAATAGCCGCTTACGGCAAAGGATTAGAACAACGAGAATAAAAATAGGCTACGTGAACGTAGGTTATACTTTACATGGATTCCTCTTATATAATCGACTTTCTAATAATATTGAAATGCTCAGAGAACCTTTAAAACTCGACGTCCAGTATGGTTTGATCTATGTGAGTTCCAGAAAGGATTTTATCCTACAAAACCGATGCTGATCGGCTATATTGATTTTCTGAATGGTCAGTAATATACGGTAATTTTTTTTCCACATTTTCAACCGAAATTGGAACGGACGTCGTAACGTTTACATTTATATTAGAGTCATATACAATATAAAGAATATCCGTAAGCTACGAAATAACCAACTTTCTAATGACCAAAGTCGGTAAAAAAATCTTTTCCAGCGTCCCCTTAAATGTAATTTTGCTTTATCGTAGAGAAAGCTTTGTTTTCATTGAAAGCACCTTTTTTCATTTTGATATCAGGATAGTTAAATGGTGTGATACGGCCAAAAATGGTTTTCAAAAATTATCCGGGTAGATGTTTTAAGATTTCGAACGATTCCAACAATAGTATTTATAGTATGACTCGAGCTAACCAGCTGAAATTAATATTATTTTCTTCAATATTGATGTATTGTAATACAATTTGAGATGTTACAACCATTTGAATTTTCAGAAACAATGTCTGTAGACGCTCACATTTGTAAATTTACTATTATCAAGCTAAATAATACTTCATACTGGCATTAAGGTTCTAAAATATTTCGTATTAAATTTCGTTGAAATCGATAAAGAGGTTCGGCTTTATAGGAATTATACTTTTTCGAAAAATAGACTGTGTAGCTGTAACTAACGTATACTTTGATTAATTGAATTCAAATTTTTTATAGGAATTAATTAATATTTTAGGATGTTAAATATTCAATTTGTTAAAGATGTATAATATATAAAAAGGGTTAGAATTTTAAAACAATAACATTTTTGCTTCCTCACAGAGGAAGCCTCGAACGTTTTCGTAAAAAACATTTTTCTTGAGATTTTATTTACATTCAAGATTTCTCGAGAAATTATACATTTTTGTTAATTGTCCGTGGGTCTATATATGTGTGTATATGATGAACTTGCAAAATTGCAATGAATATATCTCGAGAATGGGTTACTCGATCATCTTGAAACTTTGCACATGGGTCGGATCGCAACCCCCGTCAGTTTTCTGCAATTTTAGTCCAAATCGCTAACGGGTTTCTCATTTTATGGTAATTTGAATTTTTCAAATAAAGGAGCTATGCTCCCCAGCTTTCATAAGGTTCTGGTTATCGAGTTAAAACTTTCTACAAGAATAGGCCAGAGGACAATATTGTTCGGTATTCAATTTGGCAAGAATCGATCAAGGCGTTTAGATTTCATTGAACCATGAATTCTTGCAATTTTTTATGACGCAAATTAGCTAAGGGACAAGGATACCTACTTTCTCATAGATATGACTTCGTGAAAAATCGAGAATAATAAGAATGCAATGTCTCCGACTTTGCATCCTTTTTGATAGCAAGCATACTTACAGCTCTTAATGCAATTGCTATGAAAAAGATGAATGTAAAGGGTGATTTTTTTGAGGTTAGGATTTTCATGCATTAGTATTTGACAGATCACGCGGGATTTCAGACAAGGTGTCAAAGAGAAAGATGCTCAGTATGCTTTGACATTTCATAATGAATAGACTTACTAACGAGCAACGCTTGCAAATAATTGAATTTTATTACAAAAATCAGTGTTCGGTTCGAAAAGTGTTTCGCGATTTACGTCCGATTTATGGTCTACATAATCGACCAAGTGAGCAAACAATTAATGCGATTGTGACCAAGTTTCGCACTCAGTTTACTTTATTGGACATTAAACCAACCACACGAATGCGTACAGTGCGTACAGAAGAGAATATTGCGTCTGTTTCTGAGAGTGTTGCTGAAGACCGTGAAATGTCGATTCGTCGCCGTTCGCAGCAATTGGGTTTGTGTTATTCGACGACATGGAAGATTTTACGCAAAGATCTTGGTGTAAAACCGTATAAAATACAGCTCCTGCAACAACTGAAGCCGAACGATCTGCCACAACGTCGAATTTTCAGTGAATGGGCCCTAGAAAAGTTGGCAGAAAATCCGCTTTTTTATCGACAAATTTTGTTCAGCGATGAGGCTCATTTCTGGTTGAATGGCTACGTAAATAAGCAAAATTGCCGCATTTGGAGTGAAGAGCAACCAGAAGCCGTTCAAGAACTGCCCATGCATCCCGAAAAATGCACTGTTTGGTGTGGTTTGTACGCTGGTGGAATCATTGGACCGTATTTTTTCAAAGATGCTGTTGGACGCAACGTTACGGTGAATGGCGATCGCTATCGTTCGATGCTAACAAACTTTTTGTTGCCAAAAATGGAAGAACTGAACTTAGTTGACATGTGGTTTCAACAAGATGGCGCTACATGCCACACAGCTCGCGATTCTATGGCCATTTTGAGCGAAAACTTCGGAGAACAATTCATCTCAAGAAATGGCCCGGTAAGTTGGCCACCAAGATCATGCGATTTGACGCCTTTAGACTATTTTTTGTGGGGCTACGTCAAGTCTAAAGTCTACAGAAATAAGCCAGCAACTATTCCAGTTTTGGAAGACAACATTTCCGAAGAAATTCGGGCTATTCCGGCCGAAATGCTCGAAAAAGTTGCCCAAAATTGGACTTTCCGAATGGACCACCTAAGACGCAGCCGCGGTCAACATTTAAATGAAATTATCTTCAAAAAGTAAATGTCATGGACCAATCTAACGTTTCAAATAAAGAACCGATGAGATTTTGCAAATTTTATGCGTTTTTTTTTTAAAAAAAAGTTCTCAAGCTCTTAAAAAATCACCCTTTATTTGTATTTCAGGAGCAATTGTATGTTTAGTTACCGATAGGAAAAATAATATTTCGAGACGAATGAGGGTATGAAGCGAAAAAAGTAATTGATCGATCCACTCTTTCTTCGATTTGGAATATTTCTCACGATGCTCTTACTCGTGGTGGCATGAGGGCGAAGCAAGAAGGTGACTGACGACGACGACTACGCCTGAAATGTCCTGGCTCCGCTATGAAGGTTCCGGTTGAAATGAGAAATGACAGGGTTGCGCGGGCGACCCTCGAAAGGCGCTTAAGTAATATCCAACCTCCTTAAAAGAGCCATCAGTCCTCCTCATGAAATCTACGGAACCGAGCCAACTACCAACACCACCATCACCATTGCCTTCCGCTTTCTCGTGTATACACGGGAAAGCGCCCTCTCGACACGTTCTTGCCCTCTTCTACTTCTTCTTCTCCCTGCCTGCCGCCGAATCTCTTAATGAATTTGTACGTGAATCCAAGTCGTTTGTTCCTTGACGAATTTGATTTGCTTCTCTTCTGTACACAGTACTACGCAGCATCTCGTAAAGGTACTACCGCCCTCGAATCCCTCAAGATTTATCGAGCCTATCAAGCAGTAGATAGGCTTCCTCGTTCACTTAGAATAAACTTTCGGTACCTTCACCATTAACTAACTGCAAAAAGTTCCCAACAAAGGAAATTTTCAATATATTGTCAATTTAGGCAAATAT
The DNA here is from genome assembly GCA_963942595.1 of Cylloceria caligata. NCBI lineage: Eukaryota > Metazoa > Arthropoda > Insecta > Hymenoptera > Ichneumonidae > Cylloceria > Cylloceria caligata. The sequence continues at coordinate 8,446,842 of OZ012709.1, forward strand.
TAATTTTATTTCATTATGCAATCGGTATTAGACATTTCATTTATTTATATTAAATTCTTTTCAGTATCCCATCACCGTTTCAGTTCCTCCATTTCTCGCATCTGTTGGGTGCAATCGGCCGTGTTGCGGAGTAGATGGAAACTGTATATTGTGCATCCTCGAGGCAAGCTTGTACAGCATCGATTCGACGAGCAATTAAGCTCTCGGCAACTAAGCTATACCCCGAGGCTGAATAGCTAGACGAGCATATACGTTTCCATAGGTTGTAAGACCATGTAGCACCAGGCCATGCATACACACAACCCCTGCAACAGAACCACCACCAAATGGATACACATAGCTGAGATTACTAAGACGCACTATATGGCTTAATGTAATGTCTATTCTGGCTCGCTCATGCCGTATGGTCTGTTACAACTCCAAAGGAACGAGAGGTTATATATGAGTGGCGGTTTAAGAGCTGTAGAAGCACATTCTTCAAACAACTTCAACTGCACTGAATTTACCGCACTCGAACGCGAAATAATAGATCGAAATATGTTAAAATACATCGATATACTAGTATATCGAAATATATCGACATATGCTACTGTGATTAAATAATTTTTATTCTAAAATCTTTCTGAGTCCTCTTAAAGATACTCTGCCTCGAGTAATAATTCCAATTTTTTTTTACAAGAGCAAGAGTGCTTTTACCACGCAGCATTTTACCGGTAACGAGAACAATGCGTGTTCTGTTATCTTTTTCTTTTGCTCGTCGTTCATTCGAGTGAAAAAAAAGAGATAGAAGTCGAGAGATTCCTTAATGCGTTAGAAATCCCCGTGGACGTGGAAACATTGGTTGCACCGTGCTCACAAGTATCCGGAACCGCTCCGAGTCTCAGACTCCACGAGTTTCACAAGTTGCGAAAGAAGTGGCTGCTAAGGGTAGTTTCTGCTCGACTCCCGACCACTCCGATCCCTCTCGACCCTTGAAAACGCTCCGAACAGCGGCGCATAGGAGAAAGAAGCCGGCAATGTGCTACGAAGTAGAGAAAGAAAAAGTAAAAGAGTACGCGCGTTAGCCGAGGAAAGGGTCCGGCAGCTGAGGAATTGTGGAAAAGTGCGAAGGAAAGAAAGAAAGTAGCGAAGTACATAGCCGCACACCAACCGATAATTGAACGGAGTGCTGTGCCGGTACTGGAATCTTTCTGTCTTACTCATTCCCTTTCTTCACTGTCCGCCGTTCTTCCTTCTTTCGTTCTCTACAGCCCTTAATCGAGTTACAGCAGTGCTTTTGAGGCTTAGAAAACTGCTGCACTCCCGGTTCGCGTACGTTACTATCGCACCGGGCGCCCGATGGGCTCTGGCGAGTACGAACCTCAAGTTTTTAGTGGGGGTGCTCTCGTAACGTTTCGCGAGGAGTGATAAACCCGACTCTGCGGGAAGCCAGTGTATAGATCTACTGCGATGAAGTGAAGCGAGAAGAAGAGGGCTAGCGGCGCGTCTCGAATAGAGAATGGAAGATCCTGGAAGGAAAAGAAGAGGGAGGAGACGGTAGATAAGTACACTGTCGGCATAGCGAGATAAGTGTCTCTCGGTGGAGAAGTATAAAAGAAGAATAGTAAAAAAAGGGAAAAGCGGGAAACTGCAAGAGTGAGTAATAATACGAGAAACGGCGCCAATCTCGTAATATTGTAAGTATTTCCGTAGAGCGAGTTGAAAGTCGAGGGTTGTGCGAGTCAGTGGTAATAGAAAGTCACCCTTACCCAAATCTTCAACTGCATACTGCCATTTTACAAAGTTTTTATTACTTTAAAATCATTTTATTACTTGAACAAACTCCATCTTAAATTATATGTGACAAAAGCTTCAGAATGTCAAATAACTAATCAAATTTCTATTGCGCTGATAAATAAAAATGAATATTGAACAGAAATACGGATTATCTTTTAGATGATTCACATTACCTCCCTTGGAGGGATTAGCGAAGGGTGAAGTATCAACAGACTCAACGAAGTGTCTCTATAATACGAAGTATAAAAGAAGAGCAATAAAACAAAATTGTGCAGGAAACTGCAAGGGCGAGTAAGAACAAGGGAAAAGCCCAGCCAATCTCGTAATATAAGGATTTTTCGTGTACATTAAACAACACGAAGTGCAAAAGTCGCGCTGTATTGCTACAGGATTGGAGGGGTCTCGTTGTTCGACTTGGTAGTAGAAGGGCTGCGTCGGAAGGGTGGAAAAGAGGTTGCGAAGCGAGTAAAGTATATATGAAGTAGGATAGGCAGCTTACACTGCGAGGAGATATCGCGAAGCGAGAGTTCGTGAGAGTAATTTCGAGTTTATGCATTCGCTGGGAGTGCGGATAATGTGCGTCGTAGTCGTCTCACCCCTCCCTTCGGCTCTTTGGGCTCCCTTACTCTACATACTCTTCCCCAGGGCGAGCAGCAGATCCCACCTCGATCTTATGTGCCAGTTAACCCCCCGCTTTTATCGCTTTCCGAGTCGATAGTCGTTGCATTGAATTTCGAATTTGGCGATGTTCTTCCCTCGGCTTTCCTATATATACATTTCTGTATGATGGTCGTTGAGGGAAAGAGAGTCTGGTCTCCCTCCATGAGACTTAAGCTCCCTAGTTTTTCTCGTGTCCACGAGGCGCTGGATAACACACGTAGAGATGTGAGAGAACTCTCTCTCTCGCTAGAGAAAATTTTCATTTGGTTCTTCTCTCGTCGCTCCAGAATCTTGTCTCACGCTAGCCCGAGACCATCTCGAACGCTATGGTGTGGCATCATACAACGCTTATAGGGTATACTATACGCGGTATTCGTGCTACGGGGCTACCCAGGAAACGACTCGAAGTTTCTAATGTAAAATGCACGCTGCGCTGCAATATTGCCCACCGGGGTGGTGCGGTACATGGATATAGCACACGATCACAGTTTTCTTCTGTGCTGCTTCAACTCTGGAAGAGAGAAGGCACGCGACAGCGCTCGATGCGATATAAAAGTTGAACCGTAAATCAAAAGCTCGGTATGGCATAGCAAAGAAAGAGAGACAATAGGCGTCTTCCTTCTTCCTTTGCTTTTTCCTTTCTCCAGAACACAAACTTCCCTCGTACCTACCTCGAAGGATATACACACATATTTTATTGTTTCATAATAAAACTTTGCTGGTTCTCGATAGTTGCCACGGTGAGGATAGTTTCAATTGAGTGAGACAAGGAGATGAAACCAAGCGGGATAAAAGTGAGATGAGAGATAGCAAATGATCGTGTTTCAAACAGGGGATGAAATTAATAGAGCGTCTCGAGTATAAGAAAGATAGAGTAATGTATTTTCTCAGGATCATGGTATTATCTGAATCCCGTTCAATATGTATTTGCAAATAAATAGTAACAGATTCTTTAAATGTATTGCTTTGTATTTTTTTTAGTATTGATATTTATAATTTCGAATCGGGCACAGTCTATAATCGTGACATTATTCTTAGCTTATCTTCGAAGCTTCAAACTTTCTGAATCGCAAAGAAAATCCGAAGGTACAGTAGTAGTGCAAACTATTATATATTATATAGGTGGAGCAAAGCTATCCACCTATAATTGTAAAATTCCTTGGCCGGGCCAGTAATTGCAGCATAAACATTTCTCCACGAGGCGCTCGCTGATTGCGAGACTCATTATTTCGGGGTCGATGGAAGGTTGGAATAGAGCGCGGAGAAGGGAAGAGAATGAAGGCAGAAAGACTGAGAACGAAGGTAAAAGGGTGCAGCATCGTGAGGGACCTCTGAATTGAGCATCCTCGAAGACGACAACGACGGTCTTTGCCTTGATTAAGGAGCACTCATTATTGCTCATAATCAACGCGCTACAATGGGTTCCTGGTGGTCTTACATAGTAGAACGAGTGGAAGACTTCTCGAGAGAGAAGTGGGACGTCGGAGTGAGCCGATATTCTCGAAGAACAAGAAAACGAAGATGATATAGGAGTAGAATTCTCTGCTTCCTTTAAAATCCCGTCTCCTCGTAATTTCAACAAACATTCGGAGAAAATTTATTCTTTTTGCTCCGACTCGTCATCTTACAAACTTGTAGTGATAACAAATGGTTGCAATCATTTTGAGGAGCTATCGAAAGGGCGAGAGGAGCTAGTCATGGCGAGAAGCCACGCAGAAGGGGTTCAGATTGAAGCTTTTCCCGCAGAGTACAGGTCATCATGGGTCGCAATGTACAAAGAGAGAGAGATAGAAATATTACCATTCCCCAATACGATACATGTACCGCTTCTGGATCGACGAGGGTGACGGGTACCGAGCTCTAGAGCTCCGTATAGTAAACATCAGAGTAGTCCGCAGCGTGTAGGTTAGTTTGCTGATAGCGTTTGTAGGTGCTTCGGTGTAATACTCACCATCTCTAACCAACGAACAGCTAGCGAACCAGAAGCAGAGCTTCGGGAATATGGGCTATAGCTTCATCTTCTAAATGAGGAGGGCAGAGCCACGGTAACGCGCGTACGGCCCAGTCGCGTTGCTCATAGCCACTCTTCTCAACTGCCTTCTCCTTCTCCTCCTTCTCGAATCTTCCTCAACGTTCTTGAAACCCTCCGGGCTCTTCGTGAAATGATGGCTACCTCTAATAGAGAGGGATTCCGTTCAATTATATCTTATGGCGCCATTCCCGGACGGCAATGGGCTAGTCGAAGCGAAAGCATCAAGCAGTTCGTACATTATATCTCCTACCCTACACGATTTTACCCGTCGGACGTGACCCATAATTTTGAGTGAATAAAAGACTATCAGCGATCATTCGAGAAGTGAGGAAAAAACTGAATGAGGGTTCTTCTACGTCATTGCTGAAGTCTATTGCAGTCACGAAAAAAATCCAAAATTCATGAATCGACGCCGACAGCGTATTTCATATTTTTTCATATACATATATATTTCATATTTTTATATTTTTATATATGAAATATAAAAAAAAAAGATTGCGGTTATAAATTGAGGAATTAACCGGACGAATATGTTTATTTTAAAGCTACTTTGGTTATTCAGCTCGTAACAATGTTTTTTCTCGACTATACGTTGACAAATAACTGTGTAAATCAAAGCGACCTTCGACATTGTCTATGTTGGAGGTATTCCTTTAGTCGTCTGAGGAGCCACGTAGCGCTCGCTCGAGGATCAATATTTATGGATTTGGATGACAGTCAGCCAGGTGAGCTTTCGCTTCATGATCCGGCAATCAAATCTCGAATGTAGGTAATGGTCGAAGAAATAGTCGAAGCGATAACGTCATCTCGTCTCCTTCTCATCTCATTTTTTGCTCTTCATTCTGTCAATTCTCTCACTCAACGAATACGAAGCTCCATCCTTTTGGTAACTGTACTTTCCAAGAACAAGAAATCACTGATTCGTTGTATGGGCACGTGAACCCGAGACAGCAGCAGCTGCTGCTGCAGCACTATCGGCAACGACTGCGAGAGTGAATGAGAGACAGAAAGAGCTAGACGGAGGGGGAGAATACATTCATAAAGCAGCGAGCAGTATGAGCGCAGCTTGCGAGCACAGAGCACAGCTTTGCCTAATCTTCCTGCATCTCCTCCACGAAGCTTCCCTCGAGGACTCGACAGAGAGTAGAGCGAGGAGTATACCTTCCGCCTGCCTCAATTTCGTACGTCCGCTTAATTTTACTTTGGGAAAAGCTGAGAGCAGCTAGGACAGAGTTGGGTAACCGGAGACCGTCATGCCTGCAAGTAGATGAAGAGAAGGAACAGGGGCGGGTGGAAGCACTGAGATGGAACTCGAAAGAAGCAGAAGAATAAGAAGACCGAAGCTCGAGGCAGAAAGGGTTTTTCGAGGCGGCTGCATCAGGTACAGGCGGAGAAACGTTTCTCCGCCGGCACCAACCCCTCGATCCAACGAGACTCGCATAACCAAGTGTGAGAAACGTGAGACTCGCTTCAAGTGCAATTTATACAGTTGCACGTTGCGCTACCGTATACAGAATGTATGTATACATAGCGTGAGATGGAAAGGGAGTAGCCGAGTCCAGAAACTGCGTCGAGAGAAAGCTCGTGTGTTCGTGCTGGTGTCCTCCGCGTTCTTGTCTGCCAGCCCTTTTCAGCTCCATTTCTATCGCTCAATATATATATAACGCATAAGCTTTACGAGAAGGAAACCATTCGAAGGGACCCAATCCGATACTTGTTATACGGTTATTCTATACACGAGAAAGTCGTAATTGTACCGATCAGGCAATTGGCGACATTGCTGGGAAATCTCTTCTGTTGAACTCAGTGAAGGGTCTCATTCGTATGCTAATGAAGTTGCCGGATTTGTATAGCAGGATTGAATAGCGTATGCTAAGTCCGATTTACTTCGAACACTGTGGGCACTGAAAATAATTGAAATAAATTCTGTACTATATTCGTAATTTCAAATGCTATCCAAAGATGGAAGCAATTTCAGACTTTCGTAGCGAAAAGTATTTCCTAACTATTGTCAAAGAACTCTGAAGTATGGTTCATATGGCAACCGTTAGTCTTGTAGCACACAAGTTCTCTTCTCTACTTTCATCGGTACTTTGAGAAAGATGCACGTGTATATATGTGTTTGTTCAGTCTTATCGGGGCTACTCGAAAATGTCGGGCTTAACATTTGGATAGAGAACTACTTCGTCAGAACTAGGTTAAACTTCATCCTAGGTACGAGAACTCTTCGTTCTACCACTTACACCTTGACATCCATATTTTATTCTTCGGTGCTTCGCGGAGTGGCATGAGAGACGGACTGATTAATACTCCTAGTCGAGAATATCTTGGATATAATCTCTAACTCTTGGTTCTTGAGAAATTGACGATGCAGAAGGTTAAAATATCGAAGTTCGCCCCTGATGTCTGACTGCTTGGCTGCTTCTGCCTGAACGTTAATGAAAAATTAAAGTATTCGGGTCATAAGTTGAATAAAAATGATAGACGTGAGTACTGATCTGCACTTCTGTGTGGAGAGAAGGTCACTCTCGAGATTATCTTTAAATGTCCGCGAATACATTTCGTGAGTTGCCGAAATCGTCAGTTGGGTTTTATGTCTGAAGTGCAGTGGACGATGTAAAGCGTGTATGCAAACTAAGTCTCTGAGGTAGAGAGCAACCGGCAACCCATTAAGTAGTGATGGCCTGGGTAGAGGTCTGCTACCATAGCAAGTACAGCGTACCCGTGTTCGCACAGACGCCGGAACCACGAGCGCGCGCGCGTCGTTTCCGCAGTAAATCAACAAGTTGATATCTAATGCTATGATGCGGTGAGAGTGGGTTGAGATAGGAGAGGGATGAAGGAGAGCCCCGTGGCTAGGCCACCGGAATACTATACCATAATGTCGAGACAAGTCCTGTACATCTCTCCTGTCGACTTGTAGTGTAAATATTAATGAAACTACGCAGCGATGCTTCGCGACTCGTGAATAGTCGGGTGCGAACATCGTCTTGTATATGATTTGGATGTCAGCGAAGCCGACAGAACTTTCGTGGAAAAATTAATATAAATAAGTTACAATGAAATGAATAAAGTTCACGCACAGTTTTTTGCAACTAAATTTGATGCAACAATCTTAATATTTCCACGAAATTCATATATAATCTATAAGCATTGTAAATACTTCATAAAATTCATAGATTTCCCATTAAATATAACAAAATAATTTGTATGCTTAAATAACTACAATAATTGAAATATGTAGCACAGAAATCCCTTAACAATTAGATAATTTATCTGCTCTTTCTATTTTCCAAAATCCTTGTTGATCACTGCCACTCAGACTTAACTGAAAACGATCGTCCCGAATGCCTCGTTCTCTTGGGCGAGTACTCAGTACACGCGATAACGTATTAATCGACTTGTGGCCAGGACCGTCACACAGTACTCGGTACAGTTCCGGATGTGCGAGTCTCTTGTGCCCGCAAATGGTGGGGTGAGATTGCGCGAAGAGAGGAAGCGGTAACGAAAGCTCGTTGAGCTCGCGGTAACTCGACTCTACGAGCGGTAGTAACGCTCGCGGTGACCCGGCCATCCCTTTATTGGCTACTAACTTCCTGTACCTGTAAAGCTGTGGGTGTGTCTACTGCATCCCTGAGAGCGGACAGTCGGCAGGATAACCGGGGTGTGCATTCTCGAGCCTCCCCCTCCTCGCGGTCGTCCAGTCCGACCAGTAATGATCGTAACTACTGACACTTCACGAGCCGACTTAAAACTTGACCGAGGCACATAACTACCAACCCGGTTCTCCAGTGTTACTTCCTGCACGCGTACGTATAGCTCCTGTTTAATATTGCCTGGAAGTATGGATGCTCGAGACTATGACACCAATCGCCATTCGGTGGACTCGCATACTATCGACGTTGTAATACGATTGAGAGATAGGCAGAGTCCCGCTAGTTTAGAATTTATATAGGGTGACAGTTAAGGGTGTGATAGTGTGAGAAATTGGAGATAGCGAATAGTTCATAGTTATGTGACAGCTAGCCACAGGTTTATCGGACAAGCACAATATTGCATCTGTATATCTATTTCGCACGTTATTCGAATTTCTCGCGGTTAATTGCAACCTATATGAAATGTATCTGTTACGTTCTTCTCTCTACCTTCTACTTTTCACATTCTATCTCGTAGCTTTATACCTCGTATACAGAGAAAGAGAGAGAGGAAGATGGCATTACTGCCTGACCACATAGCGCTGTTTCTACTGGGTTACGAAGCAATATTTAACGAGGAATTACCGGGAAAGGGCATAAGCCGAGCTTTTCCCGCATTATCTCAGCGAAGCGGGTCGCTCTCGCTGACTCAGTTTCGTCGGTAATCCGGCCACCTCTCTCTCTCTCTCTCTCTCTCTCTCTCTCTCTCTCTCTCTCTCTCTCTCTCTCTCTATCGCCCTCGATTCCTCCCATCTACTAACGCCTCCCACCTTTCATATAGAGCCTTCGTACAGCTCTTCTAGCAACGAGATTCTCCGAAAACGGAACCTACAAACTATCGTCGATGCGATCGAACGATTAGCGCATTAACGAGAGTCTGTGCTCCAGTTACTCTCACTGATTTTCTAACAGCGCGATGGTAATATGGCGGATCCTGTATCTACAACGATATCGCATTGCCAAACCCCAGATAAAGAACCAAATAACATGCAAACGAAGAAAAAAGACTATTCGCTTTTAACATTTCTCATTATCATTTTTTTATTACTACGATAGTATCGGGGATACCTCGTATAGTATTGGTGCTCTGACGGTTCCGGTACTGAAATAGTTGTTTTCTTGTCGACTTTAACGTACTCTCAAATTTCTACTGATCTTCGAGATTTTTCGAAATGAACAAAAATACCACAATCCAACCGATTGTGGTTTAACCAACCGGAAAAAAAGTTAGTGCCAACTGGAATTTTCGAAAAATCAACATTTTTACACTTTAAGGGGTTCAAAGTATAGCATAAAATGTGTTTCAACGCATATGAAAACCTTATCTTATCGAACATTTTCTTCTGATTACGAATTTTACCAAGCTTTTGTCAAAAACCTAAAAATTTCATATGAAAACGGAAAAATGTAAAAGAATCTTTCTAGTTAATATTTTCACTAAGCGTACGACTGAGGTTACTGAGCAAAGAGCGGCGGTTTCAGTCTCACTGATCATTACAGCTATTTGCAGACATTTGTTTATAAATGTGCAAGAATTTGGAGCCCTTAGAGTACCGAAATTTACAAATTTTCCGGATTACAAATTTTTTTACAGAACGACCGTAGAAACGTTCAACCCGGAATACCCCCGATTTATTAACTCTCAGTGCCGACTTTATTCTTCGTTGGCTCTTTGGCAAAGCGCAACGACCCGAAGTCGCAACGACGTAATGTCTGAGAGAAGAGAACACTCGTGGGCACAGAGAACGAACGAAAGAGAAAGATAGACGGAGCTGGAGTTGCTATTCGCGCAGTGCCACTTCGTCGCAGACGCAGTTTCCGAAACAAACGTGTTGCAGTATTACAGAGAAAAAGCAGTGGGGGGTGCCGGCATCCAGCTGGAGGCTTTTCGTGGGAGAGAAATCGCGCACACCATGAGAGACAGAGGGGGCGGGCAATGGTGTAAACGACAAGGGAGCACAAGAGAAAGAGAGCCGCGGTAGAACGGCAGAGAAGACGAATAGAGGGTGCAGAGGTCTGAGAGTCGTATCCATTTAAAAGTTTCAAATCGTTTCTCGCGGCAAGTGAGACGGATAGAGCGTGGCGTGGGCGGGCGCGTATGCCTTTTGAGATGGAAACCTTTTACCACTCACTCACTCTCCGGTAGCTCTCTTGCGCGCTCTCGTTCTCAATAGGGTGCGGTTGCGGGCTCTAGCGCCACAACCATCAGGCCCTGGTGAAATATTCTGAAACGCGGGTGAGAGGCGGTTTCTGGGAGCGAACTACGAAAAAGAGGAAGAGTGTAGAGAGCTGAAGAGAGGGAGGGGGATAGCAAAGAAACTCAGAGCTCGTCGCGTGGCTTTTAAACGTTAACATGGGCGAGTTGTATAATGTCGGGATCGCATTATACTCGAGATAGTAAAAGAGAAAGAGTGCGAGAGAGAGAGAAACCAGGAAAAACGGCAGGAAGTCGCAGAAGTGAGTGAGAAAAAAGATGAAAATAAACATGAATAGAAAGAAATGAGTAAAGTCGATGGCGTCGCTCAAGTTGAGGATGAAGAGCAGCAGCAGAAGCAGTAGCGAAAGCTTGTTCGATGTAATGGAAAGAAAAAAGAAAGTCACGCCGAAAATATAAGACTTCGTGGGAGCTTGGAATATAAAAAAATAAGGTGAAAAATGCTTAACATTTTACCCTGTCGAGTGGAAGCGTATGGCGTTGGTTGCCTCCTTCCATGCCTCAGTCTAATGGGCCGACGCGTACGTGTCGATGCGCCGCACCAACTCGACGACTTGGTCGTGCTCTAGCAAAGATCGTATCTACTGCGGCGCGAGAGTCCTTTCGGTAGCAGTTTCGAAGCTTCTCAACTCAGGGAAATAAGGGCGAAGGAGAGGAAAGAGGGGAAGCGAGTTGAAGAGATATATGAGAACAGAGAAGCGAAAAATTTGCCATCGCAAGCCGCAAAGAGCAACGAGTAGAAATAGTGGTGATATAGAGGGTAGTGGTGACCGTGTAATGAAATCATCCCGTACCGCGACCCTACCTCTCGCCCGTACCCCGTCCCAATCCACCGCTAGTCAAAACTCGAGCTCGTTCCGCAACGAATCTCTCGTAAAAAATTCCGAGAAACCTCAATGCTGAACAAAACCTTACCCCTACACACCTCCGCGGATTAATTTTTCTAACGAACCACCATCGACGGATAAGGAGAGCCTCGTTTCGCCTCATCGCTGTGGATGAAAATGCGACAAGAGAAAAAGTTTCATGGGATTTGAATATTAGCACGAATTAAAGAAATAATCAAAGGAAATATATATGCAGAGCTTGTAAAAAAAATGGGACAATTAAAAATTTGTTCTACAAACGGTGCAGTTCAGCTGATGAATACAACAAATTTTACAATGATTAAAGTAGCGAGTAACACCGTTTATGAAACGTTTACATTATTAAGGAATTGTCGGGGTCGAAGAGAATAAAGGCTTGGACGACGTACAGGGGTTTAGTGAACTACCATGAGTAGCAAAAGCTTTACTCACCGCATATACTCGGCTGGTATATAACGACGGTAGATATAAAGGGGAAGTGAGCAAAAAAACTGGAAGGATATTCTGATTTGCTTCTTTTTTCAAAATTGAAATGAGCACATCTGGCGTACTGATCTCTGCAGTGATATGTGTGAATGGTATAACGGGGGAGCGCTTCTCGCTTCTCGTAGTCGTCAGAGCATCAGCTGAGCTGGTACTTTTTTTCTAGCCTCGACCTCCCTTCTGCCTTTCGCGTTTGGAACTGGAGCTAAAAGCAAAGTGTCCGGCCGCTCTTTCCCCCTTTCTCTCCGCTGAAAGAAATGATATATACGGATACATACGCTATCACGAGGAGGGAGAATTACCTATCTGTTGAAATCTTTCGTGCGAAAATAGGATTTTCTTCCGGCAGGGGAAAAAATACATTATTTTATATAAATTCGCAGTGTCAGCTTTACCTGCCTTTAAACAGTTAAAAACTTTTGATAGAAGAACATTAACATGAATTAACCCTTGACAGACACTCTCGATATTTCCTGCTCAGTCGAGTAAAATATTCAATACCGCTGTCTCATTAAAGCATTGCATTTGGGATAAAGAAAGATTGGATTATTTAGTAGACATCAGATATTTTGAGATTGTTCGATAAATTCCAAATTGGGATTTCATGTTTCTTACGAAATAGTCGAACAAAGATTATTTCTCTAATATATATGCGAAATAAAAGATCATATGAATCTATATAATATTTCAATTTCTAGTTTTCATCTCACCAAACTGTATTGGCAGATCTTCCGTAACATAACTCGAAACCAATTAAATGACCTTGCTAAAGGTCGAGACTGAAGTAAATGGAGAAGTGGAGACTAGCAGTGTTAGGTAGACGTCTCCTTAGTGCTAGTTCTCAACATTTCCGATTCTCGAGGATTTGCGTCGAAGTTCGCTGACTGGCGCAGTACTGCAAATTGCATAAACGAGAGGCGATGCGTATCCTCCACGCTTCACCATCAGACCGGCGGACGACTGCCAAGTTTATAACTCAATGATTGCCCGATGGACCTCAAGTCGAAATAATTTCTTCTCAACCAAATCCAAGCAACCAACTCGAGAGAAAAGATGAAAAGAGAGAGAAATTTGCGGTGGCGGCTCGAATGACGTCGACAAGAAGAAAAAAAAAATAGCAGCGTGAACACGAGAGCTTGCGCGCGATGGTGCGGATCTGAATAATTAAAAGGGTTGCGAGTCTTTTGTCTCAGTGTAAAAGCGAACTTCCGGAGTGACGTCAGTACCGCGCTGCTCTCATTCTGTAGCCAACGACGTCAACGAGTAGGCGGAAGAGAAACTCGTTCAGTTGACGCAGTTTCCAATTCAAATCTCTGACGCGTAACTGCCGGGGCATCAATCGATTGGATCAATCCCTTGATCGGCTCGACTCTTAGTTTCCGGGGTATTGTTCTCCGCCGGTAACTTTTGCATGGCGTTGAAAACTCTTTTTGTCGTCAGGCTGGGTGACAAGCACCTGCAGAAGCATTTTAACGATGAAAATCGAAGGACCGTGAAACGAGACTTTCTTTATTTTTCTCGAGGCTCTGCGATGCTGCCAGGGGAATTAAAATCGCTGACACGCACCTACCGTCCGCCGCCCTCTTAATTTTCCGTCATGGAAAGAGACAGGATGACTGACCCGTCCCCTTCGTATTTGCTGTAGTTGCATGAAACGATAAGAAAACGACTGCAGCGTTTTCCAGGGTTCTCTCTCGAGGCTCGGGCACAGAACCTGTGGATATTTTAAACGACATCGCAGCCGGATTCATAACTCCTTAATTCTGTCTTTCACACACATATACACAGACACGTGCACATGAATAACTGCTGGCTGAGTTATGCATCACGCCAGAAGCTCCAGTAGGAGCTCCAACAGCTCAGGCGAGAGAGGAGAAAGATTAAGATCGCCCCGAGAGCAACGGAAAGTTTTTAATAACCCTTGATTCTTGATGAAGTTACGAGGTAACTCGGACCGTCCTACGAACGTCTAGTCCTCTTGACTATCTAGTTTCCTTCCATCTTCTTTCTATCTAGCTCTCTCTCTATGTCATCTTGCGCCAGTATAATTCTAGGAAGAGTCGCTTAAGTCTCATCGAATACGTTCCGTAGTTGAGGACAGAATAATGGCAGAAAAGATAAGAAAATTGGTTTTTGGCACATTTCAATCTCATCGTGACATTTTCTACTTGATTTACCATCGCCGTTTCACAACTTATTCATGAAATTCTTTATTTCTCATTCCAGGTTTCGGCTTCGTTACGTTTCAAAGCGAGGACGTAGTTGACAAAGTATGTGAGATTCATTTCCATGAGATCAACTCGAAAATGGTGAGTATCGTTGGTTACCGTGGTATTTGAAGAATTATTTAACAATATTTGATCAAAATAGTATTTAGAATCGATTCTCATCGAATGGAGCCTACACCTCGTCAATTATCGCAATTTTTATGAGAATTGAGTATCTCAAAAATTCGAGATCAAAATCGAGCGATCGAAGTAAGCAAAGAGCGAGAGAGTAGCACAGGTTGAGTTTAGGGAGCATTCGAGACAGATGTTAGTTCGTAACGGTATTTGGCTGTTTGTTGAATCTCTCACACCGGATACGGAGATGATTGGAATTAATTTACCGGATAATCGAGAAGAGGCCTGTAGATGGCCTGATTGCACGGGGTAGGGTGTGGAAGCAGGCCAGAAGGGATGGTGCGTTCAGGTTGGTTATTTGTACTTGGTACACACTCGGTCTTGCTCTGATTCTGAGCGGAGTGACAACTACTGATTCAACGTTGACATGCCGCTACGGAGAATAGTCGAGGGAAGGACGAAGTGGTGAGCCGGGTGAAGACCACGAAGTGGAGGAAGAGACGCGAAGGACGGCGACGGCGACTAAGCTCACGATGCACAGGAGATTGTCGAATTGTTTGCCGACACACGAGGCAAGATTACGACACGTAACGGCACATCAGGCTTTCAGGAAATCCGCACCGGACAGATATTCTCCTGTCAGTATTATTTACCAAAGCCCGCCCCTCCCCGAACAATCATCCACTGAGAGCATCTTCAATCTTGTCGATAACCTGACGATCGGTTCAATGTTAAAGAAATCCGAAGGTTCTATTCAGAGCGCAGTCGTTATTATATTAAATTGATTTGTCCTGTATATTATACCGTCTCTGATTTACAATTGTTCTCCTCGTGAAACTCTCTCATTCTTCTTATTCGCTTGAGAACGCTCAAGATCTTTCTCAACGTGTACGTCCAAGACTGTCCACATGTTGAAATTTTAACCGTTCGATGAGACGTTTTTCATACAAGTGAATAATAATTTACATAATATTTATTTTATGTAAATATAATCTTAATTTAATTAATAATATTATAGCTAGAAATATTTTATCGTCCCGTGACGAAACACGAAAAGTACCGTTAATGAGTTGCTTTCAGGTCGAGTGCAAGAAGGCCCAGCCGAAAGAAGTGATGCTACCAGCGAATCTAGCGAAGACGCGAGCGGCCGGGAGAGGTGCATACGGTGAGTTGGTGATGGTCGCCACACCCCCGACGACTTATCGTTACGCGCCGTATCCACTACCGTCGTCAGCGGCTGCACACGCGGCCGCTGCCGCAACGGCACACGCAGCCACGCAGCCTCATCACTTGCTAGCTCCGATGGTCGCGACAGCACCTAATGCCGCGACAGCGACTTATCAGTACGCAACTGCACCTGCTGCCGCCGCAGCGGCAGCCGCCGTTTACGACGTTAAAAGAGCCCTCGCAGCTGCAGCTGCTGCTTACAGACCGCATCCTGCTGCCGCGGCTGCAGCTGCATCCCGAGCCGCCGCGCTCACCTATTCCATGAGTGATCTTCTCGGGGTTCAGGGCCTCGACATGGGGGCCGTTTATCATCCGATTCCCACTATCGGTCTATGACCGACGATACTCACTCCGCTCTCGAGACCCCAGTAAGAATTCTACTATCACCCATAGAGGCTCGGCTGATAGAGAGCTTTCCCAATTGTTAAATAATTACATATCTTCGATAGAATCCAATCAAATGTGTCCAAAATTTTCATGGAGATTTTTATTGCCTTCAAAAAACGATGTATATTTTCCTTACACTTCTCAGATCTATCAGCAAGTGCCAAAAATGTATTTCATCAATTCCCGATTTCAATTACACGAAGGTAAAAACATATATCTGGTTCATGAAATTTTTGCAAGATTAATTTTATTTAGGCGCACTTTTACTAGTTGTAACTCTTTAATTATTATGATTATAAATATTGTACTTTTAATAAGCGTTAGGCCGAGTTTCGGTATATTTCACGAAAAAAAAACTCAATCAGCCGTCTCTATGTGCAACGAAATGGATTTTAGTATTCTATTGGGGCTCTTCAAAGAACACGGAGACTTAGGACGAAATATTGATCCCTACTGCATTGCATTCCGTGACCAGACATTAGACTGACGTGACTCGCATTCCCTTTGAAGAGACTGCTCTTGACGTGTACTTATAATACTCCTAACATTACGCGACTTGTTCAGGAACACTGTGATCGTAGCACAAAAAGTACTGATAGTTTGTAGTTATTATTATCATTATATATTTACTGTAGGGAAGAGACAGTTTAGCTCACCAACGGGGGCCTCGAGACGTTATATTCCGTAGGACGATGCGTCGTATCATTAGAAAGAGAGAAAGAGAGGGAGTGAGAAATTAGATGTTGGAGACAAAACTTGTTCACGACGAATATCAATCAAGAAAGACTGGTAGTGATTCCGGTAGAGGATTATAGAAGCAGCCGTAGTGCGATTAGAGACAATAAAAACACGAGATGTGTTCGATAATGAAACTAAAAGAATCAAAGTAATAAGTAGTGTCGTTAATGGCTCATTTTCGTTATCACGTGCGTTCATGTACCCAAATATCGTGTTCAAGAGCTCGAGAATCAAGTCCGGGTAAAAATTTTATCAAACTCTACTGATTCCTTATCAGGCATAAAAAAATTAATTATTTATAAATAAAATAAACTGAAAACGTTAATAACAAATTATGATTTTAGTGAAATATAATTATAGCATATAGTGATGGTAATGAGGACATGGTATTGGTGCCGGTCAAAAGCAATTAAATTTCGCGTCAGAACCTTATGAAGATTGTCTTAATAGCGTCGAAGGTTTTACCCGGGCGAATAGACGTATATTATCACTGATCGTTGAGCCAAATTCGTTCGCAGAGAAATCGTTAATGACCAACGTGGCTTTTTTTGAGCGTGTACAGTCTTCCTCTTCTCCTGATTCTCGGTGATCCTCGCCCCCTGTCGAAAGAAAGATAATAACGATGCCAACTGCAAAGTACCTAATTCAGTTCCGCGTAAGCCTTCCCCCTACCGGCTATATCGAATAATTAAGTTCCAGCGTCTATCACAATTACCGCTAAAAGCACTTCAATTAAAATCCTATGGAACTTAATGCCTTCAGCCCTCGGGCAGTAGAAGCGGCAACGGCAATATCGGTGGTCGGTGAGTATGTGTAGACGACGATGGCGAGAGAACGGGTGCTCTCTCTCACTTCCGGATCGACTGAGGGGCGGACGAGGATCAGGGGACTCTGCTAGGTACGAAAACCCTGGGGCGGTACGAACGTGTCCGTGATAACGGGAGCTATTCATCCACAGGATGTCTCGTTACGGGTGACGATTGTCAATTTATCTGGTAGAACTTGAAAGTCTGTAGTTGTTAGTGCGATAGAGGCAAGAAGCTGGTGAAGCTGCGAGGGCTTAGCAATGGGGCACAGTAGAAAGTTTCATGTTAGATCAGACGGGTCTTACAGATCGGACAGAAACGACAAACTGTAGTTTAAAAAAAAAATTATTTAATCTATTTTTTACTATTGTTTTTTTCTTGACAACGGCGAATTGAGATATCATGGCGGCTCGTAGGTGGTCTCACTCGGGAACAGTCGAATGTTAATGGATATTGAAACAACGACCGACAGATGATACATCAGAATTATAAAGCAATATAAAAAAACAACAATAACAACAATAACTGACGGAGCTAGCTCGTGACGCGGCCGTGGAATCAACTGGTCACTCATCGCGTCGTCGCGAATATTTGACATAATATTTTTCGTCGTACACCAAGTATGCTATACTACTCATCATAACTTCATGAAATTTCATAATAATCGAACGAAATCGAAGAAAAAAAGTAAATGAAATAAGATAATATAATAAAATAAACGCAAAAAAAAAAATATATATATATATATATATATATATATATATTCTACTATTATGTCTAACGATGCCAACGAGAATTAAGATGCGCGATATCAAATCTATGATAATACGATTAAAATTACGAATCAATTTACATATAATATATTGAATATATTAACGATATTATATATATATATATTTATGTGTGTACGACACATTAACTTAAAAATATTTGAAAAAAAAAATATACGTACCTAATGAACGATAAACGAAAGAAAGATCGATTTTAGAGAGTGAAAAAATTAACAGAAAAAGAAAAACACTTGGTAATTAATATATTAAAAACTATATATGGATATGTTGTTTTGTACCTATAAAACGCCATAGTATTTGGAATATTTGGGATCGATATATTTTATGAAAGTCGCATTATACCAATTAGATTTTTTGTAATAAATAGACTTATATATATATAAATATAAATATATATATATATATTGTATATATATATATATTTATTTATTTATTTATTTATTTATTTATTAAATTTTGAGAGCATTAAAACCTAGGTAATCTCCATAGGTAAATAACACTATGTGACACATTACTTAGTTTATATATATATAAACGAAAGTCTTATTTAGCGCGACCTTTAGGATCGATCTAGTTAGATGAGAGAGTCATTTTATATTTAATATATATTGCGAACAGTAAATACACGTTCCTATTGTCGAGATATATCTAGCTTAAAACTAGCGTTGAGAAGCCATTATAACACCGTTAGATTTAGAATTATGCGTCTCGGGTCGATGCTTCCCGGAAAATAAACAAAAAAATCGTTTTTGCAAAGAGCAAATGGTAAATATAGGATAATTTTGAAATTTCCATGAAGGATCGACAGAGACGTACGTAACAAAACCTATCGCATTATACCTTATACTAATTTAAAAAAAAAAAAAAAAAAAAAAAACAATTGAAAAAAAATAGAAACTGCGATAATTAGCTGACGTATGATTATTCAGTAATATCCGAGTAAACGGATACTTATTAACTAAATATACATGTACGTACTTACCTGTCTATCTGCCTACCTACCTTTATACTTGTCATGGTACATATAACACTTCTAAGCTATAGCCCAGCGTATCTTAATCATTAATGCGTGAGACGTGTGCCCTAGAAAGTACGTACTATGCCCGAGAGGCTCAACACAGTCAGTTTCGTAAGTAGACCAGACTTAACATCAGGCTTTTGTTTTATTACGTATACCTTACGTCTTTTACTTTGGATACTCAGTATGAATATTTTATTTGCTTTTTTGGGCCGGTTTTTCGTTGGACGCGCGAATGTAAAATCTTTTTGGAATAAAATAAATAAAATAATATTTAAAAAAATTAATCATAAAAATTATTTTTAAAGTGAATGCTCATTCTTCGATTGCGAAGTACGAAAGCTCAACAAGTTGCCAAATTACGCGAGATTTTGTCGCGATTTTGAGTTCAAGCTCTATCCGGAGCGTGAAAGTAATCGCGTTCTCGCATAAATTAACGTACGCATTTATAAAATAAAATGTATTTTAGTGTTTAAAGTTCTTCGGTGAAAAAGAAAAAAGTGAAGAAGAGAAAAAAAAACTAACTAGAGACGCGTGCTTCGAGTAATAAAAACCAGCCCGGTAGTGAATTAGGTACGGAATCACTAATACTAATTAAATATGTATCAGTGTATTTAAATTGCCTAGAATAAAAGCTACGTAAATGTCATCAAGCGTAATACTACGTATATATGTGTATATATACATATATATCTTGTGAGAGCAAAATAATCGATATGGAAATTAGAATAGCGAGTCTGTAGTGTGTAGTTTAATTGTGGTCGGTGTTTCTTTAATATCGTATCGTCGGATCTTAAATGTCGTAGTACGTGTCAGCACTTTGCCAGGCGGTTTTGTAGCCAACGTGTACTTAAAGAAAGAAAATTTTTTTTCTTTTGAAAATAAACGAAATGAAGGCTCACCTAACGCGTTATAAATCATTTATCAACAAGAAATAACGAGAGGCGGAGTTGACAATAACGGAATAAAACGTTTAAGTACACAGAGACCTAAGACGCGAGCGCCACAATCGCCAGGCAACCGGCTGACCCTTAGTCAATATCCGATAAGCTACATAGTGGAATAATAGAGTGAAAAAATGATATGAGAAATGGTACACGTACGCAAATTAATCTTTAACTCCAATTAACCAAATTACACCTTTGCGACAACAGAAAAAAATGTTTTTTTTTTAAATAACCATAATAGTTAATAGGAGAAAAACGGTTTATTTTGTCGTAGAATTGGGAGCACCTAGGACGCGCGCAAGTAGTTATTAGTTTAAATGAATATAATTGATGCGAGTTTAGTGGAAACGATATTTATGCGCTACAGACGATGCGATATAGTCGAAGTCTTCTTAGTTGTGTGGTCTTTTTGAATTTAGTGTGGAAATTATGAAATTTCATGGATGCCACTCTTTATCTATCTAATCTAGATCGCTTTTGATCCTCTACTATCTCTTGATTTTGTTTTCTATTTTTTTGTTTTTCATGTACTTCCTTTTTACCTTTCGTTTTACACACCTCTCGCTATTGTTTTCTCTCGAGCCTGGAACGATGAATTTTTGACTTTTTGTTTATTTACTTTTTTTCATAATGCTCGATGAAACCTCGATCGAATCGAATTTCTTCGGAGCTCGCAGAGCACAGCTTCGCGTACTAACACATTGATTGCGCGTGTAAATACGAGTCCATTGACCTAGCGCTTGCGGCGAGCTCGCGGAAATCTCGATCGCGGTCACACGATCGATCAAACGAACATAGAGAGATGATACAAACAACAAACAGAGAAAAGTCGGTGAAAAAAAAAAGAAATCACAGAAAAAAAATAGAAGATTTGGAAGAAACTTCTGATCTCATTCGGATCGGAAGAAGAAATCGAAAAAAGATAATCGCGATTACCTGTTATATTAATGGAGTCTGTTTTTCCTTGTAGATTTTATGTGGTCCCTGGGAGCATTACCTGATGGTGAGTAAAAATATCGGAGGGCGAAAGTTGGAGTATCGCGACGGCAAGTAGATCGGTGTCGCGTGGCAGAAGTTTGCTTCTTTTATTTCTGTTATTTTTTATTCTCTATATGTAGTAGGCCACGCGACTATCATATTGTACAATTGAGTTTTATCTGTGTATATATACTGTGACGCATAGCGTGGACGACACTTCATCTTATAGGCTTCCGTGGTTTGTTCGAGCCATCTTTCGCACATAGAACTGAACATCTTTCACACCTCTATAGAATTTTCGTTGAAACTATGGGTGAAAAAAATGTTTACAGTTAAATAATCAATATCTCAAAAATGTACATTTTATCAATAATAAAATTCCTTTTCTAAATAATTATTTTATAATATACTAAAGTATTATTACGCGAAGAATAATTTTTTATGGAAATATCAAAATTAAAGAAATTGATGGCTCGCTCGCAGATATTAAATAAAAAGCATTTTAATGTTTCTTTATCGTATGAAAATTAATGTGAAACTGTGTGTTTGTGTTAACAGGTTTCCCAGCGGCAGCGTACGCGGCATACGCGGCAGGCCGCGGCTATTCTGGGTACCCTAGTTTCGGACTACCCTACCCGACAGGTAACCACCTTAGCCTTAACCACCTTAACCACCATAATACCGCCCACATCGCGCCCCTAAACCTTAACCTTAACCACATACAGGCGGCCCCGACGCCCCACCACAATCCACCCACCCCCACAGCACTCTTTTACCATCCCAATTTGGACCTCTACAATGCCATGCCTCTGTGAACTAACTCGAGCTCTGCGCACACTTTAACTAATCTCTATTATTACTGCTATTCAATAATAATAATGTTATTATTATCCACCGATCGTATTATCGATCAGAAAGTCGTTGTCGCGAGTCCAAGACTCGGCGATTTGACCAACGAACTTATTATATACAAATTGGTATAACGAGTGGTCCAGTTATATTAAAGATGGGACAGTCTCGAGTCGGTATTAAGGACGCTTTATTTTCTCAAATATCTTGCAATTTTTTCGTCAAGTATCCAGTGAAAGTCGTATTTTAATCTGTTATTTTCATCATTGTCACATTTTTAAAAGCTTTATTTTGAGACATTTAAACATAGACCTTCAACATACTAATCTTCCTACTGAAAAAAGAACAATTAATATTTATTAATTACCCATTGTTTTAATTTTAATAATTCGCTGGGTGACGTTACGTGTTTATCGAATTGAGAATGTCCGTTGATATATAAACGAAACATCCTTAATCTATCGGAACTCGGTCAGGCCCGCTTCTAAAACGCAAGAGATCAGCTTGCAAAATATGTCCCCCACGGTCGATTCCAAAACTGTACAAATTATTGAAGATTCAATTATCCTAGGCTATCAATACACATATGATATATATATATATATATCGTTTATATATGCATATATATATATACATATATATATATGTGTGGATATCATGAAGCGTTGAAACTTTGGTCATTGGTCGATTTATCGCGTGTCCATAATAATCTACTGTAACATCGCTAACTGAAATATCCCGATTATTATAGAACATCTCGTGTACGCCATACTCTGTAACTATACGACGCGGCTTTATACGTACGTTTAATGAACTATATCGTTGGCGAATGAGTTGGAGAATCGGCGTGGAGAGGGATATCGATTGCAAAACCCAGGAAAATACGAAATTGGGATGGATAGGGGGTTGATTATCGAGGGTTGGCGCGATCGCGAGGGTCTGCCATGAGAGAGAGTACGCGGGTCAAGCATAGTGCATGTCGCTCATTTTAATTGAAAAAAATCTGTGAAAATCCAAGCCAACCGAGCTCATAATGAAATCCCTGACCCAATCGCCCCGTTCGTTTGATTAGTATATCATGAGAGCACATTTCCGATATCCATGATTCTCGAATCACCTACCCTGCACCATCCTCTATACTTCAACTTTATTACCTAACTTTGTTATGTTTCTTTTTCGAGCATTCGTCTCCCCTCCCCTCCCCCCACGCTTCTCGCTGTTCACTCCTTTAATCTGTCTCTCTGCCACAATTTTCTGTATTTTTCGTTTGTTTCTGTAAGACTCGGTGAAACTTGCGGTTATCAAAGACGCACGCGAAATTCGTACGCGTTAGGGGGCAAGAGGTGATGGTTTTGCAGATAAACCACCGGTGAAATTTAGCGCTGTATGACTAACAAGTTTAATTGGAAACTTCAGCATGAACGTTATGTAGCGAGTGTACACGTACAACTGCTGCTGCTGCTATTGCTGCTACACACATAGACACACGAAGTACCAGAGAAACTGCGATTCGTTGCCCAAACTCCCGCTATCTCGGCGTTTCCGATGACTATGTATATATGTGGCTTCTGCCGTCACTGTACACAGTGGTTATAACGTAACGAAAGCGACGAGAACGACGAGACCAACGGCGATGCAGGATGTAGGGTGAAAAGGACTCATAAATTATGTATAATATAATTTACTTTGTCATTCTCTCAGATTCTGCGAATCATCATTGTCATTCCCATTTTCCACAGAAAATCCTCGCAGACCAATCCTCTATGTCAATTTGCTAAAACTTGTATTATTATGCGTGTTTCGCACATTTTTGAGGTGCTTGAGTCATACTGAAAATAGAGAATTTCCAACGAGCATTGACGGTAATAAAAAATTAAAGATCTAAGGTCTTCAAAGAAACCCATCACAATAGTTAATATCTAATTTCATTGGTTCCAAAATAATTATCTACGCAAATTTTTGTTTTCGTTTTCAATTGATAACGAATTTGTCATTTCCGCTAAGTTAGAAGACGTTTTTATCCCAATTTTGATGATCGGTGAAAATATTCTAATTATTATTTAAAGTTCCATTCAGAATTACAACATGGATTTTTATTTTTACCCCTAAAACACATTTATAAAATACTTTGATTCTACAGAGAGTGCTTTTGCAAGTCAACTGGAGCACTTCTATGACACAACAATTTATTTTAATACCATTTGTAACACGATCGATTGAAACAATGTTTTTCATCTGACTCGACACCCTTAAGAATCCTTCGGTTACTGCTACTTGCGAATGGTTCACGAGGCATGGCCGTAGAAGAGGGGTGGGTTGGTGGTGTTTGATGATACTGATCATGATCGATCGGGGTGACTCTTTTAGCCTGCACGCTGCAATCCCTACGCGCTATGCGCTGCATCACAATTCCCGCCCTTTTCGCCATTACATGATGTGTCTCAGCCCCCACCCCCAGCAGTTTAAGCAATGTCCGAAAAAAATTCTCCCATTGCCGAGGCAAGACCGAGGAACGTTTGGCATTCGTGAGCCCGATTATTCGCGCACGAACGCGCTGAATAATTTCTAGAGAGAGGTCCAATCACCCCCAGTACGAATAAACGAATCTGGTCGATCGTTCTCCGAGGAATTGCTTCTGAGCTTACGAGTAGAATCCTCGAGATATTCACCCCGAGAATATCTCCCTCCTTTCTCTCTCTCTCTCTCTCTGTCTCTTTCTGTATTTCTCCGACGACGATTGAATCCAATAACGAAAGTTAGATCGTGCGCGAAAATGATATTCGAAAAAGTCCCAACGGGAATCAGCGAGAGGAAGGGGGGGGGACATTGAAGAATAATATAATCAATTGAAGGAGAATAATTGATAGTGGGGTGCAAAAAAGAATACGAAATGGGTTTTAACGAGTTCGCAGTTTCTCTGGTCGTACACACGCCTTTAACCCTCTGTAGTGATTTAGGGGTAGTTCCTTTCAAATTGTTCATTTGTTATTTATGTTTATTTAACGACACCGAGTGTAGTTCGTAGTGGCATTAATTTTTTGCTTGACAAGAAAAACATATTTAATTGTGATTTTTCGAAATTCAATTTTTTTTATTCTTTCGAGTTTTTAGAATTTTTAGTTTTTATTTTATTTGCGGGGTTACTTAGGGGGTTGGTATGTTGGTACTTTACAGGTGCCTTGGAACTACCGACCCTCAATTCCGGAGACACGTCGCTACACAGCTACTCGACAGAGTACAGAATCATTCCCGAACAATGAACGATTTAGAGAAACGGAAAAATACAAAAGAGATAAAATACATTTAAAAAATAACAACAACAGATAGATGATGAAACAAGAACACGATAAAAAAGGAAAGAAACAAAATGAAAGCAGAGAAAATAGAATAAAACAAGGGAAGTTGCGTTGCGACTATAATGACTCGTGTGTGGGTAAAATTCACGTGCTGCCTCAGTGACATTCGAAACAGATACCGCCGGATGGCCAAGTGTCGATCGATCAAACGAAGCAAGAGAGAATGACGTAAAAAAAGATAACAATTCCTAGATATCATAGGGCAACCACGAGTGGAAAACAGAGAGGGCGTCGCTGCTATCGTAATTGTATATAGTCGCACATACGCAATCGAAATAAAAAAAAGATCACGAATTTTCGCAATGGGACAGAGAGCGACGTTAAAAATCTGTAAAACACATACGACGCTGGGAGAAACGAAATTTAAAAATCTTGAACGTTCGTCATACATATAGTATACTATATTACAAAACAAAAATACGATATTAGTAACCTGTAGCTCGATTGTTTATTTTCCGTTGAACGAAAGCACGAAGGATCATTAAAAATTAAATTATTATCGATTGAAATAAAGTTTTATTTGCCTTCGAAACCCATTAAAGTATTTCATTTAATTACGATATAATATCTCGAAAATCATAAACGATAATTATAGAAATTATATTATTTTGTTTAATTGTAATTTTCGGTGAATTCAATTTTCTTTTTCTTTTATTTTGAGGGGAAATATCGTGTCGATGCACTTCTCTCGCGTAGCGCACAGCGAGAAAGGGCTCGAAGCACGAAGAATAGAGCGCAGATAGAGAGTACTGCCGTCGTATTTCACAGTCATTACCGTAGCACGCTCACGTTCGCGTTGCACCCACGCAATAAATCGTCGGTTCCGTTAGCGTGACAGGACCGGGTAGGTTTATTGTGGTGCCTCTGCCCCATCGAAGCCACTCCCCGAGGTTGCAACGGCAGTAGCAACAGCAGCAGCGGCATCAGACTCTAGTGCCTCGGGTCCGGGCCTTGTTTCGAGCTTTTCCATGCTCTCGTACTACTCTTCTCTTATTCCTTCTTCTTTTTTTGACTCTACCCCACTCACTCGCAAGCTCCCATCTCTTTCTCTATTTCCCCGGCATCCAACGGTCTTTCTCTCCGCCCTCTACGTATAACCGGAGAGAGAATGCGCAATTCGATGGAGCGTGCACGACCCGTTTAATTTTTTTTCGTTTGTACGATATCGATTCGTGTTTGCTTCTCTCATGATTGCTCATCGTTAAGGTCCTCTGCGTGTCCTCGTTTTGAACTGCAATCTTTTTTCTCGTCGTTGCTGTTTTCAAACCTTCGGCAAACCTTTTGTCCTGTTTCACGTCATTCCACGATCAAAACATGCCCATGATATGGCCAAGTTGCATTCAAGTTTACTTTTCTATAACCCAGCGGAGTTCTGTAAAGAGCAAATTGTAAAAATCTGAGACTTCAAGGTAATGAGCAACCGGTACATTATCTTTTTAAAGCTCTGATCAAGCCCGCCATAAAACATACAATTTATTTTAATTAATACAAGAAAAAATTCAACATTTTTCCTCGTCTTGCAGAAATTAATGAGAAACAGTCGACCTACCTTCGGAAATTTTCTAAAAGTCTTTTCGCTGCTGAAAAATAATAATTGGTTCTATAAAACGTTTGCTCACTATTCCAAGGTTTCAATTCTCAGAGTATATTCTATAAAATATCCCGAAGGTATCTAAAAAGGAAAATAATCATTGAGATCTTTGTTAGATTTTTTTAAATATAATTTTGTTCAAATCGTGAATCGGCGGTAACGTGTAAACACTGTAAATACATAATTGTTTGTAAAAGAAAGCGCGGGTGAAGAATTTAATGGCAATATCGAGTATCGACGGTAATAACTTTTTAAGTGTCTCGCCTTATGCGCCCGATAATCGCGTCCTGCGGCTACAAAACGCGAGTATTTATGATTCTCCGCTTGCAACTATATACAACTTGGCCTTTTACTCCCCGATGTACCATACCGCGCAAAAACCGCCCGATTATTGGTTTCCATCGCGGCATATTGCGCCCATCGAGATCACGAATCGATTAATAAGGTTAGTTTTAGGTCTATCGATGATATGACGTCATCTAATCATGCCAAGTTGAAATGAAGGCATATTTACTCTGATTTAAAGAGAGGACTAACGTACTGCATTTACTTTTTCCTTAGACATGTTTGAAGAGTTGAATCTTCGATATTGTTCAAGCAAAATTTAACAAAATTTATCGAACTCTTATCGGAAACTAACCTTTAAGAATTGGTGTAAAATTCGTAACGATTACTTGAGCAGTATCGAAGCTGTGGCCTTTGAAATATATCCGTTAAGAATAAAGCGAAGCATGTATGGGTGCAAGAGAGATAGAACTGAACGGCGTTTCACAACGGAATGGGAAAGAAAAAGCTAATGTGTATAAGTGTTGAGGTTTCGCCTCATCTTAAAATATAATTCCAACATGCCCTTCTCAGACGATGTGAAACAGACTCAATCGGTAACGAAACCTGTAATTCACTTTTTCAAGGGTGTAAAGCATTTAGGGACAAAAGCGAATTATTAGCGTCTTGAACCATCTGTTGCAAAAACACTAATTAGTAGAATTTCTCCCCGAATTGTTTACCATAAAAAATCATTACAGTTTCTGCTACCGATAGAGCGCGGGATTATCGAAGGAGTTGAGGATCATCACATCGGCCTCTACTCCAGGATGCGTTCAGTTTA
Organism: Cylloceria caligata; assembly: GCA_963942595.1. Lineage (NCBI taxonomy): Eukaryota > Metazoa > Arthropoda > Insecta > Hymenoptera > Ichneumonidae > Cylloceria > Cylloceria caligata. The sequence continues at coordinate 8,474,707 of OZ012709.1, forward strand.
CTCTCTCTCTCCTCTCCTCTCCCCCCCCCCCCCCGCTCACCCGATTTTAAACATTTATTTCAATTTACACTGAATGAATGATTTATATCTCGACTCGAGAATATATCGTGAAAAAAATTTTAAAAATTGCAAATATATATAATACGAACGATGATGATATGCAGCAATAATGAGAACGATGTAAATCAATGTTGTTCATATGTTTGTTAAATAAGGAGCCTACGTGCCACGAGACTATATATATAACATTAATATATACATATATAAATATTATATAAATATTATATATATACATTTAACTATTGCACTGTTGTTTCTATAATGATATTTGCCGCAAGATGAAAAAAAAGGAAACGATATTATCAGAGACGTGTACGTGGGTCATTATATTAAGGTGACAACGAAAGCAATACAATCAGAATACGCGACGATCAATGATGCCGCTGAAACTTGTTATTAAGTTTATATATGTCTCTTTCATCCTCTCTAAGCTATCGACTTCCCGATCGTGCATCAATTGCAACGTAAGCTCGTTCATTCAAATTGGTTCACGATCGGCGGTTCTGTTATTTAAAAAAACAAAACGATTTTTATGACAATTTTGTTGATTGATGTGAGTACTTGGCGATTATTTCTTGGAAGTTGTGCAAAAAATGTTCACAGACGCATGGCTGGCAAACTCTGTGGTCCTCCGTCAAGCAAAACGTCGCCTGCCTCTACCCCCATTCCATTAGGTATCGACAAAGAAACGAAACGAACGAACAATATTATGCAAATTATGTTATGATGAACAAATTATACAAAAAAAAAGCAGAACGATAACGAAAATAGTCGAGAAAATATTTCCTCCAAATCACACATGTCCCACTCTGATTTTTTTCTAATTTGAGAGAAAGAAAGAATTAAATAACACGAGAAAATAAATTGGTCGAATTCGATTTCTGTCTTCTCTCTTTTTTTCTCTCTTTCTCTCTTTTGTTCTCAATCGGTTGATGCAATATGTTTAAAAGTGAATTATAATTACTAAGTGCTGTATGCCTACTGATGTCACTACGAAAAAGCGCACGTCCGAATCTAGGATGCCCTGTATGGCAGGATACACACAAATTTTTACCTAAAAAAAACACCTTAAAATATCACCATCCTTTTCTTCCTTTTTTCAAATGAACCTAATCCTCACACATATTATCTGTCCCTCTGACTCTTTCACAAACACACTTTCTCTAAACTTAACGTGTTTCTCTCGTAGACGTTGAACGTAGCTAATATGTAGTGAGTTCTATGTAATCTCTATAAACTAACGGCCTTTTAATCAAAGGATAAACGAAAACTGAATAATGAAAAAGAAAAAAAAACAATTAGTGTAGGTGATATAGGTGTATCGCAGATAGGCGTTTTTCGGTTGTGGAGGATGTAAACTGCTGCTCCTTAGTGTCTAACCAATCGAGTTAGACATCCTAGACTGTCAAAGAATCGAGCAGCAAATTGCAATCGCTACAAAACCAATCTGTTAACCAAAGAAAAAGAAAAATATTGCTAATCGTAGTGTAAGACATCCGCCCTATTAGGCAAAAGACAAAGAGCTCCGAGACCCTCGTAGAAGAGAAACCTCTTTGAGAAACTAAAGAAACAAAACAAATAAATAATACTAAGTAATGACAAAAAATAAAAGTTGAACCGCCCAAGGCCACCGAAAGGATTGTGCTTTTTGTTGGATTCATTTTTCACGTGTTCCTGTCCTGAAGAATTGTTTATTTAATACCCTCATTTTCCAGGCTATTTTATAGTCTTTATCGCAACACCAATCCTATTCTACTATCCCCAACTCACTCAATCTATATATCTCTTCCCGTCCAATCTTCCATTCGATTATCGTTCATTCATCTTGTTCGCAAAAAGCTGTGATCCGTTATTTAATTTCAAGTCAAGTCGTCGCTGAGACAAGGCAAGGCAGTAAAGGAGAGCCTAGTTATGCAATGAAAAATGAATTTGAATAAATAAAAATGTGTTTTTTCGCGAGGGATAAGAGTTTAGATAGACGCGTACAGTTTCTAAGGACGAGTCCGTCCTGTCCCACAATGAGGGACGATCGAAATTTTTAATCAGATAGGAGGTTCCGGCGATGGAATCTCGTCGAATGTAGATTAAAAGTTCCAAAAGCTTCTAAACAGCTTTCGATATTAATGAAGGGTATGAATTGAATAATGTAAAGAGAGAAACGTTATAAAAATTCTCAGTGAATAAAACTTCACAACAGATCGGGGAGGTGAATAAAAAATGTAAATTGGTAAATTTGTGGAGCATCTTTTAACGAACAATATAAGTTATTGTCCAGCATAATCAAACAAATTATACGAATGTTTGAATGATAACCGGACTGAAAACTTTCGACTGGATTGTATCGCCAGAAACTTCTTATTTCTCTTTGCCAAGATCACTAATCAATGAATTTTACGATAAATTAAGTGAATACTGCGTCTAACGAATTCGAAAACGTGTGCGATACACGAGACGAAACCTTGACGAGTTGGAATGAAAGAAAAGTCAAAGTGAATTAAAAAAGAAACAAACAAACAAACAAAACCATATGTCCTGAGCTTACATTTGTTATTACACGATGCTTAACGATATTATAATATTTTTATGCGCGCCAGTAGTTCGCTTGCGTTAGCTTCACCGTCTCCCGAGGAATTGCGAATTTGTAAAATTTATCGAAACGTCAGATCGGGCAAAAAAAAGTAAACAAAAACAATAAAAACTGATGAAACGCGACGAATCATTGTACGGCGAAGTTATCGCTATCGAGCTACGGTTGAATTGTTGCTATTCGTAAGATTGTTGTTATAAATCGCTGCGATCGCGTAATGGGTTGAGTCAATTGTTGGCTACTCCAAGTGCACGACGAGATGACGAGGAACCCGGCAGGCGCGAGAATTTTTGTGACTCATTCGTCGAGCATTCGAACAAATGGAATTTTAAAGAAGTAAAAAAAATCAGTAAAATATCATAACGATAAGAAAAGAGAAGTAAAGCATTCGAAAGAGAATACCGAAAATTCGACGAGAGAATTATTAAAGCGTGTAAGGTCTGTCGGAGGTCACTCTGAAAAAAATATAATAATAATTTTTAAAAAGACGTAACACGAAAGCGTTAATTGCACGTGTTTAAAAAAACGTACATTAATATTTAATTACGTACCAACGACACACACACACAATAATTGTAATTATTCGCTGAAGCTCTATCATATGGATAATAACGTTTAAGGATCATAATTAAAGAAAAATAATGAATGTCTGTAATAAATAAAAAGATATCACGCAACAAAAGTACGAAGTTTAACGGTTATAAATTATAGTTGAATGAGAAGCTCGATGTTACCCGCACAATACTTAAAAAATATATCAGTGAACGAGACAGCGGAAGACACGTGTTGTACCTTCATCCGTGAGGATGCTTTCTCGCGAAACTTTTTTTATTCATCGAGTCTTTTACTATAAGCTACGTGTCATCTACACACCATCAGTGCGGTCTTGTAAATCTATGAATAACCATACAGAACCAATGTAGCATAAAGTACCAAAGTTCAAAGCTATCTTGTCGGTACGTCGTTCAAGTTTCATTTCTACTATCGCTAATCGTTTTGTAGCTCTATCGGTGGATTGATAAAAGAATGAAATATATTTGACAATTGAAATTTGGACGATGATACTGCTTCTCTTTCGTATCGAAAGTAGGGAAGATACAAAGACGCTCTCTCGTAATGAGACGTCGCGTAAGCGAAATTGATTTACGTATTTTAAATATTTTTTTGTTTATTTATGAAAGATAAAAAAAGTTATTAATTATTTTTATTAATATAATGTATGTATAATTGACAGAAGTTGGAGAAAAATGTGTAAGAATGGTGATGTCTCTCTTGTTTGGGTAGGAGCGGTCGTGTACCGCGCAGTGGGGCCAAGGGTGGGCCGAGTGTCCGTCAGCCCCAGTGGGGGTTGCACCGGTAAGCTTCAATCTTAAAATGACTAGGTTGTTCAACCAAGTTCTCGTGTTCTCGCTCGTGTTTACGGTAACCGTAATCCTTAGTCCGTAGATGTACGTACCACTCACCCCCTATTTGTGCTCCAAACATTTTCTTCGTTCCTTCGCCCCCTGCATAGCTCCAATCCATAACACATACTATTGTTACTGATACTGACGTACATAAAACTTTTGAAACTCCGGAAATTCCTGATTTTACGATTTTTAAATTAAAAAAAACTTCAACACAGAGACGAGTGTGGTGAAGCTCATTGCGAATCGTAGAAGTGCGTCGTACTTGAGAAATGTGCGCAAGGTCATCGAGAGATTCTCGCAGCAAGTGAGCTTGAACGTCACTGACTAACCAAACCGACTTAATTCCATTTCCACCACTTCACTCGTTCTTTTTGTCCTCTTTTTTTTATTTGTCAAATTTCATTGATTGGTTTTTTTTAAACCACAAGAACCCCGGAGGTTTTTTCGTACTCCTGCCCATTCACGATATTTCCGCCACATCGCACCCACGCGCTCGTTATCTATTGCAAATTAGTTACAATAGGTACCATTAAAATCCCATAGTTGGAGCATTGTTGATAAACTTACTACCATTACCCACATATATATGTTACTCTCTTCACTATTCGTATATACGGAAAAAAAAATAGTGTTGATTGAAATTTTGGTTGATTGAACGTGTTTATTATTGTTTATATAAATTGATCTGTTGGAATGCCTAAAGTACATTAGGATGATGCAGAATTGAAGATTCTTCGTTTCTTAGATTGATATTTGTGCATCCGTTGCTCGTGTAATAATTTGCGTGATTTATATTGGATAAATATTAACTCGAAAGATCGATAAACGATCGAATGTCGCTTTTGGGGATCGCATAACGCGACGAGGGTGGATACGTCTAAGTTTATATAGATTGACGACGACATGGCCTGACTGCCGAGGCTTATCCTCACTCGCGTTTCTCATCGCTGAATTAATTATGAAGCTCATTAGCGTTTCACGGACCGCGTTGCATCTCGTTCCAGAGAGAGGTATGCGGACGAGGATGATTTAAGGGATGGAGTGATTCAAGGACGCGCGCGGATGGAACCCCTTTTTGGAGCGAGGTCTCAAATTACTACGGTGGCTTCTCGCGCTCACTTATTTTCCACTTTCTTTTTTTACCTCACTTTCTTTTATATCCCTGCTCTTGTCTCTTTTGTTCTTTTATTCTCGAGTCTCTCGCGGTCGTAACGTACGCTCGAAGCTTTATCTCTTAGCCGGAAATGACGCCGAAGCCCGTCCCGATTACACACCGTACACGCGAGTCGTAAACCGTCCCACGAAGGATTTAACTCTCTCGAAGAGACATAGAATGAATCAAGCACAAACTCGAACTCCGCCTGGCAAGGGAGATGAAGGACCATCTCTCGTACGTTTTGCGATCTTTAATTCCTTATCTTTTCACCCTTCGTACTTTATTTACCTCTAGAATCTTTTACTTTTCTATTCTCCGACCTTTTCCTACCATCACACCCTTAATGTACACAACTATTTTCGATTATGGTACCATTAAACGCGGATCCAGTGCTGATTAAAGTACTAATTGTGTGATAAAAGTATCTAAAACATTTTTATTGTAATATTTCGAATATATAATGAAATACACTTTTGCACCAGCTTTAAAGAAACATTTTAATTAAAATAGATTGAAAAAATATATCATTGACACAAGAAGAGACTAATAATTCAGTACAAAATTGGTAATTAACTATTTCAAGAAATATTTCAATTATTCGAATAATATCCAGCACCGCAAGGATCGATATTTCTCGATTATATGAGAGATCAGTAGAGTATTTCTTGAGCTCTGTAACAATGACGAATAATTGAGAAGTTACATTGATAATTAATAAACACAAAAACCAATTAATTAGATCGCCTAAGTTGTGTCTCGAGTACGTTTATTTCCATTTAGTTATTTAGAATAGCCTACAAGTAACGTAACGAGAGATACTCTTGCAAATAAATAACTTATATTAATATTTATGTATTTATATATATTTATATATATCTTGAAAATTCGTACTGTCTATATTATTATACTAAATATATATCCTGTAATTCGTACTGGTGTTGGATGACTGCATAGCTCATAGTATTTGAAATTAGAAATTTCCAGAACTTCTATTATTTCGTTGACTGACACGAAGATAAAATAGCGTTACGACTGCGCGATTTGGTTTTTCATTCAGAATTGTATGTTTCTAATTTATTAAATCCCTCGATATTTATTGACAATTATTCAATCGATTCTGGTGAAAAATGTCCAATCGAGCAAAGCATCGCTTGGATTCACAGCCCAACAGTGTCTGAGCATAATTAAGATTTTTTCTCATCAATACACAAAAAATTAAAAACGAGCTTAATCCTGTGGGCTGTGAATCCCCGAAAACATCCCTTAACAAAAAAAAATATGAGTATCGTAACGAAGAAGAGACACCCGGACGGGACTGTTGCCGAGACTGATGACGAAGACTACCCCGAAGATGCAGTCACCTAGGGGCGAGTAATCTACCATCTATCTAAAACCTGTGCTCTTTAGTGAGAATCTATATATCGTCGTAAAAAGTCATTGTTTTCTAATCAATAGAACTATATAGTGAAACGCCACTGCGGGTGACGTCGCTTTGAGTCAAAACCAATTTTTTTTATTATTAAAGAAAAGAAAAATGCATAGAATGTGAGAGTTTACAAAACCGTTATTCTCGCTCCCAAGAGTGGCATCCTGTAAGGTAGTTACAGTGAAGTAGCAGTAATCCTAGAAGGAAGAATGGAGAGTCGAATGTGCGAGGTCAAGCCGCAGTGGCGTGAGAGTGTAGAGTCAACCTAGAAAGTTCAAACTAAACGAAGCTAAATAGCCTCTCTAGTTAGACACAGTTCAGTAGTAAGAGTTCTCGTTATCCGACTAACCACTGTAAACTTTACCTTTAAGTACTTACCACTTAGCTTAGTGCTTAGGCTTCTATATATAATACGTATACCTACATATAAAGCAAGCAAAAAAAGTAATGCGTAATACATATACTTTTAGGCTAACGTGAGTGAATTATTAACTGTTATCCAGTCGTTGATAAGTATTGTATTAAATTGTCATAGACGAAGTAGTGACGAGGCGTCGATAGAAATATGCGTGTGTGTGTGGTGAATTGTCTATTGATTTCGTTGACGATAGCACCAGTTAAGAATAATTTTTATAAATAAATTAAGTAAATAACTGGTTAGATCGTCTCGAAATCATCAATGGAAAAAATAGATTCAGTAGTATAGTCAAGTAGATAGTGACGGGAGTGGAGAAAATTTGGTTATTTATTACATGTGTTTATTTATCTGGTTAATTTAATATAACTTAGTACGTAAGTATCCCGCTGACTAACCGCCTCTCTATACCTTTACTCAATCTTACTCTTTCCAATATTTATCCATCCCGCTGAATCAACAAATCTACTCAATAGTATCTTGATCAAAAAATAGCACCCGCATTAACGAATTTACAAAACGTTAAATAAAATAATAATTAGGCAAACGTTTATTAGAACTTAGAGGAGTCAATTAGAATAGAAACGAAACGTACGTGACACTATTCAATGTTACGCTTTTTACGTAGAATAGAAAAAATATTTTGATCATCATGTACTAAAGGGTGATTTTTTAAGAGCTTGAGAACTTTTTTTTAAAAAAAAACGCATAAAATTTGCAAAATCTCATCGGTTCTTTATTTGAAACGTTAGATTGGTCCATGACATTTACTTTTTGAAGATAATTTCATTTAAATGTTGACCGCGAATGGGCCCTAGAAAAGTTGGCAGAAAATCCGCTTTTTTATCGACAAATTTTGTTCAGCGATGAGGCTCATTTCTGGTTGAATGGCTACGTAAATAGGCAAAATTGCCGCATTTGGAGTGAAGAGCAACCAGAAGCCGTTCAAGAACTGCCCATGCATCCCGAAAAATGCACTGTTTGGTGTGGTTTGTACGCTGGTGGAATCATTGGACCGTATTTTTTCAAAGATGCTGTTGGACGCAACGTTACGGTGAATGGCGATCGCTATCGTTCGATGCTAACAAACTTTTTGTTGCCAAAAATGGAAGAACTGAACTTAGTTGACATGTGGTTTCAACAAGATGGCGCTACATGCCACACAGCTCGCGATTCTATGGCCATTTTGAGCGAAAACTTCGGAGAACAATTCATCTCAAGAAATGGCCCGGTAAGTTGGCCACCAAGATCATGCGATTTGACGCCTTTAGACTATTTTTTGTGGGGCTACGTCAAGTCTAAAGTCTACAGAAATAAGCCAGCAACTATTCCAGTTTTGGAAGACAACATTTCCGAAGAAATTCGGGCTATTCCGGCCGAAATGCTCGAAAAAGTTGCCCAAAATTGGACTTTCCGAATGGACCACCTAAGACGCAGCCGCGGTCAACATTTAAATGAAATTATCTTCAAAAAGTAAATGTCATGGACCAATCTAACGTTTCAAATAAAGAACCGATGAGATTTTGCAAATTTTATGCGTTTTTTTTTTAAAAAAAGTTCTCAAGCTCTTAAAAAATCACCCTTTATATATCAACCTTCTGATCATATATAAAATGGAATTTATTCGTTCGTAGAATAGTAACGTCGTTGTTTTCTGATGATTCTGTTATATATACATGATATATGATACAATCGATGTTATAACACTATTTTTATTCTTACAATCAACAGTTTCTACCCCACTGACTGCACTAAACGCCTCGAACGCATCTGCTAATCGTTCACCGTCATCTCGCGACTGTCATCCAGTGTGTTGCTTCTCCTTGGCCTGTCGAATTGCTCTTGTACCTTGTTTTGACTAATCACGTGTCTGACGAGTTCCCAAGCCTTTGGAACCAACGAAGGCCCAACTAAAAAGGAATTTTTAGCTTATCCGACTACGCTCTACTTTCTTCATTTTCACTTCTGAACGCATGAATCGAGGAATAAATTTACGAATTTTTGCACGCCTATTCTGCCAACTTAATGTATCTCTGTAAATTCTTTCAGTTGTGAAGAACATCCCAAAACGCGATTAGTAATGGTGCACATAAAATTAACGAGTTTTAACGGCATCTGGTTATAGAATTAAATTTTCGCTTTTGATCGCCAAATCGTTAATTACATTCTAACTTCTGCAGCCATTTTAACAAAAAAAAACGACATTGCCGGATATAATTTTGTGTCTAAGAGAACGTCTAAAACGCCTGTAACGAGTGATCGAAAGACCAGTCGTCAGAATTGCGTTTTTTATATTCTGTCCGTCGAGCGTTTATTAACCCTCTGTATTTAAACTCACGCGGACTGATCGGATTTGGTTAATTCCCACGGGGCGTCAGAATACACCGCGAATCGCCGGATTTTCGTGGCTGCCGCTGGAACCAACTCTCTTATCCGTACTTCGTGATCGCTTTTACGTCAACCTGGGAAATAAACTCAAAATAGATGAACTCTTGGCCTACATATCCATCTGTAAAGCTCTCTGGATACGTGCGTTCGAACGAGTACACCGTACTCTCGAGTTTTGGAAGCCTACGACTCGTACCCCCACAACCCTACCTTCATCGCCGCTGTCATCGTCGGCGTTGCTCGTGCTTTGTTTTTTAGTGCCCTATTTTCGTCAGGTGTCTTTGTAGCTTCCACTCTGGTCAATGGCCGATCGGGACAAATTTCTTAGAGGCTCCGTGATGTTGAGAAAAAAGATCGATCAGATAAAAGTAGTACCTCGAATATAACAATTTATAATTAAAAATTGATTACATTTTTTTTCTATCCAAAAGTTTAATAAAATATTATTACCGTTAAGAATCCAAATTAGAGCGATTTGGAAGATCGGATTGTACGATTAGAGATAATTTGGCGGTCTTGGGTAGGCTACGTCGAGAAAAAAAACGAGGACGATAGACCAACTGACCGCGGGGTAGTTTTCCGGGTCGAGTGATCTCGGAACCATCCCTCGCAGGCGTATTCTCTATCTTTCTTACGCGCAAGCCCTGCTTGCTTTCTCTCACTGCGTTCGCCCACCCAACACCACCGTCTCTATCTCGCTTGGTCGGGTCGTGATTTTTATTATTTTCCGGAGAGGGTTCTCTCGGCCTGGTGGACAGATCGTGTACAATCGTCGCACAGTTTCCACTGCTCAGCTACAAAAGTTACTGCTGTAATCCGCTTTTATTCCTCGTCGTTTTAGCGGGCTTCCTCTCTATAGTTCACAGCACTTTCTATATGTAACGATAACGTGCGTCCCTTATCCCCTATGAGTGATACACGTGTGCCCAACACTCTAAGGACGAAGAAACAAAAAAGCGGAAAGAAAGTAAGCACGAGGATCAGGACCCTTCATGATTCCTGGCGATAGGCCGAATTTTTTATTACAGGACGTTTTTATGACATTTTTTTAATAACATTTCTTTATACTCCCAAAATTCATTTAATCTTTATTATTCACTTTATAGTATAATTCGTTCGTTTTGTTTGTTTTAAGTTCCTTATTTCCTCATCCTATCTTCCAGATTATTAAATTTTTAATTTATTATTTTTCATCGTTATCTCTCTTCTATCAATGTCAGGAGTGCCGGCAATGTACTACCACGGAACCGCGGGGAACGAGAATGCGGGCCGCGCGTATACGGAGCCCACGATCCAACACCTGCATCGGAGTTCACTGCGGAAGAAATGTATGAAGTCGTATTTTATAAATCCTCATGAAAAAAAAAAAACAATCAAAATGCAAGGATGCACGCTAATTACATTAGTGTACGTCTTCTATATATAAAAAGTAAATAGAAAATACTGCGAATGAAATAGAAGAAAAAAATCTGTCTCTCTATCTCTACATCTGTCTGTCTCATTATGCGTACAGTAATTATTTTAATGAAAAATCTTTCATATCACTAATTCGCACAGTAAGTACGACAGTGATTCATCGAGTGCGTGTTTCATACATTTCTGCCTGTCGGTTCTCTGTCCATCATCGAGAGTCATAAATAATACGCTTTTTTAATTTAATTTTTTTTTCTAATCATTTATATTGGACTCCGTGCTGCACAGCAACTCCAACTGTCCAAGTTTCTGTTTTTGTTTAAAATTATTGTTTGCAATTAAAAAATTTGTATCAAGGGAAGCAAACATGTTGGACGACTATCGAAATGACGACGCTCTGATTAGCGCGACGAGAGTCGAGTTTAACAAAGTGCAACACGGGAGTGTGCGTTTTATTATGACTGCTGGTCTTCCACCGATCTTCACTCTTCATGCAGGTATCAGCGCCCTTTAAAACACTTGTGAATCAGAGCTTTGTGTTTCAGTGGATCTAACCAACGGACAGCTCACCCCGAACAACAACACGCCCTTGCTCACGCAAGCTCTTTCTGGTACGTCAGTTAAAACACACGAATTTTATTTTTTGCCGTTAAACTGATTGTCCCAGTTGACAAGAAATTGTAGCAATTAGTCGAATTAGAATGAAAAATCTTAATGTTTTTAACCAAATGAATAAATTAAATTTAATAGTTTACCTCAATTGAAATAATATTAAATAAAAATTCTATAAAATATTTCAGTAGGGTACTGAAATATTAAATAAAATTACTAAATTACTAACTCGCTCACTTGTTGCTATTTTATTTCTTTCCTTTTCCGAATTCCGAATAATTCTTTATGACCTTCCCTGTCCTCCGTCCCAACCACCGCTAATTTCAGTTTCAAAAGTTTGCTCGTAGTAGGAAAAATAGCATTGCACGATCGTTTTTCCGCTGCTGAGGCCCATACATGGGCCGTCGAATATCCCGAGGCGATATCAAGGTGACCCTCCACCTCCTCTTCTTCCACTCTCGTTTTTGTATTTTTCCTGAAGCACGAAGTAACCCTGTGCCCGAAGCAAATCCACACGAGCTTTCGGTTCACCTTGCTACCCGTCCTTCTCTTTCACCTCCTCCTCCTCCTCCTCCTCTTCTTCGCAGTACTCTTTCGCCCTGCCGTCCGCAATCTCCTCTCAAATAAATCAAACTTTTGAATCGCGCCGCATCGTCTCTGCACGCCTCGTCGATCCACCCCCAGGGCGTACCATAGCAAAACTTTGTAACCGGTCTGAACCCTCCTCTGCCCTTCTCCTCGTTCTCCCTATTGTCGAGAGTTTAAAAGCTGAATGGGTTTTTAGATTGTACGAGCGAACGGCAACCGCACGCTCGTAGACGTTCGGTTTGTCATCGCGCGGACGGGTCGAGCTTCTCGAATCTCTTTCTGTAACCAAAACCCCTCTCGCTCCCCTAACTCGCTCTTCCCCTTCAATCTTCCGCGAGTTTTGAATTCCTTGCAGTCACCGCTCCTGCTGTATCCTCTTCTTCTTCTTCTTCTTCTTCTTCTTCTTTTATATGTTCCCCTCTTCCCACAACCATCGCTTGCGATAAATCTCTAAAGGATTCTCTCGTGCAACGCGAAACGACACATAACGAGAGCTCTCCACGGGGGATGGGACGTCTGTACTTCGCAGTGTGGCTTCGACACACGATATACGACCTCACAGGACGTTATGGCTTCTCGCAGAGCGAGAAGAATGTATATTCCACTACCAGTCTCCTTACTCGTGGTGCATCTACTCTTTCATCCCTTATCTATCCTACAGAATAGCCATTCCTAAAGAAACCGTGTAAGGTGGACTAAAAAGACGATTAAGATGTTTGTAATTCCAGTTTATTGTTTTCTTTTTAGAGCTGAAAGCAATACCAGGCTAAATGAGTTGTACTTCATCGCTAAGAATCATTTCACCCAACCATCGAATTAAGAAAAAATTTATATATATATATATACTTTGTAGCATGACATTTTTGTGTGATGATTAGTAACCGTGAGAGAATTGAGGTATTTTGTGTGTGTGGGTGTGTGTGTAAATATAAGGAAAACGTTGATACTTTGCAGTGATGAACAACTACCAGGCGGCAGCGCAGGCCGGATTTCCTCCAGCCTCACCACACGGAGGCGGAGGTCACGGAGGGCCTCAGGGTCGCTCGTTTCCCGCGGCAAATTCGCCCGGTCCGATTGACATGTACAGTTCGAGCGCAGCAGCCGCAGCAGCAGCAGCGGCCGCAGATTCAGCAGTCGCAAGCTACGTCCAGGCAGCAGCTAGCCCGCAGCCCCCAACCACCGCGTTTCCCGCGATTGCCGTATCCCGCGCCCCGCTCAACTACAGTCCCGTAAGTTTTCCTTTACTATCGCACCATTAGGGTTCCTTGATTAAGGAGACTCCAGCAGTATAATCTACTCGAATGAGCATTAAAATTAAATAGTTTTTTCCAAACTTTCCACTTAAAATGAAAATATTTTTTTAAATATAATGGTTTGCAAATATTAAAGGAAATTTGAATTCGAAAGATTGAAGAACGATTTAAAAATTTTAGTACTAATTCGATTAGATTGTACGACTGAAAGCTCGTTAATTCAAGAATAGGATTTTCTCGTGGATCGTACGGTCACGAGAGAAGCCTTATGGCATTATCTATTGGGATTATATAGACTTAATTTGAACCAAACTAATTTTATACTAACAGTACTCACAGCAAGCCCCTCAGTGTGTGTATTATGCACCCCTTTCGTGAGTAATAATCGTGAGTATCGTGAGTGAGGAGGTGAGCGAGGGAGCGAAGGGAGAAGGGGTTCAGTCTTCCCTGGAGTGGGTCGTTAGTGCGTTAGTAGTAGAGGTCAGTGTTTGGTCAGCCATTCTCGCGAGGCTCATCTCGCTCTCTTCTTGCACTCGGCACGAGTCGCTCTCGGCACTTGGATTATGCCAATACGAGGAGAGAGGATTTGCGTAAGCTCGAGGACACGCGCGCTCTGCCCAGTCTCAAGAACAAAACATATATAAGTGTGCGTGTTTTTCGTTAAGTTGTCTTTAAATAAAAGTTATATGAATGCCTGTTATTGCGGCCAGAAATCAGAGTTTTGTCTCACCTCGTGTCCTTGTCTACTGTTCCAGGGTCCTCTGATACCAGCGGCGTTCACTAATGGCTACCATTGAGCCTTGTTAAGACCTAACAACAAGTACGTATCGATCCTGGTGTGCTAGAAACAGTGCTGGGTTGCCTTTTTGCTCCACAAACACCAGATAAACTCTTTTTCGCCAACGTCTTAGGTATTCTTCAAACAATAAATGCTTATTTTATAACCATGAATATTATCAAAAGTCGTTAACAATAAATTTGTGAAGCATCTTTCAACGATCAAAATGAGCTCCCGGTCATCAAAATCCAATTAGTTTTGCAGATCGTAGGCCAATAAAAGTACACAAAATATAAGTTAGGAAAATTCTTTATTTTAGTGAATATTTTGCTAGGTCGTTAGAATATTCTGAAGGAATACGGAAGATTGAATACTCAATGTAGATGTCGTTTTTTACCCAGCACTGGTTGCCGTGATATACTTTCGTCACCCGAAATTCAATGTCTTTACGATGAATTCTCGTCACTGTAACCTCAGCAGACAAAATAACGACCAAATCCATCGGAGATAACGTTAGTACAACCCATTTGTTATTTCTTCTTCGCAGAATGTACGAGAGGGCAACGCGCGGTACGATCGACTAACGGCACAACGAGAAATGAGGACGCCTTGTGAGAACGATGATTGAACGGTGATAATGGACAGCCTCCGGGATCATAGAATGTGGGGGAGGTGAAGAAAGGAAAACGAAGCGATGAACCAGCGTCAGCAGGAGCAGCTCGCTCTACGAGAAAGGATAAGATCTAGGGGCAGAGACGAGGGTCGTGCACGAAAGGAAAGGTCGATCGTTTCCGGTGGCAAAAAAAGGAAGAGTGAGACAGAGATACGGGTTGACCCGGAAACGAGAGTGAGAGAGAGAGAGAGAGAGAGAGAGAGAGAGAGAGAGAGAGAGAGAGAGAGAGAGAGAGAGAGAGAGAGAGAGAGAGAGAGAGAGAGAGAGAGAGAGAGAGAGAGAGAGAGAGAGAGAGAGAGAGAGAGAGAGAGAGAGAAAGGGGATGGAAACAGAGCGAGCGGTCAAGCGTACGAGTGAAAGACACGGACGACTGGTTGAAAGCGGGGGTTACATCGTGGTTAAGCGAAGCGGAACAACGAGGAAGAGAGTAAAGTATAAAAGGCAGGGAAGAAGGATGACGATAACAGAGGAAAATAGAGCGAGAGCGTCCATGAAAACAGCACGTCCAGGGAAGAGAGCATAAAAAAGGCGAGGCGACGCTAAAATGGTAAATAATAAATAAATAAAAAAAAAAGCAAACGAGAAAGAAAGCGCCGCGGCCGAATCTATTAGCGGGCCCGTTCTCCGACATTGAATAAATAATAATATAATATATATAATATGATTAATAATGAAGGGAAAAAAAAAAAATAAATAAATAAATAAATAAATACTGAAATAATTATTAATTGCTAAATAATTAAGCGGTTAAGTCTATAATATATTATGATATAAATAATTGATAATATTATATTAGACACAACGTATGATAAAAAATCCTTAGAGTATAAGCTGAGAGAGAGAGCGAGAGAGAGAGACAGAGAGAGAGATTCGGCAAAGATGCGATGAATACCAACTATTCACGTAAGAATAATATATATATATATAACATATAATATATATATTATATATACTATATTAAATGATTTATCGATCTTTGGCGATTGATTGATCCTATTATCGAACATTGAGCGCAAATGCCCATGCACATCTGGGGAAAAAATGCTATTAACGGTTTGTTTCGTCGTTTCTTTTTGTATTATTCGTTAATCGTCGCCCATTCACGTCGATCCGCGAGAGAGTTCGTATTGTATAAATATTTGCGCGATATCTCGCGATTGAGTTTTTAAATAAAATTTTTAAATAAATATTGTCGAAGATATCCCAGAGGATTAATTCTCTTTTCGAGGCGGGGGGGGGGTGAGGAGAGTTGAGACGCGAAGAACGAGAGAGCGAGAACATTCAGCGTTTATTCGATTATACACGATTATTATGCGAATTCAATAAGTAAACAAATGAAGAATAATTATCTCGAGAGGCAACTTAAATGGGATATTATAATAAGAAAGAAACAAGCGTTTGTGTCTTGTAATTGTAAAACAAACAAATTCGTAACACCAATCTCTGAGATGACGAGAGGCGTGTTTGATATAATAATTAAAGCGATTGAGGATAAACCACGAACACGTACACACTGGCAGCGAGATTATGAAATCACGATAATATTGTTGTTATCAAAACGTACATTTTTTGTTTAAAATTTTTTATTTTACATTGATTAAATTACGTTTGTTTATTACCATATGCGTGGCTCGAGAAAACGTAGAAAGAACAAAAAAACACTTAGTTTTTCGAATCCTCGACACAAAATTGAAAAAAAAATATTTAAGAGCGTAAAAAAACACTAGTAACGAGGGATATAAATATTTTCGTTGATACTATTACTCAAATATTAAATTTGCAGATTTAATAATGATAGTAATTGAGGTTATTATCATCATAATTATTAAAATGAATGAAATATATGTACGATGATTATAATATGGTTATTATGTATTCGACAACAGGGTAAAACTTGATAAAACGCGAAAAAAAAACAAACGATAGCGAACAGAGGATGATAGAGCGATGGACCGTCGAACGGCGACCATTTTGTTCGTTTTATTTATTTATTTTAGTCTCAAAAAAAGAAGAATTTCGTTAATAGTCTCTTCGGAGGAGAGCGCGCCTGAACGAAGCGCCAATGTTGTCAATTCTTGTGAACGTAGCAATACTTGCTATCAACAACAAATAGAAACTGTGGATAATGGCTTTATCGAGGGGGGTAAAATCGTTAGGACAAAATGGTAGCGAGTTCGATACGGCCCGAGAGGCAATAATAAATAGGCCAGGGAAAAAGAAGGAGGAAAAAAAAATATTAAGCATTTGGACCAACGAAACACATGGTATCCAGGAAAAAATATTCACAAGAGCACAACGCATTTGAACACCGAAAAAAATACTTCGAGTAGCGACAAATAGTATTCAAAAACGTGCAACGGAAGGAGAAATAAATTAAGGATGAAAAATTGAGGAGACGCTCACCTCGCTTCGCGTACTTCAACCTTCCCTACTTTAGTTTTCTGATTATCGCGAAATAATTAAAGCAAATATGTTAGATAAAGAATAATATGCATCTATAACGCATAAATAAATTAAAGCCGCAGAAACAAGAACGGTATCCAATCGTGTGTGTGTAACAAAAATATTTTTTAAAATAATTTTTAAAAAGTATAAACGTGGCATCCAAAAAATTAATTTTAAAGCGAATAATAGCAAAGCAACACTACAAGGATATAACACCAGCCCAATTGAACCCTTAAAGAATTTAAACAAGAAAAACGTCGGATGAAATGAGGAAACAAAATGAGATTTTTCGAGTCTTAGGTACTATTAGAGGAAGATTGAAAGAAAGGGAGCACAAGAGATAGATAGAAAGAGCGAGAGCAATGAATGCGATTGGATGAAATAAGAAAATAGTGAAAGAGACACAGTTTTTTGCTTTGTAAACTTTTCGAAAAGAGGCGATCGAACGCATCTTTTGCTGCAACATTTGAATCTCCGCGTGAGTCCCGAAACGATTGCTGGAGTTCTATTTGAAAATGAGGAAGAAAAATATTAAAGAAATTTGGGCAATTCGAAGAGCCGTCTTGAGAGAACAGAAAAGTAAATATAAACATATATAACTGCAATTGCGATCAATTATTAATGAAAATAAAGGGTCGAGCTTTCTCGATAGTAAAATATTGGTTAGAGGATTGCAAAAAAAAAGGAGAAGAAAAAAAACGGAAGCAAACAAATATGAGTACAGTCCACGCGTTTATATTATATACATATATAAATCTAGAAATTATTAATAAATTTAAATAACACGAAAAAAGACAAAAAATATTGATATATATACACGTTATACGTGTGTGTGTGTGTGTGTATATATATATATATATATATATATATACATACGTATAACGTCTATATCTGTATCGTAATCAGCGATGATTGACGAGTGAATAATGAGATAAAGTATATTACGATTTAAAAAAGAAAAGTACTCGAGTGCGGTATTTACGTGCGAAAAAAATCGAGAGCAAGAAAAAAAATGGTTTTACTACATTTGTATATAATTATCAATGTTTTCAAAGAAAATTCTGACAGTAATGTCATGCACTCACGAAGAACGTGAGGATCTCCCTTTTGCTGTTTTTTTACAATGATTAATTAAAAACAAGATCGAAAGGCTACGAGGTGGAGAGAGGTGGGGTGATTAGCTAAAAAGAGTTTTAAAAAATACCAAGGAAAAAATAAACAAAGAAAAGAGGAGGTTGAAGCTTCAAACAACGAGAGCTCGATCACCTCTTTCTCGAGGTTATTGCATAAACAAACAAAAAAAATATATATATACATATACATATACATATATATAGAATGAAAAACAATATACATATTAAATACAAGTAACATACGTGCGTATGAATAATAGAGTTACGAGGGACGTCACGCGGTGATGCTGCTGCTGGGGAATGACAAACAAGAAAAACAGAGGAAGGGCCAAGGGCGTGAGCGAGAGAGGCACTGTGACGATTTCTGATTCGATTATTATTATTATTAGCTAGTATGTCATTCCGCGAGAGAAGAAAAAAAAACGGATTTTTTAAGGTCTGAGTTGTATGAATTTTGCTATATGCTAGAGGGAAGATCACAAGAGGGCCATTAATCAAACAAAAATATGGAAAGGAATGACGAAAATTAAATTGATGAAGCAACAGGCTCGAACACACAAAGAAGAAGAAAAAATAGTTAAAAATATCTTCGTAATAACTATAATGTCTCGCGAATGCAGCTTTATTCAATAATTGAAAAGTACAATATTATTACACGTCAGTTTATACAATTACGATAATAATCAGCATCGTTAGTTAAACGAAAAAAAAACAGACGCACGAATCTCTCGTCGATTAGTTGATGTAAAATCAACGACACCAGAGAATTTGAAGTCATGTTATATGAAAATAAAAATGAAGAATACAGTGCATTATAGGCACAGAAAACTGCATAAACGCGCAAGATTAATAAAAATGGCGAGAAATGCTGCATTTTTTAGTCTCGTAATATCTCGTTTTAAGAGGCACCGGCACCACGCGCTTCAAGCTTCAGAGATAAATAAAATAAGCACATTTAAACGTTATTATTATTATTATTATTATTATTATTATTATTATTATTATTATTATTATTATTATTATTATTATTATTATTATTATTATTATTATTATTATTATTATTATTAATTATTATTATTAATTATTAATAATAATATTATTATTATTAATAATTATTATATTATTATTATTATTATTATTATTATTAATAATTAATAATAATAATAATAATAATAATAATAATAATAATAATAATAATAATAATAATAATAATAATAATAATAATAATAATAATAATAATAATAATAATAATAATAATAATAATAATAATAATAATAGGAAACTCTACAGACTTATCTTCACTTCGAATTCATTCGACTCACACATACAAAACACACATTAACTCTTTTGTCGTATAATATAATTATTATGTAATTACGAGGAAGTTACGACAGTTACGAATAGAATGTGAGAGTTAAGAATGCGAATTTCAGTGTCGATTTACTCGTAGTAACTGTCTGCTTTTTACTTTTTATTATCGTAAACCAAAGCAATACAACGTAATAATTGTACATAAGGTTTCGTCACTTCGCGAATCATCATTATTAACAAAAAAACATTAAAAGTTGATAAGAAATAGAAGAACAATTTGTCGTGCACAAGAGTAGCAGTGAGAAGAGGGAAGAGGATACAGAAAGAGTGAGAGAATCACGGAATTAACAGGAGTAAATTAACGAAAGGAGATAGCACGCTAATTCGCGATTAGTGGAAAAAGTTCTGCTCGTTCTACACAACGCCATCTCCCCCCGCTAGTGTTCGTGTTGAGATTAAGTCGGGCAAAAAGATATTGTTTTTGAGCTTCGGTTCTTTTAAGCCCTCGTTTCAACAATAACTTCGTCACGACAGGAATTAAAGACAAAAAAATTGATATCGGAAAAATGGACCGCGCTTCTTTCACTCGAACTTTCACATATCAGAGTGATCTATGAGATGTAAAATATATTTGGAACGAGAACCGAAGGGTTGCCCCTTCCCCGATCCACAGCCCCTCCCCCCTACATGCAATAATTTTTAAAAAAGTTTTCATCGCGTGGTCTAAGGCAAAAATTGATTGAAAATAAGTAAAAAATAAAACAACCATTGACGAGTGACGAAGTTTTCGGAGTAATTTACAAATTTTTTTTCTTAATATTTGGAACGAGTGGACGGTTATATTTCCGCGAAGCGAGGAAAGTTCGGTCGTGCTCGTAAAAGATGCAATAGATGAAAGATTGAAAAAAAATTAATGGGGAATTTCTAGAATGGCAAAGGAACAACAGAGCGAAGGAAACCTGCAATATAACAAGCAATAAATAAGCCACTCTTAATTCCATGTATATTAAACGATTATGTGGATGCTTACAAGATTTATTGATTATAAACAAGCGTAAAGAAATAATTAATAAAAGAAGTGGAAATACCAATTTTACATATTCTTACTAATCGATAACGATACAACAAAAAGAAAAAAGAAAAAAAAATTAAATACTTATAGCGAACATATTAAATTATACGATTATGTAATTGAGAATTAAAAACAGCGAGACAAAAGAGAGAAGACAGAGCGAGCAAGAGAGGGAGACGTAGGGAGGGAGTGAAGGAGAGAGAGAGAGAGTGAGAAGGGTGAAAAATAATTTGGGGGAGCGAACTAACACGAGAAAAGCCGAAGCGAGAAAAGAGGTATTATATAGCGTCTACATAAGTACGTAAAGTTTCAATTTTACACTACCGATAATAATGAAATAACTGATTATAAGGGTATATAAGATATATATGATGATTATGAGGAACGATGATGATTTATAATAATTATAACGTTGTACAGAATATTTATGAAAATGAAAAAAGCAAAAAATATGAAAAACGATGAAAACACAAAAACGGCAAGCTAAACAAATCCCAACTTTAGAGAGAGAGAGAGCCGGGCGCTTGAAGAGTGCAGTACGATTTTAAAGAGTCTTTAAGACAAAGAAAGAAAGAGACGATGAGCGCGCGATAGACGCGAGTTTGCGCGATATAGATAAATAAAATATTAATAATAATTGAATATTGACGAACGAATGGAAAATCCAAGATTAATTCGTGAGAAAAACTCGATGTACGACTCGGCGATAAACAATAGAGCATATATTACATGTATTAAGAATCCGGCATACTCGGCGCTTGAATTAAAGAAATAAAAAAATAATAAGTAATAATAAGAGAAACAAGCGCTCGTGAGAAGACGTTCCTTCGCGTTCGAAATACAAACAGACATAGATGACTTTGGAGGACAAAAAAAATAATACAGAAAGAAGGAAAAATCAATGACCGCGTTTCTCAGCAATGTTATCAATAATATAATTAATAATAGCGATTAATGAATAATTAACGATTAACAATTAACTATTAGTATCCCCAGCCTCGCCTATGAAAGGCGAAGAAAGAAAGAAGAAAGACAAAAAAAAACATGAAATAATAATAATTAAAGAAAAACTCACACAGCGATCGCTCGGAATTGCTTCTTGTGCTAAATTGCGTACGACTTTCTACTCAAAACGGCCAGACTATAATGGATGTTTTGTAAGATATCAAAAGCAAAATGAGAAGTCACGTGGATCCGAGCGCGGATCTTATCTTTGATTTTTGTTTAAATTTCATTCGAGCGAAATTACCATTTAGGAAATTGAAGCAATTCTACGTAAGTGCGTAAATTCCCGCGCTCGGGACTCGAGCGGACAGACCGCGCGATAACAGGAGACGAGCGGGCTGCGTAGCAGCAAAATAAATGTGGCAAGACGTGAGAGACGAAGGGAACGACTCGAAGGGACGTGGTTTGCACGATATTCGACAAGCAGCCCTCGCAACAAAAAAAAAGAAAATACGCGTAATAATAATTATTACTACCGCAGCAAAGAATAAAAAGGCGCGAGGGTTCTCCCCTGTCCCATCACCCCCCACCCTTAAATTTAATTAATTGTGTATGTATACAGAAAAAAAATGATAATGAATATTGCGATTATAAATATAAACACTATTAAAAAAATAACAATATTGTACCCCTCTGTACATATAAATATATGATAATACAATGATTATTACCATATGATTTATTATACATATAAATATACATATATATACATACATAATATAAATATATATCTAATGAATTCATAATTATTACGTTTAATATTGTTTTATCTTCTTTCGATTTATTGATTGATTATTGCGATGACGATTATTAATTACATAATTACCTATTATTAATTAATTAATTAATTATCATTACGGTAATATTATTATTAATATTTAAGAAAAGGTTCACAACGTGCCGTGTGTATGTGGGAATAAAATATATAATATAATGGACATTGTTCAATTCAACAAGGGGTGGTATTGTCAATTAATGATTATTTCAATACCCTTTTTTCATTAGAGGTAGTTTTTTTACCCCATGAAAAAATACTTTTACTTTTATAAACAATACCTTGAATATTTTAAGACATTGATTACAGCGTTTCGAAATGAAAGTTATCGTTCATAGCTTCGACATCATTGGATATTAAGTAAGAAGCAACATGTTGGAGCGGTATATGAAGATGTAAATGATGCAGGTAAGATATTTTATAGTCGGGAAGGTTTTAAATGTTAAGGATAGATTCATGAATAAGGGACTCTGATAAATAATTTTTTATTGTAGCGGGCAAGGACCTCAGAAACATGACATTGTCGAACGGGTAGGTAGCCGACAGACAGAAACGGTATCATCACAAATCGGTAGCACAGACATTTCGAAACAGTTCTATGGGTTAACAAAGATTTCGAAATCTCTGTTATTGACTCGCGATAACAACCTCTGCCAGTTACTACTCGCTCGGTAACGAAAACTGTAGTCTGAATTTCTTTATCACGCTTGATCTCTCGGATAAAGCCAAGGAGGTTGCTCTTCGTAGAACTCGCTGTCGGCGGCCATCACGGGCGCTACTAATACTACCGGTCCATGGCCTTCTACTTTCTTCGATACCTGTCTCCCAAGATCTTCACTACTCCCTTTATGTATCGTAAAGCTGATTGGACTAACAATAAGTTTCGCTCCCTACTTATGACGACGCAATTTTCTCGGCAAACTGAAAAATGTCTTCCTTTGCCGATATCGATGCTGCTATTTTAACGCTAACCGATGCTATTTCGTTCGCTGCCGTTAACACTATCAGAGTATATGACTCGAACGACAACCTTATCTTTAACCGCTTAAATAGGCAAATAAATAATGAAATCAAAAGATGGAGATCATCCATCCGGGATCTTACTATGAACCCAACAAAGTTAAAATAGCCGACAACTTAATCTGATGTTACGTTCCGCAACTCTCGGGACTGCTCTTTTAGGGAAGAAAGCTGCGAGTGATGGCC
This sequence comes from Cylloceria caligata, assembly GCA_963942595.1. Taxonomy (NCBI): domain Eukaryota; kingdom Metazoa; phylum Arthropoda; class Insecta; order Hymenoptera; family Ichneumonidae; genus Cylloceria; species Cylloceria caligata. The sequence goes on from OZ012709.1 coordinate 8,498,412, forward strand.
CGATGAGGGGCGCGTGGATGAGCGGTTGCGCGCATACACGCGTTTTCAACGGACCATGGTAGAATGCATATGCTGAGGATTCGTGAGCTATGCGTTTCGGCGAGACCTGGTTAAGAAAGAGAGACGTTTATAGTTCTAGACCAGGGGTCTCCAAACTTTCCAGCCTCAGGGCCATACTGATTACTCCAGTAAGTTCCGAGGGCCAAAACCATATTATCATTGTTGCCGGTGGTAAAAAGTGAAATAGTCCAAAATCTGTCCGCAGGCCGAATGTGGCCCGCGGACAGATTTTGTCCGGCCCGCGGAGAGCTAGCATACTTGAAAACTCCTTTTAGAGAACATATTTTTTATAGCAAATTAAATTTAGTTTACTGAAGTATTCTAATTTTATGTTGAATAATTATTAATATGACATCTACATTGATATGGTCATGGGCTAACTACTCATAACATTGTTGTAGGCTTATGGTTTTGGCCCTCGGAACTTACTGGAGTAATCAGTATGGCCCTAAGGCTGGAAAGTTTGGAGACCCCTGTTCTAGACCATCGGCACATCAATATCTTTATTTAATCAGCATCCAAGAATTATTCGAAGATGTTTATTCCAAAAAGCCATTGCGCCACAGGCATTGAGAGTTTCAATCTCACTGCTAGCATTTCTAAGAATCGACAGAGAATCGCCAAGTGATGTTCAAGCGTTGTTCCGCCCGTCACCAGCCTCTGTTTCCTTTTCACAACAGTTTTTCCGAGAGTCGGCTCGTGCACAAGGTGGCCAGTTTGGACCACTTGCAACAAAAGGAATATGTAAACAGAGTTGATTGACGGAGAGTGGCAGGTTAATACGTGGGTTTCCATTTATATCCACTTGCTTATTTGAACCTGTGTCAGGAAATATACAATTCAACTGATAAAGACCATTGGTAAGAGGGGAATAGCACGTAACAATGCTTCTTTCAAACAAATTCGACACCAAATTCTTTAAACATCAAAGCCGTCTTCTCCGGTTGTTTAACCTTTCCATTAGAGTTAATTAGGATTATCAAAAAAATAACATCCAAATCTGCCCCCGCCATTGACTCCACTTCCAATCTCATTGTCAAAAATGTATCAAAAAAGACATCAGTATACTGAGATAATCAACTCAATTCTTATACTCCAGTACTTTTCGCCTGCTTGGAAACTTGCAGTAAGTATTTCCAGTCTCAAGCCCGGCAAATCCCTATCTGCCCATGTAAGCTACAGACCGATCTCCTCCTTTCAACCTTCGCGAAAATGATAGAGAGTAATTTAAAACCACCTTCACGTAGTTAACAATTTCATATTGATTCCTCACGATCGCTTCTGATTCAAAACGTAACAGGCTACACTGAGAAAAGAATTTATTCACTATTACTAAATATATTTAGTTATCCGGTTATCTAAAATATTTATTAAGCATTATAAAAGCTATTAATTGTTAATAAATATAGTGTTCTCATAATAAAATCATATACCAAAGGCACTTTCGTCAAACGAACGATTTATTTGAGCAATTTGTTTCTCGTAACTCATTCGATGATTTCTTCGAATAAAAAGCGATTAGCGGCAACGAGATCAAATATAAAAGAAACAATGTTAGATTAGTTAATAATTATCAAATATATATTTAACTGTTGTCTCGGCGAAACAAATAGATATTTGTTAATAATTAACAAATTTTGAATTGAAGTTAATACAGATTTGTGAATAGTTATCAAATCACCGTTCGCGGACCGAATGCTTGTCTCAACTACCGATCGGTCAATAGTTAACAGATTTGTTGATAGTTACCAAATCTATATTTGCGATAAGCACCGTACATTTGGTGGTATGACTATTATGTTTATTGTCAATCGTCGTTCTTCAGCGGACAAGTTCGATATTGCACGACCTCGATGCCATCACGCCACACATGTATTTTTGCAATACAAGTGAGTTGACAGTAGGCTAATGCTGCATAAAAAGTGAGAATTTATCAGGATTATCGATGGACAATATTAACGGTATCCTCGTTTCGTGGGACATACATGTAGAGTTGAGGTAACACATTGAACGGAAGTATAGATAATATTAATAAATATAAGTATTTGTAATAGTCTATTCAACCTCTGTTTAACGATATCGACCTGACGGCACCTATACTTACGTCTACAGTTCCCTCAGTCAATGATTGAGTTTAATAAATAATTATTTGTACCAATAAACGCTTTGTTCGAATAAACGCTTTGTTCACTTCAATAGAATATTAATTTCGTCATATCCAGCTTCACCATTTGTCAACAGTTAACAAATCCTGGTGCCTACACTAAAGTCTTTTCTCCGTCAATATACGACGTACCAAGAGTTATTAAACATATTAAAGAACGACCATTCATGAACCAAACAGCAATCCTTGTATTACTCGATAGCGAGAAAGCATTAGACTCGATCTGGAAGCACGGGCTAATTTATAAGCTCATCGAAATGAATACTCGTATATCGCTTTATCTCTGTAAGCTCCTCTTTTGTTACTTTTCAAGTCGTCAAATTATTGCAAAAATGGGTAACACTCTTTCTAAGAAGACTCAGATTGTTCTGGGCGTCCCATAGGGCACTGTGCTATTATCTCCCTTTTTCTTTAATCTATATATTGCTAATGTGTTTCGTATCACCCCTCCGAACACCGAAAAGCCGCGTTCACCGATGACTTTGCCTTATACTCCCGAATTATGTCTCTTAGAGAATCCACAAATTACGTTCAAAATTCTGCAACCTCATTATTCATTAATTAGAGACACGGCTCATCTGTGTTAATCCGGACAAAACAGAAGCATTAATCTTTACCTCAGTCAATCATCCTGCAAAATCCATTTGCATATGAGGCAAAACAATCCCACTCTCAAGTCATGGTAAATTTCTGGGACTGTGCACCTCCACAAGAAGCTTCTATGGATTGTTCACCTTCATGAAACTCATAAAAGACCATAGCCAAATTCAGCAGACACTATTGCTTGCTCAAAGCTCTAGCCTCCAGGTTAATTAGCTTCGAATATTCACCTGGGTTATTCGGCCTAACCTTACTTACGCTCACCCCATCTAGTAGAAACACTATATAAATGTACTACAATACCTTCAAGTAACAAATGCTGCAGGGTAGCTTCCAACAACCCCCGTATCACTCCTATTCCTGTATTTTGTGAATGGCTACACTCCCCCTTCTCAAAACCTACATGTATCACTGACAAATTCTATCATAATATCCTTCTCACAATACTATCGACCTTCATCGCCTTTCCACATGCACACTCTCGAAGTGGACGCGTAGCATATTCTTTCAATCTCTCATTCGTGCGCTCGACGCTCACTCATCCTGTTCATAAGTTTGTCTATCCTCTAGATTCTAAAAACTGCTGTAATATTGCTATGTTCCTTCTAATATTTAAGTTAGTTAATTCACTACCTATATAGGATAGTATCATTTTCCATTGGATTTTTCCTCATGGCTAAATTATCTTTCTTATTATATATGATTTAATGTAATTTGAGTTTGTAATGATTTATTTTTCGATTTTATATTTATTATCCTTTCGACGTTATATTTAAATACAGACTCGAATAATTATGGTAAAAGAATTAAATTGGAACACCATAAGTATGAAATCAGAAAAAACAATGACCAGGATAACGGGAATGTCAATATGAATATTATGTGTCATGTTAGAGTTTAAATTAAAGATCCCAAAAGGAATATATGATCAAATTTGAATTATAAATCTTTTTCTTTTATATCAGTTATATTCGCACAGGACTTCAATAATATTTTCATTCCTACCATGCCATTCACATTTATTCCATATCGTTGAAACGTGTTAATTAAATATTCAACGCTTAAAGTCTTTTGGAGTCCACAGACCTCGAGTGAATAATGACGAAAGATATTGTAGTTGAATGTTGAATATTGAGGCTCAATTCCTCCGGGCACAGATGCTTACACAGAGATGGTTTTCGTTGGTTTATATAGAAAAATAGTACCCCCCTCCGTTGACGTGGAAGTTCTCCATCGATAGTTTGTTTAAGATGACCCAGGCCTGGGATTTCTGTAAGTATCTGATGTGTTCGATCGCACTCGGGTTTAAATGAATTTTGAAGAGTGTCCACCCAGAGTTCTCGACGTTTATCCGTCTTGGATGCTCGCTAGAAAGAGAGCGTGCGATCCCAGTGACTGTTCCGAATTCTGGCCCCCACGCCGAGAAAGATGTTTTGATTGGTAGTTCCTCGTTACGTACGGCTCGGTCCTTCGCTAATCTTCGGACGGACTCGATTATCTACGCAATCACTCAGGCTACTTTCCTCGCGCACTATTGAAACCTTTGATTCCTTACAAGTTTTAAATTATCTTCAATTACTATAGTTGTACCTTTTTTCATTGTGCTATGCCACATTCTTTTAATTACACTTACGTCTCTTAATCTTAAACCATTCTTTATTAATTGTAAATACTGATCTTCTTAGTGCTCTATTATTATAATTTTGGTAATAGTCCTTATTTCTTCTACCTTCAGGTTATTTGTCTATTCATCTTGTCCTTACTTCTAGTACCTAAGTCCCTCAAGATAATGGGTTTGCTGCTGAAATGTTTCCCTGTTGTATTCTTCAAACGTCGTCTCAATCTTTTCTATCTTTATTCCCTTCATGTAAAAGCAGCATAAAACCTTATTGGACTGGTAATTGCATCGATCTTCATGTAAGTACAGCTGTAATTTGCATACCAAATTCATAATAAATATTTTCTTATGCCCGAAGTCGCTTGGTCTTAGACATGAGACTCAGGACTCATAAACTTGTGGTTACGGGATCGAGTTTTATTATTGTCATTGTTATTATTATTATTATTATTGTTGTTGTTGTTGTTACCACTCGTTACTTATACTTATACACTCCACTGTACCGTCAGCCGGGACGCCGCGGTGTAGTCCCCGTGATGTCGCATTTTTATTTATTTTCCATATGAAGAAGTCGGATTGATCAATTTTGAAGGCAAGAAAATTATTGAAAATGGTGACATGATGCTATATATCATACACAGAGAATATGTATAAGTATACCTTATACATGACATGTCCGGCTACTAAATCCTATTTGGTTACCGGGATACATCACTTTAAGGGAAGGCCAAACCTGTATACTTCATCTATGAGTGCGAAAGAGAGAAGCTAGTACGTCGCTTACGGTGGAATGAAAGAGAAGCAGCACATCTGTGTACGTATGGAGGTTTCGCCTCCCCTTAAAGTGATGTGGGACATTTATTGATGCAAGAGAGACAGAACTAATAGTGCGATCTATAATATTGCGATTTATGATCTATTAAATAAGAGATGAGAACGTCGTCCTGCAGAATTGTTAGACGGAGGGTAACGTTTTCGGCTTTTATCCGACGAATCAATCGTGACATAAAAGTTCAGATTAGTTTTTTTTTACTGATTTCCGAAAAAAAAAAACCGCGATTTACATAATACTCGGATGCGCTGTGCATCAGGTAACTCTTATCTGTAAAGTTCTACCATCGTACAAAAAATTTAAACGAAAAGGTTTATTACTGACTAAGTTGCCGCTTACGGTATTACGAAAGAGCGAGAGATTTTGTCTCTCCTTAAGGCGATGTGCTACTCCTTGGTCGATAACAAAAACTGTAATGTAAATTTCTCCACCACGATTGATCTTTCACATAAAAGAGAAAAACAGTGAACTGCGTCTCATAATTTTACAGTTCACCATTATCGTCTTTTATCCGAGAGATCAACCGTGGAGGAGTAATTCGGGATCGGGATCTGCTATCTCTCTTGCACACGTGGCAATCGGAAATACAGAAGACATGTAGCGATGTAGCAATATGTCTCAAGATTATGTGAGACCCCACCTCCTACCGGTTCCAACTGGTATAGAAAACAATTTACCTATTTTTTCAAAGGTGCCGGCCATGTCTGTAAAAACGTAAATTTGGTTAATGTGCGTAATACGAACAGACGAAAAGTTACTTAATTCGTTTTTATCCAGAAACGTTCAACCTTAAAAAAGTAGGTAAAAAGTTTTTGATGCCGACCGTGGTATTTCACATAACCTTAAAATGTAAATTTCATGACGCAAACACGCGAGCATTATTGTTTGCTTCTAATCATAATGATGTAATTTAAGTTGCTTCTATATTCCCGGTTCTATTCCGAACGCCATTGCCGGTAAGGCTACCCAAACGCATGCTTGTCATCGATAACATCATTGCAGTTAATACGGCTTAAATAATCATTTATAATCCATTACTTTTCCATTCTAAATACAAATAATAAGCGATTAATTTATCGACTTACGTCTTCGCAATAATTATGGAAAAAACACGTTGACGGCATACCCAGAGCTACTGCAATATTTTACAAGCGCACAACTTTGGTCACGATTTTTCAGAATCCAATCACAAGTGAATTTTTTTCTTGATGTTTCATGTATATTTATCCAATAAAGCCCAATTTGCTACATAGATAATTACAAAATGATAACTGACATCGCTTGTTGGAAAAATAATAACATTCAGATTTTTCGGCTTGTTAATCCGATGAAGGTAACAATGAAGACAAATTAGTGTCGTACGTTCAGTTTAGTCATGGTTTAAATACTTTATTCGAATAAAAATGCTGACCATTATCGTAAATTTAGTGTGTATGACGAGTAAATATACGAAGGTGTCTCAAAGAGAATGGCAATACTGTGCCATCGTAGATAATATTAAAACGAGACAATTATTTACATGTCGTCAGTAGCTGTGATACAACTTTGATTTGTACACTATGCGTGTTATAATTGACACTGGTAATTTATAACTGGTAATGTAACTCATAAATTATTTACCATACGATACTGATCTACAAAACGGAAAAAAAACTTTTATATAACTTTAAAAAAAATTACCAGTGCTGAACGGATAATAGCTACAATGATTTAATCGTCAGTAAATATACGCATATTGAATTACTCAACTTTCAAAGAAGAGAAATGAAGTATCAATTTAAGAGTTAAAAAATGTGCAAAAAACGAGAAGAAATTAACAATAACTACCTCAAAGTAACAATGATTAGACGATTAAACTCAAAGAGATTGTATTTCGAGCACACGCCGATTGTCTGAAGGGGAAGTTAGGGTAAAATAAAAATATGTTATATCGATTATTAAAACGAAATTGAAAATTTCCTGTGTGTTTTATCATCACTTTTGTGTAATATTAAACAAAGCAAAAAATCCCAATCGTAATTTACTGAAGAACATAAGTTCTTTTATATTCCACCCTAACATTTTTGTAATTATGATAATATCACATTTCTAGATAGATTTAAAAAATTATTTTCAGCTCTTTTAGTTAATTTTCATTAATTCCTACTAATAAAACGTTCATAAAATTTTTGAATTAGAATAATTATATATGAGTATATTTATCATAAATAAATGATTCGAAATTATTCGTTCTCAATATTACATTTCAAGGAAATACCATACTTTTTCATTGTTCACGGAATACAGACGGTGCACTTGATTTTTCAGCGACATGCTTCGATTTTGGCTCGCAGTTGACTGTTAGGGTTTTCGGAACTATGTGGGAGAGTTTCGTGGCTCTCGCTTGCATGGCGGAGACGTTGATACAAATCGCGAGATGTCTCTTCAATTGCGTTCTCCTTCGAGTAGAACATGGCCCCTTGAAAGACGAATATCACGTTCATGTCAACAGCAACGATTATCTGCAAAAAGAACGGTAAAAAGTCCAAGGACAATGGATAGTTATCCTCATGATAAATAATAAATAAATGTGTGCGCCATTTTTCAACTTTATTGATATACCGACCTTGCAATTGTATCCATCGTCGAGTGTACCATAGCACTCGAAGTAACACTTCGCATGCATATTTCCGGCAACGAAAAGTTCCAAAAGACGTTTATAATTATCTGTCGAACACGGACCGTGGGTCGAGGTTTCTAGGCTCGTTTTCTTGCAACGTCTCTTCTGGCCCGAATTCTTCGAGCTTACACGTGCAAGTTTTACATCGTTGGTATTACCTAAAGCCTCATTTATCGAACGTTGCCGTTCCAGTATTTTGGACGATCCTATTGGCTTTGCCCAGTGGATCTCCCAACTTTCGCGGTCAGCAAGACCACCCGGTACTGCGAACGAAAAACGAAAAAATTAATGGTAGAATAAAACAAAAATTTCAATTATTCGAATTTTTAGATGTGACTGACTTAATGCACACCAACAATTGTCCGCCTTCCTTGAAACCTTCTGTCATTCGAATACATTCGGCAAGGGTTACGGATACAACTGAGAAGGGGGGGGGGTTTCGATTTTTTTTCAGTAAAAAATCCAATAGCTCCAATATCGAATCCAATATCTCATGTGTTTGATTGTTCGAAGCGGTGCACGAACGTGTAAAATAATTACCAGATCCGAATATAACGAATTGTAGGAATTCCATTGTTTTCAATATTAATTTTTATTTTTAAAAATAGAACCCCTCCCATAATATTTTATATCTGGGAATTTGTTTGCATGATCAGAACACCGTTACGAACAATCAGTCGTATGGAATTTTTGAAACGATATTTTACTGATAAATAATACCACACGTTTTTATTCCGTAATCGGTGACCGCCCCCCCCCCCTCCTACACAAATAATCACTATTTGATTAATTACCTGTCATGATGTCCATCACACGCTGTGCTACCTCTCGATTTTCGTAGTGAATAAAGGCGAAGTGATTGATTTTCTTAAGTTTAAGAATTTGTATGCCGGTTGTTTTTTGAAAAATTTCTCTGACTTTCTGATAGGGCATATCCGGACAGATATTGCGGACGAATAAGGCCGTTACCTGTAATATAAGACATCGATAAAATAGTGAATTTCGTCGTAATGAACATAAATATTTGATTACCTATAACACAAAAGTTTAAATTATGATAAATGGTCAAAAAAGTTGACGAGATAGTACAAAGTTAACAGATTATTATTAATATCTTGGGGTCTGTGAGGTTGTCGATTTCGAACTTAAAGTAAAAATTGCGAAATTCTAAAGATCCCTTCATTTCTTAATCGGAAGCTGTAATCGCCTATTTTTAAATTCAAAATGGCGGCATTAATATTGGAAACTCTTCGTTTCAAACATAGATATTTGCATGACTATCTAAAGTACGAAAGTTTTAAAGTATTGAAAACAGTCAAAAACGTCGACCTAACCGTACACAATTATTCGATTATAATTAGTACCTTGGGATTTTTGAGATTATCGATTTCCAACTAAAAATAAAAAATATACGAATTCAAGGGAAGGGGGATCAATATGTCTAACTAAAAGACGAAAAAATATCCCATTTCAATAAAAATCAGACTAGCTGGGATTTTCTTATTTCGAAATTGAGGTTAAAAATTCGGAATTCACAATGTAGCGGATTTAACATGGCCACCCGAAAAACCATAAAAGATCACATTTCAATAACATTTGATACATAGAAGTTGCTAGCGTCATTAGTTTAAAATTCAGAAATAAGAGTGCGAAATAAAAAATGGCGATTTTAATATGGCTGACGAAAAATAGAAAAGTAATTGAATTTCATTAAAAATTGAAGAACTTTGAAAGGTGTGTTTTTCCACAAAATAGTGGTAATCAAAAATAATATATAATGGAAATGCACGTACCGATTCCATGAGTTCGTCATCGACTGGCTCGCCGGGTTCAGGATCTGCCCAGTCAACCGCAATCTCGTGATTCCACAGCACGATTCTGCCGGGTATAAGCTTGCGTCTCGCCATAGCAGCGGCCCGATGGTCTTTGAACTCGACGAAGATGAATCCTCGATTCTGCGTTCTATCCTGAACGTTCGGGTACAAGTATACATCGACGATACCATCGAGAATGTTGCCTAGTTCCTCCATAAAATCGGCTTTGGTCTTGTCCTTGGGCACGCCGCCAAAGAAGAGTCGGCAGTTGTCGATGGACTTAACGACGCCAATTCGATGCCCGGGTCGTATCTCATAGCCGTCGAGCATGTGACAGGCACGACGTGCTATCGTTGCAGTCTTAAAAAGTGCAAAAGCATATCCTCGCGTAGATCCCGAAAAATCGAGCATCAGTCGAAGCTCAAGGAGTCTACCGACTGTCGTGAGAATCGGCATTAACTCGCACTCGTAACAATCGCGCGGCAGACGTCCAAGAAATACTTCAGCGCCCTTGCTACGATCTTTTGTCTCAGGGGAGAACTCAGGCGCCGTCAGACGTCGCTGACCATTCTCTTGAACGAGCTCGTATTTTGTTTCGCGTAACAGTTCGAGAAGTTTTATAGTCAATTGGGACTGACCAAACGCATTATCGGACGCACCACATAGATCCATGATTTTATTTAGTGTCTATTTGTTGAAGTTTCAAGGGTTTAAACATTCGAGAAAGTAAGCGTGGCAGTATAAAGTCAGAAATTGACCATGAATACAACCGTACGCTGCGACCAACCATCGACGACTGACAGTAAGTGATCCCCTCCTGTTGCACCGATCACGCGGTGGACGATGCCCTTCTTGGACGTCCCGCCGTTGTAGCGCCCAACGGGTTGACGATTCTATGGAGTGGGGGATATTGACAACGAATAGCGCGAGCACTTGACGCTTAGACGCAACGTTTTCTAAATTCCGCGAACAAAATAATCGTTGGCGATTCTTGGACCACGCGAAAATTTCAGGAACCTTCATTTTCCGTATTTATAGCTAGAATAATCATATAACGGTTTGTGAATAGTAGAATTAAAGGAATTTCAACTGCTCCTTTGTACCGAGAAACAGAATTCAGTTGAAAGGCACTTAAAAGTTGAATATGAGGTATTACCTCCATATTTATTTAATATCTTCTTAAATGTAGCGTATAATCTGAACGTTTGTGGAATTTAAACAAAATTTGCCGTTTCTTAGTCGAGATCGTTACAATTGAAGTTCGCATTTTCTTCCTAACGTCGGAACGAGATTTAAGAATTAAACCAAAAATAAGAGTATTTAAAAATTTGAGACCGAATAGTTTTTGAGATATCGTGAGTTAAATAGAAATGAAGACCATAAGTGGTGCACGTATCTATCGCATAACCCCTCTGGACACCGCACACCAACACGTCGGACGCCCACCGCTGCCAAGCAGAGATAATACCATAAAAGGAAAACAATCGGTAAGCAAACTATTTTACCCTAGACCAGGGGTCTCCAAACTTTCCAGCCTTAGGGCCATACTGATTACTCCAGTAAGTTCCGAGGGCCAAAACCATATTATCATTGTTGCCGGTGGTAAAAAGTGAAATAGTCCAAAATCTGTCCGCGGGCCGAATGTGGCCCGCGGGCCGTAGTTTGGAGACCCCTGCCCTAGACGCTTATTGTGGCGCACAGCATTTTGTGCCTCTGAGTAGAAAAGGAAGCGAGACATAAACAAGCTAGAGACATCTTTCTCTGACGTTCCCACTCATCGGAAAGGCACATAGCGCTGTGCTCTTACAGTGACGATCTATCCTTAGGATTTAATATTTTCTAATGAGTTCATTACTGACAGAAATAACTTAGCTCTAAGTTTAAAGTCATTGATTCATTATGGTTTATAGTATTTTTCTACAATTAATCATTTTATTTCGACATACGGAAAACAATTTTTGGTGTAATTTTATTTTAGAAATTTCGAAAAACGACATTTCAAAAAGACTTTTTTAATGTCCAGATGTATGGTTGAGTATATGCGATGACGTTACAGAGATCAAACCTTCATAAATTCATAATAACTTGGCCAATCGAGCTGCAATTTTGCACGCGACAAGAGTTACCTCATATTTTTGTTTCATAAAAGGTTCGTCAAGTTTCAATCACTACTGGATGAAAAAAATAAAAATAATAACAAGTAGACCGTTATGAAGTATTGTTCGCTAAATGTATAATATATAAACGACTAGGTTAATTTTTTTCAAACGCAATAGTTTCTCGGTAATTTCTCATTCGTTTCTCGTTAAGCTCAATAGTTTGAAAAAAATCAACCTGGCCGTTTAGATATTATACATTTATTGATTTTTCGAAAACTTTATATCCTGTACAACGACTCAACTTTCAGGTGAAATATAGGCAGGTTTTTTTCCACTAACTTGATGTTTGATGACAGATTCTACTTCATTTCTTTACTAGACATAAACCAAATTTTTGTTATAAAAATTCTCGAGTAAAAACACAGTTTTTTCATAAATTGACTCCATAGTATTGAAATTAAGCAAATATCAAAGTCTCAACCTGTAATTTGATAAAATATTTATAAAACAACGTTAGAAGTTGCTTGAAACTGAATAATATTTTGATAGGGCTTTCAGAATTAATGAGAATCATTTTTCGCCGATAAGCTAGTGTTTACACAAATCTGTTTCCTCATGAATTTTGACTTTCCACGAAGCTTCCTTTTCCTCCATGAAGAAGCGAAAATCGATCAACGTACTTCCACATAGAGGCGGAATTGTGAAACAAGGAATATAATAAGCAATTTTCTACTTTTTTTTTTAATTACAAAAAATTAATAAATACAAATTTCTAAAAAATTGTCAATACAAAATTTGTTTATAAGCCGAAAGACTAATTATGGACAAGTTTTGCAAAAGTTAAAAGATGAGAAATTAGTAACATAAAAATGGTTTAAAAATTCGCACGCCATATTCCTCTCAATACTATAATTAATTCCATGGTACTATAATATTCAATATTATGACATTCTATTTGAGAAATTACAATATTACGTGTATGTATGGTATTTATTTTCATATATATATATAATATTTAATCGTAAATTTCATATAATATAGCATATATATACTTATCTATATTATATACAACCATACGATCAACAAAACAGTTGAATATTATTATGATTTCATTCTTTTTTGTTCTTCTCATCTTCCACCTCTTTACACAGAAGGGGGTCGGGTGTCTTTTTATATTTTTAATCCATTTCTAGGTTTTTATTCATAAATCGTGAATAATCGGCAAACATGTCCTTGAAACCAACTGTCTCGATCAACTCTGAAATAATTTCATTTAATCGTCTCACTAGTAAAACTTTACAAAACTATATACACTAAAGCCCTTTATCGTCCTAAAATTTCTTCCTTTGTTCGTTTTTCCTTTATTTTTCTTATTGTTCATCATCATCATCATCATTATTATCATCATCATCATCATCATCATCATCATCATCATCATCATCATCATCATCATCATCATCATCATCATCATCATCATCATCATCATCATCATCATCATCATCATCATCATCATCATCATCATCATCATCATCATCATCATCATCATCATCATCATCATCATCATCATCATCATCATCATCATCATCGTCGTCGTCGTCGTCGTCGTCATCGTCGTCGTCGTCGTCGTCATCATCATCATCATCGTCATCATCATCATCATCATCGTCGTTAAAGTAATAGCATTAACGCAGCTTCAAAATAAACAATGCCCGAACGGCATGTACACATTGGCCACTAGCGCACATATTACGAGGTGTATAATAAACACTGGTTCGTTTCTGTTTTTTGTATTTATTTTCGTTTAATTCTACGATTTCTAATCGACTAATCAACGTCCATTTTATTCGTCGTAACACGTGTCATCCATTTTATATCTTCAGTCGCTTAATTTTCGCTGTCTATCGTCTTTTTCTTTTACAATTGAGAGTAATACAGACATTACTTTACCTATTTTTTGCGTTTTTGTATTCATAAATAATATCTATATATTTTTTCTTCGCCGATTATTCTTTTTTATTTTCCTCTCTACGTAGATTCTAATGCGTCGCGTTGTTTCTAGAAATATTGAAATGACTTATGGTTTACGATTTATCTATATTTAATTTAATAATATGGATTTCGTTTGCGACTTAATTAAAAAGGCGATAGGACAACTTCGTACTGTTTACACATGGTGCACGAGCGCCGCGCAATGCAATTTACATAGACATTCAATTTATTTTTACTTATATTTATTTTTTAGCACCTACGCGAAAACCCAATAACGTCACGTTTATCGACGTTCACGGCATCGGAAGCGATCAACGATAACGAAAATAAATAAACAAATAAATAAATAAATAAACAATTGTCTTTTCTATTGCCACGATAAATTGTCTTTCGGCAAAAATAATGCACGTTTATTACCGTCCAAAAACATTTATCTAGCTCCAAATACATCAGGCAATATATCGGCTAATATCGATTAATCGTGACGATAAATCGTTATACCTATTATATTTAGTCAACGAAATATTAATTGCCGCACATACAGATTTCGCCGATTAAAAAATGTCTAAGGCGCGATAAAATATGTACGACAATATTTTTTTTTGCATTTATATAGTTCAGGAAAAAGTTCGTGATTAAGTGCTATTTTTTTATTGGTGCTATTTTTATTTATGTTGATTTCTTAATCACACGTCCAATGTTGTTAAATTTAGGAGCACCCTCAAGTATGTATAGTAAGTTCGAATAGACATTACATTTATATTTCAGAAAATGATAGTAACGACAACTTCGTATTTCGTATAGGATTTTCACATTTATCAAATCGGTTATTTGGACAAAAGTGGAAATAAGCGAACGGGGTCGTTGTTCGAGAACAAACTCGACTACTAGACTCGAAACGTTGAGACTCGAATTTTACCCGCAATGTAATTGTGTGTACTTGTCTTTGTGGCTGCTATTTGTGTGGTTGTGTGACTGCACGTGTATGCATGTGTGGGTGTGGTTTCAGGTACATTTTCAGTCTTCTGACGAGGTAAGTCCGATCGCATGCTTTATTTTCTCAAAATACTATCGATTTCTACGGTGAAGATTATATTCTTTATAATTTTTTATTGATTAAAATAGCTCTTTTATATAACCTCGAGCCTGAGGAGGAGAAGAAGAATTAGAAAAAGAGGAAGAAGAACAACAGACAGTAGAAGAAGAATTTAAAAGAACAGAATTTACGAGTGATATTTTTAGTGTTATTTATGTTCAGGCTTTTCTTCATAAAACGTCAATAGATTATGATCATAACAATTAATCGAAATACACTCATTTATTTATTTTAAAAATCATATAAAGATGTATATAGGCAATAATATATGGCAATGGAATAATATACACTTGAGTGTGCTCCTCTGCATAAAATAATGGCCAATAATAATGGACGTCATAAATATGTTTTAATACTTTTGAATCTCTTTTATAGTTGGCATCGAGACGCTACCGCGTCACATGATATACCATTTCATGTGCCTTTTCATTATTATTTACTGAATATTCGTTTCAGTCGATGCCTCGCAAGTAAAGCAAACAAATAACAAAGTTATTCGTAAGTTCTACGAATTAATCGCTAATTGAAGGATCTTCACACAACCTGGTGGTTCTTCGCAAGTACGAAAGATTTCATATCATTTCAATACGCATTCTTGTGGCGTACAATTTTTCGTTTTCAACTAAATCACGTGTCAAATTAGGCAAGTATGGTAACCAATATTTCATCGTAAGTTATCACCAACTCTTACGACTAATAAGAGCAGCAGCGTTTTGTAAGTGTGCTAACGGAATTTCTAAAAATTATTTTCTTTTCTTGTAGCTAAACTAAATTAGCATCAGTGCCTAATGGCTCGCTGATAAATATTTCATTACTTTTGGGCATTTATTTTTTTAAGCATTTCATTCATTGGCCAACGACGTTCATCATCAACTTTAATGGTATATTTCGTATTTTATACTATATTATATATACGTATATATATATTTTTAATGTTGTGTATCACCGTACTATAGCCAATTGTAATTCATAATAATAAATAGTTTACCTACTAATAAGAATTCTCTCTACAATTAATTTGAGTCTGATTTATCTTATATGTTATGTCTATTTCTTTTTCTTTTTTTTTTTCATTCAATTACGAGTGTAGTGAGATATTTCGCAAGCTTTCGAGTGTCCAAACGATGACGAAAGTATCGTTATTGTCAGAATAATTCAACAATAAATTAACAATTAATACATATATAAATATAATAAGTAAATTATATTTATAGCCACGTAATGATGATCGTTGTATATTTTTTCTTTACGATTTCTTTCATAACATTTGTTCATATGTGTAATACAGTAAATCTGCTATTTATTTTTTCGCAATTGAGCGCGTTGAACTTTTTTGTGTCACTTTTTGAATGTCACTTTTGAAATAGGTGTATCTTGTTATGCTATGACGCATCGTCATCACGATAAGTAAAGCTGACATTATCTTTTGTATTGTGTTAAGAGATCCCGTTCGACCTCGAATTAAATCGACACCTTACATCGCGATCCTTTTCACACGAGAATATTCAATTCTACACCATTTATATCACGACAATTTCTGTGCTACGGGTGCATCGAGACGCGGGTCGTACCATTCCACCTTAATGCTCAGTACGCTATACCGTGCACTGATTATAATCTTGTTATTTCTTCAAATCGCATATATAGTATTAAATACTACGTTTAACTACTTAACGCTAAGGAAATCAGAAAAAAATTAAGTCATTAAATATTCCTTTGATTTTTTTCTCTAAGCATCTATTTGACGTTATTTTTAGAATTTTGTCTTTTCTAAATGGACAATTTTTCATAGATTGATTTGAATTAAAAAAAAAAATGAGTGCCTGAATCCGGGGCAGTTTCGATTCCAGGATACTCGTGTTACTTTTTTTTGCCAATTATTGGTTACAAATATTCTTGATAAAACATTAAGTAACAATGATTTTATATTCTATCATTTTTATTATCGTTATATTTTGCACTGTTACGCAATAGATATTACGACAGGACGATGAATAGAAATTGGGGCAAAGCGCGATTTCTTCCTTTGCCTCTTTTAAATCGATTTCTCTATTTCTTCTCTTTATTTTAGGATTTTTGTCGTACACCTCGATAGGCGGGTGACGCTGAAGGTTATCAATATTATTGGAAACTCGTATAATGCAAACACACGGAGAACGGCATGGATACCGAAGGATCACGAAAAAAAACACACCTTCATTTTTTAAAAATAGTTATTAGTATTTTGCCTAAGCGTTCTGACACGTAGTGATATAGCACACTCTACAATGACATTTATATATAATAATGAGTTCAAATTTTTTATGTATTAATTCATTCAAGATGACAAATTTGAAATATTTGAAATACGATTGTTCCATTTCAATGTTCTTTTTTTCCGTCGAATTCCGAGAGAAAAAAGCGTCAAAGATACCATTTTTAATAATCAGCGTATCCAAGTACTAATTTTTAAAGATGTTAATCATGAAAGAGCAAAATGTAATTTTACGATTTTAATTCAGTTTTGTGTGTCTTGATGTCTTTTAACATCATTATAAATAATGCGAATATTTTTTAGCAATCACTGGCGATATTTATTGGCCAGAATTTATTTATTGAGAACGCGAGAATTTGAAATGTTTCTCGTCGAAGGTAGCGTTCGTAGAAAGATGTCGTTGGGGCTCAAAACCGACAGTCTAACTAAGTGCGCACCTTCCAAGTAAATCCGTGAAATGTCGAAGCTTGTCGAAATTTCACAATATTTTCACTCCTTAACGAGAAGACAATGAATAAAGTCCATTCAAGTCTTCAGGATAGCCATAAAATACTGTTAAAATAATCGCTGATAAACAATCTACCGTTACACACTGACAAAGCTAACGTGCTAACCCCGTGACTATAATAATCAACGATTAACTTGACATCCAGACACAAATTCGAACCTACCAAGCGAAAGTTTTTCGTTACAACGTAGACAGGTTGAACTGTGTAGCCGCTAAATAACATTTTTGTTTGAAACACGTACATGATTAGTTATATTCGTTTAGTTTACGATAGATGTTATACCGTATAGTTTAATATAATATTTATCGAAAAGTTAAATGCGTTTACGGTACGCTCATTCGATAATTCTATCAAACAATAGAATTTAACGTAATTTTTTTATACATCAACTAGTAGGCCATAACATTTGTGTGTTACCGTGAAGTATTTCGTAAATGAATCTAACAAACTTTTAAAAAAAATTTACTTAATTACTTTTTTGTGAAAAATAAATGTGATCAGTTTAGCCGTGAACGAGTTACATTTTCTTATCTATGGTATCGTCATTAATACTTTGTCCTCGGCGATGTCTAAATCTCTATCCAAAGCCTTTCGGACGTAAATGCAGAAAAAAATTGGGTCCCAGCACGTGCAACAATATACGTTTCTTTAAATTAAATAACTCATTTCCAGTTAACAAAAATTAATCCTATGTATATGTTCTTTCCTGTAGGCGATTGTTAACGACCGATACGGCATAGCCGGGACACTCGAGATTGTTTGACGAATATCTCTTTCGTACACGTGTTAAAATCGATTTAGTGAATATTATCTTATTTTTCCTTCTTTCATTCATTAATGTAAAATTTACGATTGGCCAAGCACAGGACCGAGTTATAAATAGCCTAATGTCGCGTAGGTCTTTACATAGGGCGCGTCGACTCTACAGTCCCTGAAAAATAAAGAATTGATTAAAAAATTATTTTTTTCGGGTTAAAAGTTATGCGGAATAGGTAGATTAGACTATTGCTTACGATATTTTGTAACATTTCATAAACAAAAGAATGCATACAAACATTAACCTGCATATGGTCGAAATGAAGTTATTGTTTCCGTTATTTCGAATTTTCTTTGAAAGAGCGGAATCAATGATCGCCGGATATTCTATAAATGAGTTTAAAAACCTACGTTATATTGTTTTTAATTTACTACACCGCGTTGCACTCGATGTAACCGATCATTTCCAATCAGCTGCGAATGTGTCCACTAGTTGTCGTACGCAAAAAAAAAGAATTAATTTACATCAACAATGACGGTATGCACGAGCGGTCTAGTGATTTCAAATGGAAACAAACTTTCACAAAAAGTCCAAGGTACCAATTTTCGTTGAAGCATCATATTGATTCCGCCATTTTTTATTCGGGGTTTTAATACGAGACTTGATACCGACCCTTAACGAACGCTGCAACACATTTTCTTCGAGTTTAGATTTTTAGAGGGAAGCTAGAAAGTTAGTGGCATGGAGTAAGTTCCACACTTTGGAAATAATAAAATTTGGGCTACGAGAAGAATGTATTCGAAATTTGAAGCGCTCTCTCATTTGGGGGTCCCTACGATGGCGCTTTGATGGTAATGAGCCTCTCGTCAACGTCACTTTTCAAATCGGTAACCTTGAAATCTCATAGCGCCTTATTACTGGAATTCTCTCATACCTTCATTTCGGCCTCCCGAATTACGAATGCGATGCCGACCACGTGAAGGTTAAAATCTTGGCTCCGTAAACAAACATCGGATTTAAAAATACATAAAACGTTAAGGTGAATGACCTAGCTAGTAACCATGGGCCGATGAGTAGCTAAAACCTACAATATCGTTTTTGGGATGGCTCATAGACTACTTGTTCCATTATGTACATCGGTTGGCGTACAGAGATAGGACATCAAGATTTATAATAGCTTGATTTGGGCTTGATCCGGTTACCGACAGAGCCGTTGACCTTACAAGAACAAATCGAAAATTACTTACTCGTCTTCCCACGGGCATACTTCGTTAACATTATTGTCTCGCTGCTCCTGTGGGTTTTGGGCGGCTGCGCCCTCTGGTTCGGCTTCTTTCCGACAATCATCGGGTTCCCATACAGGTACAACCTGAGCCTCTTCAGTCTCAATTTCCGTTTCGTCATGAGGAACCGCTTGTGGCACTTCTGCGGGAATGAGGTCTGTAACCCCAGGTCCTTCGACCCCCTTTCCTGCACCTTCATCCTTCTCCTGAGGAGGCTCTTCGTCATCACCAGTATCGTCGATAAGATCACCAACGATGGCGCTGATGCTAATAAGAGGAGCCATCGTAGGATTTTTACCGACTGACGGTTCTATCCTCTTATCCTTCCTCCCGACCCGTCCTTCACGAATAATTTCTTCCTCTTCGGGCACAGTCTTTACCGAGGCAACGAGCTCAAGTTTCTCGGCGAGAAGATGAGGCAGATCGAAGCTTTGTTGAGGCGACGCAAAGTTGCAAGACGAAACTGAGGGTCGCGCGGTGTCAGCCAATTTGACTCTGGAGGTACCGGACGTCGAACCAAGCGAATAATTTCGCGTTATCGTATTCGGAACCGTGCCACTCGAGAACTGATGACGAACACATGATTTCTTCATTCTCTCGGATGCTTCAGCTATTGCTACACTGACATCCGACGACGAACTGCATGAATCCAATTGCGAGGAATTTTTTCGCGACGTTCGTGGCTCCCCCGAGGTCGAATGCTGATGCGGAAGTTGCATTGTGGCGGTTCCGTCAGCAGACACCACCGTCCCAGACGCGGATGACGTTGCCGCAACGACGTCGACCGACATGGCTGGCGCTGCTGGTGCCGCTGCTGCACCCGATGATTGATGATCGGACGTGCTCGGTCCTGGCACTGCATCCCACGGGCACACGTCGTCCATAGGGCGAGCCGCAGCCTCCGACGCGCCAGCATCCCTGACAACACGAACTTTATTATATATGATTTGGGTTTCGGCCGAGCCAGATCATATAGACTTCTTTTTCAAAGCGATTCTCTCGCTATATCCTTCTTTTTTATTCTCAACAAGTCAACATTTTTTCCTCTCTAAAATAGTCGGATTAAAAATTCTCCTGAAGGTAGTCATTCTTGCCAACAGGAACCTTTTTATGAGACTTCCTAGTCAAATTCTGCGTGTTGGTAAAGTGGAAAAGTTGTATGATACTTTTAGGGAGGTAAACATGTTGTTCTGGGCTTTTAACTTCGTTCTGATATGGTCTTTCAAGGGTGAAACGAACATGTCCTCTGCCCCAATGGCTTTTTTACCAGAGTTTAACAACACAATTTATTTAACAATTCTGTTGGTCTCCGATGAAAACTGTCGGTTTACCTACCGAACATTTCGTTAGCTTAAAATTGTCGAAAGGAGTTTCCGGTTCCTCGAAAAAATTCGAAAGAACTAGAAATTTCTTTGGATTTTGAGGTCGATAGCCGATGATCAGAGGTATGGAACTTAGTCCATATTATCACATTTAGATTATTAAAATTTTGTGTGTTCAATTGTAAATCAGTGCGCCCTACTGTAAATGAAAGTAATACAAATCGAGAAGAAATGAAAACGTGTAAGCCATCGCTGCTGCCCAATTGAACGTGAAAATATAAAATCGATACATGAAGTGAAAGTGGGTTGGCAATGGTTGATATGGTGTTTTGGGGAGAAAGCGAATACGAGATAAGAAAAGCGATGTAGATCGAAAATAAGAATAGACATATGCTAAAAAAGAACTCCATTTCCTGATACATAATTGATCATAAGGAGAGGTAAAACATGTATGGGTGCGAGAGAGATAAAACTAAATAGCACTTCACGGCAGAGTGAGAGAGAAATAGCTAATGCGTATAAGTTTTAGGTTTCGTCTCGCCTGAAGGTGAGGCTCAATACCAACTAAATTCGCATGAGTGCTAGATAAGCAGCACCATAGGGATGATGAAAGATAGGGTTTTACCGAATAACGAATTCATACTTCTCGCCGAACAACGATAACTATGTATGTAATATGTCAAAGGAGACGAATCTAGACATAAGTCTAGACTTATAAAAGTACGAACATAAGCTTAATCTTGAGTTTAAATTGAAAATTTAGTTTGAACTTAAATTCGAACATAAATTCACAATTAAGCTCCAACTCATCACCTTAAAATGTAAGAAAAAATTACTATGCAGTTTTATCTTGATTTATGGACTCATTATTTACGGAACTTGAGAATGTTAACTTTAAGCATTCACCACGACTGAGGAATCGTGTAGAACGAAATAAATATCATAATAGATAAATCGTCTTAGATTTCTTTTTTCAAGCATTCATTTGCAATCGGAGTGAAGTAAACCAAAATACAATATAATACAGGAGTGTGATACAGGATAACAAATGTACACACGAATTTGATAAAAATTACAGAATTTCACGAGAAGCAATGGTCGTTTCGGTGACTTACTGAATACTACGTGGTCTAGGCGTCGAAGGAATGTTAACGAGACGAACCAGATCTCCCCTGAAAACACCGCAGCTATAAAGAAATATATTTTTTCCAAAAACGTATGTTAACTTTTGATCGTCACGGGAAAGTAATGGGTCCTTGGATTCATTTGGTTTTGACCACGAAATTCATTGTTATGACGCATCGAACGAAATAATAAAACAAAAATCCTAATATTTACTAATTAATGAAATAGTCATTTTAATGGATATAAGAAAAACAATTTTCGGTTCAGCTTGGCTCGTAATTCGTGAAATAACATTTTTTTCATAGTAATTATAAGCTTCTTAAGACAAAAGTCATATAATTGTATTCGGCTTTTTTCCCCGAAAAAAACGTACAATCGAAGGTTTCTTCTTTCGCGATTGCTTACCTGTAAGGAATATCGGTGAGGTTTGATTGGCTATGAGAATGGGGCACCTTTGGTGTCGTCGTGACATCCCGGACGCCGCATACAGCGAGTTCGTGAGCTGATCCGGAAAGACTTCGATCACTTCCTCTTCGTCGTCCACCGGTTCCGCTGGTGTGTTGCAAGCTTCCCGGCATCGGGGCTGCACTCGTCGATATCTTCTTCTTTGCTTGACCACCAAATCCGAAAAATCTGAGCCAAAACAAAATAACATGTTTTTTTCATAAAAAATCTACGTAACAACTAATTAGGTTTATTGTAGCTCTTGAATACTACAACGATAGTCACGGTCAGTCATGCGCCTATATCCGAGGTGTGTTAAAAATATAACTGGAATTTTCGTTTTTTGGAAAGAATTTTATTTATTCGTCTACAACAATGTTGTCCTCTTAAAAATAGTCCTCATTAGATATCATACACTTATGCCAGCGCTTTCAGCTCTCTCAGCGATGCGTTTTAAATCTCATCTATGCTTGCAAAACGACGGCCCTTTAAGGTTCTCTTTATTTTTGGGATCAGAAAAAAGTCACACGGAGCCATGCCTGGCGAATATGGAGGCTGGGGCATCATTACAGTGTTGTTTTTGGCGAAAAAATCACAAACAAGCAATGAAGTGTGAGCAGGTGCATTATCGTGGTGCAAAAGCCATGAATTATTTAGCCACAAATCTAGGCTTTTTTTTCGGATAGTAAGTAGTACTCCTTATTGACCGTTTGACCTTGCGGCAAGAACTTATGGTGTACTATGCCGTTAAAATCGAAGAACACAGTGAGCATAACCTTCACATTCGACCACACTTTCGAGCTTTTTTCGGTCTTGGCGATCCAGAATGCCTCCACTGGGACGATTGAGCCTTGGTTTCGATGTCATATCCGTAAACCCATGTTTCATGACCTGTGGAACGTTGCAGTAGTTCTGTATCGTTGTTGAATTCATTTAGCGACTCCTGAGCAACTTCCATTCGCCGCTGTTTTTGCTCGAAATTCAACAATTTTGGAACAAATTTTGCTGCCACACGTTTCATACACAAATCTCCGAAAAAAATTAATGGCATCGGCCAATTTATATGCCAACATCATCAGCTACTTCTCTGATTATGATTCGGCGATCATTCATAATCATTTCTTTCACTTTTTCCACGTTTCCATCAGTTTGTGATGTTCTGGGGCGTCCAGGGCGCTCGTCATCTTTAACGTCTTCACGGCCATCTTGGAAACGCTTATACCATTGGTAAACCCTTGTTTTACTCATAGCAGACTCACCGAAAACAATAATTAACATTTCTAAAACTTTTTTGCACTTTATTCCATTCTTATAGCAAAATTTAATCCAAATTCTGTGATCCATTTTCAAAATCGCTGATCTTACCAAAACACATGTGACCTTTTTGACAGTTGACAATAGACTAAATAACCATTATGGCTAACACAGTACAGCAACTTTTCAGACAAGTTCACCAACACAGCAACAAAAAATTGCGTGAATCGGATTAATACAACACGTGAAATTACAAAATTCCCGTTATTTTTTAACACACCTCGTACAAATGAATATTTTTCAGATCAGTTGGAAGAACGAAAAAAACGAAAAAATTCCTAACGAAAAAATGGAGGTAGGACTTCTAGATATGAACCATGATCCCAGGGAATCATGGTTTAAAGACACTTTACAGACTCCGTATCTAATTAAAGGTGGAAAAGCGATGCATACGACGGCTTTTAGATAATATTTGTCGGTGTTCGAAGCTAGAATGTCAGGTGCTCGAGCCAGAACTGGTAAATTTAAATGAAAACCTACCTTTTTTTTTGAAGAGGTTGAACCCCAGAAGCCAAAAGATTCCGATAATGATCGGAACGTATAAATCTAGGGTAACAATCCTTTTTCAATAAAAGCGTATAAACGTGTTCGGCCGCTGAGTCGAATGTGAACCTGCTTGGATTTTTCATTTCTTGATGAACCTTCTCCATCGTTTTGCCGTCGATGTTTATTTCGCAGGGTGCACCGGGTGCCAGAAACTCCCTGTTGCAATCAATAAAACTATGTATCAATCATCTATTACAAAAAAAACCTTAAACGACAAATAAAACATTAAAACTAGGGGTATGTGAATAGTGCTCAATTCGAATGAAATCGCATCGAATATACGTTAATTCGAATACTTCGAATAGTATCGAAATAATTCGACTATTTTCAATTGTCCTGATATCAACAAATTCGAACGCTTTCAAATATTTTTTTATGTTTCTGATATTTCTTTAGTAGGTGCTTACATGCTAAAAGATTGATTTCGAAAAATTGGAATAGAAAAAAACGGTTCAAATTTTACGAGATTTTTAATTCCTCAAATAATATCTGCAACACTCTGACAGAATAATCGTGCTATTTATATACACCTTTAGGCACAAGTTTAATCCAATTAATATATTTTTCATATTGGATTTAGGCATAATCTGTTAATAGGCTTTGTTTGATCATTCAATTTATAAAATTCAATCAAAACAGCGAAAGCCGGGATATAATGCAAATTGAAACTTGCACACTGCTTCCTCTTTTTTTATTTAACCATTCACAATGGTTCCTCTATGAGTAAGTCAAATTATATCAAAGTTCTTTTGCTTAGAGGCGACTTCGTGACAGATAAAATAAAATGAGAAAGAAATGTGCATGTTTCACGTTTCATCTTTTTCAAAACCTATTATCACGAGTATAAGGAACTAATATTTTAGCGTGCAATATTTTTTTTTTGTTTGAAATCATAGCAAACTCTGATACAGACAAGGATTATATAAGTTATCGTCTTTATCGTGACGTTTTTGCTATAGCCATTGTTATTTTTATTCCGATTAATTCCCAAATTTATTGTTTAAAGAATGCAAATTGAAAATTGCATATTACCCCGTCAGCTTTAAAAATCTGTTTCATCGTTCTGTGAATATGCATTAAACAGTTTTGGCTTTCTCGTAGAAGACGTATAGTAATTCAAGTGTCAATTTCTATATCTTCCCAAATTGTCACAAAATTTAATAAGACATGAACCCATTAACCGATTTTTATCTAATCAAAAACCAAATATTCATTCACTCTATTAAGATAGTATGACTTGAATAACTAGTCAAATGTGAGGTACATTATAAAAAAGTTAAAATATCGTTATTTTTATTTCGAAAAAATATTAATAATCGAGATTATCATTTTACATAAATAGGAAATTACTTGATTCCATTAATAAATAAATGGATAAAACATTGACTTGTGTACATAACCTATAATATCGATTTAGACATAGCCAAGAAAGATAATGTTACGTCCCCAAAAATGCAACCCTCCTGATGTCGTTGCATGCCTCCATGGAGGCGCCACTGCGGTAGGCGATCAGGATAAAGCAGAGGGGAAATGGGCCCCCTGTTTGTCTGATATGAGATAAGGGATGAACCTCCTTCTAAAATATCGGGTATTTTATGGGCATGCTCCTGGTAAGAGACGAGGAATATGAGAGACGGGGAGTTCCTAGTCAATTAAGCCCTCTCCAATCCTTGTGTACCAGGTGTACAAGTATAAAATGCGGATTTCAAACAACAGATGGTGCACGAATGCAGATTGTGCTATAAAGATTTGACAATGCGCCATTTTGTTGTGTCATCAACAAGTGTCAGACGCGCTGGAGTGATAAATTGGAAAAATGTGTGCATAGTGTTGTGTTGTTGTGTTCAATAGGTCGAAATTTATACCGAACAAAGAGCATTCGCGGACAGCATTAATTTTTTGTTGACATTTGAAGAAAACTGCTGCTGAATCATACCGATTACTTCGAGAAGCTTATGGTGAATATGCTCCATCGCAAGATACGTGTGAACGATGGTTTCGGCGTTTCAAAAGTGGTGACTTCGATGTTGCAGACAAGGAACATAGAAAGCAGCCAAAAAAATACGAAAATGTGGAATTGCAAGCATTGTTGGACGAAGATGATTCACAAACACAAAAACAACTCGCCGAGCAATTGGGCGTTAGTCAACAAGCTATTTCGAATCGGCTACGAGAGATGGGAAAGATTCAGAAGATCGGTAGATGGGTACCACATGAGTTGAACGACAGGCAAATGGAAAAGCGCAAAAACACATTGACACTTTCCTCGCTCGGTAAAAAAGGAAGTCGTTTTTGCATCGTATAGTTACAGGGGATGAAAAGTAGATGTATTTTGATAATCCCAAGTGTAAAAAATCATGGGTAGACCCAGGCACACCATTCACATCGACCGCAAGACCGAATCGCTTTGGCAGAAAGACGATGCTCTGTGTTTGGTGGGACCAGAGGGGCGTGATCTATTATGAGCTGTTAAAACCTGGGGAAACGATTAATACTAAACATTACCAACAACAATTGACTGATTTGAACCGTTCGCTGCTTGAAAAAGGCCACAATACCGAAGGAGGCACCACAAAGTCATTTTTCTTCGTGACAATGCTCCATCACATACGGCAAAACAGGTTCGTGACACGTTGGAAGCATTGAGCTGGGAAGTTCTACCCCATGCGGCTTACTCATCAGATTTGGCTTCTTCCGATTACCACTTGTTTGCATCGATGGGTCACGCACTTGCTGAGAAGCGCTTTGGTTCGTACGGAGATGTGAAAAAATGGCTCGATGAATGGTTCGCAGCAAAAGGGGAAGATTTTTACTGGCGTCGTATTCACAAATTGCCCGAAAGATGGGAAAAATGTATAACAAGCGATGGAGCATACTTTGAATAAAGTACTTTTTATCATTCTTCCGAATTCAACATATTTTTTTAGAAAAAAAATCCGCGTTTCATACTTGTACACCTGGTATAGCCATCGCTATAGTATACGAGTATAGTATACGAGTAGTAGAAGGGCCGAAATATTACTCTATTAGTCAGTTCTCGTCGATCTAAGGACCTACATTCAAAATCTCTTACCAGTGTAAAGCAATCAGTCAAAACAGTGGTGAGGAGAAATCCTTGGTTCTTTTGGTGTTGATCCTTAAACCGGTCCCAGAGAAAAACGCGGCCCGCCGTCGTCTCACGATTCCCAACCTTTATTATCCCAATCATCATCCCAACTTCCTAGCCCAGAGAGTAACGCGGACCATCGCGAACTCTCGCACCTCCTTTAATTCCATTCCGAACAAAGAGTAATGCGGCCTAACGCGCACTCTACGGTCACATTCCCTTTTTGTGGTACCTGACTCCGTCCCATGGGGAACCAAAAGCGTGGAGGCCACAAAACTGTTTCAAGGAAGTTTCAGGCCCAATATCAGGGATACACCAAATCTGATGAAGCAGCCGATTTTACAGAATCATATTTAGAGTCAAGCGAATTAATCCCGACAATAAACATCAACTAATTAAACTAGAGTACGTGATTAAATGTTAAAAGGTAAAATTCATCTCTATCACGGATTCACGGTTGAATTTTTATTTAAAGTTAGAACGACCTCAAATTTAAATACTCAACCAAATCGTTCGTCCCAATTCCTGACCAATTAGCCGTAGTTAAAGTAAAAAAACGAAAGCTTTGTCAAAGGTGGAACATAATTTTTTTAAATAAAGTAAAAAAATTAGTAACATTGCACATTTGATCAAATTTAAACCTCTTGATCGATTCTCACCAAATTCAAAACAAAATATCCTTGTCCCCTAGCCGATTTGTATGTCAAATTTCGATTTAATAGATGAAAATTTACGAAAGATAGACCGAGAATAAATTTGTTTCGAAAAATTACGAAAACTCATAATTCTATTAAATCTGAACGCTTTTATCAATTTTTGCCAAACTCGATACCGAACAATCTTGTCACCTAGCCTATTCTTCTAGAAGTTTTTAGTTCGATGGCTAAAAAAAAAAGCTAATGACAGTTAGATTGCACATCCTTTTTAAAAAAATTTAAACCATAATAAAATGCAACATCCGATAGCGATTTGAGCGACAATTCCAGCAAAGCGACGGGGGTTGCAATTCGACTCGTGGGGAAATTTTCAGGAAGATCAATTAACCTGTTCTCGAGATATAGCTATTTTTATTTTCCAAGCACCCTCCCTCTCTACGCCCCCTCGCAGAACAAACAAACAAACATTTTTATGTTTTCACGAAAACAAAGCTTCCTCTATGGCTACAAGTATAACCTAATAACGTAGCATAGCTAATAATTCAGTGGCCCCTAATTGATAGTATTGCCAAAATTGTATACAGTGATATGTAGTGATAGGTATGTAACGGTACAGCGGTATGCTTGCGGGCTAATCGGTGACATTTATTACAGAATTCTCATTGAAAAATTCCGGGCAACTCAATTTTCTCTAAGTAACATATTAGGCCTTAAATCCCCGGTACATGTTACGCTTTTTGTTCCTATATACATCGTAACGCCTTTTCCATTAAAAAATCGTGCTAATTCTTTCGACGGTGGATTTATTTATTTAGTGTAAATAGCCGGTAACCTTGCTTGAGGATTTATACACATTCTCCTCAATATATTATTTGTAGCATATAAAAAATTGAGGAACATATTTTATAATCAAGAAATACTGCCTTGAAGTTGTGTGCAAACAATATTTACTTCGATAGCTCATCTAGTGTGCGAATTAGTTTTACATTGCCACAAACATCCGCACGTGCATTCATTTTTAAGAAAATCGTGACGAAAACTGGCTTGTATAGGAAGTAAATTTCATATCTCAGTTACATATGAATTGTAAATATTTGAATATCTTCATACAAATATTTTTATATTATTTGTACGAATATTCCAGGCAACATTTTTGATTAAGTTATAATATAACGAATTTACGCTAAAGTTACCTTTAAGGTTACTTTTCCGCGAGCATTCATTACCTTTTTCGAGAGTATTAGGATAACTTCTTGAAAAGTGATACCTGGGATTGCAACTGTTAAAATCATTAATCTATTCCAAGTATTCTAACACAGATTATTCAAAAAATAGGATGATCGATTTGAGTTTCGAATATTTCGTATTCGATTCGGATCCAATTATTCGAAACTCCCAATACTCGCACACCCCTAAAGGACAATTTTTAAAAACGTTTACTAAATATTATTAAATTAGTTTACTAACTTGAAAATTTCGTTGACTTTGTCGGATATTTGCGCCTGGAAGCTGTGCCTCAGATCCTTCACTGCCAACCAAAATCTTATGTTTTCATGGCTGTATTCCTTTCTCAAATAATTTGTAAATTCTTGAAGACCTGCAATGCGAAAATACGATAATTATATCTCAGATCATAATGAACAAAACAAAGTGAGGTGAGAAAATGTACTACTGGTCCCAATCAACAAACCGGTATATTCGCAACAACTGAGTAATGTCTATTGTTCTGGAAATCTTAATTTCACTAAAAACTAATGAAATGTTTTTACCTGTTGGATCGGACATTATTTCCTCCATCGCAAATCCCCATCTCTTAACCCGTTTCTCCGTAGGAACTTCAACTCTAAAAAATGCCCAAGTTTAATCAATGATGATTTAATAAATCGAGACAAAATCAAGTCATGAAACTACTTGATTGACTTACAGTGGGCTATTGAGCTGCCAGAAAGTATGGTCATCAGTTATCCACGGATTTGAGGGTTGCGGCTGAATGATCATAGGGTCGTACTCGACGTATGTCTCAAAGTGTGTTTTTAAATTTTCGATAGCAGCTGAAACCTTTATCCTCGTACGTGTCAGGCTGTTTCGTAAAAGTTCAACCTGCAAAATAAATGTTTAAATCATATTGAGGTAAAACATTTATTAAGAAAAAAATAAACGTTTTATTTTTAGAAAATTGTAACGAACCTCGCGTTGCAAGTCATTTAAAGTCCTTTTACGTAACGGAGGCTGATGAAGTCCTGGCCGTGCGCGTGTCGGCAACGGCACAACATCCAGGCTGCTGAGACATCCCGGTGGCGGTCTGTAAATCCTCCAAAAGGCTCTCTCCTGTGAGTCGCTAACTATCTTGTCGCCTTTCTTCCTTTCCTTCGATAATCGTACCTGGAAAGTAACGAATTCTTTATCTCGTCGATAGAGAAATAATGTTAAATTGATTAATTAAGTAACATTAATCGTCAGAGAAAAGTTTCCTCTACGATTTTATTTTCAGAGGGCCAAAAGTCAAATTACTCTATAGCCTCACTTTAAATCCTCTCCTGAAAAGTTAGTGTCACGATATAATCTCAAAAATATGGAAAGTATGAAAGACCATTTTGCCGTTATTTTATTCCTTCCCACATTGGCAGAAAAAATCATTTTCGACCATCTCAATTATGATCGGTTTATCTCGAAATGTCGAAAATATCGAAGCCTTTATCTGTTTATTCGCACTCCGATTACTTGTCAAGAAAGTGGCTATAAACGACTTAAAATCAGTTTCAAATTTAACATAGCTTCAGATTATAAGAGAAAAAAAACTTGCTCGTCGGCGGTAATCCAAGCGATCTGTAATTAAAATAAAACTGTTTTGATTTGCAAAAATTACCTGTTCCTCCGCCTGAAGCTGTATAACATCCCATTTATGTTGCAAATTTTGTCGCAAACTTTTCAAGGCTTCCTGTAACGAAAGTTAATAAGAATACAGAAATTTAGAATTAAATTAGATTGATCTGAGTATTAATTAAATTATTTATTTATTTAGTAATGCAAATTTTACGTACTGTCTCATAATCTTCGAGGGCATGACGTTGCTTATTTCTTAAAGTTCGTTTTGCAAGATAGATCGCATATTCTACATTGTCTGGTGTTCTGTGTTTCGGGTGCTGCCATGGCCAATAGTATGGTGTCTTAAAATATTATTAACATTACATAATAATCGATCATTTGCAAAACTGCTGCAAGTACATCTAAAAGAAATAATATTATTCTTTCAGTATCCATTTAACATAAATTTTGATAAACAACTTATGGGAAATGAATAATTATTTTATTCGTATTATCTTGCAAATCAGACAATCATGATTTTCTGACAAAAAATGTTTATTTTTTTAAATTATAAGAGGTAAAAAAATTATATTCAACAATTTTGTATCTAAATTATTTTTACCAACAATTGCATCTTGTTTACCTGAAATCTATAGAGTGAGCTGTCGTCTTTTACAGTAAGAGTTTTCGAGTCGTTCACCGGAAAGAAGTAGCCATACTGGCAAAGTTGATTAGCAATATGGACCGCCTCTACTGTCGACAAAAAACATCCCTTCACATCTTGATAACAGAACTCACGGTTAAGCACTTCGATAAGCGGGTAACATCGTGCATAATCATATATTAAAAGAAAAAAACGTGACATGCTAACCGTATATTGATAGTGTCAATTACATTTTACGTCTAACATTTATTGAACGTAAAACTATTTATTTTGGAATGTTCATCAGTTCTGTAAATATATTTTTGTAATTTCATATACGATTTTTAGCTATCTAGCTTGTATATTTGTATCTAAAGCATTTCAATAAAGTGGATTTTTCAACTTTTACCTGCATAGTATAATCCAGAAAGTGTCCTAGTAAAATGTTTAATTATCGAAATAATCTACGAGCTTAATTTTCTATAATTATATTAATTATATTTTTGAACGGATTAATATTGATTTTTTTTTTATTACAATTCTTAAAAACGAATATTATTGGGTGTAATGTCGATAATTGATAATCAATAAATCGTATTGTATGTTCAGCAATAATTAGACGATTATGTTTTGCGGTGAAAATTGTCCGCAATAAGATAATTCGAAGGCTTGGAGTGTCACCGATTTCGTAAGAAAAGAGAAACTCTGTGGAGTATACATTAGAAACACGTGATACGTACTGACGATGTCGTGTTTTGAATAGATTAGGCCCACGTCTAAATCTAATCATGATCGCGACTTAAATATTCATTACACACCATGCATACAACCATTCGACGATAAGTTTCGATAACACAAATGCTACAAATACAATAACACAGCTTATGAAAAAAAAACGATGTAAAAAAAATGAAAACAAACGACTTTCTTATTGTATAACAATTAAAAAAAATATGCTAGAAGAGTATTAAAAGAAAGTTACTGATGTAAAATTAAAATAAGTGTAAATGTATGGGAATAAATAGGTGTACGAAAAAAACAACGAAATTAACGACTTGTTTCTTTTATTGAGAACCATGCAACATTAAACAATTATTGAGGAACAGGTTAAGGAAATCGAATAGACTCGCATAAATCGGAGTACCGGGGACACGCAGCCACAGCAGGCAACCGTTGCCTTTTTTTCTTTCTTTTTTTGTTCAACAAATCTTGACTCGCGGATTCATACCTGATTCTTCGATGGTAAGGCGATCCATTAACCACTCGATGAGGTCGTAGCCTAAAAAAAAAATAATTTGTTCATTATTGACCGTTAAAAAAGTTGAAAGACTTGGTAAATACGCTAAATTTATTTATACGTATTGAAACTCACCCATGAACGCCAAGGGGATTGAGGTGAGAAATTGTTTTTGGCTGCGCACGGGTACCCCGTTTTCAAGGTCTTGCATCTCCCGCACCAGCCCCTCCATCTATACCAAAAAAAAACGATTCCAGTTAATATTCTACTCATGAATATTTCAGTTCTACGCTGTTGGCAATATTGCTGCTCTTATTGCGCATAATTTTGTATTCTTTTTATTACAAAGTGAATATAATTTAGGCTGTCTTTTATATTTAACCTTGAGTTTCTTTGTAAATCTACGAAAATATGAGAGGGGATGTGCAGAATACGTTTTTACTATTGGAAATAATTCTGAAAGTGAGTTGTCCATTTTTTTTGTAGTATTTAAAAAAATTATTCCTACTTGTATCTTTATTAAAAAGGAAACGTAATGAAAATAGAGATAATGTTAGAAATTATTGTATTAATTAGTCTAAATACACATGGATTCCCATACCTTGTCGAAGGCGTAAGGTCTGTGGACGCGTTGGGTACTATGGGCCTCCATTTCGTTCGTGGGGGCCCTCTGCGTCTCTGGCAGGAGCGGTGATGATAATGATGGCGGAGGGGGCTGGGGAGCTGGGCCGGAGACGGGTCTACCCGAACTCCATGGGGCTCTGGCCCCATCCCATCACTCCAGTCACCCCCGCACGCCCACTGTTAACACGAATAATAGAAATTCATTATTACAATGAAAAAACAAGTTCAACATTTTTCGAATTCAACTACTCAAGCTTTCCCTTGCTAACGATCTAACTCAGCTTCCATATGGGCATCCCATGGAAATTAGAAGGAACTTGAAATGTTTTATTCAATGGAAGTAGGTGCCGATAGCCACTTGTCGTTATCACTTTTTAATTGTCCTGAAGTTGGCATCGTAAAATTATCGGGGTAAAGTTATCGAAAGTTATCGTGCGTGAATTCCTAAGCCCCACTACATGAAATTAATTGAACAACGGTGACGAATTATTTTTATGAAATAATATACCAGCGATAAAGGTGTATATGTGTTTATAACCCTACATCGCTTCAACGTCTAATCTGTTTTGCCCACGCATTTTTTCGTTTTTAACCTTCGGTGTGAATAATTATCAGTTACTATAAAATATTCCTCATTGAAAACTGCCCAAGATCACTTATTCTGTGATAATCATTTTTGATAGTGATGGTTTTCTTATTGGATTTTTTCTAGATAGATTTCTTATCTTCTTCGAGTGACTATATAAGGTAACGAAGACACTGCTGTACCCAATCACTCTTTTTCTACTGGCTATTGACATTTGAGTCTCTCTGTATGGCTCAGACCAAAGAATACTAATTTTGAAATCAGACTGTCAATTAAAAATAAAATTTTTACTAGTTTTTATCTTTCACATTAAAATGTGAACCTTGCCCTAAAATAAGGGTATCAAAAGGGTTTAGAATTTCAGCAAACATTTTATCCCAAAACTACAGTTTATACATAGAAGGCACAACCATCCAGATACATCCAGATAGTGAATGTTTTACTTGTATTCTGGTACACTTAACACATGAATTTATTTTAGTCTATTTTTTTTTGGATTACAATCATTTTTCTCTTTGTATACTTCGTATGTGATGTGAACGTAAAGAAGTTCAACTAATGTTGACAAAAAAAAAACTTCTGTAAGAAAGGAAAATCGTATAGACTTGGCTTGCCATGTGTATTGTTAGGTGAGAAGCATTTTGCATGAAACTCTATAGGAACTTCCATCTCGTGATATTTCCATTCCCACTTTGAAACACATTGAAAATAAACTAGCGCCAAACTGTAAAAGTTGCCTACTCTTATGCTCACTCATTAGTCACACTCAACGTGCTAGGGAAATGCCTCTCAAGTGTTCTGTTACCATCCGACCCTTTTGATGCCTCATACTGTTATAATGAATCAAAAGTTATTAGTTCAGTTACAAAAAGTTTTCCGGTAAATTTTACCTCGATGAATGTGATTGCTACTATGAATCACTATTTCCTATTCCTGCATGGAAAAGTGCTAGTGCTCTTCGGATCTACTCAATGAAATATACAGAGAATAATTTGCTCGTATAAACATATTTTCTAGCCATAACAATATATTCTTCTTACTACGTCATGTCGTGAAATTTTACTTAGTTCTGGGAGTGTGTTTTCATATTTATAAATTCTCACAAGTAGCGTGATTGAGGGAATGATGGAGCCAACAAGGTTGACCAAAAACCAAAAAGCGATTCGATTAGTATTTGAAGGTTATAGAGATTGCTGCTTTCGTATTGAATATTTCCATTTACAAATTACCAATCTATCAGTTTACAAGGTCACTTACAATTAGTCAATTTTTATGTCTCTAATATTTAAGTGTAAACTTCATGAAAATTGTTCTTCAAAGTGAATCTTTTGATACTGGATTTAGAAAACCACTTCATTAATAGCTGAATATTCTTTTTTACAATTAGACGAGACATATAGTGGTCGAATTTACAGATAAATATTTTTTCAAAGTTTATGACGTTCTTCGTAAAATTCAACTTGAACCGAATAATGAAATTGACTACTCAAAAGACTTGTACTTTACAAAAAATAAGTAACAACAAGCACATGCTTAAAGAATAATTGTGTGCAGGGGGAATTAAATTATGAAAGTAATCAATTATCGAATGAAGTCCTATAAATTGGACGTGTTACGGTTTCTATGTATTCGGACCGAAGTAATCGATGAATCGAGCAATCAAAGCTCTATGAAAGAAGGTAGAGAACTTCGTAAAGCGCGTCGTCGTTGTGGTCGTGTGGCTCGGGGTTTCGCACATCTGGAGTAATTCCCACCAGTAGTTGTAGAACTGAGATGTATATCGAGCACTTTTTGCATCAACGTTGATTGACTGTACTATATTACAACACAACGATTTCTGCTTCTTGAATACGTAAGAGACGATTTAATATCGAATGGATCACGCGTTGACCAAACTTCTCCTTTCTATACGTATCCATGTTTTCTAAGAAAGAAAAAAAAAATAGTAATTATTTGCAAACCTTTCTTCAAGTATAATATTTGCAATCAATTAACAAAAAAATATTATTTCACATAATCTGGCCCGCTTTTTAACCGAACGGAATTCGTTTTATTTCGAAACGTGCGAATGAAGGGCAAAAAAGTACCCTTGTTAAGCTTGCAGACGGTAATCCCTAAAATGGATTTACTATATACCTAAATAAGGTGCTTTTTAGGTGCTAATTTGGTGCTAAGTTAATAATTTTAGTGCTCCTTTAATTTAGCCAGTAATGCAATTTGAAAATCCTTGTTCTTATTTAAAGTACTTCACTGTAAATATTGTTCCTATTTAAAGTACGTCACTTTAACAAGTTTGCCTGACGAGAGGGTAGGTTTTGTGACTGCGGGGGTCGAGCACTTAAATCAGGCAATTCATTTATGAAAAGCACCTAAATCGTACGGTATATACGTGCAAGGACAGGGCGATATTGTCTTTATCAAAAATATTTCACTTCAACGAGAAGTTTCCCTGATAAGAGGGTGGGTTTTGCGACCACGGGGGTGGAGCAATGAAATCGAGCCTAGCGTATTTCGAATGTACTTGATTCGTTAAGCATGATGTCACATCATTAATCCGGTTATTTTATTAATTTTACATTTTCACGGATTTTGTATTTGGAATAAATTCAATTTAATTGAAAAATAATATTTCCGCGTGGATTTCGAGGTAAAATTTTATATGGTTCTAAAGCACTGAAAAAGCACTAAATTCCTGTGAAAAGACATTTGGCGATAATGCAAATCCTGATATCAAGCTAGCAGAAGGATTTTCAAATTGCATTACTGACTAAATTAAAGGAGCACTAAAATTATTAACTTAGCACCAAATTAGCACCTAAAAAGCACCTTATTTAGGTATATAGTAAATCCATTTTCGGGACTTCCGTCTGCTAGCTTCACAAGGGTAAAAAAAGTTCTAAAATAAGATTTAAACGGGTACGGCTATTACCTTCGCGTCAAACATGTGTTTAAAATCAATCTAACTGCCTCTATTCCGAATTGCTCTCAATATTAGTATTTTTAATTGCGAAGACCACTCTTATGCCTATTTTCTTCGAAAACGTTTACTTTATAAAAAATTAATTAATTCCAAAACGAAATACGAGACTATTAACGACTCAGGAGTCGCTGTCAAGTACTTCCAGTTCGACACTACTCAATCGATAAAAGTTACTTGAAATTAGCACGAAAACGCATAGGAACAATTAGAAATGAAAAATATGGATCCAAAGGAATGAAAGAAATTGTAGTTTTAGGTTTTAAATGAATGATTAGCGGCAACACCCTATAGATTTATCCGAGATGAGGTTAGATTCAACTTTCGGAACACATCAGCTGTTGTGCCTTATCTCGGAATCTTACGTCACGACTCATCATTCTCATGTACGTTCGTGTAATGTTAAATGTGTACGATTAAATGCGTATTTCATATTTTTTTACATAATCAAAGTTCAAAGTTGACTGTATTTGCACGAAAAGTCGATAAATGTTGCCTCTGAAATGAGTAAATCTATACACGTAATGCTTTATTCTCATTGAAATCGTCAACTTTTGAATATAATAAATCATAATAAAATGTCAGATTTCAAAGGTAGATTCGTGCTGAAATTTGTACCTCCTTAAGGAAGTCTTATTTTTCAAATGCTTTAATCCCTTGTTTCGAATTTAAATAAACCTCCAAATTTTTCTCAGCCAAAAAATTGCCCAGTTCGAGTGGAATACCCCTAAAAGTGTTAATATTCAATAACTGGGATGACTGTTTCTTGATGGGCAGTATATAGTTGGCTATACCTGAGGCAATGCACTTAATGTCAACCTGGATACAAACAAAAATAGATAGGTAAACCCGCTATCGAGATACATGAACATAGATGCACCTTGGCTGTAAATTTTTAATGTCTCATGAGGCATCGATTGGCAGTGCGATCGATTCAAAAGTTCCTCAAGACTATAAGTACACGTTTTTCCCATCATCCATTTCGTTATATTTATTCTCCATTTCTTCTCTATTATCCTTACGAATTGTAACGCTAAGTCAAGGAGAGTAGAAAGTAATTCGGCTTGTATATGATTCACGGCTTGCGAGGGGACCATTCGTGCGGTAAGAACATGTTTCAATTATTAAAAAAATATAAATAAAAACACTCGACGGCAAAAAATAACTGTTCGAAGTTTGTCCCGATATCTCAATATACTTTAGCAAAGGCTTTAACGATATTGGTGCCAAAGAAGCAAGAGAGGAACCGGAGAGGAGCTGCACTGACCGAGCTGGCCAATGCCTACTAGCGAGAAGTGTTCTCGCTTTTAATTATTCTCACCAATTATTCTCAAAATTGAACGCATGCTGTCTTAAAGTATCTTTCGATCTGTTAATTTTTATTCTGACCGAACAAGAACTGATGTTTACAATGACCACATTCTATTGGCATATGTCAGTTTCCTCGACTTTCCCCGTAAGAGGCTGTAACTTTGAGCACACTTTGCTAAAAATTGTTAAGAAATTTCAAAGAAATTACATAAAATTCATCGTACCGTTTTCTACTAACTTGCTGAGTGGCAACGTAGTTGGACAGAAACTAGTTTTGACAGAAATATATATATATATAAGACGTTTTAGATCGCGGTATGAGGACCCCGATGTAAAAAGCCTACCATAGATTATTATAACTTAAAATTTTTTAATAAGGACAAAAAATGTTAACTGAATTTTAGAAACAAGTGTTAAACGACGCACCGACTCCACTTCTACTATTGACAATGGAGAAGGGTACAACATGAAACAGACGTATTCCTTTCTCCTTGGCACAGATGAGTCAATGCTTTCGATACTCGGAATCCGAGTGATTGCGAACCTGCGATTTCTAATACATTTTGCTACAGGTTTATTTCAAGACGGGGTCAAGGGTTCGATTTCAGGTCCGGAAAACTACACACCGCGCAATTTTCACTCCATCTATCTTCACACGTTTTGCTGGGAATCCGGGTCAAGAGGTATTTTCCCCCTTTCGAGGGTAACGATAAAAAAAATCGTCATTCCATTTTCTTCCATCTTTTTTCGTTCTCCTTTCCAGTCAGGTGTTTCATATCCTTATCAAAGCAGGATTTGCTGAAAATGTAACATTAAGGTTGTAATGGTTCAACCGCGCACGAATCAGGAAATGACGCAGGACGAAGTATTAAAATTAGAGCTTATTATCCGAGACCCAATATAACTTCCTCAGAGCGCAATTGATTTTTATGTTTTTTGTTAATCTGTTTTCCGATATCAAAGATTTATTTTCGACCATGGTCACGTAAGAAGGATTACGGATCGCAAAAAGTGCAAGCCAAGCACCCCAGGTAAACCGCACACATTTTTGAATGGAAGAATATAAATTCTTCCTAAAAAAACCTTGGTAAATACAGCTCGAAACGAGTTTCAATTTATGAACGTGAACTATTTTTCCATCTAGGGTCCATGAAACCGTATTGGAGAATTCCTGATGTGGATTTCCTGGTAGGAAAAATGTTTCATCTAGTTTCCATGAATACCTAACTTAGATATCACATATTCTTTAAAAATGAAGAATTTTATTCTAATTACGTTGCATGAGTCAAATGGAGCAAACAATTGCTGCAATATTGTGTAAATAACATACGTTCATCCATCGGAATTGCTTGAATCGATCGACTTATTCCATATTCAATGATATCGTTATAGACATATTTTACGAGAATTGCGACAGCGACTATACTCTCGTAGGCTTTCCGTGATTTCCATTTCCATCTAGTAATGAGAAATCATTCCCAATCGAGCGTTTTTCCGTCAACCTGGATGGTATATCCGCGGTAGGTGTAATTTCAATTCGTACAACGAGTAAATGTAGGCTGCACCACAAAATATCAATAAGGAATTACGGTTATCGATTTTCTATACTTCAGTCGTTACTAATTTACGCTTTCTAACGGGAAATGTAGGCATTAATTTGAGAATATCTTGGAAGCTTTCTCATTCAATCTCAGGTATATTAAGTTAAAAAAATTCTTTAAAATTTTGTCTACGAAATGTTGACAAGTCACTTGAAATCTGGTATGCTCAGTATTCGAATGAAAATGTATTCCATTTTTTTCAGGTCGAATAACTATAGGTAATTCTAAAAACAAAGAAAAATAAATATTTTTAAAGATTAATTATGTCAACATACAGCACGAATTTTCAATTTAAAAACGATAAAATTAACATTGATTCTATGCATATTTCAAATAGATAGCGTTGATTATAAAGTTGCAACTTGTCAATCGATATTTTGTTCTAACTGAATTGCCGGGCGTTAATCGAGGATATTGGTGATATTTCACTATCTAAAATTTGTACAAATCAAATGGAAACGACACGTATTTTACGACATGAACCATACCTAATACTATATATCTTTCCTTATTGAATTTGACACACACTAGTTGTCCTGTTTGATTTTTGTTGTTTATATATATCAGGGGTACAAATTGAAAATGCGGGTTTGATAACAGATGGCGTTACTAACGCTATACGCATCAGGCAGTACTGTGACTATGTTCATGTCAAAGCTACGTCTTATAGCTTTAATTTTCAGTATGTGTCAATTTGTCGCAGTGTCAAATTCATAGTTTTTTTGAGCTCTCAATATGTCGAGTTTCGTGCCAACAAAACAGCATTTGCGGGAAGTTTTAATTTACTTCTTTAATTTGAAGAAAAGTGCTGCTGAAGCACATCGATTGGTCTCCGAGGCTTATCCGAGTCATGTTCCATCGGTTTCAACGTGCGAGAGATGGTTTGTGCGGTTTAGAAGTGGTGATTTTGACGTTGAGGACAAAGAGCGGCCGGGCCAAGTGAAAAAGTTTGAGAATGCTGAATTGGAGGCAATACTCAATGAAGACTCGTGTCAAACTCAACAAGAGCTCGCAGATTCATTGGGAGTGACACAACAAGCCATTTCCCATCGTATAAAAGCCCTCGGAATGATCCAAAAGCAAGGACATTGGGTGCCGTATGAGCTGAAGCCGAGAGACGTCGAGCGCCGTTTTTTTGCATGCGAACTGCTGCTCGAACGGCAAAAACGGAAGGGTTTTTTGCATCGCATTGTCACTGGTGATGAAAAGTGGATCCATTACGATAACCCGAAGCGCAAAAAATCATATGGTTACCCCGGCCATGCATCATCATCGACGGCCAAACCAAATATTCACGGCGCCAAGCTCATGCTCTGTATTTGGTGGGACCAGCTGGGTGTGGTGTATTATGAGCTATTGAAATCGAACGAAACCATCACAGGAGCACTATACCGAACTCAATTGATGCGTTTGAGCCGCGCACTCAAAGAAAAACGGCCACAATACGAGCAAAGACACGACAAAGTAATTTTGCAACATGACAACGCTCGGCCACATGTTGCAGCGCCGGTCAAAACATACCTACAAACGCTGAAATGGGAAGTCTTACCCCACCCGCCGTACAGCCCAGATATTGCTCCTTCCGATTACCACCTTTTCCGATCGATGACACATGGCCTAGCTGACCAGCGCTTCCATTCTTACGAAGAAGCCCAAAAATGGGTCGATGACTGGATAGCAGCCAAGCCGGCCGAATTTTTTCGCGACGGTATCCGTAAATTGCCAGAAAGATGGGAAAAAGTTGTGGCTAGCGATGGACAATACTTTGAATAATTCATTTGTTACCATTTTTTCAGAATAAACGTTCAAAAATAGAAAAAAATCCCGCATTTTCAATTTGTACTCCTGATATATATATATATATATATAATAAATATTCGTGGAATCGCTAATTTCAGCGGGTGAAAGTTTATGAATAAAAACTATATTCTTGAAATTCTACCCCCCCCCCCAACCCGGTCTTCGACCTCTCCCAAAACCCTTCCAAACCCCTGCGATAGTTTACCAAATTTGGTCGTTTTAAATTGAAAACGTAGATTTGCATAGTGGACAAACAAAGAAAGATTCAACTTTATATGTTAGATTTGGATTTGACCTCAACTTAACTAGCACACGATAAGACGACTATCTTAAAATTTCGATACATTTTCCTTTGTTCATTCCCGCTCGGTTCATTACATCGGTGCATTGAATAATTAATTCGTATAATTAATAAATGTTAAATATATCGATTAGTGCTTATTTATTCATTAGGGAATGCAAAATAATCTCATAATAATGGGAGCATTACCTAGAGGCTTTCGAAGACGCTATCTTTGAATTCAGTATAAAA
The DNA here is from genome assembly GCA_963942595.1 of Cylloceria caligata. Taxonomy (NCBI): domain Eukaryota; kingdom Metazoa; phylum Arthropoda; class Insecta; order Hymenoptera; family Ichneumonidae; genus Cylloceria; species Cylloceria caligata. The sequence goes on from OZ012709.1 coordinate 8,540,775, forward strand.
TATATTAAATTCCAAATGGCGGTGTAAATATGGCTGGTCATTAGAAACAAAAAGGATTTTTGTGTTCAATCACTGTCTAGACATGACTTTGGAATATTCAATTCTAGAATAAATTGATATTTTTAATCACAAAAATTGAGCAAGAAAACATGCTATATTTTATTGTTTCTATGCCAATGTTTTTATTTGTCATTTTTTGTTCAACATGACCTTATTGCATTACCATTTTACCCCAATGATGACTGAACTAATAGCTAAATTCGTGACGCGGTGAGAGTCGAGGGGAGTGAAAACGAGAAACACGAGTTGGATTTCGAGGTCTCTTGAAGCTAGCGAGAGAGAGCAGGGTGCAATCCTCACGCACGCATTCGATCGTCGCAAGAGCTACTGTCACCAACTCAACTGAATTAACTTAACGTCACATGCACACCATTCGCATGTGATCATTCTCTACTTTATTAGCTACCTCCCTGCACTCGCTCTTTCTTTCTCCTCTTTCCGAGCACGAAAGGCGAAGATCCCGAAGACAAAAGCAAACTAAAAGTTTATGTTAAACAATATAATTGAACATTAAAATAAAAAATGAAATCACACTAATAAAAATAATGAAGTTATACTGTCCAATTATAAATTGTCAGAATGTGGGAAATCTATATTAAAATTATTACTAAGGTATCTAAAATATGGAAATATGGACCCAACCTCGTGCTTTTATAACCAATTGATTAATCGATATTATTATAATTGTTGTTGTTGTTGTTGTTGTTGTTATTATATCAATTGACACATTGCGCACCGTTCTCAGCATCCATTGTTTTTAACTTTATAAAAGCAATAATGTGCAACTCCAGCAATTTCGATCAGAAGGATAGCAAATTAAGACCCGGATACATAGTGGCTTAGCAACGTTATGCTAAGGCAAATTTCAATTCTTAAAACAAAAAAAAATCTAATTTAAGATTGCGTAAGGTTCGCTATTCTGTGAACACAAATTAACATTTACGTTACCGTTGTATTACAATCCCCTGCTCAGTAATATGTAAGTTACATTGCTGAGTAGGCACATTTATAACTCCACCATTAATTTCTCGATCAACAAGCAGCTCTACTACGATATAATTCCGGAAAACATCTTTACCACATTAAAACTTCACTATATTATAACATTATCAAATTATGACTCTATAGCGATACAGCTGTCCGCGTTTTTATCATTAGACTTTTTAATATTAGCAGCAATGTATTAGAGTCGACTTGTGGTAGTGTTGTAATGTTGTACAAATGTTCAATAAAATGAAATTGCGGTAAACTTAATTTTAAGTAGAGAATTAATGGTAGGGTTATAAATGTGCTGCACAGTAGAAAATTGTAAGACAAAGGAAACATGAATGTTTCTTTGCGTTAACCGGGTATAAATCATCCGGGTCCTTGTAGGTAGAACGATTCACGTACGTTGAGTTATGAAAAAACGACTTAGTAAAATTAAATCCGCAGCATAACCTCAAAAAATATCGATCAAACTTCCCTTAGAAATAATAAATGAATGGAGGAAAAGTAAGACACAAAATTGTCTATTCTACCAAAGTATAACAAATAATAAATTTTCTAAAATTAGAGTTTGATAAATGTTGTCTTTGAATATACACACAGAGGGGCGCACACACACACGCACACACGCACGTACGACTAAACGCATGCGGACATTTTTTCAATGTAAACTTTCGACATATTCGACACAAAATTTCGAGAAAAATTTTTTCATAAAGCCAAATGTTTCTCAATGAGGAGACCAAAATAAATTCATATAAAATTTGCACATTGTTGTTCCATTCTCATAGAGGCTTAGCCAGGAAAAGAAAAGATAAATAGCATGTCCATTAGAACAGTAATTTTTGAATATATTTTTTTTTTTCACTTACTCGACGAGTCAAGGCAGTCGAGCTTCATGAACGCGAGTATGGGGTCGATCGGGGCATCGGGCTTCGGAAAAGTCCCTCGAGGAGTCGGCACTACCGCTACTACTTTCACCAACCACCACCACCTGCTCACAATTTCTAGTGTCAAAAAATAACGATAAAAAACTGGTAACTAACTTGAATATCAGCACCTTCGAATATCAGATGCATAAAATCAGCAGCACAATGAACATCACTCTCAAGCCCGAGTGTCACAGGAGCACACGAGTGCTGGAAAAGCGCACACGTCCGTTAATGCACACATCGAGGGTGGTTGCGCGCGCGATCAGGAGTGAGCGCGCATACTCACTGGCACACGCGCACTCACACACAATCTCACCCTCGCCATCGTCTCGGCTACGAATGTGTACGTCGATGATAACGAGTTTTCGTGTGTTTATTCAGACAGCGCACAGCATTGTCACGCGATTATTAACACCAATACTATTGTCCAATAAAATCAGTTACTCCTCTTATCTACCTTCTTTTGTTTTCTCTCTTTTAGTTTTTGTCGATAGTTCGACACAACTCTCACGGAACGAGATTCCAACAGATGTTTTTCTATTTGCCAAATATATTTAATATTTTTGGTAATTTCGAATTTTATTCTCTAACTAATTCAAGTAACTAGCGACGAGAGAAAAACGAAAAATTCGGTCTCCCGAAAGTTAAGTCGCAGATTTCTCGTTGGCGTGGATTTCACGACTAAGCACAGCCGCCACCACGGGAAAGCACACCGGGGACTAGCCAAGCTGACACGAAACCGACACACCCCTCTGCGATCCAGTGCCATAAACTCGACCAGCCTACTTCCTACTGCTGATTCCACCGCGCCAGTTCAATTGCTCATCGGTCCCAAACATTTAAATGAATATACACAAATTCAGATTTAATCTTTAATCAATCTTATCCGTATTTTGCACATGTCATCGCGTAAGCAAAGGAACAAATAAATATATAAAATATGATTATTTCCTTGTCTTTGAAAAGATTTTTTTCTTTGATTTTTTCTTTGCTATCGTTAATACGTATCTTCGTTCTCTTCGTCCTCGCTCCCTTCCTTTTTCGTCACAATCGTCATCTTCGTCATCCTGTATCTCATTTTGTCTTTTCTTCCATCTGCTGATATTTTCGTTATTTTAAACGTTATTTTGGTTTTTCGTTTTCATAAGTTCATGCTTTGTTGTTGGATTATTTTAGGGATTTTTTGTTGTTATTTGTGATATTTCATTTGATGCGTTGCTGCTGTTTTTTTGAATAACTGTGATCACCAGGGCCTGCCGTCACTGTTGTCTCTATTATGTTCCCCGCTGTTTTCGCCTCGCCTCTACTGTCCCTTTGTTCGTTCGGCACTATGCTAGATTTCACAGTGGAATATTTATTTATTTATTTACTTTCTAGTAACTTATGTTTAACCAAAAGACGACGATTATTATGTTTGGCTTTTCTTCCCAAGTCAGTCGGGGCGAGAATGATTTACGATTGGGTAATCCTTGGCACAAGAGCACATATTAACGGGATGTGAAAACGCTCAACGAAAATCCTCGAGGGCACTGAAACACGCACGATCGGGACTTGATTGTGGTATAGTTATTTGGTTTTCTTCAATTTTATTAGTTTCGTTAAACTCTTAACAGATTCAGAAGTCAGTAGACTAGACAAAGTATCATCGAGTCCAGAAAACTTGCGACCTACACAATCAGGGTTGTGGATTGGATTTTCTCGCGACGGTCGTTCGCGTCGGAGGCTGATTCCGGAGACATGTCGGCGCGCAGAATACGAAGCCCCGACGCAGAAAGCTCTCGTATAGATTCGGGGGTGTTCGGCACCCTTCGGTTTTCCTGAGTGTGAGCGATGGCAGCGGCAGTTCAAGCTGGTGCGGAGAAAACAGGCAAACACCGAGGGAGCTAAAAGCTCCAAGCGAGAGGTAGGCAAGCAGAAGGAAGGAAGGAGAGGACAAGATAAGTCAGTAGGCATTCCTTTTAGATTCAAAAAGGTAATCCATATTATGATTTATATAAAAGTTTTTAGTTACATTCCATTTTATTTATAGCTGTTTAGTTATAGTTTAACTTTTTTGTTAAAATTTAAAAAGTATTAATATTCATGGTTTTTTAACTACACAATTATATTCAAATATTTTATTTACTTTCCAAAAAAATCAGTGTCTTCGTGCAATAAGATTGTACATCGATACTCATAGCCGATTTATTCGTTCCCTGAATAGCGGAACATTTGTATATTTTTTTTTGTATGACTTACAGCAAATATTCGAATATTCATATGAATTTATATCGGTGATTTATTTAACAACTAAATAGGGTAACATTGTCACTCCGTTTTAAAATATTACTTTATTTTTTGTTTCGATAAAAAGTTAGACTAAAGCTCCATTGGCAACTTTACAATAATCGAAGAAAGCAGCCACAAGCCGAGTTAACGGCGATGAAGATGATGAGAGAGTGAGTCAACGTAGAAGAAAAAGACGGGGCTTGTAGCGAAGTAGTAACCGAAGCTGCCACTACGATTCCATGGCCTACACGCTAGAACTGAGGAATTGAGGGAAGAGGAAGGTTGCTTCAAACTTGAATGATATGCCAAAAAGAGGGTCGGGAGTTGGATAGAACGAGGGTCGATGACGGTATAGGAGTGAGTTGAATAGAAGGGAGAAAGAGAGAAAATGGTAAAGCCAGAGATATACAGGGAGGTAACATGAACTGGTGGAGGGGTACCTACAAGGAGTTTCAAGATAGACAAATACATTTGATAGAAGGAGAGGACAAAACAAGTTTTTTTTAAAATTTCGTCACAATTTTCAAACAGTTACTCTTATAATAGATTTTTTTACGGTTTGAAATGACAGAATGAAGTGTGTGGGGGTGTTTAATTATGGACTAAGTAGAAAATATAAGGAATATTGTGTTACCACTAAAAATGCATTATCATCATCAAATAAATCGACATATATTTTGCTTATTAAGCATTTGCAGATTTTGATGAAAAATTGTTAGGTCTGATATCAACTGCTGCTCAATTAAAGACACTCGCAAGAAGTGTCATGGCTGAAGAACAAAAACGGTTGGTACTTGAAGAGTGTAAAAACAAACACTTGTCTGTACTACAGAAAGATGCGGTAAAAACCTATACCAGTCTGTAAGACTGTAGGTGAGGAGCGGAATATGTCGGAACGTCGCGTAAGATTGGGGTGAAAGCACCGAAGAAGAGTAGAGAATATATGATAAGCAAAGGGGAACGATATGGTCAGAGAGTGGTAAAGATAAAAAATTGTGTACGGGACAAGAGGGTATGTTCGAGGAGCGGCAGAGGGGGAAGAGGGATTGAATGAACGTAGTGCTGCGAAAGAAGGTAAAAGACCCTACACTCCGTTGGAGAAGTGCTGGGTTGGAGGGAGAGATAGCTAAGTATACGAAGCGAAGAGGGGTGAAATATTCTGGGAAAAACAGTGACGAGAAAGAGAATGAACAATACCACAATATACATAGCATTGGAGAAACGAGTAGAATTTTTTTCCTTTTTGGTGGCATACCCAGTACAGTTGTAGTTAAAATGTATAGTATGGCGTAAAACAAAAATTATTTTTATGCAAATGAAATACGATATGCAACTGTGAGTTCACAAGGTGATAAGCAATTAACTCTATAAACCACCGGAGCCCGAACGTAAATCGCAACGACAATATGTACTTTTTTATACTATGCAAATGGAGATCAGAACAAATATTTTGTTTATTTATTTTTTTAACAGAAGTAATAAGAATTTTTAAGCCTCTTAGCATTACTTAAGATTGAGCACTTATGTTCGGACACCAAGATTATGTACGAAATAGCTCAAATGGGGTGCAAATTAAGTAAGTTAAATGGGATAAAAAGTAGTAAGAAAATAATTTATTAATAGCACGAATCATGAAATCATACAACATATTCTAAGATTAAAAACTATTTAAGAAATACGGCGAAACACTAATCACGGAAATAAAAAGTTTAAGCTAATGAAGAAGTGCACGAGAATTAATCGAAAAAAAAGTAAGAGCAACGTTATTGCTGTCGAAGAAGGTTCAATGACGAGAACACAAGTTATGAGTGGTGAAATTAAGAAGAAAAACGAAGTAGAAACTCAAGTTTCTTAAGGACGGTGAGAAGGGTGAAGGGTGTGTCGTCCCTTCATTCACCCCTTGCGAGAGGAGATGGTTGCGCGACGAGGCACCGTGACGAGGCATTCCGGCGTCGTTTTCGAGCCCCAGCGACAGCGACTACGTTATCTGCGCACTCGCAGTGCAGCTTTCAGGAAATCCTGGGGACTTATTGATCAGCGATCGGTATAGTATAGTACAGTATGATACAGTACATGGTAGGCTGTAGTGGCATGCCACCAGACGGCTAGGAACACGGCGCCTTCGGAACGAAACACGGGCAGAACGACTAACGATTGTTGAAGTTCTTAACTTATTTCATCTTTTTATTCTTCTTTGTTTCATACTTGGTCTACTTTCTTAATTTTTAAATCATAAAATACGTTACATCATAATTCAAGTAAAAATAACTAAGTGGTAAGAGTTACATTTTTTATTTTGCTTGATGCAAGTATTTATTTATTCCTGAAGAAGAGGCGAAACTTCAACATTTAGCCGTTCTCTTTCGGCCTGCCGTACAGTGCCATTTAGTTCTACCTCTTTCGCACCCATACATGATTCCCACCCTCTTAAGAAGGAACGCTCGAAATAGTTTCGTGAAACAAATAATAAGGGGTGAACCTTGAGTCGAAAGCACAATTGTAATGATGTGCTCGGGCTCGAACTTATGATCAGTGTATTCAGTTCAAACTTGAGTTGAATATATCTTAAGTTTAATATTAATTTCAAACTGTCGTTGGTAACTTAAAATTTTTGCACATATCTTCTCTTTCATTCATTATCTATCAAGGTACTTAACCTTGGTAACTTGGTGAAGAAAAAAAGAAAAGGTACCTAACCACAGAAATGCAAGCTACTCTGCATGACTCGAAGTTGGCTGTAAAGATTTTTTACCCCTCACACTCGACTTCGTGCATTTTTTCCTTCTTTTTTTCGTGGGTTTCGATCAACGGCAGCCGAAGGAAAAGAAGCATGGAGAGGAAAGTCTGCTCTTCTCTATCGCTGTTAGGCCTGTGGCGTGCCATATTCCTAACACAAAGAGCCCACTCTGTAGTCTCAACACTCTGTGATTGAAAGACGCAGCGTTTTTTTATATACTTTTTTTGGCTCCACAGTCAACCCTATTCGACCTTCGACCTCGGCTGCTGTCTCGATTGTATTTACCGCCAAAGGCAAAGAAGGACAAGGAAATATACAAATATAGAAAATGTGTAACTAAAAAACAATTAATTTTTAAAAAATGACATTATTACGATTCTGTAAATGACATAAAGTTTAATTAACAATAATAATGCATGATTGTTAATCAAAACTTTATTCTCTCTCATATATTACTTGAAGTGCAGAAGTAATTGAACGAAGATGCAACTGACTGCAACAGCCTCCTTTGCACATTTTACTATATCCCTGGTGGTGAAGTCGATCGATCGATCTAAGAATAACAAATTCTACAAGGAGCCGCAACGCAGATCCCAGAATAGACAGTGTACATAACACTATGTACACGTATACTGCTACAATATTACCGTGTGGAATAAATATTGTCAGATTCCTCAGGAAAGTAAAATTCCCCGTTGTTTGAGGTAACTTGACAGTGCAAGAATTTCGTTATACAATACAAAGTGCATAAGCTGTTTTCCGAAATTTATACGCTCTCCCAGCTTTGTTTGTGGACTTAAGTTGAAGTATTCTCGTATATCTTGCTTTAATACTTTCTTTATTCACATGTGCACACTTAGTCTTTGATTGCAGCTGCATGTGCTTATCTCGTAAATCTATAATCATTTTTAATAAAAAAAATTTTTTTTCATAAAAGAAGTTTTTTTTCATTCATTTTTTAGTCATATTTTAATGTGATAAGATTTTTAATTACCTGGAAAAATGCACGAGGGATTAAAACAAATTCTGCTACGGTCCCAAAAAAACATTCTATAAAAAAAGTTTCAATTAACAGAGATTTCAAATCAAACCAAATTCATAACAGAATGCAATTTTGAATGAAAATAACTCAACCGATATAAAACGTTGAAACATCTCTGTAGTGTTACTGACAAACGTCGAGCTACTACGTTACCAAGCGAGAACTTTTCCCATCGCCAATGCAGCGTTTGATGGTATGTGATATTGAGAAGTGGGCGAATTCTCTAACTTACCGACAGCTCATCTTTCACTCGTTCCGAGACCAGCGTATGTTTTCCCTCACGTCTTCTTATTGAATGTCTTCAACAAAAAGATACGATTAAAGCGAGGAAGAAAAACAAACGACAAATAACGAGGCGCTTTTCGAAAGCAACCTGGCGTTACCGTGATTATCAACGGAGGGTAAGCATTGTATCTTGCTGGGTTGTCTATTAAAGTCTCGAAGCGACAATCTCTCGAATAACTTTTGACCGACAGAAATGAACGAATGTTCGGTACGCCGTAGGAGGACGCTGATAGCAAAAAACCATATATATAGCGTTCTGACAGGATCGTAGCTTATGAAACATTAATTGGGAGTGACCGGTGGGGGCCCTAAATAAATTAATAAATAATAATTTTCAGCTAGCTCGAGAGCTTTGCACCGGTGATGATAACGTCGCCGGTTTCGCGTAGGATTTAAACTAGATGACCGGGATGACCTGCGACTTTACTGACCAGGTCATCCTGGTGCTGACTTTGTTAGCTTGGCCGGACAGTGTTCCTCGTCGTCCAGGTGTTCCGTCAGACTGTTCTCGAGGTCCAGCTTGACAGGAAAGTATAAAATGATAGTTTATAAATATTAAAATATTTTATATATAAGGTAGTGCATTTTAAGTGGTGATACCTTCTGCACACGACAATAAAGGACAATAAAGGTATAAAAATTACGAGAATTAAGGTTTATTCGAACTATTCATGTATTTACATTTATTTTATTTATTTTTATATTATTCCGGGCTGCACGAGGACAATGAGAAGGTGCTGTCGATCAGCTGAAACGTAACAAAGCCAAGGTTAAGTAGTCCAGAGAGACGCAGCTTCATTTAGTTAATGTGCATATTCTAAGTTATAGGTACGATGTGTGACACCACAGGAAAGAAGTTCAGGAGTTCAGATCACTGAAACAGGAAAGGAATGTTAAGGTTCATAATGGAACAGTCGGTGCCAGAATTGACAGAAAGAAATGTTAGGTCAACCAGTTTCCTTGTTCACCATTTTTTGCTTTTTCAACTGTGCGCATAATTCAGATTATTATTTATTAATTTATTTAGGGCCCCCACCGGTCACTCCCAATTAATGTTTCATAAGCTACGATCCTGTCAGAACGCTATATATATGGTTTTTTGCTATCAGCGTCCTCCTACGGCGTACCGAACATTCGTTCATTTCTGTCGGTCAAAAGTTATTCGAGAGATTGTCGCTTCGAGACTTTAATAAACAACCTCTTGCTGATTGTCCATCGTTTCTTGCGAATGCAGCACCTCACAAAATTTGATGCTTGTCAAGAATAGAGCATTTACGGAACTATTAAAAACCTGGACAAAAAATTATTTATAATTATATACGATTATATACGACTTTACATGCTGCTGTGTGTGACCTTACACGACTTCATATATACATAACAGGTGGGCTGAAAAGTTCGTAGGCTAACATAGAAAAAATCTTTTTTTTTATAAAATTTGATTTTATTATTCAATATAGTTGCCTTCGAGGGCGATACAACGATTATAGCGGTCATACAATTTTTCAATACCATTTTTATAGTACGATTTGTTTTTAGCCTAAATTTCTTTCCAGCGAGCATTCTCTTGAGGTCTGAGAACAGGAAAAAGTCGCTGGGGGCCAGATCTGGAGAATACGGTGGATGCGGAAGCAATTCGAAGCCCAATTCATGCAATTTTGCCATCGTTTTCATTGATTTGTGACACGGTGCATTGTCTTGATGAAACAGCACTTTCTTCTTTTTCAAATGGGGCCGTTTTTCCGCGATTTCGTCCTTTAAACGCTCTAATAACGTTACGTAATAGTCGCTGTTGATGGTTTTTCCCTTTTTAAGATAGTCGATGAATATTATATCATGCGCATCTCAAAATACTGATGTCATAACCTTGCCAGCCGACTGTTGCGTCTTTCCACGCTTTGGAGTCGGTTCATGACATGCAGTCCACTCGGCTGACTGTCGATTGGACCCCGGTGTGAAATGATGGAGCCATGTTTCATCCATTGTCACATATCGACGCAAAAATTCGGGTTTATTACGATAGAACAGTTCCAAACACTGCTCAGAATCATCAATTCGTTGTTGTTTTTGGTTGATTGTGAGCTCGCGTGGCACCCACTTTGAACAGAGCTTTCGCATACCCAAATATTCTTTCACGATATGTCCAACACGTTCCTTTGATATCTTTAGGGTCTCAGCTATCTCGAATAACTTCACTTTACGGTTATCCAAAATTATTTTGTGGACTTTTTTGATGTTTTCATCGGTAACAACCTCTTTGGGGCGTCCACTGCGTGCATCGTCCTCGGTGCTCATTTCGCCTCGTTTAAATTTAGCAAACCACTTCTCAACGGTTGATTTTCCTGGTGCAGAGTCCAAATAATGTTTAACAAGCCAAGCCTTGGCTTTAACAGTATTTTTCTTCGCCAAAAAGCAATGCGTTATTAACACACGAAATTCCTTTTTATCCATTTTTTCAAACTAACAAAAGTTGCTTCACTCAAAATGCTATATCTCACAAACTAATAGTGCGACAGCTGTTAAATTTATACACGTCTCTTTGGAAGGTTAGGGCTAACTTCAAATCATATGGATTTAATACTAATTGCGCCATCTATGTGTCAGCCTACGAACTTTTCAGCCCATTTGATATACATCTACACTGAGAGAAGAAATTTCAAATGCAGATTTTTTTTCTAAAAAAACATGTTAAATTCGGAAGAATGATAAAAAGTGCTTTATTCAAAGAATGCTCCATCGCTTGTTATACATTTTTCCCATCTTTCGGGCAAATTGTGAATACCACGTCAGTAAAAATCTTCCCCTTTTGCTGCGAACCATTCATCGTGCCATTTTTTCACATCTTCGTACGAACCAAAGCGCTGCTCAACAAGTGCGTGACCCACCGATGCAAACAAGTGGTAATCAGAAGGAGCCAAGTCTGGTGAGTAAGCCGCATGGGGTAGAACTTCCCAGCTGAGTGCTTCCAACGTGTCGCGAACCGGTTTTGCTGTATGTGATAGAGCATTGTCATAAAGAAAAATGACTTTGTGTTGCCTCTTTCGGTATTCTGGCCTTTTTTCAAGCAGGGAACGGTTCAAATCGGTCGATTGTTGTTGGTAACGTTTAGTATTAACCGTTTCCCCAGGTTTTAACAGCTTATAATAGACCACGCCCCTCTGGTCCCACCAAACACAGAGCATCGTCTTTCTGCTAAAGCGATTCGGTCTTGCGGTCAATGTGGATGGTGCGCCTGGGTCTACCCATGATTTTTTACGCTTGGGATTCTCAAAATAAATCCACTTTTCATCCCTTGTAACTATACGATGCAAAAACAACTTCCTTTTGTACCAAGCGAGCAAAATGTCACATGTATTTTTGTGCTTTTCCATTTTCCTATCGTTCAACTCATGTGGTACCCATCGATCGGTCTCCTGAATCTTTCCCATCTCCCGTAACCGATTGGAAACAGCTTGTTGACTAACGCCCAATTGCTCGGCGAGTTGTTTTTGTGTTTGCGAATCATCTTCGTCCAACAATGCTTGCAATTCCACATCTTCGTATTTTTTTGGCGGCTTTCCACGTTCCTTGTCTACAACATCAAAGTCACCACTTTTGAAACCATCGTTCACACTTATCTTGCGATAGAGCATATTCACCATAAGCTTCTCGAAGTAATCGGTATGATTCAGCAGCAGTTTTCTTCAAATGAAAACAAAAAATTAATGCTGTCCACAAATGCTCTTTGTTCGGTATAAATTTCGAAATATTGAACACAACAACACAACACTATGCACACACTTTTTCAATTTAGCACTCGTGCGCGTCTGACACTTGTTGATGACACAACAAAATGGCGCATTGTCAAATCTTTATAGCACAAACTACATTCGTGAACCATATGTTGTCTGAAATCCGCATTTCATACTTGTACACCTGGTAGTAGCCACGCTGGCACAGCGTGAACATATAACTTGAAACTTTTCAAATATTATCGATCTGTTCGTATTAAATATCTTGGCGGTACGCCGTATATGGATTTTTTATAACATTTTTCTTTTGTTACTAACACTAGTTATCTTAAGTCAAAAAGTATACAAATACGCGGACCTGAGCAAAAAAATCATTTAAATATATGTATACTCAAACGATAATGGAATCGATAAAGAATAGAATGAAACTTAAAACATCTAAATTGGTCAAGAACTGAAAATTTTCAGCTTGACGCCGTGCAGGAACAGTAAAAAGAAATGGACATTATATACGCATTGATCGATTAAATGTCTCCTATCGATTAAGGTAGTCCTATCGCAGCACCTAGTCAAATAACGGTCCATCATGAAATAATGAAAAATAAAGACATTGCAACATCCCAATAAATAAAACAATGCAATATATGATTTTACACACGTATTTAACTATTTACTAACTTAAAAAATATTATTACACTAGTGCGGTTGGACTCGAATTTTTCACTATTTTGACGATATTCGTATGACAAAAGCCATATGCCAATGGATCCATTACTCATTTAACTTCATATATCACCTATTTAATATCCATTGGTAGGAAAGGACTGCCTTAAGTGACGAATGCTTATCGTTTCAATTTCTTACCTATATATAGCTCGCTAATCAGTTGGTTTAAAGTAACGTCGAATGTTCTCAAGAGATGATCATCCATTTTACACAGGAGAAAGTTACACGTTCATTCTTGACTTAGCATAATCACTGTAAATAGACTGGGCGTCATCAGGTATCTTAGATGCAATGATTATTGAGCATTTGTCGGATCTGTCTTCCTAAATCAGAAAAATACATTAATGTCTTTATGGTCGTACTACTGATATCGTATATTAGTCAGACTCCTACCTACAGTTCCTTGGGAATTACCGTCAACATGTTTCGCAGAATATTCATATAATTCTGCGGATACCGCGCCTCTTAGATGATCCAAACGAGTCTGATTGCATTCTGAAATTCAAAAGCAATTTGTAATTAAATGTACTCGCTCTGGCTTGCATTGTGAAAGTGAATAGAAATTTTCCATGTGCAGACGTTTGATGTAGTTTGTCAATTGCAACTGGCGTCAAGATGTCACCTCCGCTCTTAGTAGCCGAAGTTGACTGCATAAAGATCGTTTAATTGCAATAAATATCAGTTGGGCGATATCTAAAGTTCGATTGTTAAGGCTTTTCGTTTATATTATGAACACCCGTCGTTATTTTTTCATATAAGATGTTTGAAAGTACATCGTACTATACAATTGAACGCATAGTAAAGCATTTTGAACCTACCCTCTCGACAATAAAAATGTACATGAATTACAGAAAAACTTGTCATATAAAATTATATTTTCATATGTACAACAATTCCGAATAAAGTACATGTATTTTAATTATGCTTAAAAGTTACAATTATATTAGCAGGTTAGATTAGGAAAATTGTACTTTACTAATTGTGCACTACATAAAAAGAATGACATAAGATGTTCTAGTCAATTTAGGCCCTCATAAAAAATATACAATTTTACCTCTCTCAGGCAAATAAAAATCCTATTCGAGAATCAGCTTAAGCCGTTATTTTGACTATCGTCCATCTTATTAATATCTCTCTATAGATATTATGTAGGTATAATTATCAATAATAGCGACATATGTCCCTATTACCCATTCGCTCCATGAGTCAATAATAGAGATAAGGATAAGGATCAATGGATAGGAAGAGAGTGGTCAATGACACGAATTTATGAGTATGAGTTGTTTAGGCCGCATAAGTGCAAAGGCGCGTAGCGCCCGAGCCGTATGAAAGCCTTGTAATATTATATTACGACTGTAACATAATAGCGGGAAAAGTTGTATTGCTCGACAGAAACGTTTTGTTCGGCACTACTGTTACGTCCTGACGTAACGTCGCATTAATCTTTTTTTATTTCGATTACGTTAAAGTTCTTCTGTTTTAGTTTCGCTACAGTAAAAGTAACCTCTCACATTTTTCTTTTATTCTCGAACTTCTTAAGGGGAGAGGAGAGCGATTTTAGCGACGGAGATCGGAACAGGGTGAAGATGCGGCCCTACCGACCGTCTCCCGGGAAGAATTAATCTTGTAAAGATGGAATTTTTCGGCGCTCCCGGTCAAAAGGCAAACTTTCAAACCATGGGATCTACTGCGTAGACCCCGTTATCGACTGCCATTTATGGATCTATGATTCAGCGCGGCCTTACCCTCAATCCTAGACCAGGGGTTCGGCTAGTCGCCGTCGGGGCGTTGTTGGTCATAAGGGAGCGGTTGGAGGGAACGCTATCACGTGACCAAGCGACCGCACCCTTTCTTCTCGCTCTTGCCTGAAATCTTCTCTCTCTCTCTCTCTCTCTTTACAAAGATGATGAAATCACGAACAATTATTAACTAAGCGGAACAATTAACAAAAAGCAGAGGAACTGTTGATTTAAACGAAAGAGTTATGACTATTAAAATGTTCACACGAATACTGTAGATAAAATATCAGCAGCAAAAAGAACAATTATGCTTCCATATGGAAACTACCCATGGCTGTCACTCGAAAACGAGTACAACCCACATCGAATTAATGAGCTTACCAAGTATAGTCGGGTAATAGAAGAAAGATCAGTACATCAGGATTAATTCCCCTTTTCTCTTGGGATTACATTAATATGTCTCTCGTAAAATATTGGAATTTATAGTAAAAATACCATCATAAATATATAAAACATGTTATGCCTATATATTAACATGTCTCTCGTAAAATATTGGAATTTATAGTAAAAACACCATCATAAATATATAGAACACGTTATGCCTATATAGAAAGGATAAAGGAAATATTAGGATTAATTTATGGTAAAATAGCGAAAAATAGACAGAAAAACGAGAAAGAGATGAGACTAAAATTGAGTTGCAATGAAGCTTCTGCTGCAGGAAAGCGAGGCTGGCCGACTCTCCGCGCAACGAAAACGCCTTGCGCGAGGTCTGAACAGCGATCTAGCTGACTTGCGTACGAACGAAATGTACGAGTAACCAAGCTAGGCGAGTCATTCTCAAGAGGAGAACTCTCTCGCTCTCTCTCGTTTTCATGTATAAAATTACTTGTTTTACTAGTAAATTATATATATGGAATATGTTATACATATATATATATAGGATAAAATGAAATGTTAAGATTATTTTACAGCTGAACACCCATAAGTAAGACTAAACGAGAAAGAGAGAAAAACTATAACATGTTTCAACAAATTTTCCTCTGCAGAAAAGCGAGGCTAGGCGACTCTCTGTGCCACTACGAACGCCTTATCGCTAGGGCTGAACGGCGATCTAGCCGACTTGGGTACGAACGAAATGTACGAGTAACCAAGTTAGGCGAGTCGTTCTTAAGAGAAGAACTCTCTCGCTCTCTCGTTTCCATGCATAGACATACTTGTTTTACCATCAAGTTATTTATATGGAATACATTACACATATATAGACAGGATAAAATGAAATGTTAAGATTGTTTTACAGCTAAATACTAAAAGTAAAACGAATCGAGAAAGAGAGAAAACGGTAACGCGTTTCAATATAGCTTCCTCTGCAGGAAAGCGAGGCTGGGGCGACTCTCTGCGCCACGACGAACGCCTTATCGCTAGGGCTGAACGGCGATCTAGCCGACTTGCGTACGAACAAAATGTACGAGTAACCAAGTTAGACGAGTCGTTCTCAAGTAAAATCTCTATCTCTCTCTCTCGCTCTCGTTCCTATAGTACGAGAATAATCGTCTAACTAGCAAATCATTTAAGAAAACTTATTAACTATAAGAAATCTAACGTCTAACTAACAAATTATTTAAGAAAACTCATCAGCTATAACTAGAGTAATCACTAATTTAACGAATAACCAATGATGTTTGGAATAAGCCATAACTCAACGAAACCATTTATACTAATAAGAGATTAACGCAGAAATCAGGTTGCATACGTCAAAGTTAACTACAGAAGCTGTAACAAAATTATTATTAGTGGTTTCATGTGAAGGATTTATTTAAGTTCCGTAAAAACGCTGAAAAACTAAGCCATTACCATAGACACATCTACAGAGAAGCGAGCATAAGGATATTACCTAAACTAGGAAATTCTATTGAAAGTAGGCCAAGAAGCGGGGTGGTAAAAATCGCCTCATTTTCAGGGGAAAAACGCTTCGAACGCGTTCCCTCACCTAATCGCGTGGTCCTCTGTGTAGCACATCACGCGGACAAATCAGAGCGCGCCATACCGATGCACTTGCATAGATCTATGGCTCTGCATGTCGAGAAGCTACTCTGCGGAGTAAGGGGAATGAATACGTGTATGGTCGAGATAGACCACGGGGAAATTCTTATAATCAGGATAGGGTTTTATCCCTTCTCTTCTTTTACGCGCTTGACGACAAGAATTTTCGACGCTCAGGAGCCCTATAAAAGGCCGCGAAAATCGGCCGTCGACACTTTTTCACGGGGAGTCAAGTAACACAGTTTCACGGGGGGTTAAGTAGAGGACTAATCACTAGCCTGGCAGTCAATAAATCGCCGGCAGTGAATTAGAATTTTTCCAAGGCAACAAGTAGTACTGTTTGCCGGGAAATAAAGTAGTACAGAACGATAATTTTTCACCACGGCTTAATTTTCACAAAGTATAGTTTCAAGTAGTACAGAGTAAGAGTACAGTACTTATAATTATTAACCCTTGTAAAATCGGAGATATTGAACGTGCAACATTCAACTACTCATGTAGTTTATTTCAATAAATAATTATTAATACGCATTAACGCCTACGTTCGATTTTTAGTCTGTCTGACTACACTAATCTACGCCCAACCAACGTTCAACAGTAAGAACCACAGCAACAAACAACCGTAGGTATAATTTTCAATTACCAATTAAAGTGAAATCTTGCTCCGCGTGAAATTGTCATTCAAGTCCCTCCCCATTATTCGTGAAGTGATTATCCCCAACCAAGAACAAAACGCACTCCAGCCCTATCCCGAGTAATTTTCCGCGAGGTTAGACTCAAAAACGGGCTTGCGTCTTCGGTATTTTCTCGTCGGGTGTGGTAAAGGGAGAATTTATTCTCCTTGACCAGAGCATGGAAAAGATACACCGAAACGTGAAATCTATGTTAAATTCGTGGGATCGTAAGATAGGCCGCGATTTTGACGTAACAATACACGAAAATAACTTACTTAGATGCAGATACCAAGGCCCCGGAAAACACTGGCCTCCTGTTAATTAATTGATGCGCCAGCCAGTGTACGCTCACCCATCCGAGTAGTGGCAGCACAGAATGCTCCTAAAGGGGTCACATCTACTCAGAATTTTTGAAAAATTCGATTTTTCGTTTTCGACGGATTCTTATACTATAACATTTCAAGAATATTCTCTCAAAATTTCAAGTCGATCCGCTCAAAATTGAGCAAGTTACGGCCGTTTTTACAATTAGGTTCCGCGAGCCGCACAACGCAGGTATAACGGGGCAGGGGCCCCGAGGCCCCTTAGAGCTAATAAATTACACTTTACCTATGTATATACCCAACAAACGCGTTTTTCTCGAAACGACTTTTTAAGAATCGGTGACCACGATATCTCAAAAACGAGTGAACCGATTTGTCTGAAATTTTGCATACATATCTAAAGGCAGTCTTTAATCGAAGGATTTTTTTTTTCGATGCGTACTTTTTTTAATATCGAGGAAAAATGGAGTGATTTTTTTACCGAAATTTGGAGCATCACTTTCGATTGGCGACCATTTTTTCAGAAATGAATATTTTATCAAATCCTTCGATTAAAGACTAGATAATACTATACTAAAACTAAATTTATTTGGTTTTTTTATTTCAGATGATTGGTTGGGCAGTTACAGTGTTCACCGCGGAAGGCCTTTTTTGAACAGCGGTCCGGATGGATACACTATATCATTTACATTTAGGAATTTTGTCCAATAAAAAAATTATGAAACATACTCAAAGATATTCCCCTTACTGTGAAAAAAAAAGTTCGAAATCTGCAACCATTTTCCAAAAAATAAATCACAAAAACACGCCTTTTTTCGGCCGCTGAGTAGATGTGACCATATATCATATATATACTATTTTATGACCATATATCATATATATACTATCATATATATACTATTTTATGTATAATACATCTATTATTTACAGTATGCCTAAAACGACTGATGTGAATGTGTGTAATAATCGTAAATATAGAATCTTCTCCGTACTGCCGGTTTTATATAAACATTTCCTTGCGCAAATCTGTCCGGGAGTCCCAGTTCCCGCCGATGGCGTGGTCCGGATTTGCTTGGATCTCCCGAAGTGGGCTATCCTACTTGGAATCCGAGTGGCTCCCGAATCGTGTCTCACAATTAGTGTCCTACCAGCACAGTATTTCATCGGTCGGCATTTCCTAGGGATTCCCTAAAAGGGATGTCCTATTTGGAATTCGAGTGGATTCTGGATCTTATCCCAGTTCCAATGGTGAACAGTAAACAAAATACTCGTAATTGGTGTAGTTACGCAGTAACATTTGTACATTTTACATGACAGCTGCTCTTACGGGGTCTCATGTGCACCATGACAGAAGGGTTGTTATTTTATGATTATTACCGGAAATGCCATATCCAACGCAAACGATTGGGACAGTCCTCTGTCCCAGTAAGTTGAGTAAAGTTTAGGTCCTCTCCCTTTTTAATTAGTTATATCAGAGATTATAGAATATCTAATAAAGTTACGCACATTCGTAAATGATTTTCTCCCTCATTCTCTCTCTCTCTCTCATTCTCTCTCTCTCTCTCTCTCTCTCTCTCTCTCTCTCTCTCTCTCTCTCACTCACTCACTCACTCACTCATTCACTCACTGGCACGCACGTACGCGCGCGTGCATGAACACGGTAATATGCATGTACGCACGCACGAACGCACACACACGCGCGCGCGCATGCACCCATGCATACGCGCGTCCGGACACTTTATATAAATGTGATTTCCAAACTTTTGTAATATTGTAAACACGTCGAGATGTGTAAGTCAATAAAGTAAGAATGTAAGTTGCACCGTAATTTCCAAATTTTGTCACTGGCGTCACCCACGTTACGATCACGGCGCAATCTGGATTACAATAAGTACACCCGTCTTGGAGGATCTATGGCAATCCCGATCGGGATTTGATCGGACGTAAGGTACTCCGAAGAAATTTGTGCACGGGTGCAGAAATTGTACTTCGTGCTTCGTGAAAAATCGTGCATCATCGTTTTTCGCGACGCACAAATGAAAAATACATATCAAGGTGGAAACGAGCGCAAATCCATCGTATTAATAAGTCTTTACTAATCGAACGTGCTTGATGCTAACATAAAAAGCGTATTTCGTCAATTATTTTTAAAGTATGCTGGAAATTAAATATCTAACTATAAAGACTGGGATGGATGACGCCACGCTTCTCCAAAGCAATACACATCAACATTTATTTAACCTAATTGAAAAAAAGCATTTGGTAAATTTCTTATTATTTACTTTATTGTGTTTTATTTTTTTTAGATTTTTGTATTTCACACTTAGTTTCGATATGGTCGAAAATAAATAATAAATATATTTGATCTCATTTTTTTCGTGTGTGATGACCGGCGGAGAATTTGGGGAAGTGTATAGAATAGTAGTGACGATGGCCTGCCGAAGTATCGAAGAGAGAAAGTATATGATCATCGGGGATCGAACCTGGATTGTCCTGGTACTGAGTAAGATACTCGTATTCCTCTCATTCTAATCGTCTGATTATATGCAAGGCAGGCATCGTTACACGTGCGATCATATTTATTTGCACGTCCATAACGAGCATGATCCTCGTTGCAATCATTGAGGATCCAAGAAAGATCTTATCGGATCCTATGTGATCTTTTCAGCATCCCGTAGTATCCATCCTCGACACATCAGGTATTCATTTAAATTCGCTCTTAGGATCCGATTTGGTTTTGTTGGATCCCTATCAGTAACAAGGGGTAGTTACGAGAATCTAGCTGGGTCCCCACCACAATTTTTACAAGGGTTTTAAAAAAAAGTAAAATCCCACAAAAAAAACTTTTTTTCAAGAGTCACAAAACGTACACCAATTTTTTAAGTAGTAGCCATTACAAAAAAAAATGAAAACCCAATAGTTTTTGTGATAGTTTTTTTATCTGGTCGTACTGATGGATGTACTGCGAGTATAATATAGAAGATGGATTTCTAACACTTCTTTACATTGGGATATAATGACAACACTTTTATTGCTATCGACGTATTCAGTTATAAGTGAATACTGCAGCAACTCAGCACCGAGTACTTTTAAAAATCCATGGTTTTCACCAGAATAAAACATATCTACGGGGATCAAGGTATCGGTGACCATTATTACCGACAGTATCAAAATCATCAACTTTTAAGATTTCATAATAAAAATGCTATGCAAATAGAAAACCTCCAGGTAAAATCTTAGCAGCATTGCAATAGTGCAAACTTTAGCATTAGGACAAAAAAGCTAAACATAACAAATTATTGAATATATTATGAATTGTAACGGAACGGCCTATCCCCGGCGAACTTTTGAGATAAGATTAGTGAATTCGTTAAATTCTCGAGTATTCGACTTTTCTACTATTCGATCCGCGAAGTCTCGTCAGAACCACCAAGTGTTTTGCACTCTAAACTCATAATTTCAACCGCACAGATATTATATACTCCTACCTGTTAAGAGGGGGCGACACCTTCATGCTTACACAGATGTGTTGCTTTATCGAAGCTACGAAACGTCTCAACGAGTATATACACATGTATGGAGTACTAATTACTTTCTCTCGTATATATTTTTTGGCACGCCAAGTTTTTTGAAGAAGCTTCTCGCTACACGACCGGACTGTTTTACTTGTCTAATATATTGGGTTTCCATTATTTCTTCCTTTCTAATATCTACTACTTTTTAACTTTGTGCACGTTTTTTGACTTATAAAAAAAGTTTTTTTGTGGGAATTATTTATCACTAAAAATTTGGGAAAATTCTGGTTTCTAATGTTCTTTAAAACAGGAATGCAAAGTAGAACCTTGTACATTGCTTCCTCATTATTTTGGTTCGTCACAAAACTTCATCTATGAATCTGTCTGGGTGACGGACCAAAAGAATGAGGAAGCAACGTGCAAGGTTCTACTTTCCATTCTTGTTTTTTTTTAGAGTATCATGTTTAATTGGTGGTTTCATCAACGGGATTTTATCCGGAAAGGATTTTGTCCGGAAGTATTAAATACATTAAAGTAAATTTTAATGTTCAATTGATAATTATTACTCAACAATTGCCAATTAACAGTTATAAAAATCATCAATCATTGAGCTTTACACATTCATCAAATTTATGAGTACCCGCGGATTTTTATCGGAACGGCACGTCACAACTAAAAGAAACGATTTCTGTGACAAATAAAGCAATGTGTATCATTTTTATAATTTCAATCACAATCTTATAAATGCGTACATTCATGACGTGTTTAGATTTTTTTATACTTTAAATTGACAATCAAGAGCTATAGCAATTCAAAGGGACTCTGAGTCGAATCCCACAAATGATGAAAAGAATTTTACGTCATTTCTTCAATGATTCATATACACCCATCTGTAGAAGAACTTCGAGTAACTAATTGAAAATGCAAGATACCCCGATTGGAGAAGGGCAAATAATAAAAAAGAATTACATTTGATTGCTCCCAAGAAAAAATGATTATACATAATCGTATATAATCATATGTACATGATTTTTTTTTCTCTGGGAACCTAAGCATATATGTATGCATACGCATCACTTTATTTTAAATATCAAAATAAATTATTATACAAATAATTACATACAATTTTTTATTCTCTCCACTAATCTCATTTCTCATTCCTTTCAATTGAAATTATGTGGATCGATTCCATATTATCACGTGGACAACTCAAGTGTTGATTTCGCAGAGTTTGATCTAACAAGCTCCGAATCATTCGATTATCCGTGTCACATTCATGGGTGTGGTATGAAGAATATCATCAAGAAGTTGCAAAGCTCGATGTATATGTATTTCAATCCAGCAGGGCGTGTCTTTGATACTCGGTCTGGGATAATCCGGGCCCCATCCCTTTACGAAACTCAGTCGAAGTATGCAGAAACGTCGGAGATCGTCCACACCGATCCCAGCCATTGCGTTGAGATTCTGCACTACCGAGGTGCTGCTCGTCACGTGACCCGCCACAGCCGCAGCCTGGCTCATTGCTGCTTGCTGTGCCACTACAATCTGCTCTCTCATTTGTGTATAACATTGCTGGAGGTCAAAAACCTTTATATACGCCGAGGGATGAATTTTGTGGATGTAGGTACCGGGCGCTAATCCAGAGGTGATGTCCAAGTGATAGGACTGAAGGAAAACACTGTGATTACTCTGACATGCAAGCCAGACGTCGCCTTCACTACGTAGGTACAGAGTCACGCCTTTTCCTATGTGCAGTCGTACCTTTTCACTTTGCTCTGTTCTTTGAACGTTACTCAACGCACCAAGACAAAAACGATGCTCTTCGGTAGGATTAACGTAACCATCGATTGATACGATGGGACATCCCTTTCTGACTTTGAACGTTTCTCCGACGTGGTTGTCAAGCTCGAAGTATTCCACAGAGCACCAGTGATCCAGCGCCGGTAGCGTCGTCATCAGACTCACGAATCTGACGTCGATTTCATCGTGTCTACACCTCAGTACCGTGTTGAGAAAGCGATTATCCGGCGCTTGCATTTCTTGAGTATGTTCCAGAATGTTTGCCGCTGTCCATTGTGGAGATATACCAACGTTGCTACAATCCATGGTCGGGGTAATGGATAATCCACTTTGATGAACCTGAGTTACGGATGACCTTTGCGATTTCTCTGAAAGTGCTTTTAATGCGTTTGAGTTTATCGACTGGATGGCGCATTCGGGATGTGTCGTTATACCGTACGGTTGGTTAGTTGTTTGCCCTTGTATCGTCGTTGCGCTTCTAGCATCCTTCGAGTTCAAGGAATACAAGCCTAGACCGTACGTCGACGGTCCGACTGTAGAAACATTTGAGTGACGATCTACTGGCATGTTTATTGAAACAGAATTAGCGTGACTCTCTACACCGTTTAAGCAACTGAGTTCTCCCCAATTATCATCACTCGTGGAATCGGGAGATGGATGACAGGGTTGGAAGGTTGGATGGTCTTGCTGAGGATTTTTCGTTTTTGACTGTGGCGACCTATTGGGCTGAATAATATGCGTCATTGTACGGTCAATATCGATATAGGATGCACACCCGCTGACTCCGACACCGGTTTCTGAGCTAGCGCCTCTCTCGATACGGCGGGATATGTAGAGCACGCTTTCTGGCGAGCCGATTTGAACTTGTGATTGCTGCATCAGACTCGGAACATCTATGAGGAATGGTTCTATGTCGGAAGAAACAACTCTCTCATAGTGGTATGGATTGATGCAAACGTAATCGCACTTTAGATCGAAGGCAAATTGGCAGCACTTTAAGTGTCTTAATTCGTTTTTTTGAAGATCAGGCCATCTCCAAATTCTTGCGTAAATTACGTGGGGAAAGCCTTTCCTTCCGGCTATCTGTAACCGTCCGTCCAATGTCCTCAGTATTGTCACACATTTGCTGGGCTGGACACCGGCAGTCGTGATCACAGTCATCAAACTCTCCAGTTCTTCCCCATTATGTCTCAGCTTTTTCAGCAGTGACTCAATGGCATTCTTGCAGAAACCTTCATTATCTCCGCCTTTTCGATGGCACATCAGAGTGTGCACCAGGCTCATCCACGCTTCCCCACTTGACTGCGCATTTAGTGTGATCTCCTTCATTTCTTTCGGTTCCGCATGAAAATTCACCGGGATCAACATTTCTTCGCGCAACTCATAGTTACGATAGAATTAAACAAGACATATTCTTCAGAAGACGAATGTTCATCGCTCCAGAAGTCATAGCTTGACTGTCGGCTTTGTCAATCCTATTATTTGTGAATATTCTGTAACAATAAAATACATTATAATTAACATTGCAAACAAAAAGGAAGTACCCAACAGCCGTTAAGAAAGGATCTAAAGTTAAACCCTGTACGTTGCTTCCCCATTATGTTTTACTTTTGGCTTCTGCAAGGAGAAAGCATCGTCAAAGGTGAAAAATAATAATTTTTTAAATTAAGTAAAAAATGTAGTGACATTGCACATTTAATAAAATTTAAACTCCTCGATCGATTCTCACCAAATTTAAAACCAAGTATCCTTGCCCCCTAGCTAATTATATGTCAAGTTTCGGGTTAATAGATAAGAATTTATGAAGGTTAGAGCGAAAATGGATTTTTCACCCTCGGTTCACCCTCCGGGACCGTTACATTCTTTGTGTATGCGGATGCCGCCGCTGATTTGACCCTCCGTTGAACCTACGGAGACTCTACCTGCAGAGTCAAACCATTTCTTTAATTCCAGGCAACCCTACATAGCTTCCTAAAATACTGGGGTGTACCTTGTTTAAAACTTACAAAAAGAGTTTGTAATACATTATTCATGTGTCAGCAAAGTGTTGTACATTGAAAATTAATTAACTCGTTACTATTGATTCAGAATATACATGTGACACACATTGAAGTTCTCGAAATAGCCATTCCAATTTTCCATGTTCATCACACACACAGCCATACGCGCGCGCACACACACATAGAGAGCTCAGCGCGGCGGTCCCACCGGGGTTAGAGATACCCACCCCACCCCAGGGGGTAGGGATGGGGGGAGGGTGGATCGAGTTTCGTATCGCTGAATAGCTTTTTGAAAAATTAAACATGTGTTTTTTCTTTTTTCGATCCGATGTGTAATTTCTCGAGATATTCGCAAAAATCAGGTCCCTTGCGATTACAGCGCCATCTATTACGAATCAAAAAAAAATTTCAGATAAAAGTTACTTATTTTTTTATGGGGAATCCAAATCTGCAATAAAAATATAGGTTCCAATTTCCGATTTCAAAGTTGCCCCCGCCCCCACCCGAGGGGGAAGAGATGAGGGGTCGACTTTGGTATCATTGGATGACCCCCTTCAGGGCGAACAAATTTTATTGAGAACTTTTTTCGATCCGATATGTAGTTTTCGAAATATTTGAATGTCTTCAGATAAAACGGCCACCCGATATAAAGGGGGTTATTCAGTAGACTAACACCCTAATCTCCTTCCTTAAAAGGTTGAAAAAAACAAACACGCGCGCACGTCCGGGCATTTTTTCTAAAGATAATTTTTCAACGTTTTGGAAAACTTAAGTACATGACAAGATTAAGTACATGATAAGATTAACTTAAGTACATAACATAAAAATCTCGAAAACAAATTTTTTCACGAAAACAAGCTTCCTTCATCACTAAGTAAAAAATTAAAATGTATAATGGTATATTCAAAATAGCTGCATGAGGAATCAGAGTATTATATCCCATGTGTATAATAATTAATTCTCAGAAATTCTGCACGTCGTTGTTTACATGTAAGAGAATGTGTTGTATTTCGAAATTACTAACTCTAAATTTGAAAATTTCTATTTTCTATTCCACTTCAAATTAATTGACAGCGCAACCTGAAAAAATTCTTGTACTATATTGCATGCAGATCCTATATAGTTTTTATTGAACGAGTCACCATTTTGAAACTGACGTTTTTTGGTAATAGTTTGAAACTGACTTTGCAATCGGTTTCAGCCATTTCGTCTGTTATCCTTGTGACATGATAACACCTCGATGCAGTCACCCTTGGCACCAGACCCATCGATGTCTACTCCCTCTACAATTCTCCCAAAAAACAAAATTAATCACGCCTCTCACACCCTTCTTCACTCCTAGTTATCCTGTCATCCTCGACGGCGACCTTAACGCCAAGCATTATTCCTGGCACTATACCAGCGCAAACCCTTCTGGGATCGCCCTCCTAATACTCGAAAACTCTTCCTATTGTACTGTCCTTGCACTCTCTACCCCTACCCAATTACCCCCAGTTCCCGGTTACTCCTCGAGCACTATTAACCTCATCCTAACCAATAGACCTGCTATTATATATAACTTACTCTTCCAGAACCTATGTAAATTGGCGACCAACTTTTCGAAAAGAATTTTTTTTTTGCATTCTTTTTTGCATTTTTTTGCATTCGTACTATTATAGGTTTGTACCGGCATTAATTTCGTTTATACCTTAGGGGCGAAGAGGGATATGGAGGGTTGAAAAATGGTCCGCAACCCATATTGTGCTATCTAATGAGTAATCGTTTGTACATGTTTGTACCAATGAGTAATCGTTTGTACCTGTTTGTACCACCTATCGAATTCTTAATATTATACCTCCTGAACAATTCGGTTGGAAGTCCAAACATGCAACTACTCACTAGCTCTCCTGTGTTATTGAGCACAAAATGTAAGTCACGCGAAAATCAATCAACTGTCCTAATCCTTCTCAGCAGCGAAAAGACTTTCGACTCAGTCTGGACCCAATGTCTTGTTTACAAATGATTAAAATTCAATGTCCCACCAACTTAGGCAAACTTATACTATCCTTTCTCCCAGACAGAAAAATTACAGTAAAAGTCGGCCACACCACATCAGTTAGTTCAGACACTGTGGCAGGAGTACCTCACGGATCTGTGCTCTTCCCTCAGTCGTCTCAGTGGCCGACCCGCGTTCCCTCTTGCATATCGCGAGTTTCGCTGATGGTCTGGCCCCATACTCTTCCAGTTCTTCACCAGAACTTGCCATCATTCGCGTCTAAAACGTCGTACAACGCATAATACACGAGCTAGACAAATGGCTGATCAAAATCAACTCTGAGAATACTGAGGCCATCCTCTTCACCTCGCTCAAACATCCCCCATCCCAGATCATCATATGGGGAAAAATAATTTCACTCGCTCCGCACATACCTCGGTCTGACTATCGATAAAAAACTACTTTGGCATACCTACCTCACGGCAACTCACAACAAAGACAAAATTCTCCTCAGCCGCCTCTACTTACTTCTTAAGGCTAGGACATTAAGTCTAAAAGTGAAAATTAGAATTTACGCGGGTGTCATAAAACCTACTGTTAGTTGTGCCTGCTCCATTTGGCGCAAAAAAAAATTCGCAAAAATATATTTTCCGTACTTTAAATTATGTATATCTTGCGTCTAGATAGAGTAAAAATAACATCTGACCAGCGCTTTTTAACCGAATAAAGCGCTTTTTTAATAAAGCAAATAGAATAGTAATCCTATTTGTAAAAAAATATCTACAGTCCAAAATCTGAAAAAAAATCGATTAAATTTTTTTACTGCTGTTAGGGTCTACTTAATTACATAACAAATTTTACTGAACATATCAGGGGTACAAATTGAAAATGCGGGTTTGATAACAGATGGCGTTACTAACGCTATACGCATCAGGCAGTACTGTGACTATGTTCATGTCAAAGCTACGTCTTATAGCTTTAATTTTCAGTATGTGTCAATTTGTCGCAGTGTCAAATTCATAGTTTTTTTGAGCTCTCAATATGTCGAGTTTCGTGCCAACAAAACAGCATTTGCGGGAAGTTTTAATTTACTTCTTTAATTTGAAGAAAAGTGCTGCTGAAGCACATCGATTGGTCTCCGAGGCTTATCCGAGTCATGTTCCATCGGTTTCAACGTGCGAGAGATGGTTTGTGCGGTTTAGAAGTGGTGATTTTGACGTTGAGGACAAAGAGCGGCCGGGCCAAGTGAAAAAGTTTGAGAATGCTGAATTGGAGGCAATACTCAATGAAGACTCGTGTCAAACTCAACAAGAGCTCGCAGATTCATTGGGAGTGACACAACAAGCCATTTCCCATCGTATAAAAGCCCTCGGAATGATCCAAAAGCAAGGACATTGGGTGCCGTATGAGCTGAAGCCGAGAGACGTCGAGCGCCGTTTTTTTGCATGCGAACTGCTGCTCGAACGGCAAAAACGGAAGGGTTTTTTGCATCGCATTGTCACTGGTGATGAAAAGTGGATCCATTACGATAACCCGAAGCGCAAAAAATCATATGGTTACCCCGGCCATGCATCATCATCGACGGCCAAACCAAATATTCACGGCGCCAAGCTCATGCTCTGTATTTGGTGGGACCAGCTGGGTGTGGTGTATTATGAGCTATTGAAATCGAACGAAACCATCACAGGAGCACTATACCGAACTCAATTGATGCGTTTGAGCCGCGCACTCAAAGAAAAACGGCCACAATACGAGCAAAGACACGACAAAGTAATTTTGCAACATGACAACGCTCGGCCACATGTTGCAGCGCCGGTCAAAACATACCTACAAACGCTGAAATGGGAAGTCTTACCCCACCCGCCGTATAGCCCAGATATTGCTCCTTCCGATTACCACCTTTTCCGATTGATGACACATGGCCTAGCTGACCAGCGCTTCCATTCTTACGAAGAAGCCCAAAAATGGGTCGATGACTGGATAGCAGCCAAGCCGGCCGAATTTTTTCGCGACGGTATCCGTAAATTGCCAGAAAGATGGGAAAAAGTTGTGGCTAGCGATGGACAATACTTTGAATAATTCATTTGTTACCATTTTTTCAGAATAAACGTTCAAAAATAGAAAAAAATCCCGCATTTTCAATTTGTACTCCTGATAGTTCCACATGTTATAAACGTTCAGTAAAGTTTTCAGCTTGCCTGATATTTGTTCGCTATCAATTAAATGTATACATTTTTTCGTAAATAATCCACACTTTCCTTTCAACGGAACTCGTTTCGTCGAAACTAGGCTCCGCCTATCAGTGCGTTAGTTAGAATGCACTGCTCGCATGTGGTTGGTGCGCTGGCTGGGAGAGATAGACATTATTGGCATTGGGGCAATATCTTTGTCAAAAATATCAAATGAGAATAGAAATGCCTTTGGCTCCGCATGAACTTTGGCCTACAAGTGAAGAAAATTAAGAAAATCAATATGGACCGGAACCTGAAAGCGCACTTAGAGCTTCAGATAAATCGGATTCTGATGATTTTTCTAGGAGTCAACCCGGACCTTCTAATAGCTCAAATACTTTTGATCTTGCTAGGCATCAATCTGGCCCTGAACATTCAGCAAAATACAATACTAGTAATCGCATTACAAATCAACTTAGATCAGTATCTCCAGATGAAAGTGACTCCGTAAATCTCACAACAAGTCAGCCTGAAGGTTATTCCTAATATTCGTCAGTTGGTGAAGGAAAGTCTGAAGCAACTTCATTATATCAAAGTTTCACAAGTTCCAGCAACAATAGTGAACTTTAAAGGTTCCTTGAAGTCGTGGATGAGTCGCAAATTTCGAAGAAACGTAAACACGACGTCACATACTCTTCTGCTAAAATGCAGAAAGTTTATGAGAAAGTAAACGAATTTTTAACGACCGGTTTGAATGAATCCGCGAAGACAGTTGAGGAAAAGAAATCTCGGCTTCACGATGAAATGAAATAAATGACTTCTCGTCGAGACAAATACAGCTTCTCACTGTTTGCCGCTAAGTCTATCAATAAACGAGGTAATGTCGGAGTTGCAAGTAAACGGATAGTACAAATCGCTAAACAGCTATACTCTGAAATAGGAATGATATCGATGTCTGCTGCTAAAGCTGGAAATGTACTTGATTCAATCACTTCGGCAACAGTACAAGCATTTTACCTCGATGACAAAAATAGTCGTATTCTAGCAGAGAAAAAAGATTTTGTCTCTGTCAAGAAACCTACTGGGTGAGAAAGAATGCAGAAGAGATTAGATCTCTGCAATCTGAAAGAGTTGCATCGGAATTTTCGCAACAAGTATCCAGACATTAAAATTGGAGACTTTAACTACAGCCAAAGAGACAATTTTTAACACCACAACGGCTCTTCGCTTCTTGCTTTAACGCAAAAAGATATCACGATTTAGCAGCTTCGTTTTTGAAAGAACGATACGCGAAGGCTAATACCGTAACTGGGACACTGATATTTCACGCAGCAGTATCAGCCTAAGATGGAAAGATGTACCTCAAAATGTATTCCTCTTCTACCACAGCTGTCACGAAAGTCATCATGAAGCGTTAAAGACACCGTACAAAAACAGCCCTTTTCACGGCCACCATATACTAACGAAGGAAATAGTCAGAATAACAGTTTTCATATACGAAATGTGTTAAAAAAATAACGGGAATTTTCGTTTTTTCCCTATTAGATATTATACACTTATGCCAGCGCTTTTTCCAATCACCGAAACACTTCTGGAACTCGTTCTTTGGGATAGCTTTTAGCTCTCTCAGGGATGCGTTTTTAATCTCATCTATGCTTGAAAAATAACGGCCCTCAAAGGTTCTCTTTATTTTTGGCAACAGAAAAAAGCCACACGGATGTCTGGCGAATGTGGAGACTGGGGTCATTACAGTGTTGTTTTTGGCCAAAAAATCACGAGCAAGCAATGAAGTCTAAGCAGCTGCATTATCGTGGTGTAAAAGCCTTGAATTGTTTCGCTACAAATTCAGGCGTTTTTTCGGATTGCTTCACGCAAACGGCGTTGAACTTGTAAGTAGTACTCCTTATTGACCGTTTGACCCTGTGGCAAGAGCTCATGGTGTACTATGCCGTTAAAATCTAAGAACACAGTGAGCATAACCTTCACATTCGACCGCACTTGTCAATTTTGTTTCGGTCTTGGCGATCTAAAATGGCTCCACTGGGACGACTGAGCCTTAGTTTCAACGTCATATCCGTAAACCCATGTATCATCACCTATTATGACACGTTTCAGTAGTTCTGCATCGTTGTTGACTTATTTAGCGACTCCTGTGCAACTTCCATTTTTGGACAATGTTATTGAACGTTTATAACATGATGAATTATTTCCAGTCAAATTTTTGACAAAATTAAGTAGACCCTAAGGGCAGTAGAAAAACAATTTTTTTGAGTTTTTGGTTTGTAGATATTTTTTTACAAATCGGTTTACTATTCTATTTGCTTTATTGAAAAAAATCGCTTTTTTCAGGTTCAAAAGTGCTGGTCAAATTTTATTTTTGCTCTATCTGCACCCTTTTATATGATACAAGGAAACGATATTCTTAACGGGCGAAAAGTTTCCGGACCCGCGGCCAAAACCTGTTCCGCTACGCGTGGAATACCCCATATGTATATTGTAATTGTAATTGTATACTGTACTGTACTGTACTGTAATGTACTGTACTGTACTGTAATGTACTGTACTGTACTGTAATGTACTGTACTGTACTGTAATGTACTTTACTGTACTGTACTGTAATGTACTGTAATGTACTGTAATGTACTGTACTGTACTGTACTGTACTGTACTGTAATGTACTGTAATGTACTGTACTGTACTGTACTGTACTGTAATGTACTGTAATGTACTGTACTGTAATGTACTGTACTGTACTGTAATGTACTGTAATGTAATGTACTGTACTGTAATGTATTGTACTGTAATGTACTGTACTGTAATGTATTGTAGTGTAATGTAATGTACTGTACTGTAATGTACTGTACTGTACTGCATTGTACTGTAATTGTATATTGTAAATATGTAAATATATTCACTTAGCTACACGACTTCTAAACTACGATTTTTCATTGCGCGGCTAGTTTAATTACCCTTAAACAGTTTAATCCGTTGCTAGATTTAAGACTTCGTTTCATATCCATCTCTCATGTTTTTATTCTACACCATTCACGCTTATTATTCCATTACTTAAACTAAAATAAGGCCGTCATATGGCAGTTTGCTAGCTTGTTTGCCCCCTCTCTACCCATTATATTTAAGGGTTTTTTATTTGTGTACACTTACTCTTCACTAAACCATTATAGTTAACCACGTTCACTTAATATTGTTCCCTAATTTAGCCTTTTATAGCCTACGGGCAGGTGACCGCTCTCTTTCCCTCATGTACACAATGTAAATGTAAAATTGACTCCTGATAATAAATTTTTGTTAAAAGATTTTTAAAAAATTGCTCTAGTGGATAGCGTGTGCTTAGTTAGGTAGTTAAGCAGGTCAGTTGATCATCGGTTTGATTCCCGGAAACATCACTTCTCGAAGAGCGTTACGAATAAATCGTATGTGTAAACGATTTTTTTTTCAATGTTATTAAAATTACATTATTGATATTACTGCAGAACATCCCGTCGTAAAGTAAACTGCTTGAAATTTATAATTAATTTCCATATGATATATTGACTCTACTAAATATCAGATGCAGGTATTGTGTAAGCGCGTTCTGTTGCAGGTTCTACGTAGGCTCTGATGGTTCACTTTCTGCCTTTTTAGGAGTCTGAGAGGTTCAAATCTGCATTTAAGTTCTAATGCGCGATACCCTTACCCACCCTTCCAGACTCCGCACGAATGTCAGCATTTCAGATTGAAGGGATGGTCCGGAATTTAGACGGGAAAGGGGGGCGGTGTGAGCCAACTCATGTGCACAGTTTCAGAAAGAGCAATCAACACACACACACACACACACACACACACACACACACACACACACACACACACACACACACACACACACACACACACACATCTAAATATGATTTCTTGACGTTTCGAAACATTTTAAATACTCGGGCATCAAAATCTCGAAAAATAACAATTTTCACGAAAACACAGCATTCTTTAAGAGGTAGAAAAATTAATGAAAACAAGGTACAAAGATGAATACCAGTACAAAAAAGGTATGATATTTTGTACTTACATGTTATTATTATTATTATTATTATTATTATTATTATTATTATTATTATGTAATAAACTGATTCCACTTTTTTTTGTCTTTTCTTTCACTTTATCGTATACTACTGACTATAATACTATAGTACTGCCTCGTGAACAGGAGACTATTGCGAATGATAAAAATCCAAATGCTTTTCACGAATCACGATGAAAACTTTCTCATAACAGTCTACATCGATGAGTGTACACTATAGAGTTCAAAAACGAAATGTAAGTTATTTCGTAGAGCAGCCCCTTTTATAGTATGGGACATGTTTCATAACGCTCGGGTACCGATGCTAACCCCATACCCTACCCCTGCTACCTTTACACGCTTTTCCTACTTTCATTGTGACACCGGAAGGTGTCATTAGTCATCTGATTGGCGGATGCTATCGGATGTGCTCGACAAGCCCCCACCCCCTTGCAATCCAACAGTGTATCTGTACTTCACTTCTGTTATACAAGCCTCAAGTATAGAAGAAAGAAGGCCACGCACGCCACACATTTTACTTGACCATTTTCCAAGTTCATTTCATTCCCGGGCGTGTATAAAATAATTTGACAAAGATTTCTCCATTAAAAAGTTGGTTTGTCACAATATTATCTCGAATTATGAAAAGTATCGAAGTCCGTTGTTGCCGTTGTATTAATTCCCTGTTTAAATGGTTAGATCGAAGATTTGTACACAAGTTCGGTTTAGACAAATTATTTTGTCGACTGTCCCAGAGGTATAAATTCTGGAAAGTAGCATTTAGAACCTTCCGTCTGTAACGAAATGTTCCGCGCTCCCGTGGATAAATCGGGACGTCAATCTTGCCGTGCTAGCTCATTACCATGCGAGAATGAAAGAGAGACCGTAAGACAACCAGCAAGTGAGTACTCGCTGGTTCGATGTACCCAAAGTCGGTGGTAGATCGTCACGTTTAGGTGCGTAACCGTAAAGTTAAGCGTTGCGCGCATCTTAGCCCGCGTCCGTGTGGGGTCCAGACGTTATCGCGACCGGACTCCTTTGAGTAGTCGCTGCGTAGCAGCCTAACAGCACACTTATTCTCAGATCGTATACGCCGAGTATCCCAGTATATCAGTCAAACCACTAAGTCTCTTTTCAATAGTTATATATGTATCTATCTATTTTAAATATGCATAAATACAATCGGCTCTATAAATTACTATAATTGAAATAGGAAGTAACGACCTAAGTTAATTCGAGAAAGCAGTAATTGTACACGGACTAAAGCGCGTCGGAATCGAATTTGAAGAATATTCGATTGAATTATAATATACGAAGGTGAAGGGGCTTTATCAAACACCTGCAACGTGGTGCAACGACCGATCGACAAGGCTTAAGGGAGGCCTTCATCGCATTTTCCTATTCGATCACTCAACGGATCTGCTCATAATCAAGAAGGAATACAGTCTTTGGCAAAAGGAAAAAGGGCCCACCGGACCGTTATTGATTCGTGGCATACGATCAACCGTCGATGCGAGCCTCGCAAACGTGCGTCACCCCCTCGCCTCCTACAACATCGAAGCGTCGTCGACGTGCAGCCAAGCGCCCGAAGATAAGTCTCCACTTTAGTAATCAATAATAATATTTCGAAAACGTAATTCGCGGAATATCAGTTGCGCGTCCTAATAAACTTAATAATATATATATATATATATATCTTTATCTCTATCTATATATTTCAATTTGAACTAATATCTCGTAGGATCTGTTAGATTTATGGCATTAAAGCTGTTATCAGTCGGGTCTATGAGTGCCAAGGTCGTCAGCCTGGGCACTTCATGTCAATTATTAGACTGTTAGTCATACTATCTCCAGATTCGTATTATAATTATGACCTATCCCTGGTAATGATGAAAATATCACTTGTACGATTTGTATCTCGATTTGTGATTATTATGAAGTTTATAGAAAATATTCACAGATATCTTGTGTGTGGATTTAGGCCTGCCAGAAATGTTATTGACAATGTCTACTTGTAATGCGAGCATGTATGCGTCTGAATAATGCCAATGTCTAGCTTGTACGGTTCCGAACTATAATCATGATGTTGTCGTACCTTCCAACGATGAAATGCTGTTATCCAATAATTCATATTGATTGAGGTTGAAATGGTAAATGTATAATATGAATAAATAAATATATGTGGTGTAAGTAGCCGTTATTAGTAATCCTTGGTATTTGCGTATGCGGCTATGTTTCGGCTATCTCCATAACAATTGGAGCAATGAAACTCATATTTTAACGTTTCGGTCCAACCTGCAGACCCTCTTCAGAAAATTTTATTGAACTGTGAATATTTAGTACATAATATGTCAGAAATTGAAAAAACACAGAGAAATTGATATTAATTAGATATTAAAACATATATCTTTCGAATGTAACAACAACAAACCTATGTCAGTAGTTCCATTTTTCCCCTTAGTCCTCAGAGACACTTAACATTTGTTTCACAAGATTTATCAATTTATTTAAACCTCTTTATTATGACTGATGTTTAATTGTCATTAAGTAAATGAGTAATATTTATGAAGTCAATTTCGAAGTGAAATGTTCACATAGTTGGTAGGCATATGTCAATCTGTTGGTCAATGTCCAAAAACCATAATATTAGAATCAATCAAGTTAATAGCATTCATGATAGAATTTTGTTTTTCTTATAAAAGATAATTACCATTCCTCGTCATAAATAATAAAATTTAAATATTAATCAAAGCATTGCAGTCAAACTTAAGTGAAATCTTTTTTGGTCAGGGTTAAATGTAACAGTAAATTTCTAGTGACTACATGTTCGTAGCTCACCAGACGAGAACTGACTCAGAAGTCTCGAAACATAGCCGCATACGCAAATACCAAGGAGTATAATATGAATTCCATAATTTGCACCGAACTTGTTATTCAGTCAAAGACGCGTTCAATACCAATGTGTTGATTACGGTTCGGAAATATAATCATTATATTGTCGTACATTCCAACGATGGAATACTGATGTCGAATAATTCCTGTGTATTTATTTTGAGATTGTGTACTTACCGGACGAATTCTATTACTTCGCCCGGAGCTTATTATAATCCGTACGTTTGTCGTACATTCCACAATGGAATGCTGAACCATAATAAATCATAAAATTGTCATACGTCTCAGGGCTTTAAGATGAAGCGTTTGAGGGGTCGTCTGATATTCTGTTTTTATCAACATTTTCTGGAAATTATAAATCAGCAAGAATCTGCATAATATATAATAATAATAATAATAATAATATATTATATATATATATATATTTCTCTATTAGTATTCATATTCTGTTTTTATGAAAATTTTCTGTTAATTATAAATCAGCAAGAATCTTCATGAGGTTTTCAATGAGTCAAGTAAAAAAGTGAAAACTTCTAAAGTAATATGTTTGTTCGAGTTTATAAATGAGAATTTTTGAGCTTTCGATGGGTAGAGATTTCATGGTAGATAAAATACATCGAACTCGAGTCGAGAACTAAATTCAAAAAATAAAATTAATTCAATACTGGAAAAATGTATACTATATATGTATATATATATATTATTAACCTCATGATAGTTTAGTTATATATATATTTATCTATGAGTATTCAGATGCTAGCTTGTTTTTTTTATATGCAAGTGATGATTACGATGTTTAGAAGACTACTTTAGAAGGCTCTGGACTGTAGTGACAGCAGCAAATGAATAACTATAATTGAAATAGTTAGTTAACTAAAATTATATTAAAAATTATTTCATCCCTGTCAGATTAATTTTTTAAACAAAAACTTCTTAAAATTAACTTTCTTTTCCCTATAGTTTTCTACTGGCAGGAGTTAAAAATAAATTGCTCCAGCATCTTTTATATTTTCTTACAAATAAAAACAGTTAGGCTCCCAATTTCATCTACAGACAGTATAGATTGTTATTAAGTATTGCAATAAAACTCAATAACAACCTCCAGAAATAGATAAATTTGAAGATGCCAAATTACCAAACAGGAAGTATATGGAATGAAAGCATAGTAGTCGCACATAATATTATAGTGACAATGGGTTACTGAGCATTAATTGCACACTTCAAAGTGGTGTGTACATTGATTCACTGTACGTAAAGGATCGTTTTTACTAAGTACTAAAAAAAAATTTCATTCATTATACAGTATTGTTGCACGTATTTCAATAACCATAAGTGAAATTTCACCAAATATCTATAGCATGATTAAAAAAACTGAAGTAACATTAGGTTAGGTTCGTAACCATGCACTACAGACAGTACAGTGCTGTACAATCCTCTTAAAACGAGCTTTCTTTTACAAAATAACAAAATACACGTCATGTCTCTTCATAAAAAATATATGTCACAAAATATCGAAGTAGGACGTATAAATGAAGCCGCTTACTCGTCGTTCTAATTGGCTTTCAATATCGTGGTCGGAATTTATTATGCGCACACTTCAAATTGTTCATGTGTAATCTAACCTAACAAATAACGCAGCATCACCCAATACAAAATAGCGACTGTGTAATAAAATAATAATATAGAAGAAAAGAATGTGACAAGCCCTCCACTAGAGTGTGTATTGGAGCTAGTACGAAGGTCGATCAATAAATAGTCGGCCTTACGCCATCTGTTGGTCGAGGAAAGAAATCAATAGCGACGTTTAGTAGTGCCATCCTTTACATGACTGTTGTTAAAATTTCAGCTTGCTGCGATGTTTAGTTTGCGTTTGACAGCCATCGAAAGACAAACAACTTTTGTGTTTTTACAAAAATGGAAAAAATTGAGTATCGTGCAGTGATTCGATTTTTGTTTTTCAAAAAGAAAACGAACAATGAAATCAAAGCGGAGCTAGACGAAGTTTATATGGACCTTGCACCTTCGTTATCAACCACTAAATATTGGACAGCTGAATTTAAACACGGTCCTACGAGCATTGTTGACGATGAACGTCCAGGTTGTCCAAATGAGATCGTCATACCAGAAACAATTGAAAAAGTCCACGATATGGTGTTAAATGATCGGAGACTAAAAGTGCGTGAGATTGCTGAGGCCACAGGCATATCATATGGCTCAGTGATTTCAACCCTGAGTGATCAGTTGGGTATGAAAAAGTTATCCACAAGTGCCGCGTTTGCTCACTGTCGACCATAAAAGAGAACGTGTAGCTGATTCAAAGGCGTGTTTGGCGATCTATAAGCGTGATCCTGTTGAGTTTTTGCGTCGTTACGTAACCGTGGACGAAAGATGGATCCATCACTATACACCAGAGACAAAGGAACAATCGAAACAATGGACTTCACCGACCGAACGTGCTGCGAAGAAGGCGAAGACGGTGCCACCGGCCGGTAAGGTCATGGCCACAGTTTTTTGGGATGCACGCGGCATAATCTACATCGATTACCTTCCACTGAAAAAAACGATTAATAGCGAATACTATGCAGCCGTACTCACCCGATTCAACGACGAATTGAAGAAAAAACGTCCACATTTGTCGAGGAAAAAAGTGCTCTTCCATCAAGACAATGCACGCGTTCACACGTGCCCAGTTGCCATGGCCAAAATTCATGAATTTAAATACGAATTGCTTTCGCATCCACCGTATTCTCCAGATTTAGCCCCCTCAGACTACTATCTGTTTCCAAACCTGAAAAAATGGCTTGGCGGAAAGAGATTTGGTTCTAGAGATGACCTCATCGCCGAAATAGAGACCTATTTTAAGGACCTTCCGAAATCGTATTATTCGGAGGGCATCAAAAAATTGGAAAATCGTTGGAATAAATGTATCGAGCTAAAAGGAGATTATGTTGAGAAATAAAAAGATTTTTGTCCAAAAAACGCGATTTTCTTTACCAAGCCGACTATTTACTGATCGACCCTCGTATTAATAAAACATAGATGTGAAGATATCTAATGGCGGCCATACATCTTTCGATATTTTCTTCCATTTCGATATACTCAAAACCACTTTACTGTAAATTTATTTTTCTCTACAAGTTTACGTATGATCTTAAGAAAATATGGCTGATGACTCAGTTGGGTAGAGTGAAGTACCCCCCGCCCTCCTTAAAGAGCTGATCTCACAATCAGTAAAACCCCGTCCAGATGGTCGGGAATTAAAAGACATAATTAACGTCGACAGAGAAGTATAGAAAGTCCTGCTTGTTAAAATGACATTTTACTGTAGTCCTCGAAATATGATGTGATGCATATTGGAGCAAAATACGGCTATACTATTTGTATTTATTAGGTGTATTTGATTATTTAATCTTTTTTACGTTTTTCGTTTACTTTATGATTTTTTTTCAGTTCTTTTAATATTTAAATTTAGTAAAATATACATGTTGTTTTATAACCGTCTGCCGATAACTTAATGATATCTTGCGACTTACAATTAGTATAAAAATACAAAACTTAATATTTAATTATCATTATATAGTAACTTAATCAAATAGAGGCTAAGATAGTAATGCAAGGTCATTGCTAACCGTTAACAAATACGATATTTTTGCAAAAGTCGGATGATAGCAATAACGATGAGGTGACAATACCTTCAAAGGACAACCCTCGTTACAAACCTCTTACAGTTTTATTCAACACCATATTTTTCTTTCTTTTATTGCGGGGTTATACCTACCTCATTATCATGCAAAACTTCTGATTTATTGATCTGATGAGTGATTTAACAAGTGCTGCATTGTTTAGCCGTTATCGTAATTATAAACCAACCTGATATG
Organism: Cylloceria caligata; assembly: GCA_963942595.1. Lineage (NCBI taxonomy): Eukaryota > Metazoa > Arthropoda > Insecta > Hymenoptera > Ichneumonidae > Cylloceria > Cylloceria caligata. The sequence goes on from OZ012709.1 coordinate 8,580,610, forward strand.
TCAGATACAAAACGTGTTTAAGCTTAAAGCAGGTAAGTCTTAATCGTACAGGTCGTACCCTCGATGTATAATTTATACATCATGAACCACATAATCTTTAGCGTCTTGGCACCGCTATGTGAAAACCACCGGTATATAAGACCACAGGTAGCGTAATAAAACGTGCAACTACTCGGCGCTCAGGTATAGGTCTAGTCAGGGCAGAAGATCGGCAGAGGTGATTGTATTTGCCCGACCGATTTACCATTCCATACCATTAACCTTTTGTCGCCGATGAATCTTCACAAACTTATAATAATGATGAAGTGCCCTACGTGTTGTCATTATAGATTATTATGTTTGGGTTTTATTTAGAAGGTAACGATTTAACTAGAAGCTTAACGACAATACTCGAGGTCTATCAAAATTCCTGTAACCTATTATTATTCATGATAATAACATTTCCTGCAAATTTTACCTCATTCGTAAAGTAACGAGTTCAAATTTATTCGGAAGTAGCGAATACGTTGGCTGGATAGCATTAATAGAACCAAAATTTGAATTGGCATAAATACATGTAAATTGTTTAATCTTTTATAGCATACTCTTATTCAGGAGCTATTTTTTTTATCCATGCTTTATCGTACAGAAAAAATCGCGGCGAAAAGCGAGGTTAGCTGACGCACTGGGCACGAGCGCCTACGATCTGACAGAACCCTGAGAGTGGTATCCATGGGTTGCAGGCTATCAGGGGATACTCGAGTAAAGTCCAGAAAGCACTTTCCTCTCTTCGAGAACTCTGACACAGCTGAGATCCTTTTTGAGTCATAACATGTTTCAAAACATATGCACAACAATGCACGCGTATTGTCAAGTGCATGTTCTTTTTAATTAAACTTGTTGGAAAAGTATGTATATGTGACATCATTCCATGACATCTCGGTTAAGGTTTGGCGATGATGTCTCTGATCTGCTCCGTCATTTTTTATATGAAAGTAATTGTCGAAGGATACATATCCAATGTTTGGATACAAAAAATATTTAAATCCTACATTATTTCAAATGAATCAAAATTCAGATAAATATTATGAAACAAATTGGAACTTGCAAATTGGTTCCTCGAGATTCCGCACGATGCTCAAAGTCCTCTATGAGAAATTGTCTTTCTTAATTTTGGCTTCCTCATAGAGGAAGCTTTGAGCATCGTGCGGAATCTCGAGGAACCAATTTGCAAGTTTCAATTTGTAGCTTATTTATATTGTAATTAGCCAAAAACAAAACGCTTTTTTCATAATATCAACTTCATAGCTTTTAATATTTCCGATAATTTCAGTAGAAAAACTGCTTCGATAAATGCTTTGGGGTCACATCTACTCAGCGGCCGAAAAAGGCGTGTTTTTGTGATTTTTTTTTTTGGAAAATGGTTGCAGATTTCAAACTTTTTTTTTCACAGTAAGGGGAATATCTTTGAGTATGTTTCATAATTTTTTTATTGGAAAAAATTCCTAAATGTAAATGATATCCGTCCGGACCGCTGTTGTGATTTTTCGGTAAAAAAATGTCGGTAAAAAAATCACTCCATTTTTCCTCGATATTAAAAAAAGTACGCATCGAAAAAAAAATCCTTCGATTAAAGACTAGATAATACTATACAAAAACTAAATTTATTTGTTTTTTTTATTTCAGATGATTGGTTGGGCAGTTACAGTGGTCACCGCGGAAGGCCTTTTTTGAACAGCGGTCCGGACGGATACACTATATCATTGACATTTAGGAATTTTTTCCAATAAAAAAATTATAAAACATACTCAAAGATATTCCCCTTACTGTGAAAAAAAAAAGTTCGAAACCTGCAACCATTTTCCAAAAAAGAAATCACAAAAACACGCCTTTTTTCGGCCGCTGAGTAGATGTGACCCCTTAAAGATCATAGGGTAAAATCATGAATATTTCTCGTAGTGTTAAAAAATTATTTATATATTTTGTAATTTTGTCTCACTTTCCAGAATTAATATTCCATACGACTGAAATGTGGCAATGTCACTATTTTGCGGGGTTTGCAGCCGTGTATGGCACGTAACCAAACTCAAGCTCGTAACTGACACTTATAATTCTGCAACCATTTTCCCTGTCTTGAATTGAATATGTTAGAAAGGTATTGCAGGTAACTTCAATAAGTCGATAAAAAATCTCAAGTACATTGTCCTGAGAACCATGTAATAGAATTAAAAAAGAAACATTTAATGCGCACACATATTTAGCGCTGAAGAAAAATATATTGGTGATGTCGATTTCGGTTCACTACACCGGGTTGCACTTGGTGTATCTATCGCACGAGAACAAGAGACTAACTCACAGACTAACTCCGCCGCTTATCTCTCTGGTTGACTTCGTGCGATAGATACACCGAGTACATCGTAATGTTAGTCAACCCGTCAACCAAAATCGATATAATACGTAGAAACGCAAAATGATGAAAATAATGTAATATTATGATGTTTTTCACGGTTAATATCTCTGTTATTTGACGGTCGAACTGTATTTTTTTCTTTCTAAATATTCACACAGGTTCATTTTATGTAAAAACGTTGTTTGCAAACGTGTATGTTGGTAAAATAATATTGAAAAGTGGGATTGATCATCTTTGTCAACGGCTTATCCATATAAACACATATTAAAATTACGATATCAAAACCGTTTATATTCGCTTCCGGACGGTCAACCTATGTGAAATTCATCTGCAATATACAGTGAAACCTGTACTACACATACAGTAGCGGACAAAAGTTTAAGACGATGAATTACAATTTGGTTCATAGATCTGTCATACAAGTACTAACGTTTCTTTCGGCTTCTTGTTTTTTTACAATACATGTGTACGTTTGACCTTCATAATGTAGAAGTCTCGGTCGTCAAATGTAAACAATATAGATTATATAATTTTTTTTTTCTTCCAACCATCTGTAAACAGCGGACATTAGTTTAAGACGATCTGTCGAACAAGATACCCGTAGTCGATCCACGCAATAATTTGATATATTAATACTGTAAATAGTTTGTGGTGTATCATCCAGTGTCTTAAGTTTAATTACGTACGAAAAGAGTATGGGTAGAGCCCGTAATTTGTCATCAACTGAACGAAAACTAATCGTGTCTCTACGGAAGCAAAATGAGACATTTTCTTCAATTGCAACTCAAATGAATCGATCAGAAACTTTTTGTAAGCAAGCGTGGTACAAGTTTGTGAAGACTGGGGACTATTGTGATCGACCAAAAAACGGTAGACCGCGGAAAACCACGCCAACGCTGGATCGTCGGATTCATCGATTAAGCGAGAGAGATCGTTTTCGTTTAGCAGTCGATATCAGAGCTGAAATATCCAGTAATAATAATGCACAAATTTGTGTAAGAACTGTCCGAAGACGATTAGACGAATTCAATTTGAAAGCACGAAAGCCACGGAAGAAGCCGATGCTCAGTAAAAAGAATAAAAAATTACGACTGCAATTTGCTAAGGCTCATCGGCATTGGACAAGTGAGGATTGGCAAAATGTGCTATTTTCGGACGAATCCAAATTCAACCGAATTTGTTCTGACGGGATACTGTATGTAAGACGTCGAATTGGCGAAGATTTAAATCCTCGATGTGTTTTACCGACAGTTAAGCATGGAGGTGGAAACGTAATGGTGTGGGCATGTTTTTCTCGCAATGGTCCTGGACCAATACGCCGAATTAATGGAATCATGGACCGTTTTCAATACTTGGATATATTGAAAAATACTATGTTACCGTATGCCTACGAAAATATGGGTGATAATTTTATTTATCAACAAGATAATGACCCAAAGCATACGGCTCGGGTAGTGAAAAGTTTTTTTCAAGATGAAAAAATCACTTTATTACCGTGGCCGTCGCAGTCGCCGGATTTAAATCCAATTGAAAACTTATGGTGTACCATAAAAAGAAGGGTTCAAAGAAATAAACCAAAAAATTTTGACGATTTGTACTCTTTGGTTGAAAAAACGTGGAATGAAACAACTGTGGACGACTGCAAAAAATTAATTGATTCAATGCCTCAAAGATGTGCTGATGTGATAAAAAATAATGGACTGTGGACAAAGTATTGAAGGGAGGAAAATATCTGTATATTTTCTACCAAAAAATATTTTTTTACGTATAGTCTTAAACTTTTGTCCCCGAAGATATCAAACAAATTTATGTTTTCTTTGCTTATTGTATCTAATGTTGTTACGCGCAAAATTGAATTTATGTAATAAATATATGAATTAATGATTAATTAGCTAATACAAAAAAAAATCCACTGAGTCAATTCTTTTCATAAAAAAATCAACGATTACTTTTTTTTTCCTCTCCGTCTTAAACTTTTGTCCGCTACTGTATGTTTTCTTCAAGCAAAAATATCGAATATCATCTAATACTCCAATCTCCTTACGATACGTGGCTCAATGGCACTAGGTGCGAAAGGAGTTGCGCTGGGTGCGTAAACATAGTATGGGATTTGCTCAGAGGACAGTATACAAGGGACGACTGATAGACACGATGCCGAGATCACGGTCTGACAAGTGTGAGTGAATTGGTACATGCATGCTGTTCGATGGGTGACAAATAAGTAAGCAGCGCCTGCAAGCTCTGATCAACGAGACCTCGTGGAGCGGACAGTCGGAGAACAGTCGAATATTCGGGGATTGTACTACACTCGGCTTGTCACGAAACATCGTCGAGTGTCGACTATTCCGTTACAGTATGTATGTATATTAATGCCACTAAGTGCAAATCATAAAGAAGTCATATACTTGGCAATACGTGCTTTGGATGTTTTCAGATTATTTCACAACTTTTTGTAATTATGACTCAGCACCACTCATGTGATTCTACTTTTCTCAAGTTTTTTATACATTGTGCTTTGGCGGGATTTTGGTACTTTTTACAAAGTTTATATTGACTCTGCATTCTATGGTGGGACCAAGGAGGACGAAGTTAATGAAACTGAATATTTCTTTATCATTAATATTTTTTTAACTACCAAGTGGATCGCTTTGCAAGTCTTAAAAAACTAAAGTGGACAATGAAGGTGGTAGCAGAATTAATTGAGGTATTCAGCATCGATATTTGTCTTGATACCGATTTATATTAAAATTCGACAAATTCAAATTGTCACAAAATCTAGACCCCTCAACCGATTCTCACCAAAATCTATACCAAATATTATTTAATGTTAGTCCATTTCTGTATCAAATTTAAGTCCGATAAATGGAAATATGCACGAGCTGGGGCGCAAACATACATTCTTCGATAAGCCCAAATCGTTAGAAAATCTAAAGCCCTCTCATTCTCACATAAATATCTCTCGAAGTAAAAGCGCGGATGAAAAACGGGACCTGGTAAATTTCTTCCTCGTTATTTTCTGTTTCTCAAAAACTCACCTCCATAAAAAACTATATTGACCAATTTTGGCTTCTTTATAGAGGAAGTTGTTTGATAGATAAAAAATAATGAGGAAGCCATGTCCAAGGATTTACTTCGCGTCGTTGTTTAAATGAACACTACATGTTCCATAGTTTTGTTAACATTAATAGAACAGCTAAGAATGATGATTCTTTATTGAATATTTTGCTAATTAATTAATCAATTAAGTGTTTTGTTAATTCTACTAAATGAGCACAGAATCAAGCTAAATTATTAGAAAATTGTGTGAAACCACATTTTTCGAAAAATTAGAAATTCCATAAAATTTGTACGCATACATCGATTTTCGCAAAATGTATCCTAGTAATCTTTTGACTCTATTAAAAATTCGTACGAACTTTCAGCTTGCTAGCTTGAGTGTTGCAGACTCGGGATATTTATAATCATTTTTCGTAAAAGTCGTAAAATTCAAAATTTCATAAAATTTAAACTTCTTTACCAATTACCGCCAAATTCTATACCGATTATTGTACGATATAAGTCTATTCGTATGAGCGATTTAGCCCGATACCTCGAAAATTGCACAAGCCAGAGCGTTACTAGATATTTTTAACAAGATTCAAAGCAACGTAAAATTTGATCAGTAAATGCAGTTGGACGAAAATCAGAAAAAATATCGGGGATAATGATGGGTTTACGGGCGCGGTGTTGAATTATTGAATTTTTTTATTTTACATGTCTAATACATAAACACCCACATACACATATCCGTCCGGATATTTTTTTTAAATGTGATTTTTAGAAGTTTTGAAACATTCTGAACATGATGCCATGAAAATCTCGAAATAGAAAATGTTCGTGAAAACTATCATACTTCTATGAAAAAAGTAAAAATTGACATAATGACAAAAAAATGTCTTTTTGGCACATTATTGGCTGTACCACTAGCATCTCTACCGAAAATCGACGCTACCACGATTTAATTCTGGAAAGTATTAAATGCGCAACTAAGTTCCCGCTGTTTTTTTTTTTTTTTATGAAAATGCAAATTTATTGTGAAAAAACGTTTACAAAAGAATCATTCAAAATATTGCCCATCGCTAGCGACAACTTTTTCCCATCTTTCTGGCAGAGCTCGAATACCGTCACGGTAGAAGTGTACGTCTTTTGAGGCTATCCACGAATCAAGCCATTTTGAGATGTCTTCATATGAGCTGAACTGCTGATTAGCCAGACCATGTGCCATCGAACGGAACAAGTAATAATCGGACGGCGCAATATCTGGGGAATATGGCGGGTGGGGTAGGACTTCCCATTTAAGCGTTTCTAAGTAGGTTTTAACGGGTTTGGCATCGTGAGGCCGAGCGTTGTCATGATGTAGAATCACTTTTTCGTGCCTCTGCTTATATTGGGGCCGCTTTTCGCTTCAATTGAGTTCGATACCATTTCCCAGTGATGGTTTCGTTCGGTTTCAACAGCTCATAATAAATAACACCGCTCTGGTCCCACCAAATACACAGCAAAATCTTCGCAGTGTGAATATTAGGCCGAGCCGACGACGTAGAAGCATGACCGGGCAGTCCCCATGATTTTGTTCTCTTTCGGTTGCTGTAATGAATCCATTTTTCATCACCCGTAACGATGCGATGAAGAAAACCCTTCTTTTTTTGCCGCTGGAGCAGTTGTTCACAGGCGAAAAAACGACGCTCAACGTCTCTTGGCTTCAAATCATAAGGAACCCAAGTTCCTTGTTTTTGAATCATTCCCAACGCATACAATCGCTTGGAAATGGCATGGCGGGTAACTCCTAATGTTGAAGCAAGCTCTTTTTGCGTTTGGCACGGATCCTCATCGAGCAATGCCTCCAATTCAGCGTCTTCGAAGGTTTTTGGCCTTCCTTCACGCGAACGGTCGTCAACATCAAAATCACCGTCTTTGAAGCGACGGCACCAATCACGGCATGTTGTTTCACTTAGAGCAGCATCTCCGTAAACTTTTTGGAGTTCTCGATGCGCTTCAGCCGCCGTTTTCTTCGAATGAAAGAAGAAAAGCAACACTTCCCGCAAATGACGATTATTTGGCACAAAATCAGACATTTTCACACAACCAAAAGTATATGACGCAAAAAAAAATCACTAATGTGTCAAAGCGGTTTGTTTACCATATGTCTAAGCTTGGTTCATGACGTTTTAGTTATGTCCCAATCGACCAGCACTTACTACTGGAGCCATCTCTTGAAAAACAGCGGGAACTTAGTTGCGCACCGAATATTTTTACGACATTGCAACTCAAATATATTACAACACTGACAGATGAAAACCCTATCACGAAATAACTCTCGCTTTCTTCGATTAGAATTTTCACCATCATCAACGACGTAGAATTATAATCTGGTAGTATTGTGTTATAATAAAGTCCTAATGTAGGAGAGATCCTTTTCGGAAATAATTAATGGTAAAGTTATAAATATGCCTTTTTCCGACAAAACATTTTTTTGCATTACAAAAAAATCCTATCGTTCCTATTGCGTATATTAGTAAAAAAAAAGACAAATATTATGAAGTGAAAAAATTATAAGAATTTTTATTCGGAAAACACTTTATTCCTTATCTCACACCACACTTCACGATAAACATGGCAGACAGCTCGAAGACGTTGAATCATATGTGTTGTGAGGCCGCAGATAAAAATTCGGATGTCAGGCGTGCGGTCAGGGGCCGGATAAACGCAGTGGTGGTTTCCTATCGCTTATGTCGGCTCTCTCGGACAATTTATTTCGGTCTGTATCGTTCGTGAGGATTCATAAAGAGTGCTCACTCTACATTAATATACAGATTAATTTGCACCGTCCTCTAGTAAGAATGGCGATCTTTTCCAGTAGTAGCAATATCTCAGAATCATTGTGTATTTTTCTTGTGACTATGATGAGTTTGCATCTCAAACAAGTCATAGCGATGATGGACGACGGATCATATTCGAGTGAGAGTCATTTTGGAGAAACCGAAGAATCGTTGAGAAATAAATTGAACGTATCCGCAACCTGGGCGAGTCATGTCTATGTTCCTCGGAATTATCATCACTTACAGACACACCATCGTGAGAAAATACCGCCGAACATCTATCTCGCAATTGATGCAAAGCACTTCGACTTGCCAATGGATTTTCCGAAGATTCGTCATCGATCGATTCAGCAGACGCTAAATGATATTGCTAATTTAATGTCTAAAGACGAGATACGCTTTCCTCGAATCGATGAACCGATCAACGAGAAACCATCATTAACACTACCTAGTAGATACTCTTATGTGGCCCGACAGTTTTATCAATACATCTGGGAAAAGCGTAATAATAAAAAAGGCGTTCGAGAGACTATCGAGAATAATGAAAATTCGGGAAAATCTCAGAGGTCCGAGGAGATCATGTGGGGCAATGTTGATAATTCTAATAAAGATGATAATAATGATAAGGATGGAGCTGATGGTCCTGTGGATGTTTTTACAACAGTATCACCAAGCGATGATCCAAAACGTCCGCATATCTCCTGGAGAAATATAATCGGTGCACCGTCCAGCGGTTGCCCACCTGGTCAACGTAAGGACAGCAACCGTCGATGTAGAACAGCCCTGTAAGTCATTCTTTCAATTACTTTAACGCGATATCATAATCCTAGGGGAAACATCTAGGTAGAATTTTTATTTAGAATAAAGTATGTAGAATCCTGTGGTGGTTTGAAATCCCTCAAAAACACAATGTGTAAAAAAACTCGAAACAAGTACATTCACGTGATTGGTCACACCCTATATTTACACGAAGTTGTGAAAACATCCGAAGCACGTAATGTTAAGTACATGTGCTTATCAATTACACTTAGCGGAAATTTATGTATGTATTAATACTACATATTATAAAGAAAAATCCACAACTAATAACTAAAATAAAAGATAAAGATTTCAATAATTTAGACGCTTAGAACGAATATAAAAATATCCAACTTGAAATATTCAGTGTAGTACTTGGCGAGTTAATATGGCAACATGAATATTGGGCAAAGAAACGCTGATATACATTTCATGAACTCACCAAGTAGTGCAGTCAAAATTTGTATTTATAATTTTAAAAAATTTGTTATAAGTTTTTTTAGTTCAATTTTTATCGTGTTAAGGGGGAAAAGGGTCTGAGATACAAAAAAGCATATTTTGTGATTTTTTTTCAGAGTACCTTATTTATTAATATAAAAAAATTTTTTTACATTATTAAGCATTATTCTAAGAATATGCTGCTAAATTTTCATTTAAAAATATTGAAAAATAAGCCAGTGGTAGTGGTGAGAACCTAGTCACCTCAAAAAAAAGTTTCCATGCAACAGTCGGGGTAACTCATGATTGCTGCATCTGAAATTAAAAAACCAAAAAGATTTCTTTAGTACATAAGTTTATCTTGGATTTAAACCAAGGAATTAACAAAATGTTCATTTTTTAATTTTTGGTAAAGGTGCAATCAAAAAACTCTGATTTTTACAAAAAATTGCTCTTTTTGTTTAATTAAAAAATAAGTTGTAATTGAAAAAAAATCCTTCGTTCAGAACCGAGTATTTAGTATATAAAAGAAGTGTGCAAAGCTTAGGCGAAATCGGTCCAAAGGTTTTTGAGAAATTTTAACTTTTTTTTTAAGTTGGTAGTCAAAATTTCTCGAAAACCTTTGGACCGATTTCGCTTAAGCTTTGCACACTTCTTTTATATACTAAATACTCGTTTCTGAACGAAGGATTTTTTTTTTCAATTACAACTTATTTTTTAATTAAACAAAAAAAGAACAATTTTTGGCAAAAATCAGAGTTTTTTGATTGCACCTTTACCGAGAATTCAAAAATGAATATTTTGTTAATTCCTTCGTTCAAATCCAAGATAAACTTATGTACTAAAGAAATCTTTCTGGTTTTTTAATTTCAGATGAAGCAATCATGAGTTATCCTGACTACCGTATGGAAACTTTTTTTTGAGGTGACTCGGTTCTCGCCAGTACCACTGGCTTATTTTTCAATATTTAAAAATGAAAATTTAGCAGAATATTCTTAGAATAATGCTTAAAAATGTAAAAAAAATAATAAATATTAATAAATAAGGTACTCTGAAAAAAAAACCACAAAAATATACTTTTTTTTTGTATCTCAGACCCTTTTCCCCCCTTAAGGTAGGTCTGCTGGTACGCTGAAGCCCTAGAGACTATATTAATCAATCACACGTGTATGTTAAATGTTGTAATAACAAGCACGAATAATTGGGAGCTTTCACTGTGGCGTGTCCGAATTGTCGAACATATAATAATTAATGTTGATTTATGTCTGTTAAAGTTATGATTATCATTAGATCGACAAACTAGTCAGCAACATGTGGTAACATGACAACGTCGTAACACGCGTCGTATACGAAGTACGGCTGCGCAATCCGCAAAACGCGATTGCCCGATTACTGGCGCGGCATTTTGAAAACTACGCATCGGATTAAAAAAAGTTCGGAATAAAATTTGTTCTCCTAAAAGGGGGTCATCCAATGATACCAAAGTCGATCCCTCAACCCTACTTCCTGGGGTGGGGGTGGGGGCAACTTTGAAATCGTAAATGGGAACCCCTATTTTTTATTACAGATTCGAATTCCCCATAAAAAAATAAGTAACTTTTATCTAAAACATTTTTTTTCGATTCGTGATAGATGGCGCTGTAATCGCAAGAAACCTAATTTTTTGCGAATATCTCGAGAAATTACACATCGGATCGAAAAAAGAAAAAAGACATGTTTCATTTTTCAAAAAGCTATTCAGCGATACGAAACTCGATCCACCCTCCCCCCATCCCTACCCCATTGTGGTGAAAATGGAAGTTGCTTCAAAATCGTGATTGGAAAACCCTATTTCTTTCCTGGTTTTCCATGACAAAATCCATTGATTTGACTTTATTGTTGATATGAAATTTTCTCACACATGGCGCTGCAATCGAAAGCATGTATTCGTTTATCAATAAGTTAACGACTACTTTTAGCGTTACCCAGGAATAACGACGTGGACGTAGTAGTTTTTGTTCCCATCGGGGTGCTTGTTTTAGGTGAGTCTCCTTGCCTCTCACCATCGGGGTTCTTGTTTTATGTGAGTCCCCTTGCCTCTCACCATCGGGGTGCTTGTTTTAGGTGAGTCCCCTTGCCTCTCACCATCGGGGTGCTTGTTTTAGGTGAAATATTCGCAAATATCAGGTTTCTTGCGATTACAGCGCCATCTATCACGAATCGAAAAAAAAATGTTTCAGATAAAAGTTACTTATTTTTTTATGGGGAATCCGAATCTGCAATAAAAAATAGGGGTTCCTATTTACGATTTCAAAGTTGCTCCCACCCCCACCCCAGGGGGTAGGGGTGAGGGGTCGACTTGGGTATCATTGGATGACCCCCTTTCAGGCGAACAAATTTTATTGAGAACTTTTTTTCATCCGATGTGTAGTTTTCGAAATATTTCAATGTCTTCAGATAAATCGGCCACCCTGTATATTTGGAAATAATATATTTGGAAAATACAATAAGTATATCGTTTAATTAGAAATTTTATGACCCGGATATATACGAATTATTATAATAAATTCCAATCATTGAGTCCCGACTACAAAATAAGGGTTGTTAGGCATTTTTATGTACCTATTTATTATTCTCTGGAAGTTTTTGTGCTTACACACGGTTCATTAGTATGATACAGGGTGTCCGCCGGGAAGGTATACTACTTTGTTTGGCCGCCATTTTGGTAAACGTTAGTCTTGATAGTTCATATTTGGCAGTCGTGAAGTAGACACGTGGCAAATTTATTATGGAAAAATATTCGATAAACCAACGTGTTTTAATCGTTAAAACATTTTATCAAAATCAATCATCGATTACTGTGACGATGAGAAAGTTACGTGAAAAAATCATAATGAGTGACGAGGCACATTTTCATTTAAATGGATATGTGAATAAACAGAATAGTCGGTTCTGGGCAATGGAAAACCCTCAAATTATTCATCAGTCACCTTTACATCCATTAAAAGTGACAGTCTGGTGTGCAATTTGGTCAGGAGGAATCATTGGACCTTACTTCTTTGAAAATCAAAACGGCGTAACGGTAACTGTGAATGGGGAGCGATATCGTGATATGATTGAAAACTTTTTAACGCCACAACTGCATGCTTTGGGCTTGATTAACATGTGGTATCAACAAGACGGTGCCACATCGCATACAGCCAGGATTACAATGGAATTACTGCGAGACCTCTTTCCACAACAAGTTATTTCAAAAAATGGTGATGTTGATTGGCCTCCACGGTCGCCTGATTTGACTGCTCCGGACTTCTTTTTGTGGGGATATCTAAAAAGCAAGGCTTATGCAAACAAACCAGAAACGCTTGAGCAACTCAAACAAAATATTCGTGATGAAATTAATGAAATACCGCGTGAAATGTGTGAGAATGTAATGAAAAATGTGCTCAAAAGGGCTCGCATTTGTGAGGCTAACAGAGGCGGACATTTATCTGATATTGTATTCCATACATAATTGCCGACATTAAATAAAACATTTATCAATATAAGATCCATTCTCTTTCATTTAATCAAAAAATATAAACAAACAAAGTAGTATACCTTCCCGGCGGACACCCTATATATGTATAGCGTGGTTCAGCCTGGCGTCTGTTACAACGCGCTGTTGCCAAAATTCCGCGATATTTTTATACTGTAACGTGTACGTCAATCTGATCCAGCCCCATGTTTGTTAACGTGAAATAACTCCTCCAAATGTCCCGCGATTTCCTCCCTTTTTTAACAGGAAATATCCGTAATGTCTAACGAACAGGTGATGCATTTTCTATTTTATTAATCTCGTTCCGAAGTATACAAGTAATTGACCTGAAGTCGCGACTGGATCTTTCTGTCATAAGATCCCACAATAAAATGTCGATTTTGGACAATTTATTTCTCTTTCCAATAGCCCGTGAGTATATAAAAATTGAATATATAAAAAATTGAGGTACCACCGTTCAAAACGCTTTCACGGCAAAACTACTTAATAGATTTGCATTTTTATTTATAATATATAGTGGTAATGTTTACGCAAATATGCACCAAGTATAATTAATAAGGTCCGCGCTTGGGATGTTTTCAGTTTATTGCACAACTTATTGTAAATATAGAAAGAACAGTTATGAAAAATCCTAACGGAGAAAAAATTTGAAAACTATATGGATTATTCAACTAATAGACCATTGAAAACTAGTAATTATTCATCACTGCTAAATTGACGGACTATTGGAATAAAACTACGCTATTCGAAATTACTATAGGCTATTCGGAATAACTATATACAATAGTATACTATTGAAGTTTTACGGAATATTTTCATCCTTCTTCTTTTGAAATTTATTATTAATTACCTGATTTACCCGGCGTTGCCCGGGTACACAAACGAATAGATAAGACCTAAGCAAGGTCACTCGATATATCTCACACCTTAACACCCTGACAAAACACCCTTTATCATACCACTAAAAATAATGTGGCTTTTAATAACATTTTTTAAATTCAATTTAGCTGTTATTCCCCGTATCATGTGGCACTCGGGCAACGCCGGGTAAATCAGCTAGTATTGGTATAAAGTTTGGCTGAAATCGGCCAACGTGTGTAGCTTTGTATAAAGGACATACATACAAACATTCATTTATATATATATAGATTTCAAGAAGTATCATTTACAGCGGGTCGTTATGCAGTGATATTAACAATCTTATTTTATGAATTGTAGCGATCCTCTCAACTGCGAGAAACTTTCTTCTCACTAATCGGGTTTTACAGGGCAAATTATGAATATATCAGTGTGCTGGAATTCGTGTGCTAGATTAAATACTGAGGGCGTTGAGGAAAAAAGTTAAATTCCACAAACCTGATTTTTATCCCATCATTGATTATAGAATTATGAGCAAGGATATCTGAATTGTAGAACTTCAAAGAGTAGTTATGGCTACTTAGGAGATTCGATGCGAAACAGAAATAAATGTTTATTTTTTGTTAATCCATCAAAGGGATGGAGTCATAAGCTCGAATTATTATTGCTACGCGAGTCTCAGGTCGAGCAGCAATTATTACTACTCGAGTCTCAGGTTGAGCAGCAATAATAATTCCCTTGAGCAAATTATACTTTTCACATGAGAAGCAATATGAAAGATTCTAGGAAAGAAGTTAAATTCTGTACAAGTAGTGATTTTATTTGATGCAATTTGAATTTTCTCGAATTATGCGGGAAAATCTTATATCATGCCAGATGTGAAATCGTATTTCTTACACCCCAGTGGGTTTATAATATTTGTATTCCTCAGTGAAACATACGCGGATATTTATATTTCATCATCAAATTTTGTTACTTTTATTTAGAGAAATGTTTTATTTTGTTGAACAAAACGGAAGATTGGACGTTGTAAGGTAAAGAATAATTAAGAATTATTTTTGCATAACTGGAATTTTATTTCTAATTATTGGCAACGTAATATTCATAATTAGACAGTCGCGTGAGTTGATCTATCTTGAGGATTATGTAAACGAGAAGAACGCGACGATCTATCTATCTCCTATCCAGATGCTTCGTACTAATTTGTTATTAAAAACTGAATAATTATTAAGAGTTTATTTCCTTCTTATGATACTGTATCGTGCAAGTTGACCCCCTTAGAGAGTGAGAGCATAACGAATTTCAATAAATTGAGTAATTTTGAAAACTTCCGACTGAAAAAAATTATAATGAACAGAAATTTGACTATAAAAAGTTTTCGCATGAAAATTAATCTAAAAAGGATTAAAGCCTTTCTGATATAATTTTAGTTAACTTATTATTCAAATGATAATAATTTATGTATTCTCCGTCTCTCGGATGTGATGACTTTTTCCGCGTTAGCAAACGTTCATATCGCAAATGATTTTTCGTTTAAATCAGTTTCTACACGCTAGAATGTCTGTTGACATGTAAAAGACGATTACGATGTTCGGGAGACGTCTTTCGACTGTAGTGATAGTAGTAAAAGAATTATTATTATTTAAATATTACTTGATACATTTTTAATTAATTTTTATTTCATACTTTTTTAAGCTAATTAAATGTGACTTTCTACAGCATTTGTATATTTGCTATATTTTTTCAAACAAAAATAGCTAGGCTTACAATCTTTATCCAAGCAATTGGGATCATTATTCAGCGATACAATAGGACTCAACAACAACCTCCAGAATTATCGAAATTGGGTTCATAACTGCTGCAACAACATTATTATTCCAAGTAGTTTATCAATCTCACAATTCTTAACTAAATAGAATGGGTAAGATCACATTTTTTCTACTAGCAAATGCAACATCTGTATATTCTGTATACTGTTTATATGTTGCATGATTGAAATTTAATCAGACATTTAATTGCCTAAGACCTATTAATCATTGTGGTGTACAAATACTGTATATATTGAAACGATTACACTCTTGCTGATAAGATTAATGAGACTTTATCCATGCGTCGCAGCTCAAAAGGATTAGAATATTTTAGATTTGCTTACTACAAAAAATATAGTATGAGAGAATCACGATTTTTTCAATTCCGCATAGGTGTTGATCAGCAACGTTTTAGTTTACAGTATGTCCTACTCTATATACAGATGAAGAAGAGTAAATCTGTATTGTTATGCAGTACGCAGGTACCGTAATTAATTGGTAGTTGCTTAGTATTTATAATCTTTTTTATGCTCATTAAAATTGCTTGTCATAGATTTCATTTTAATATCATAACTAATATTCTATTATGTGTAAAAGCAATCTGTGTAGATAGTGAAGGCAAATTTATAAAAATGACAAACACATTTTGTATACAAATATGTGCATATGTTTGCAGATGCCAAATTGCAAAACAGAGAGTTTATCGATAAATAACACAGTGACGGTATAGAATTTGAAACTGACAGTAGGCTGCGCAATATTATGAATCACACACTCCAGAGTGACGTACACATTAATTTACTGTAGGTGGAAGAATATTTTTATTAACATTCCATCTTTATTTATGTATTGTTAATAATGTTTGCAGATACAATGTGGTTATTAATTAGTAATCGTCAAGCGATACACAAGATGTGTATTTTCCACTTCTGCGAATTTCTTTTGTATAAATTCTTCTTGTTTTCGTTGATATAATGTTAAGGTATGACAGGTATATAGTAAGACTATATACTCAGGAATATTGTATTGGTATACACTTCAAAGTTAAAAAAATGACGAGAAACGGAAGACTTCAAGGAAGCTTTCACGAATACTACAAAGTATGCATAGATCTTTTACCTACATATGTAAAAAGAGAAATAGAGAACGACAATGCTGCATGTAAAACGAACGATACACATGTAATCTGAGAAAAGCGCGCAAGTAGAAGAAAACTGCACAAATCGTATACGATACATATTCACACCAATGAAACACAATACATTAATTTCGGTTCAACAACAAAATTTTGCACTCACGACTTTGTTTGTACTGTGACGACCAACGGTCCGGGCACACCGATAGACTGCTACCGAGTGTAAGGGCACGAGACTCAGTACCGTACACCAGCAGGGATAGAAAGAAATAGGTGAGGCAGCGGTCTAAATCAAAGAAATGCGGCAACTTGTTTGTCACACCCGGCGATTTGAGGAATGTCGCGAAGCTACAGGTCAAAGGCCGCAGGCGGGCGATTTTCATAAAGGTGAGCCAAGACGAAACGGTCCCACGGAAGTGCGCAAGCAACAAAAAAATATGAAAGATAGGCAAGGAGAATCTCCGAAATTATGAGAATTATTAATATTGTTAAAGAGAATATCTCTTTATGTACGACGTTCGAGTATTATTCGTGAGTGTAAGCAGTACCGTCTACGAAGGAAGTAACGGCATTGATATAGCTCTGCGAGCTATGTTAGAGCGTAAGAGAAGAATAAATATCTTCGTGTTTAGAGTGAGAAGATACTCCGGAAACATTAACTGTCTCGCTCGACAATAGCAAGGCAGAGAGGTGTGTTGATCACTCGGCGAGCAGGACAATTTACCTCAATATCTCAGCTGTAATTCGCGAGACCACTGTAACGATCAGACTACAGAAAAATCGATGTGGTTTATTCACCTACAAAAATACATCAATGTGAAACGTACCAATGACAGAAAAATGTATGGCCTATGCATCAGCTATCTTATATGTGGCTAATTAATTCTGAAAGTCCCTGAAAACATCAATATAAGAAATGAAACCGTCGAGCGACGTAAGCCTGCCGCGCACGGGGGGGGGGGGGGGGTCGCGATCGTGCGAACATTGCCGGAACGGTAGAAGTGAGCTCAAACGAGAAAGAAGGGGTAGACAGCGGGTCACCGAACAAGAATCTATGCCTGCGCACACGATTATAGAGTGTACAAGAGCCCGGGATAAAGAAAACTTGTAGAGTGAGTAAATGCTAAAGGTCTCAGAGGAGCAATTGAAGAGGAGTCGCTGCGTCTGACGAGATATTTTCATGAGCCTGAACCGGAATTTGAATGCTTTCTTTATGAATAAACCCTTCATGCCCTTCAATCCTTTTTCCTTCTACAGAAGTCTAAATTAATTTCCTCCCTGTTCGAGTTCGGACCCAAGACTCTCTAGGAAAATAAATTTTATGATACCGAGTAAATACCGTTACAATACACAATTGTTGTACGTATTGCATTACCATTAAGCTAAATTCTACTAATTGTAAGTACCGATACAATAAAAAAACGAAAATGAAGTTTTTAAGTTTGAAGATTTCTAATTGCAAAGCAGAGAGATACAGGAGAAAGTCAAGGTGGTCGCAGAGAATTGGGAAGTGATAATAGGCTATGTAACATGGATCGCACGCTCTACAGTGGTGTGTAGATTAATTCACTATGAAATATTATATTTTGACTAATGTTTTAATTTTATTTCATTACTTTTATAATATATGCAGATGCAATGTGGCTATTTGTTAGTAATCGTCAAGCGACACACAAAAGGATGTAACAAAATGTGTTACACCACCTTTTGCCCGCGACATTGTCCGCGTGGGCTCTATATCTGTCCTAAATTTCATTTAAATACGTTCAGTTGTTTCGGCGTGATTCAGTAACAAACATCCAAAATATCCATCTATATATATAAAAATATTGTTATCAAAAGTGAAGGCAATGACTAATATTATGACCGGAAAATATTCCAAACAGTATTAAAGTTGACTCTTTCGAAATTGTGAATTCAATTTTTAGTTACTTACTTAGTAAAGGGTGGTTAAATTGTAAGGGCCGATGTTGAATGTGAACCACACCTAAACGTCAAGTTTTTTTCTGCATTTCATTTGACATTTCTCAATTTCAGACTAACTCAATTTGAACCATGGAAAGATACACAATCGAGCAACGCGTTAAAGTTATTCAGGCTTATTATTAAAATGGGCGTTCAAAACAAAATGCATATCGTGCACTTCGTGATTTTTTCGGTCAATTTAATCGTCCAAATGTGCGTACAATCGGAAAAATCGTGCAAAAATTTGAGCAAACCGGGTCTGTAGGAGATATTAAAACACCAGTGCATGCTCGTACAGCTCGTACTGCAGAAAATATTGCTGCTGTTCGCGATAGTGTGGCTGAAAAGCCGTCCACCTCAACTCGTCGTCGTGCCCAACAATTGCACCTCTCACGCTCGTCGTTGATGAACATTATGCGTAAAGACTTGCATTTACACGCTTATAAGGTGCAATTGACTCAAGAACTAAAGCCTCTTGACCATTCCAAACGTCGTCAATGGTCAGAATGGTGGCAAGAAATGGCAACAGTGGATGATCAATTTTCGAAGAAAATCATCTTCAGTGATGAGGCACATTTTCACCTCAGTGGATTCGTCAATAAGCAGAATTGCCGCATTTGGGCGAATCATAATCCAAGAATGATTGTCGAAAAACCAAGAGTGACTGTTTGGTGCGGTTTATGGGCTGGCGGCATCATCGGGCCGTATTTTTTCCAAAATGTGGCAGGTCAGGCAGTTACTGTGAATCGTGTTCGCTATTGTGAGATGATAACGAACTTTTTATGGCCCGAATTGGAAGATATGGATGTGGGCGATATGTGGTTTCAACAGGACGGTGCCACTTGCCACACAGCTAACGAAACAATGGCTCTTTTGCGCGACAAATTCAATGGCCGTGTTATCTCACGTGGTGGCGATGTCAATTGGCCGCCAAGATCATGTGATTTGACACCGTTGGACTTCTTTCTTTGGGGTTATTTGAAAGAAAAGGTGTACGTCGATAAGCCAGCAACAATTCAAGAGCTAAAGGATGAGATAATTCGGCACATTAACGGCATAGAACCTCAATTATGCCTAAGCGTCATCGAAAATTTGGACCATCGGATGGAGGTGTGCCGCCGAGGTCGCGGCGGCCATTTGGCCGATATTTTGTTCCATACAAAATTGAACCATACCATATTATCATAATAAAAAGAATTGACAATAATTTCCTAAATAATTTGTGTTTTATTCAAAATCAACATCGGTCCTTAAAATTTAACCACCCTTTATATATATCGAAAAATTTGAAATCGATAAAAATAAGGATTAGAGGATAAATGAAGATCATTTGAGTGGGTAGAGTGTGAATTATTCCCTTCTTGTTGCAACCCCCAGCCCATGACTCGTGGATAGAATGATCGCTACCGAATTGCAGGAAAAAGGTGAGTCGTGTTTTAGTAATTAGCAGTGAATACTGTAGATTGTCCCGTGCGAAAAGTATCTCGAACATAATAGCAAATTAATTTGACGTAAAATACCACCCGCCCCCTTGTAGAGAAATAAAGAAGTTACTCTCTATTTTCCAGTAGGAAAAGACGTGAGTGGTGTTGGCATGAATTTGAGACCAATATTCTAGCCGATCTGGTGCAAACAGTATTTATCGTAATTATCAGAAGGTTACCTTAACGTAATACCCCCACCCCCCGGTTTTATAGAGAAACACCATCGTATTTCGAGCCTACTTCTGGTCTTTTATTTGGCATTTCTTTTCCGTTATTTTGCGCTATTGTTTGAGTTTTCATATTGCGTTACATATTAAAATGTATGTAACATTATATTCTCGCCTTGCTATTTTGCATTATATTTTAAGCTGGTATTTAGCATTGTATTTCCGCCCTGCTGTATGCGTTTTTATTTGAACTTTTTTTTGTACTTTTTGTTAGAGCTTTTATCTTGGGTTATAATTCGAGCGTTATGTTGCATTTTTATTTTGCTTTATTAATTGCGTTTATCGCGGCGCTGCCTGCATAAAATGAAATATATTTATCTTTTTCCTTCTTTTTGCTATTTGCTCTTCTTATTTACTGTAACCCATAGCCAAGATCAACAGTGAAAGGTTTCTCATGTATGTATGTAACGGACCAACCGTCAAACTGAGTACAACAGCCTTATTATTTATCGAATTAATGTGCCGCCTTTTACTATTTTTTTTTGTTGACCCGGACTCCCTTCTTTAACTACGAGAATCGGTCACAAGGTTTATAATTCACTTTTACGCACTTATTTTCAATGAAATTCCTTTAAATCTCACAAATTTAAAGTTTGTGTCGATGCACAATTGTTAGAGGTATATATAGTAAAAGAATATAAATAGAAAATAGAAAATCATATAAAAGACGGGTACATCAAATATAAACCGCTGAAAACACAAAGACTTGTAAGTATTAATATTGTACAGAATTACTATCATAGTTTTTTTAAATGTATTGAAATTTAACCTATCTATTTAAATGCAGTGAAATTGAGAACGATAATGCTATTTGCTGTAAAAAAAAAGTAACGCTACAACCTTCATTTATGTAATTAATAGTCCTCAAGTGGCCAATCAAAGAAAGCTACATAAATAATATGTAATATATATTCATACCAATGAATCACAACACAATATTTTTGGTTCACCAGAATAAAACTATGCAGTCGTTATAGGTACACACCAATGCTATATCGCACCGACAAAGGCAACTAACCAAAATCTCAGGTTACGGTGCGACATCATCAGAATTGCTGTGACAAGCGACTCCGACGTTAAGTTAGGCATACACACGTACATAGTAGTAATGGATGCGATATTTGTGAGCAGATATATTTAACGATTTTTTCAAAAATATTTATCTCCGCGAAGACGATACCCGAAAATGCATCGGACTGAGCCGATCCTCGAGACGATGAAAGCACGGTGCCATAAGCTGTTAAGAGTGGTTTTGCCGTCTTCACAAACACTGATCACGAAGATTCCAGTTGAGATTTTCTGCCGGGCAGTCGGGAGTTAAAAAGAACCCATATATATTACAAATAAATTAGTTTTTTAGGCACTCACTCCCTTAGATTAGGGCCTACTTTTATTGCATTCCTTAATGTGTCTCGTCGATTGTCCCTCCGCAGTGATATCTCAGGAACTATAGAACCGATTTGATAACCGATAAACTCATAATCTATGGAGTTTAAATCCATTTGGGATGATCACTTGTCAAATTTGGAATTCCTAGAAAAAAACAGTGATTTATAGCTAAAATTACCACTTTTGTGTCCGTACGGAGTCAGAACAGGCTGACACAGTTTTAATAATTTCTGATAGCTAGAGATTTACAAACGAATGAAAATAAGGAAATTTTTTGTTATTGCAATTTCATGAAAACACGTGATGGAAATTTTTCTATAATCTCACATTTTCTTCCTTTCAATATGACAAAAATATTCCTGAAGTGAATCACTAGCCAAACAATTTTAAGTGTGGTTTATTACAAAAAAATATTTAATAAGAAAATGCAAATAAGAAAAAACGATTATGATAATACGATAAATATATTCAAGTCAAAATATTCACAAGACGTATGTTCCGTTAAACGGTTTGTTTAAACAATATGAGCAATCACCACTTCACAACACAGTATTCACAAAATAAAATATTATATTTTACGGTCAAGCAGCAACCGTCGAATAGAAACATAAACATTAAACCGTCGGTAGTAAGGACATGAAACGCATACTAATTGTATTGGTCTAAATTCACTGAAAAATGTAAATATCACCTCAATGCGAGAAAAAGAGGAACGAAATAAAACAAAATTTAGTTTTTGTTTATTATCTTCCAGATCGTTTCTATTCCTATGTAATTAATCTCGTTATACAATCCATACGTTTTATTTTTTAAAAGTTGTATCCATGTTCACCAAGTATAATACATATTCATCAATAAAACTTGAAATTATTAGAATTTCATGTCCAAGCTGTAAAACACCACAGAAACATAACATTAGAAACATAGACTCGCAACATAAACCGTGACATACAATCCCGTGAGTGCCATTTAAAATGTTCCAATGGGACCTTTTACTATTTTATTCTGGAATTTCTCATTTAAATGAACCACCCTTGAGATATTGTCAAAATCATTTTTTTTCTATGTTGGTACATCTGTCAGTTGTTTACATGTCACTTTTAAGCGCAATTTGTCAGATAGTTTGTGCGTAATAGCTTTGTGAACAAGTTTTTGTTTGATGTACTCTGCGAATGTCGCTATGTCGAATTACGTTGCCTAAAGAGTGTGTCTGAAATGTTGTGTTTCTAACAAAATATCATGTGTGGAAGCGTTGAAAATGTTAACGGTAGCCTACGGGGACTCGACAATGTCGAAAACACAAGCATACGAGTGGTGCAAAGAGTGCAAAGCGGGCCGTACTGTGGTTGATTATTTGCCTCGTTCCAGTCGTCTATTCACCCCTGTGACTGACGAAAACATTGAATAAGTTAAGAAAATTGTGCTCGAAGATCGTTTGTGAGCATCAGGGAGATAGCAGCCGATCTCGGTGTCTCGTTCGGACCAGTGCAGAGCGTTACACACGATGCTTTGGGCATGAGACGAGTTTCATGTGGAGAAACAACTCGTGGTTTCTTCACTACGATAATGCACCGGCTCACACATCTCACCTTGTAAGCGACTATTTGACGAAAAACAACGTTAATACCGTTCCGCAAGCTCCGTATTCGCCTGACATGGCCGCGTGTGACTTGTTCCTGTTCTCACGACTCAAGTTACCACTTCGCGGAAAGCGTTTTCAGACGATTGGGGCGATAAAGGAGAATTCGTAGAAGGAGCTGAAGGCAAGTCCAAAATCGGCCAATGAAAAGAGTTTTAAAGATTTGTAGAAGCGTTGGAATATGTGTATTGCCTACGATGGAGATTACTTTGAAGGGAATAAAATAAATATTGGTGAATAATTGAACCGTTTTTGTTTTATTGACAAATTCCGGGTACTTTTTGATCGTATATGGTCATACATAACAATATATCGTCCATTGATCATCCTGGACTCTCTCCTGGACTGCTCCATCCCAGATTATTGTTTTTGGCTCGGGCGTTCATATATTTTATGTAAAAATCATGTATAATTAATGTATATACATATCGAGCCATGTCCAATTATATATCATTATTTATAATCTTTTTTTCCTGGGTTGTAAAAGAAAAATAAGGTAATAAGATTCGCTGGCTTCATACCTAGATTCCATTCAACCCACCTCTTTTTCCATGGTACCCACCTGTGTTCTATGCATTACAACTGGAGTCTCAATTTTATATCGCTAATCTAAAAATTCCATGATTTTCAACATTCAGCATACCTCGAAATTTATCATTTCACGCGTTTTAACTTCGGCATACTGTCGTTTATTGAAAATCCGAAATCTGATACGATTAGACTCAAGGTTGATATCATGTAAATAACGCTTACATTAATAGTCTAAAGTGTATCGTTTTAAATTTTTTTTACACCGAATCCCTGAATATTTGAAAATGCTCTCCTGTTTTATTGTTGTATTATTTATGTTCGCGAAGTTATTGAAATTTAAATTTAGAGACCATGATTTTTTATTCTTATTAGGACTTACCCAGCATTTTTTTGCTAAGAGAATCCCTTCTAAGATCTTAATCTTCTATCTTTCAGATGGTGAAGCGGAACCTGACAGTTGACTTATTTTAGTGCGGCGAGTTCAGAAACTAGTAGAAGCAGCAGTATCGTGTATTCATTGAATTTGGTGTGAAGCGGCGAGACGACATGTTGTTTATTTACTGGTCGACCCGTTGACATCCATTTTAAGGAGGGCGCTTTGTAGAGTTGGTAAGTAAAATTCAGTAAAGCTTACGCAATCGACAGCAGAAAGTACACGTGCCGTCAAATATACACCGCTGCGTTTACTCATAGATCAGTGCTCCACTTCCTAGCACTATTCATTCGTTCACTAGAGCTCTTTAGAGGCGTATCTAAAATTGTATATCAATACCTATGTACCCTGGTACATGAGCGTGCGACTTTACAAGAGAGTGCGGCGTGATCATTTATACTTGAGCATAGTGCTGCGCTCAAGGCTTTGCACAGCCACATCTGCTTAAATGGTCGGGATTAAAATATTTTTCATAATAAACGGTGATTGACAGTGGAGAAAATATTATATCACATCAGACGTACTTCGTACAAAAGATCGTATTGATTCGATTAGATAAAGAGACATCGATTGTCACAGCGCAGCCGACGAGAGGTCTGAAGACGGCACCTGACTGAGAATACCGGAATTAAATAGTAAAGATGGATGTAATATCGAACGGCGAGAGCTCGACTCTCGAGGCTCAATGTATTATGGAAGAAGGGTCCGCGGAAAAAGGTGCCGATAATACACTTGATGAAGTAACAAAGCAAGCGGACGATGAAAACCTCCAAGTTGGAAGCACGGAAAAGAAGAACGAAAAGGAGTATTATAGGAGCACAGTCGAGACAACAAGATAACAACAAACCACGGTATAAAAGAAACAACAAGGGGCGTTGGCGCCAAGCTTTGAATTAAACTCTCCTCCCCGTGGTTTATCTTGCAAAGTAAATGTTCCGATTACTGAACAGGTTCAAATTACTCAATAAAATCTATATAATTTATTTACTCTTAGAGGCATTATAGGTCGTCAGACTCAGAGATGGCAATGTTTTGTTACTCTAAAATACGCATTTATTATTTATCTAACCCATGTTATATTTATTATTTAAAATCTTATCAAAATGATCTGATACATGTAATATAACTGCATATTCTAACTCTATGTAAAGACAATAAAAATAATTGTTTTGCAATGAATTTTATAAAATACATTATAAAAAAAGTAAAGATAACGTTCTTTGCTTCCGTTTCTTACCATTTTTCAAATGAAATTTAATGCAAAAAGTCCGCAAAGTATAACGTTGCACATTGTTTCTTCATTATTTTCTACTTTTCATAAAGTCAAAGCTATGAGGATGCATACGAGGATGTTGATCGAGTCTGGCTTTCTCATAGCGAAAGCTTATTGAATGGTGGATAAGAATGAGGAAACAATGTGCAAGGTTCTAATTTGCAGGCTTAATTAAGTACTGAATATACAAACTTATCTCCTCGTAGTTTGTAGAAGTTAAGAAAACAACAATTTTTTGAAAATTGGAAATTTCATTATTTTCGCTTCCTTATAGACTAAGTTTCGTTTTTGTGAAAAAAAAATATTTTCTCGAGATTTTTATGTCAGAGTACATAAAATATTCCTAGACGTCGAGAAGAAATCGATTAGAACAAATCGTCGATTTCGAAAAAAAATTCCGTGCATCCGTTGCGTGTGTGTGCTTGCCCAATTTAAATGGGTATATTTCAAGAACGGGTTACTGGATCTTTCTAAAACTTTGCACACGAGTCAGGTCACAAACCTCCCCGCGGTTTACTGCAATTTTCGCCCAAATCGCTAACGCATGTCTCATTTTATGGTTGCATTTTATGGTTGTTTGAATTGGAAAAAACGGTGTGATCTCTCTAACTTTTGTAAACTTTGAACTATGAAGCGAAAACTTTCTGCAAGAATAGGTCAGGGGACAATGTTGTTCGGTATTGCGTTTGGCAAGAATCGATCAAGGCGTTCAGATTTTATAGAATTGTACATTTTCGTAATTTTCGAATAAAAACTATTTTTGCTGTAACTTTCGTAATTTTGCATTGATCAAACCGAAACATGGCATACAAATTAGCTAGGGTATAAGAATACTTAGTATTGAATTTGGTGAGAATCTATCGAGGGGTTTAAACTCTATGAAATTTGCAGTTTTACTAGTTTTTTTATTCTATTGAAGATTTCAATACCATTTCCTCTATGAAGAAACCAGAATTGAGATCACTATTGCCCATAGAGGAGAATCTGTGTGTCGGCGAGAAACACGAGGAAGCAATGTGCGAATTTCAAACTCATACCACTCTATAGTGGTATTAAATTTTTCAATGAAAATGAAAATTGTAAAATTGAAAATTTCATAAAGTTTAAACCCCTCGATTGATTCTCACCGAATTCAATACCAAGTATCGTCGTCCCCTGGCTAATTTGTATGGCAAGTTTCAGTTTAATGGATCATAATTTACAAAAGTTACAGCAAACATTTTTTTTTTTCGAAAAATTACACATATTCATGATTCTATAAAGTCTAAACACCTCGATCGAGTCTTGACAAACACGATACCGAAAAACCTTGTATCCTTGCCTATTCTTGAAGACATTTTTGACTCAATAGCTAAAAATTTACGAAAGCTAGAGGACGTACATCCTTTTTTCCAAAAATTTTTAAAACTATAAAATGAGATACCCGTTAGCGATTTGGGCGAAAATTGCATCATACTGACGGGGGTCGCGACCCAACCCGTGTGCAAATTTTCAAGATGATCGAGTATCTTGTTCTCAAGATGTATCCATTGAATTTTGCGTGCGCGCCTACACATAAACACACGCGCCTGTACACCTAGAGAGAGAGAGAGAGGGACACAGAGATATACAGACATTTTTTCTAAATATGATTTTTTCACGTTTTGGAACTTTCTGTAAGACATCAAAATCTCGAGAAAAGTTTTTTGCACGAAAACATAGCTTCCTTCGTGGGGAAGCAAAATAAAGTAGAAAAATAGTAGAATTCAGGTTGGACGAATGGACCAAACTGGCTATTTTGTCATTACAACAAAATTTCCTTTATGAAGAAGCAATAAACAAAAGTATTTCAAAGTAACGAGTATTGGCCATCTCGGGTGCGTATACAAAGCGTAGGGATACATCGAAAATAGATTTTTTTTCGTCACAATTTGTTTATAGATATCGCCAAAAAACTTTTCTTGCTTCAGTATTTGGGCTTCGGAAATCAGTAACTGGGACGATTACGTTTCAATGTAAACAACTCACTGTGTACCAAGTTTAAGTCACAAGAACATCCCCACTATACTCGGCTCTAAAATAAAAACGCCCCCCCCCCCCCCCATGCTTATCTTAGTTCCATTCCGGGACAAGGTAGTTACGGTACTGCGCACTAGACAAATGAGTGCGTCATGGTTACAAAACTTCGGCAATAAGTGCAACATTTTTGGAATCGACAATTTAGACAATAGACAAAAAGATGCTTTTTTTTCAAACACTAATTCATACGCCGAGCAAATTTTCTGGAAACGACGGCAGGACATCGTTTTTACAGGTGCAACCTTACACAGCATCAACTCGACAGAGCTAAACGGTACACACAGCGTAAGCCGTAAGCAAGACCGACCGTACTGTGTATCATTTTTACTGTTATGTTGATGCTGTGTAGAGACTTACTATGTCGAGTATGGTACACGTACAGTTTAACTCTGTCGAGTTTACGCTGTATAGAGTTTAAATGTGTACAATTACGTGAGTAAAGTCGGCTCTGTTAGAATTACATGGTGAAAAACCATAACAGTATGGGAACAACTCCTATACAATATTGTAAACTCGGTTTATTCTACCAGTGTGGCAATTATTGCCGTATATTATATTTAAAAATGTATTCGTGTCTAGACAATATGATATAGGAAATATTGTTATACTAGTTTGAGACCCGCATCGGTTTACAGAATGCCTGTAATATTCAGTGTGATGACTATGGAAATTAATTATTAATATTTAAAACAATGCTTCTCGAAGTTCCTCGAAAAAACTTCCTGAAAAATTTTTTGAATTCTTCGAGAAGTCGTGTTCGTGACATTTGAACCTAAGACCTACACGACCTACCTATCTGACGAGGAGCGCGCTAACCACTAGACCAAACCAACTACATGGATTTCTTTTATATGTTTCCACAATTGCTGCATCAAGTTTGAAGATAACAGTCTATAGAGATAACAGACGGAGTCATGAGGGCAGGGGAATTGGCGGTTCTTTGGATGGCAAAAACCGATTCCAAAATCAACGTGTCGAAAATGATCCAATACTGTGGCTTGTCAAATGTAGCGGTGCCGGCGAGTTAACCACCCTAGAAACCCGGCTATATGATGCCGTGCATTGGCAATCGTATAGCGGAAATTCCCATACATAGGCTATCAAACACTATGATATTACTATTAACTAATTGTTGGTCGGCTAACTTCACACGGGTAAAAACCAGCCAGTGTATTACAAAATGCACTTTCGAGTGTATTCCAAAATGAGCATTGAACAATTTATCACAAAGTTTGAAAATCGACATATGGTGATAATTAATATACGTTGTAAAGTACAAAGTAAGACACTGCATAGTTACGTTATAGAAGCGTATGGAAATGTACGCTAGTTTCACGTCTTATCAGATCGGAAATATAACGCTATCGCAGTGGCCTTGGTCCCTACACTGGGAAAGTACTCTCTTGCATCGCACGAGATATGATTATATACGTGCTTCTTATTTGTCTGTATATTTTTTTGATCTGAAGTAGTACAAAGTAAAAAAAATCGGCAGTGTATGGCTCAAGTGTTTAGAATTTGGCTGTGGCTACAAGCCATTACGGTAAAGTCTTTCGTCCGAAAAGAATTCCAAAATCAAAAGGTATTCCTATCAGTTGACAATGAACAAGGAAGACCACGAATGAGAGGAGATACAATCAACGGCTTTCCTTTGTTTTACCGACTTACTAAAGTTTGTAAGTGTATAGGAAAATAATGACAACCATAACAACATAAGCAAATAATATTGCTATGAAAGCAATCCGCATCATAGTAAATCTGTGACGATCGGACAATTCTTTCTTTCAATTTCGAAGTCATCGTACCTAACTTTTCATTACAAACTTGTTTATGCCTTGTTTACGTTTCATTGAATTTATATCGTGTCATTACATACAATACAACAAAAACATGATAGATTCTGATTATATTAGATAAGAACCCTATCTACACTTCAACTTGGACTAGATAGAACTAATAGATTACGATTAACCACGACTATTATTTTGATGGGATTAAAAACAAAGTATTTTAGCTGATGATAAGCTGATGAAAGTCCTGACACCCTAGACAGTACTTCGCTTTCTAGAGCGCTTAGATACGCAGAAGTAGTTTAAAAAAATGTAATACCAGTGTCGCTTTAAAAAGAATTGTAAAGTAAAATACGAACACACTGCTGCGTGCGAAGTAATGAATAGATTTACACAATCAATCCCCGGCCTTGCAGGTCAGCGGATTCGATCAACGGCAGCTTATTCTCCCACGTTCGTTATCTAAACTTCAAAGCTCTCCTCGGAATCTGTGAGCATACCCTGGAATGAAAATTCGTTTCAATAATTGCAGAAAAGCAGCAGATGTTCAGATAAAATGAAATGATTTATCCCTCCCATGATTTTCCACACGGCGTTGTACGCGTGTTATGCATTCGCCAGTGAGCACTTCTTTTCACTAACGTCTCGTATGAGAGGGTTAACCCTCTCATATGGAAATTCCATCTTTCTCCACGTGCATAGAACGATTAATTGAATGTGCAGGGTCGTTTTTTATAACTGGGACTGTCGTAGTTATAACCTACGTCGTTCCTCTCAGAGCTGAATTTAATTATGAGTGTAAAAGTTGCATAGCGAGAGTCAAGATCATCGCAGATATAAATAGTGAAGAATTTGCAGGAAGTGGTCAGACAAGGAAGCCTCAGTTTTGCAAAGGTAGGTTTACTATTCAGTGTGCGATGGCGAGAGCCTTGAGGCACATGCATGACCACTCTGTTTCGAGTATTACGCCGACATGAAGATACCGGGAAGTTAATACGTCTTTTTGATCCTGACTGGAACACTGGTCATTGTATTCAGTGCTATGAACATATTCAGTGCTCTTGTAAAAATATCAACATTGTTACCGCGCTTTGTTCGAAAAGATAGTAACGGTCGATGTTACGGACACAAGGGCGTACCTGCCAGCGATACGGCGATAATTAATAATAATTTGCTCCAAGTTCAGATCTCAGGTGATATTTAGGACACACGTCGAAGGGGCCTATTCTGAGAAAAATATATATCACAATATTATAGATACCCGATCCTTTCCTGATTTGGCCCTGAACTGAAATGATACAAGTTTTAGTGATCCGGTAAATCTAATGGACTTCTTCTCGGGGCCTGATTCGGCGGCATCAAAGATAATACATCTGGCGTGCTTTATGAAATCCAAAAGTGGCCCAGTTCCGGTGGAACTCCGGCAAATCTGATGTTGCCTGCCTTATTGGTACCTGAACTGGTGCACATCAGGCAATAGTCCGGCGAGCCTGAACAGGCCGCCGGACTCATACCGGATGTTGGCCTGATAAAACATATGGCAGCCGGAACATTTTTCTACTCGGAAAGTCCATTAGATTGGCCGGATCACTAAAACTTGTATCATTTCAGTTCAGGGCCAAGTCAGGAAAAGATCGGGTATCTATAATATTGTGATATATATTTTTCGAACAGTTTTTATTTGCAACTTTGTACAGATCCTAGCAGTATTCGTAACAGTTTTTCGACGTACCATTTCAAGAAAGTGTGGAATTCTTAATGCAAAAGAGAAATAACATACATTTTTTCTTCTATGTCGTTTCGTCGATACTGAGCATCACAAGCTTCAAATCGATCGATGACAACGACCGCGTTTTTAAAATCGTCGTTTTTTTACTTGCCACATTTTAAATGTTTCCGAATCACAAGGATGTGTGAACATCGATTTGATTACGCGCAAAATTTTACCATTCACTTTGACGGCGTTTGACTATGGTAATTTATATATTTCGTTTATCTCCAAAATCATTCCATCACGTAAAAGAGCCGCGTTGTTAGGAGCTCTGCTTGAAATAATGAACGATTTATATTTAACTTTCTTGATTCTTACAAGGAGAGGCCGCCTACTCGTTATCATGGATTTCGCTCAAATTTATAACATATGTAGGGCTTGGCTAGAAGTGAAAGTACCCAAAGTGAAAACTTCAGATGGCCAAACGTTTAGAAAATAAAATTTTTGACGCGGCTCTGGCACCGTAAAAGCCATTTATGTTAGTATAATTTCCAAGC
Source organism: Cylloceria caligata (assembly GCA_963942595.1). Classification (NCBI taxonomy): domain Eukaryota; kingdom Metazoa; phylum Arthropoda; class Insecta; order Hymenoptera; family Ichneumonidae; genus Cylloceria; species Cylloceria caligata. The sequence continues at coordinate 8,612,465 of OZ012709.1, forward strand.
AGCGGTTGGTGTAGTGGTAAGAGCTCGGACTCGTAATGCGATGGTCGCAGGTTTGATTCTCCGTGCGGAGACTTTTTTTTTCTAGCTCTTTCCCAATTTTTATAATATTCATGTCGCAATTAAGCGAAGTGATAAATTATTTATTTTATTTATTTATTTATACGCAAAAGGCATATATAAGGAAAAATATATAACATATTCATCAGGCCCACATCAGGCGTTTTATCCGGGCCGGATTTGCGTGCGCGTTACACCACGGATCATGGCCATATCCGGGCCGGAGTTAATTCTCCGGCGCTCCAAGTATGGGCCGGATTTTGACCTGATGAAATTTCTACTCGGGTTATTCCAACGATTTTCCAATTTTTTGATGCCCTCCGAATAATACGATTTCGGAAGGTCCTCAAAATAGGTCTCTGTTTCGGCGATGAGGTCATCTCTGCAACCAAATCTCTTTCCTCCAAGCCATTTTTTCAGGTTTGGAAACAGAAAGTAGTTGGAGGGGGCCAAATCTGGAGAATACGGTGGATGCGAAAGCAATTCGTATTTAAATTCATGAATTTTGGCCATGGCAACTGGGCACGTGTGAACGCGTGCATTGTCTTGATGGAAGAGCACTTTTTTCCTCGCCAAATGTGGACGTTTTTTCTTCAATTCGTCGTTGAATCGGATGAGTACGGCTGCATAGTATTCGCCATTAATCGTTTTTTTCGGCAGAAGGTAATCGATGTACCAGGTCTACAAATATGAAACCGGAATTTTTGTATAGAAAATACACGTTTATTGTATGAAAATGATAAAAAATATTTTATTCGAAGTATTGCCCATCGTTAGCTATACATTTTTCCCACCTGTCTGACAATTTGTGGTTGCCACGCCAAAAAAACTGTTGCTCTTTTGAGGCAAACCAGTCATCGAGCCATTTTCGTACATTTTCGTAAGAAGTAGAGCGCTGCTCAGCAAGTGCGTGTCCCATCGATGCAAATGAGTAGTAATCAGACGGAGCCAAGTCTGGTGAGTAAGCCGCATGCGAAAGTATTTCCCAACTAAACGCCTCAATCGTTTCCTTGACCAGTTTTGCTGTGTGTGATGGTGCATTATCATGAAGCAAAATCACTTTGTATTGCCTTTTTTGATATTCTGGTCGTTTTTCACGCAAAGCTTGATTCAAATCAATCATTTGTTGTCGGTAGCGTTCAGTATTAACGGTTTCGCCAGGTTATAGCAGCTCATAATAGATCACACCCTTCTGATCCCACCAAACACAGAGCATTGTCTTCCGTCCATAGCGATTTGGCCTTGCAGTCGATGTCGATGGTTCGCCTGGAGTTACCCATGATCTTTTACGCTTAGGATTCTCAAAATATATCCACTTTTCATCGCCAGTCACAATTCGACGGAGAAATGACTTTCTTTTGTACCTGGCGAGCAGCATTTCGCAAGTGGTTTTTCGGTTTTCCTGCTGTCTTTCATTCAGTTCATGTGGAACCCATTTTCCCATCTTCTGGATCTTTCCCATGGCTTTCAAACGTATGGAGACGGCTTCTTGTGTCACATTTAATTGATCCGCGAGTTGTTGTTGCGTTTGAGCGTCATCCTCATCCAACAATGCTTACAATTCGATGTCTTCAAACTTTTTCGGTGGTCTTCCTCGTTCTTCGTTTCTCACGTCAAAATCGCCACTTTTGAATTTTTTAAACCACTCAGAGCACTGTGATTTACCAAGAGCATGCTCACCGTAAGCTTCGACAAGCATTCGATGCGATTCTGCAGCAGTTTTCTTCAATTGGTAACAGAAAATCAATGCTGTCCGCAAATCGTAGTTTCCAGGCACAAAATTCGACATGTTCAACGCTATTACAAACTATGTTGTTGTATGAAACTTGTGTTGTTGTGAGTTTAAAATCTTTGTCAGAGATGTCAACAAGGAAATGGCGCCAATGACGTGGTTTGACGGTAACTACATTGACAGCTAGGGCCATCTATGGGCAAATTCCGGTTTCATATTTATAGACCTGGTAGATTATGCCGCGTGCATCCCAAAAAACTATGGCCATGACCTTACCGGCCGATGGCACCGTCTTCGCCTTCTTCGGAGCACGTTCGGTCGGTGAAGTCCATTGTTTCGACTGTTCCTTTGCCTCTGGTGTATAGTGATGGATCCATCTTTCGTCCACGGTTACGTAACGACGCAAAAACTCAAGAGAATCACGCTTATAGATCGCCAAATACGCCTTTGAATCAGCTACACGTTCTCTTTTATGGTTAACAGTGAGCAAACGCGGCTCTTGCGGATAACTTTTTCATACCTAACTGATCACTCAGGATTGAAATCACTGAGCCATATGATATGCCTGTGGCCTCAGCAATCTCACGCACTTTTAGTCTCCGATCATTTAACACCATATCGTGGACTTTTTCAATTGTTTCTGTTATGACGACCTCATTTGGACGACCTGGACGTTCATCGTCAACAATGCTCGTACGACCGTGTTTAAATTCAGCTGTCCAATATATAATGGTTGATAACGAAGGTGCAAGGTCCATATAAACTTCGTCTAGCTCCGCTTTGATTTCATTGTTCGTTTTCTTTTTAAAAACAAAAATCGAATCACTGCACGATACTCAATTTTTTCCATTTTTGTAAAAACATAAAAGTTGTTTGTCTTTCGATGGCTGTGAAACGCAAACTAAACATCGCAGCAAGCTGAAACTTTAACAACAGTCATGTGAAGGATGGCACTACTAAACGTCGCTATTGATTTTTTTCCTCGACCAACAGATGGCGCAAGGCCGACCATTTATTGATCGACCCTCATAGCAGTACGTGATTTTATAGTATCCAAGATACCAAGGCTCACATACATGCCGAAATCTCTCCCAGATTCTTAATTAATAAATATTTAAATATGAATACTATAATAATATTATATAAATAATAACATAATATGAGAAAAAAATGGTATTCGAAAATTCGAGACAACTGCATCCGAGTAACCGATCTACATAACTACTTAACAACGAGCACATTACCACTAACTTACAGAGTACTTATATAATACATTTATTAAATTTGAATCGCTTGGTAACTGTATCAGGCATAAGCATAGTCACATTGTTGTCGAATATTCTAATACATTACGCATGACTATATGATGTATCACATATCACAGTTTATAGACTTATTTGCTCCGCTTCTTTCGTTTTTTGTGGGAAGTGGAGATTTCGGTACGCCATGTCTCGTAAATGGTTAATCGTTTGAATTTAATTTCAGTCAATTTCAATATAAATGGTGTTTATTTATTAGTCCAATTATACTTATATTCTACTTAATTGTTATAACTCTTTAGCTATATACTCGCTTTATACACAACTGCTTAGTGATATATTCGATTGCTTATGTTTTATACTGTACATGGATGAAAAAATAGTATGTCAGAACCAACTTGGGTGTCAGAAAAATTATAATAGTTGGACGAACTGACCGTTTGGTTGGAGCAAAGAATAAGTTAGTTGGTCCACAAATTAATTGGTTCACCCAACTATTATTAGTCTTCTAGCGCCAAAGTTAGCTCTGACAACTAACCAGCCTTCTCTATGTATATCAAGGGATTGTTGCGTCCACTAAATAAATCAATAAATATAATTTAAGATCTGCTATTTGGATGTTAATTTTTTCAGTTGGAAATTAAATGTGTGCGCAGTGCAGAACGGATTTTCTGTTCTTCTGATCTTTATAAAAAGATTTTGTCTGAAAAGACGAGGTAGCGATCCACTTTGGTAATGGCTGGCGGAAACATTATATCGTTGACAATGACAACTGTCACATAATTTCTTTTACATCACTTTGGTACAAATACGCGTTAAAGGTGAAAGTGTCATTTGGAGTACGTAATTTTGGGTTCTTAATTTCTGTTTTTACATAACAATTGATGACAAACATGACAATTACGAAAAAAACTATAAAAAAGTGATATTATCACTATCAGAAATTCCAAAAATACAAGAACAAAGCTTAGAGCAGTTTATTAATCGAAATTCTATCAATTTATTTCGTAACTTTAGTTAAAAACAAATTGGTTAAGAGTCAATTGTGAATAATGATTGGAAAACAAAAATGATCAAAGTTGTTTGAATATTGTAAAAAATGTTAGTGCTGCAAATGACTTAGCAGAAAGAGGTGTGCATTTGAGTACAATAATTTATTCACAACAGATGAGGATCAGAAACAATTTATTTTACAAATTTTAACTGATGATTTGACATCAAAAAGTATCATAAAAATGTAAAACACAATTTACTTAGACTTTTCTATTGTGAAAATAAGAAAAAAAAGGTACATAAACCATAGTCTTTATTTAACAGGCAAATGAGTAAAGTTAAATAAAGTAAAGTAAAGAGTGAAAACGAATGAATCAGTGTGTAATTTATAACATACATACATACATACATACATACATACATACATACATACATACATACATACATACATACATACAACCGATTACTCTTTCAACTGTACGTGTTATAACGCAATTACGGGAAGTTGCACAAACAACGACAATACCCTGTTGTAAATAATTGTTAAGATAATAAAATATAGCAAAATAAAAAAAAATTCAAGTAAAGCAACATAAACATGATAATACTCGTTGATTTTTTTAGTATTTTTCGAATGCATTGAATTTTTACAATATTTCTATGTTCTTTTTAAATCAATTTTTTGGTGTTAAATAGTCACAAATTGTTAGTTTGTTGAAATAACAAAAACATCTAGTATACCTTACTTTTAATACACGTAAAATTGTTCATAATTATTTTTAACTTAGATTTTTGTAGAAGCGTTTGCATTTGAATTTGCATATTTGCTGCTAATTTAACAGCTTCCAAATGTTTGGGCGTTTAACTAGCAACGATAGTTGCATATGTTTCCATAAAAATAATCATTCCTCACATATAGTAACCGGAACAATTTTTTTCTGTTACAGTAATTAGCGTTCTTCTGAGTCTGGTCCGAACACTACACGTAACGAACTTAAGATTTTATTTAAACGGCATAGTATAAAAAATGATATAATACCAAACAAATGAGTATTAATCTCGCTACTGTAAGTCAACTGTGTGGATATTTTGTTCGATATTGCGATTATTACAAATAAATAATTACTATTATTATTAAAAATAAACAATTATATAATAAAGTGGGTATCTACATTTTTTTTTGTAATCAGCTGAAAGTAAATTAATTACAGTTGGTTCGTGAGATTGAAATATTTGCAAAGTTATTATCATCTTTGTCATCTGTCGTCACTGCGAATATCGTAGTCGACGTACAGTAGATACGTGTGATCGTAATCAAACACTCCGTATTTAAGTTTTTATGATTTTGCGTCTGTGATTGTTTGAGAAGATTACCTTGAGTCGGAGAGCTCTCATTTGTTATATCTGGTGGAAAACGTTTGGCTTCTATGGAAAAAAAACTTTTTTTTTTCGTGAATGCTCTGGCGCCAATAATAAAACGTGAAGAAGCAACATAATGAATTGCACTACGTGCAGCAATGCCAGCGATGCCATATTAACAGATATTAGTATAATGTGTAAAGGCACGGAGTGAGAGTCTAAGCTTGTGGTGGGTATAAATACAAGTAGTAAGGAACTTGCAGAAACCGGACAGACAAGATAGTTTTAGTCTCGCAAAGATAAGTCTACTATCCTGTGCGCGATTGCAAGAGGCCTGTGACATCTAGAGGATCTTTGTTTCAAAAGTATACATTTTTGAGAATCACATCAGCAGCATGACGATACCGAAAAGGCGATACGCCCTTTTAATCTTAACGGCTGTAATGCTAATGGAATTTAGTGCCATGTGCACATCTGCGCATTGTGTAACAAAAAAAACAACGACAACCGAAAAGAGTAACAACGTAATCGGTTACAGCTTTATCGTTGGGCCTTGCCCGGATGGCTCGAGGAGGGATAGCAACGGACGATGTCGTAAGACTTTGTAAGGCAACCATGCTTTTTTTTACTATATTCCATAAGTATGATAAGTTGCGTAGAATGCAAAGACATACCGAAATAATTTTTGTAATGATTTTAAAATACTATTTGTTAAAAAAAAATTGTTAAATTAATATTTAAACTGGCTAGAAATTGAACGATTGAGCCTTTAACTTTAAATTATTGTAAAACTTATCTGGGCGCAAAAAAATGTGCAAATATCACGCATTCTCACATTTTCTCTCTTTCTTTTTTTCTCTATCTCTTAAAAATATTATTATGGGTTAAAAATCACGATATGACTATTTGTTTAATTAAGGAAAACTCTTCATTACTCTTTTAAACACACAAACATGTACATTTTAAAAATCCACTCCTATGTAGTGTTCAGAAATGTTTTTATTTTAATCAAGAGACATCGAGTTGTAGAAAATAAAAAAAATTGTATATATGCAGTCAGCTATAGTGACTCGCATATCCATCGAGTGCCAAGAGCAATTAGCATTCCACATACTTAATAATATAGTCAGTACGGCGGATGATGTGCAATTATAGTTGACTGACAAGCAGCGATGTTTATATGCTTTCCCGAGGAAGCAATAAAGTTCCTTGTATACCAACAATAACAACCTTTTTTGTTACAGGAATTGATGTCCTTCTGATTCTGTTCGTTAGGGGTACCCTAGCATTATACTAAATATACATTTTAATGAAAGAGCACATTGAAAAATGCTCGTGTTCAAGGATCCGAGACTAATAGGTCTTTATCTTGCATTTGCAAATCAACTGATTGGTTATTCGATTCAATATATGTATATATTATATATAATAAATAAACAATTTCTATTATACACAGGATGCTTCCAGTTTTTGAAGAATCATACCGACCTTTGACTTCTTGTGGGAGATTTAGATGAAAATTATAGGGAGCTACAAACATCGCACTCGACGTAGTTAAATAATTTTTACACGCGCTTCTCCACTATATATTTTAATCATTTACGTCGAGAATTCTTCGAGTCTTTCTTGCAACGGAGAATCATCATTAATTGTTCATACTAGACGAAAATACATGTTTTGTCTGGAAATAACTAAAGAATTTTCGTGAGATAGGCAATACGGGAGTTCGGGATGAGAACAATACGGGAGCCCGGGGCAATTGAGGTCACACATTGCCCATTGATCCCACGTTTCAATATGTTTTCCATACATCAAAATATATAAACTCGTGCCCTTTGCCCCAAGATTTTCAACTCTTCTGTAGTAAACATAAAAAGACGTAACTGAATAAGTTTTATGTGCGAATTAGCTTGATCTAACTACATCATACAAACAATTAATATGTTTGTATATTCACCAGACTCACTGAATGAGGAATCCGCGTGTAATACTTGTAAACAGAGGACAAGGTTATAACGAAAGGTAGAAGCGTTGCGAGCATAAATAGTGAAAAGCTTGCAGTAACTGTACAAATAAGAATTACTTTAGTAATCTCGTGTCAAGGTAAATCAATTACTGTTGAGAATGCAATCCCGAGCCCTTTACGGCAGAAATCTTTGTTAGAAAATTGCTGCTGAGTATTCTATCAACGGCATGAAGATACTGGGCGGAAGAAAAAGAATCATCAAGCAGCGAAGAATTCGCTTATACGGGTAAATATATAAATATAAATACGGTATACGTGGTAAAATTTCACGAGGCATTCGCTCGGGGCTATCCTATTCGAGTCATTGTTGCGTTCAACGACGAGTAAGTAGAAACACGTCCAAACATAACACGCGGCTCACCTTGAGGCGCCTTTGAGCACGTCGAAAAACCGACGGCAAACGGTCCGGGCCACATAGCTTCGTGGTGGGGCAAATTTTTTGGTCGGGACAGTGCGAGGCTGGTATCACATCGTGAGGCATGCTCGCGAGCCATCTTCGCAAAGTTGACACGCGGTTGTCATCTGTAGTCCGACCCTCGAGCGCACCACAAAGTTTTGAAGTCGCCAATACTTAATCCGCGTGCAAGGGACAGTGTGAAAGCGTAGTTCTCACACTAGACGGTTACAGTGTCTGGCCGTACGGCAGTAGTCGACGAAAGTCGAGAAGCGGGAGAAAGATGGAAAAGCGTCACCGGTAAATTACGGAGACAGTGTGAAAACATTTGCATTCTTCTTAGTGTGTGTCGAGTGAGGTGAGTGCGAACACGAGAAGTGCCAAGTACCCGGAGAAATAGCGTTTTGGGAGGACCAGAGAATTCAAAGCATCATACCAAGGATGTACGAAGGTAAGATTAAAGTTAGGAAGGTCACATAAAGAAGGATTTTATTTTTCAATAGCCATTATCACGAAATCACATTTTTCTTCATCGATTGAGACTAATTAACGAAGGCTGGAACGTTCTGCTTGTAAGATAGTTCTTCTTTGTAGGAAAAAAGTGTTAGCTGACATAAATGGAATCTGCATTAAATTTACCTACTTAAAAATAATATACAGTTGATAAGAGAATATACTCTAATGAACAACATACGAAAATTATGATGCGATTTGCCGCACAGTTTTTGCGTTCGTTTACAGTTGAAGTTCAACTTTTGTTAGTGTGGACGACTTTGGCAATAAACGACCTTTAGTTTTATATTATAACGTTTTGGCCCTGTGTTGGGGTCTATATCAGATTTATTTTTTCTTGCTTCCTCGTACAGGAAGCTTTGTAACGGTGAAACATTTTTTTCCAGTTTTCAATGTCAACGTGTTCAAAATATCCCAAAACGTCGAAATATATTATTTAAAAATCTTCGGATGTGAGTGTGTCGCGCGTGCGCGCGCGCGTGTGTTATGTTCTTGCACTGTAAAATTGAAACGTCTACTATAACTCGAGAACGGTTTAAGCTACAATGCTCCCGTTTTTCACAGAAGTTAATCTATACAACCTCTTTATTCATTACAATTTTTGTTGAAATTACTAACAAATTACAAATTTGACGGCATTACGAAATTTTCAAAAAATGTCTGAACGCTCTAATTTCCGTAAAAATGAAGATTTCCGGCTAATTTAGTTTTATATAAATATAGTATAAAAGGACGGTTCGTATTGAATTCGGGTAACATCGGTCGCACGGTTCAGATATTATAAGTTGTGGAAATTTTCGAAAAATCGTCAAATCGCTTTGTTTTTTTCGCAAATTTCAAGATATCGTGCTGATTTTTTTTAATAGAGTATTATTATAAAAGTAAAGTTGGTATGAATTTTGGAGAGAATCGGAACAACCGTTCGGATATTAACAAACTTCAAACTGAAACTTGCAAATTGCTTCCTCGAGATTTCGCACGATGCTTAAAGCTTCCTCTATGAGGACGATAAAATTAGAAAAGATAGTTCCTCATAGTGGACTCTGAGCATCGTGTGGAATCTCGAGGAAGCAATTTAAACGTTTCAATTTGCATGTGTGTGAAGTTGGCATATCAAAAGTCAGCATATAAAAAGAAAGTGGAGTTCTCTTGGCATGCAACCGAGTTCTGCAGTTTTTGAACAAATTTAACAAAAGTTCTGTTCATTTACAAAAATAAATCGATTTTTAAAAATGATATGCCTTCCCGTAGCATATCATTTTTGTAATGACCCTCAGTTTCAATGAATTTCTACCTATCTTATAGTTCTATACACAAATTAAAATAGTTCTGTTCATTTAGTGGTACAAAACCAATTTTTTATGAATTTATTTCGAATGCATATAGGTGTATGTATATATATATATATATATGTTAAAGGGCGACTCCCGGGACCAATTATTTACTCCCTTTTTTTTAGCATACATAGATTCAGCACTAGGTTCTGATTATATACATTTATGTGTTTTATAATTGAAGTTATTTTAAGCCTACGTATAGGCTGTTATCTTACGTAATAGTTAGATTCAGGACATCTGTGTAAAGGTTTCTTCCAGGACTATCTACTTCCAGGACCGAGTATCAATTGAGATATTGACCCACTTTTTTGCGCTTTCTTCTGTTAGAGATTTAACTGTCAAACGGTCATTTCCTGTACCATCAATATTTAGCATGAAAAATAAATTCACTAAAAATAAATAATTAATTAATTATTAATAATTAAATTCCCTATAAATTAACAGCATATCAACTTGTTGTTGATAAGGAAATATTTTCTGGAATATTTCACTCTGTACTAACAGCCGGCACTACTATTGCAGTACTTTTCATCAAACAGAACACACTAATACATAAAGAAGCTGATAAACTCTGATTGATGGATTGATGGATTTTTCTGAAAATTGGTGTGTGAACTTTTCTCGGGTTCTTCAATGAAACTCTGAAAAAAAAACATGATGGTCCCATTTAAAAAAATGAAGGTGACCTCGAAATCTTCAAAGCTCCTCCACACGGATAAAGCGCGTAGCCATCATTCGATGACCCCCTGCAAACTATGCAACTTTTGTTTTAAAAGTTTTTTTCTAATTCCGATATCTGAGGAAATATTTCTACTGATGAAAGTTGTTGCCTTACCCTGTATAATATATTATCTTAATTACTAATACATTGCAATACCGAATGCAGATTGGCTTTTCCCGGGTTCAGATTATTATTTTGAGACCATGTGCCAATTAGCTTTATGTGTAATTTTAGTATCTACAATATATTTCTAATTGTACCAGAAAAGTGGACTACTGTAAGTATAATTTGAATTGTAGTTTCGCAACGCAGTTTGTTGTGAAACAAATATCGGCTGATTATATTTTTCCCATGCATATGACATAATATTTTAAACACATTTGGGCCCAATCTGTGGAAGCTAGAAATGATTTTTATATTCATAATAATTCTGGTTGAAAAATTCCTATGTATGATTTATGATATATTAAGATGGAATAAAATTTAAGATATATTAGACTTTTGGGTTTTCTTACTTTTGGGTTTTGCATGGTCCTGAAAATCATGAAAATATGCATCTCACGTAACCTTCCTAATCTAAGAACATAACGTTCGTATTTTCTCCTGATTTTGCAGTGAATGAGCACGAAATGATAAATTATTACTTTAAAAAAACTCATTGACCGATGAGGTATTTCCTGTACTTTTACCATTCTGATGAGCCAATACATTGCAGGTATTCAATTATTAATAGCCTTAAAAAAGTGCATATACTTTCAATTTCATAAAAATTGTAGGTGCAATGAGTCATATCTAGTATTGTTTCAAGCAAAAATGTGGGGATCATAAAAATCTTTCCTAGTTTTACTTTTAAATGTGAAATAGGCCAGAATCATTATTTGGCCGTAGCTCGGTCTTGTAGATAGTCGAACGATGCACTATAATGCGCCGTGTTACGTCGAGTTTACACTCAATAATGAATAACATCAAATCAGATTTTATGTTGCGTTTAATTTTTTAATGAAAAGAATTTGCATTTTTTTTTCTTTTCGTTTTTTCTTTCAAGCCGATTTATTTCTTAAATGCATATTAGCACGAAACAGTAAAAGTATTCTTTGGGTTAACGTTTATGTTAAATCCCATTTATGAGTAGCATTTACTGATTCGTTTACTAATATTATCAAACGTAACGTATCCATTTTTAATTGAACGTAAAGTGAAAGTAAACGTCAATGAAGCAAGCTCACAAGTACCTCGCTATATCGTAAGAAATATTTCTGAAAAGTTATACTTGGAATTAAAGCGAGGCGAAACCTACTCAGTCGGTAACAAAAACTATAATCCATGGATTTTATATACCGTAGACATTGCGGGAATAAAAGGAGCTTCAGCCAATAGACTGTTGTGCTGTGCATTGTTTAAAAGTTTGCTTGTTTCCGAAGTATCAATAGTCACTGAATGGCATGGTCTGAATAATTGGCAGCTATGTCTCTTGCACTCATGCGTCACGTGGTACATGTTTCGTCTTATCTTAACAGTATCCAGGCGATTGAATAATATCCAATAGAAATTCCGTAGTTGATTGTCACGGCGTTTATTGAGCCCGCGGCGAACGAGAAAGATGTCAAATCCCGAAAGTTAAACTTCCCCGAAAGTTAAATTGCGGTTCGTTGGGTATATATATAATGGGCATTTTGACCATTCGATATTTTAACAGATATCCTCCATGCTCTCGAGACGATGTGAAAGTAACTCACTCGATAAGACAGTTTATGCATAAACTATAATGAATGGGACAGAGAAGACTGCATTTGCTTCGATACCAAATGTCCCATGACGGTTGACTTTTTGGGCATAAGATGAGAATAGTGAACTACAAAACCGTCACTCGCATTCTCTTCTTTCAGTAAAAATATTAACCGATTCAGATGGAAAATCATTTGCAGTTTTTCTTACCGACTGAGTATTATTAGATCGTATTAAGGCGGAATGGTACATGCTCTGTCAGTAAAAGTCGCATGCATGCATTTCCTCCGGAACTATGAATGTTTCGAGGAAGCGTTGAGTGACACTTTATAGCCTTTGTAGTAATCAAGAGGATAGTACTCTTCTTTTGCTCGAAATATGAACTATTTCATAGAAATGCAACAACGAAAAACAGCTATCCCAAATAGAAATGTGATGGCACGGGGACTAAATGGTGGCGGCACGGAGCATACTGGCGTGACGGTACAGTGGAGTTATGTACGTCCGCACATGACTGCTTCCGTGCCGCCACGACGTTCGGACAGCGCGGCGTGCTAAGTACCGTATTTGCACGGTGGCAGCATGTTGTAAGACCTCACGACTTGCTGAAACTGTACAGGCACGCAATCAGCACGTTGTGCTGTTAAACCGTTGTGCCGTCATAATGTCGTCCTGGCGCGGACGTACATGACGGCATTCTGCCGGCAGCTGTCATGGCACGGTTTTCTTACTGGGATCTCTCCCGCAGTCGTTTGTTATGTGGCGTTTCATGTTAAGCTTACGACACTGACGATGCAGACAAAGGTGTCTACTGTACGAGTTCCACATCACCTTAGCGTAAGGTAAAATACTCACGAGAGAAATCCTTTTTTTTCTTACACATATCTTTTGTGACTCTAAATTTTTGGAAAATCAGAGTTTCGATAAAAGAGCTGAATAATGTGCTATTAATACAAGGAGTCATTAAGATTTTTCGATTTAGAAAAATGTATTCATCGAATAAAAAAATCTCGAAAAACTGTTTCCGGAACCACATTCTTGGCCTTTCACATGATCAAGGGTATATAAAACAGAGTGAGGTGAAAGGGAGAATAAAGGCATTCATGGTTACACTGCAGCGAGAGAGACACAAATATCTGAAAGTATGACTATAATATTATTACAGATGTAATGATAAATCATTTGCGAATAATTGTCATAGAAAACAACGAATTATTCATATTACAGACAATCGGTATTCAGAATTTCCGAAAGTTCATTTGAAAAAAACAGAAAGTTACATGAATTACATACTTCAGTCTTTATACGAAAGGAAAAAAATGTTAAATACGGAAAGTTACGTGAATTACCATACTTCAGTGTTTATACGAAATTATTGATGCAATTTTAATAATAGTGTTCAGATATGGATAAATAGAACTCTAACTTTATGTTACTACCTTAATTGGGTTCAAAATAGACAACAACTTACCTTCACTGGCTGTAAAAGCTTTCAATAACTCTGTATAATGGCTGTACACGTATATCAAATATGGCTGGATGTATGATTAAACATTAAATATGGAACTACTGATAAAGTTAGCAGGCGTAATTTTTTTTAAACTAACGGAACGTAAAACCAATTTAATCGGTTAATCGAACTTTACAACCTTTATGTTTATCCTTCCAATTTATACGTACTCGAATTTTAACAAAAATATTACATAATTTTCAAATTGTTCAACTTGTTGCAAGATAAATCACATTTGAAAGCATCAAAAATATGTTAAAAATTAAAAAAATTTAAATAGTGAAAAGAACAAGTCATACATGTAAAAAAAACTTACAAAACTTTTTATAATAGATATATTGTAACAATGCAGTTATTAAACATATCTAAGTCAAAGTGATTTTTTTTTTTCATTATAAATGAAACAGAATTCTTCGTAAATTCGCATCAATGTACGGACCAACGTACTTTTTAAAGTAGGAATAGCCGTACTTTATGTTACCCTTGTTAGTCTTAGCTTAGTTAAAAATGTGCAACGACTCGTCTTAACTGGCAGTAAAACTTTCAATAATAATACATGTAAACTGACTATGCACATATATCAAATATGGCTCAATTTATAGTTAGAAATCAAATATAGAATTTGCGATACAGTCGCACGATGTAGCTTTTTTGAAACTAACATACAGCTGATTTGATCCGTTAATAAAACTTCGTAGCCTTGTTTGGTTACCCATCCAATTTACAAGTACTGAAATTGTAACATAATTCTTATGAATTTTCTCAATTATAATCTATGCTCAAAAGTCAAGCTGCAACATATACTCTTTTGGTATTGATCATTACAAGATACTTATAATAAATTGTTTACAGTATAAAAACAATATGTAAATTGTACGGAGCTCTTGCATCCAAATAAAAGTTACGAAAGTATTTCTATCAGTAATAATATAATAATGCAGTTACTGAACATACTTAAATATCTACTATCTGTATCTTTGGATTGGTTAAAATACAAAATCCCATCCTTATAAAAATACACGTACTAAATTTACGTCTGAACTTCCTATCGTCACAATGACAGAGAAATATCACTTTCCTTATAAAATGTGAATAAATGTAATTAATAAAATGAATAAACTGCAGTACAGCTTACGTTCTTGACTTTGTCTTTCATATCATAAACTGTGTTATTCATATATCAGGTACCAATTATCAGGTCTTTAATTATATATCGTCACTTTCATCATTCAATACAATTCGATATTATTGATAAAATCCGAACTACAACTTTTTCATAGCTTAAAACAGTAGATGAACATATTCCGTGCTTTGAGTTTGCATATGTTCGGTTATGCTTCTTTATGCATGTACATCTGATCGCAAGATATGTGAGATATATAATGGCATGAACATTTATTTTCAACGTTCTGAACTTAAAAGCTATAGTTTACCACATTTTCTCTGTTGATTATTAATCCATGTTTTAATCATAGCAGGTGTGCGATTGCTTAAAACTGGATTCTGACAAATATCATTTGAAATTACTTTTAAACTTGGTAATGTACCGTTACTTATATGATTACCATAAAGCATTTTTACTGCATTTTTTTCAGCTTCACTCCATCTACGACGTGTCGTTTTTCCAAAAGGGGAGGCTAGATTAACAGGACAAATTCAACCAATAAAACACCATATTAAAATTTAAAAAAATATATAATAAATTTAGATGTATTACTTGAACTCCGTTTCTTTCCGCTAGAGTGTGAATCCTGGATCTGATTGCTGGATGGACTCTTTGTGCCTTTTCTCGGTGTTGTGTAATTGCATACGGATCCATAATCACCGACGCACCTGTAATTCGGCATTTACAGCGGTGGATTCGATCATATCACCGGTATCACTTGACAAATAAGAAGCAACATTACGATGAGGACTATAATCTTCATTCTCCTCCGATGATTCGCCGGAGTCATCTTTATGATCTCCTTGTGCTAATTCCAACAATTGCGAGATTTGAAGTATGTCTTTAGCTACTATACCAGGTCTATAAATATGAAACCGGAATTTTTGTATACAAAATACACGTTTATTGTATGAAAATGACAAAAAAATATTTTATTCGAAGTATTGCACATCGCTAGCTATACATTTTTCTCACCTGACAATTTGTGGTTGCCACGCCAAAAAAACTGTTGCTCTTTTGAGGCAAACCAGTCATCGAGCCATTTTCGTACATTTTCGTAACAAGTAAAACGCTGCTCAGCAAGTGCGTGTCCCATCGATGCGAATGAGTAGTAATCGGACGGAAAATCACTTTGTGTTGCCTTTTTTGATATTCTGGTCGTTTTTCACGCAAAGCTTGATTCAAATCGATCATTTGTTGTCGGTAGCGTTCAGTATTAACGGTTTCGCCAGGTTTTAGCAGCTTATAATAGATCACACCCTTCTGATCCCACCAAACACAGAGCATTGTCTTCCGTCCATAGCGATTTGGCCTTGCAGTCGATGTCGATGGTGCGCCTGGAGTTACCCATGATCTTTTACGCTTAGGATGCTCAAAATATATCCACTTTTCATCGCCAGTCACAATATTCGATGGAGAAATGACTTTTTTTTGTACCTGGCGAGCAGCATTTTTCGCAAGTGGTTTTTCGGTTTTCCTTCTGTCTTTCATTCAGTTCATGTGGAACCCATTTTCCCATCTTCTGGATCTTTCCCATGGCTTTCAAACGTATGGAGACGGCTTCTTGTGTCACATTTAATTGATCCGCGAGTTGTTGTTGCGTTTGAGCGTCATCCTCATCCAACAATGCTTACAATTCGCTGTCTTCAAACTTTTTCGGTGGTCTTCCACGTTCTTCGTTTCTCACGTAAAAATCGCCACTTTTGAATTTTTTAAACCACTCAAAGCACTGTGATTTATCAAGAGCATGCTCGCCGTAAGCTTCGACAAGCATTCGATGCGATTTTGCAGCAGCTTTCTTCAATTGGTAACAGAAAATCAATGCTGTCCGCAAATCGTAGTTTCCAGGCACAAAATTCGACATGTTCAACGCTATTACAAACTATGCTGTTGTATGAAACTTGTATCGTTGTGAGTTGAAAATCTTTGTCAGAGATGTCAACAAGGAAATGGCGCCAATGACGCGGTTTGACGGTAACTACATTGACAGCTAGGGCCATCTATGGGCAAATTCCGGTTTCAAATTTATAGACCTGGTAGGTTGCCGGTAATTTTGTCTGTGTATTTTGTCTTCGTAGCCCATAAAATTGGCTAAATCATCAACTTCGTTGGAGGTAAGATTTAATGTTACGCACTTTGTAGCAAGATGCTTTCGTAATATGGTGCTTCGAAGACTCTCAGGAACCGCCGCGCCGCATTTGACAGCAGCTTCTCTAATAAGCTTACTAGTACAATCAATAGGTAATATTTGTGGCGCACTAAATTACAAGAGTTATTTTTTTTTTAAATTAGGTTCAGTATCACGTACTGAATGTAAATGAACAAAATCCTTACAAATTAAGGAGGTGCAAGTGCCGCCATTCTGAGGAAAACCGTATCGGCTAATATCTCCGTTACCGTGCACTTTAGGCCAAAAATGGTGATAACCTTCCTTGTAGATAATTGAATTTCCTATCTTTTTTTCGAAATAATTTTTTTTGTATCACTTACCGTTTACGACTTTACGACTGTTAAAATTTATTTATTCCCTTTTTGACCTCTATCTCTTCTGATAATTGTTTAAACGATAAAATGCTAATAACTTATCTTTTAAATCCATACATTTCCCACAACTTTTATTTAAAACTTTTTTGTCTAAAATTAATATTCTCAAAGTTATAACGCGTTCAATGTTGCGCTACTGGGTGCAAGGTTAATAAAAAAGAGGTATGCATAGTATAATGATGAAAATTCAATACATATGTAAAAAAATATTAATGATATTGACATATTTAACAATAAATAATTTGCCTTCTTACCTGCAAAAAACAGCGACTTCCCGTTGACATTTAAAAAATATTTGTATAATATTTTTAACAATTCAATAATACTTCATAACTCGTATTGTCCCACGATTATTATCAAATTATCAATTATATACTGATGGTAAAGGGTGGTTAAATTTTAAGGGCCGATATTGATTTTGAATAAAACACAAATTATTTAGGAAATTATTGTCAATTCTTTTTATTATGATAATATGGTATGGTTCAATTATGTATGGAACAAAATATCGGCCAAATGGCCGCCGCGACCTCGGCGGCACACCTCCATCCGATGGTCCAAATTTTCGATGACGCTTAGGCATAATTGAGGTTCTATGTCGTTAATGTGCAAAATTATCTCATCCTTTAGCTCTTGAATTGTTGCTGGCTTATCGACGTACACCTTTTCTTTCAAATAACCCCAAAGAAAGAAGTCCAACGGTGTCAAATCACATGATCTTGGCGGCCAATTGACATCGCCACCACGTAAGATAACACGGCCATTGAATTTGTCGCGCAAAAGAGCCATTGTTTCGTTAGCTGTGTGGCAAGTGGCACCGACCTGTTGAAACCACATATCGCCCACATCCATATCTTCCAATTCGGGCCATAAAAAGTTCGTTATCATCTCACGATAGCGAACACCATTCACAGTAACTGCCTGACCGGCCTCATTTTGGAAAAAATACGGCCCGATGATGCCGCCAGCCCAAAAACCGCACCAAACAGTCACTCTTTGTGGGTGCATTGGTTTTTCGACAATCACTCTTGGATTATGATTCGCCCAAACGCGGCAATTCTGCTTATTGACGAATCCACTGAGGTGAAAATGTGCCACATCACTGAAGATGATTTTCTTCGAAAATTGATCATCCACTGTTGCCATTTCTTGCCACCATTCTGACCATTGACGACGTTTGGAATGGTCAAGAGGCTTTAGTTCTTGAGTCAATTGCACCTTATAAGCGTGTAAATGCAAGTCTTTATGCATAATGTTCATCAACGACGAGCGTGAGAGGTGCAATTGTTGGGCACGACGACGAGTTGAGGTGAACGGCTCTTCAGCCACACTATCGCGAACAGCAGCAATATTTTCTGCAGTACGAGCTGTACGAGCATGCACTGGTGTTTTAATATCTCCTACAGACCCGGTTTGCTCAAATTTTTGCACGATTTTTCCGATTGTACGCACATTTGGACGATTAAATTGACCGAAAAAATCACGAAGTGCACGATATGCATTTTGATTTGAACGCCCATTTTCATAATAAGCCTGAATAACTTTAACGCGTTGTTCGATTGTGTATCTTTCCATGGTTCAAATTGAGTTAGTCTGAAATTGAGAAATGTCGAATGAAATGCAGAAAAAAACTTGACGTTTAGGTGTGGTTCACATTCAACATCGGCCCTTACAATTTAACCACCCTTTATAATAAACAAAAGACTAGGAAAACGGATAATTTTTCAAAAAGGCATTGTAATATTTTATTTATATTATTCTTTGAAAACAATATATTATTCGTTAGTAATGTTCTTTATTGCCATCATACTTGAATTATTTTCTAGAATAATACTGCCGATTTTACGAATTAGGATTATCTTAGTCTGTGTACTTTTTTGGCTTAATTTAATTATATACTTTATAACTAAAGAAGCTAATACAAAATATAATCATCTCCTATTGTTAATCAATAGTCAAAATACAATCAGTCCTCGTTTATTTTGGTTATTTACCAATCAGCAACATTGATGGGTTTGGGCCACGAGAGCAACGTACAATTTTGGTTTTGTGGATTGTAGACAGTATATCTTTCTTACATAAACTCCAATACGACATCGCATCAATACTTATTTAACAGGTCCTCTTTAATTCAGTTCCTTAGAAATGTCAACATCGGCATAAATTCAATTATCCCAACATCTATAGATATTCATTGTAATTTCAATGAAGCAAGTATATACGTAATATCATAATTAATTCACGTTCAAGACCAGATTATTTCATCAGCCATAAAGTTAAATTAATTCAAGAGGATCGACATATTCCATGAACCTTTATCGTTGGACACTGCGCATACCGATTATGTCCTAATAATTGGCATATATTCCAAATCTATCGTACTAAGCCTTTCAGTAAATTTCGATATCGATAACGCGTATCCTTTCAATACATATTTTATACATATGTCATTATATTCATTCGTGGCAGATCAAGTATCAAGAATGGGCAATTCGATATTTTCATTATCATACGTAGTTCATTACATATTAATTATCAATCTCATCATATTTTAAACATTAATCTGGACATATTAATTATCACAAACGGACAAAATTCACTTCCTATCATAATAGTAAATCACTTCTTAATAATCACACAACCATGTGTCGGATTACACAGTACGTACGCATTCAAGACATGACAAATTATCAATCAATATAAGTACATTCTCTATTTGAATGTCAGCGACAATTATTATTTGACT
Organism: Cylloceria caligata; assembly: GCA_963942595.1. NCBI lineage: Eukaryota > Metazoa > Arthropoda > Insecta > Hymenoptera > Ichneumonidae > Cylloceria > Cylloceria caligata. The sequence goes on from OZ012709.1 coordinate 8,632,546, forward strand.
TGTTTAAGCAATTTCACGAATTCCAGTGCTCGAGAAGCATGGTGCGCAATGACAGCACATATATATATTTCAATAATCACACTATTACGTGTGGTAATTTCACAAGACATAATAAATTATATCTTATTAATTGAACGAGAATGTATCAGATTACACAATATAGACGTATTCAGGATATAACAACTGATCATTCAATTATCCTACTATAAATTTCCAGCACATATCCGTGTACTTATCTGAATCATTCAATGTCGCATATTCGATGACTATGTGATAATGGGTCTCATCTCGTTACGGTTTAGAAGATGGCGATTGTACTCGTCCCGGTATGTATGCTCAGAGCGGGTCATATATATAACCCTCCGGATATGCAGCTTTGCCAATTGTTATACAGGTTATGTTATTTTTGACATCTCCTTTTTTAGAGACGATCCATTGAGAACCGGATAGGTGAAAGCATGGAGAAATAGCTCCCCTTAAGTGCCCAACTGTCCTGCATATTTAATATACCGGATTGTTAGCCATTGACAAATTCCTTCAAGCAATATTCCTTTTTCTTTCTCGAAATATTGATAATTCGTCACGAATATCATACCTTAGTTTTTCTCCACACGGCCACAAATACGATTCGCACTTTAATTTCACGGATGGGCGAATTATAGCCAAATATGCCCTGATTACCGTTAATGGATTACGGGAATTTTATTAGGCGTGGAACGTGTTCGCTCGTTGTGGTTTTATAGACGATTGGGGGGAGGTATTCGTTACTTATTCTCATAGACTTATATAATAGACTGCGCGTTCTTATGAGCCGGCTGTCCGAGGGACCGAAGGATAGAGATAGTATAAAAGTACCACTCTCTCTCTCGCACATCGCAGAGAGTGAGGAGGAAGTTTGAGGGGAGTTGTCGAGGAGAAGTGTAGCAGGCGGTAAGGGGAAAAAGTGAAAACGTCAACATATCAGTATTATATTTAAATATTTCAATAATATTACATGCTATGTATGAAATCTTTTCAAGTCATTGATTTTGAAATAAAACTAATTTAGTATGAAAATGACTTATTCTCTTAGTCTCATGTTGTGAACGTTTAGCCTCGTGATTCAATCTGATATCAAAATATTTTTGTAAAATAAGATTTATCAAATCCAATTTATGATTAGAATCAGCTGCTTTTTCTGGCAATAAGACCATCTTTGAAAACAAATTGAGACCAAACAATAATCTTTTCGCATGAATTATAAGTTTTTCAAGTACATATTTCATAGAAAATAAATTTGGAGTACTTCTAATAACTTTTTCGGCAGTTTTACACACTGTAACAACATCGTCATTTGGTGATATTAAGCCTTTCTTTTTACTTTGTAAATCTTGAGGTATTCTATTATTTAATTGTATGAGTTTTGAGGTAACAGTATCGTTTTCTAATTGTTCAAGACATATTTCACATTTGACTTTTTTTTTTATAGACCTCACAACGCAACCAGAAATATAGATAACAATTTCACTGTTATACTCATTCCATGTCCAACCATTACAGCCTACATAATCATGTTCAAATGATGTATTACTCAATTTTTGAAATAAAGAATCATTATTACATTGGAGCTCTAAATTTGCACATTTCAACAATTTAGTATTATCTTGCTGTATACAATTTGCTGTATCTGGTGCAATAGAATTAACATGAGTAACAACTTTCTTATAACTTGACCTAAATTGTCGACAAGTTGGATTGTTATTAAAACCACCCATTTTCCTAATACACGAAAAGAAGGTTTTAATATGATCCTGAGACAATTTATAAGTCAAAAGATATGTCATTAATTTTTCTTCGAAAATGTTACATGCAAGTTTTAAAGCGCTTTTCATACCGATTATTAATCCCCAGAAGCCTGTTCTGCGTTTCCTCATTAAAATGGATGTAATTTCATTTGAAGCTTTGTTTTCGAAGATTTTTAGATTTTTTATATAATCGATATACTTATTTATTCTGTTGTCTGTTTCTATAAGATTTTTTATCATTATACAGTTTTGCGTTGAATGTTGTCCGAACTTTCTTCTTGAATTTAGAATATCAAAAATGTCATTTATGTTTTTGCAATATTTTGCAGTTGCTTCTGCGCCTGCAAAATCACCTGGAAAATTATCCTTTAGAAAGAGCAATGCATTTGAAACTTTATTGCTGAATGTCTGTGACGCAAGTTTTACGTTCATTTTTTCTTTATGATATTCTATGTGGCGACGACAAATTTTGGTAGCAGTGGATAAGCTAGGCCGGTTCCAGCACACCACCTGGGCAGGTGTAAATTTACCTGTGCTCAGTCGGTAATTATCCTAGAAACCTACTTTACCCACAGACGGTAATGACCGCCTGTCGATAATTACCTTATGTCGAAATTGTTGTCTGCTAGATGGTGCTACAGTCGGATAGATCAAGATCAATATTTCCATAATGGTTACATGGTATCCAGTTAGATGGCGCGCAACGTTCTATGTATACTTACTGTAGTCGTGTACTGACCGAGCCTCCCCTACAGTGCGGTAACTCACTACTAGATCATGATCGATAAATGCGCCTGAATCTACCGCACCAACTACCGAAGCACACACACACTGTACTACCGATCACTGTAGATAAGTGACCTACTAACTCACAGCGAGACCTCGCGGGGTATTTGGGATCGGGATATCCTGATATCGGGATATCGGGATATTGGGAGATTCGATACCTTTGTTGATATTTTACCGACAGTCAGAAATTATCTTACGTCAATAATTATCTGACGTCGGTACTGTTATAGATGGAGCCACAGTCGGATTCTATAGATCACGCTCGATATCCATGGTAAGGGAGACTTTATCATGATAAGACAGACATTTGCTTTGTTGCCATCGCTTTCGAATAGAGTGCGCCTCAGGAGGATTCGAAAGAATTCGAGATAAATACATTTGCTGTATAAAAACTTGTTTTTATTTTTTAATGTTACAGATAATGCATTTAATCTAATAAAAACTCTTAACGGTAGATTAATATATATATATCTTACAGATAATACATTTAGTCTAAAAATTCTTAACTATAGATCTTAAATATCTAACTATGAGATTGATGCTGATTGGGATACAAATGTTTTATACACGTTTGATTACATCACCACTTATTACATTATAATCAACCATTCGATCATGTAAGATTAAACAGTAGGCCGTAGTTCCCGCTGGAAAATTTGTCTTAGACTCAAATTCTAGACGGACATCTACTGGCGCTTGTTTTAATGCCTCGTTCTGTTTTGAGCAATCAATTACAATTAATGGAGCATACTCGATAAAGTTTTTCCTTGTTAGCAGGGGTTCTCGATCACTGTTGTAGTATATGGCTTGAAAATTGGCATACATGTTGTACAATACAGAGTATTGATTGTGATTTACATCAAGATTGAGGTTACCGTATGGATAATGTTGTGAGTTAAGAAATAGCTTCACATTGCCAATGTTGCAGTGATCGAAGTAACTAGCATTTGCATTTTTAATCATTCTCCGATTGGTTTGGAAAGCTACAATTACAAAACGAGGCTTTTCCAATTGATTCGATGTTTTGACTGTCCAATTATGTTTCGTTGTGCTTGGAAGCAGGGGATACTCATACATTTCCCAAGTGCGAAAACTCATAGTGATGTCTCGTTTAATCTGACTATATAAACGTATTTTATACTTGTCTGACAACATCACATATGGCATCAACCACTCAATTCGTGTAAGCTCAATCTTGAAATCCTCGTAACCGCCAGCTGCAAGAGGAGTCTGCACAACTGCGTCAGTATCCGTTCGTGATCTCGTGAGAATGAGCTCATGTTTTATATTGATAATGATTTTCTGATAGTCTTCAGCAAATCCAAGTATCATGGAGAGTGGGATACAAACATCAAAGTGGCCAGTATCATTAGTGAGCTGTTTGGTTTCCTCAACGTCAAGCCAGCCAGCATTTTCAATCATTGCGCTTCCACCAGGATTGAAGGATGTGTAGCCTTTCATGAGGCTAGTTATACCAACATTCTTACATCTATCAATCTCAATGGCATTGATCTCGTAGCGAATTTCCTCAAACAGATGTAAAATAGCATTGTTCACCAGCTTCGTTGCTACCACAGCAGCACCGGTCGCTTTCGACAATTTACCACACACATGTAGAGTACTTCGTGAGGGCAAGAGGCATAGATCTTGATGTTGAATGGATATGCGGATTTCATCACTGTTATTGAAGGTTGATGTATAAGGTTGATGTGCATGTATCTCATAATGCGCTACGGATTCGTCGAATGCGACGGCTGATTGCACGTGTAACGCTCCTTCCATTGCAGCAAAATATTACGCACGTTATTTTCTGCCACCAACAATAACTCGAAGCCCTAGACTTTTTAGGAATTGAGCGTTGCGACGTGTGATCGTCTTGGGGGCTCGAGCGTGACTGGTTACTCGATGACATTTTAGTCCTCTTTTATATGCCTGCGTCACGTTATTGGCATTATTATTATTATTATTATTATTATTGAAGATGATTCCCATGATTAGCTATTTGGCTTCTTTAATGTGTAGTCTAATGGTGATAACTTCACCGCGAAAATTAACTAGTTCTCCGTCTTGATCGACTATGCGTAATTGCAGATGATCAATGATCCTCACGGCTATTGGAAGGTAAATGACGTGTGATGGAACTTCAATGATCTTATACCCCGGTGGCACTGCCGGGAAGAATTCATGGATCGTATGAACGTTATGCTCATTGATGTATGCTCCCGAAGTAATATTGCACTCAACTCGCAATGCATTGATTTTCAGAATAGCAACCGGCAATTCCGAGCTATGAGAGATATGAGCGGGTAACTCTCGATGTGTAAAACCAAGTAGTCTAGCAATCGAGTCTTGTGGACGAAAATCAATGTTTTCACTACACTTTATCACGCTTCGTAGAGTATTGTTATTAGGCTTCAAACTAATGGTAATATGTTTAGATGCAAGCTGTTCTTGCAAGTACACATCAATGTCTTCAATCTCGTAACTTCCTGTAGGTAACACAATCACTTCTTTACCCACATAGATCTTGTTTTTCCCAGTATCGACGTTGGGTATAGAATTAAAAGATAGTAATTCCACTAGCCCAAGGTGATAGTTCTTGCTAGGTGAGAGCTCAATTGGCGGAAAGTATTGTGCCTCTAATATAGATGTTGTTCCAGATAAACTGAGAGTCAATGAATCTCCCATGATGGTTCACACTAGACTGATACAATAAGCATCACTTACAGATCCTTATATAAGAATTTTAGGCATAGATGCCCACACTCATATGTATCAAAATTTTGATATCTCTTATGATTATACTTGATAACATTATCGAGGCCGAGATAATCCATTAGATTGTGGGGAGGCTGAAGATCACCAAAACTATCAAAGTAATCAACATTTCGACCATTTTTCCGATAAGCCACCCAATGAGTACCTGGTCCATCTTTATCGTCGAGATTAATTATTCCAGATTCACGATAATGCGGTGCATCTGATGGTAAGTCGTTCCTCATAAATACACCACGAAAATTAGGAATTTCACGTGCATACTTAAGTAGATCAGTGTCTGTCAGAGCACGGTTTGGCAGTCTTACTTTGAAGTTTTTTTTTTTTTTTTATTTGCTCCGAAATGGAAACCAAATCCAGTTTTGTGTGGCTTGAGATAGAGACCTTTACCTAGCGCGATAGCCTCAACCGTCTTATTATGCCTTTGACTTTCCGCTAATTGCTGTGTTGCAGCTTTCGCATCATTTACGGCTTTTACTATTCCAGCAGCACCACCAGCCAATGCGCCAGTTGCACTTAATCCAGCAAATAGTGGAATAAGAAGAGGCAAAAATCCTCCAACTTTTTTCGGTACTGGCAGAATACGAGGCACGCGTACATTTTTTTTCCCACCAGCTGTCTTGACAGCAGCACGAGCACTCTTTAGCGCCGATCGAATAATTTCTTGTGTGTTAGAACCAGTCGATTTTGTGGCAGCTTTTATTATCTTGGAAAGCGTGGTTGGAGGTTTGGTCTTTCTCTTCCTCTTATTTATACCCATGCCAAGCTTAGCCTTTATCTTCATGGCGTTTGTAACAGCGTAGGCTGCAGCCTTTTCACTTACACGAGCGTCGTTTGAAAATACGCGATGCCAAGCCTTGTCAGCTAAAATTTTATCGGCCTTGTTGCGATCCGCAATGTTTTCACGATTCTGTGAGTATGCGATATCGTGTTCCTTGCAGGCTGCGTCTAGAGGATTTATCCCAGGATCACCACGAGCAAGACGTTCCGCTAGTTTTGTGCCTGGTCCACAGTATTGATAGCCTGGTAAATGAAGCTCGATAGGTAGTTTGTTGAGGACTTTATTCAGCAGACCGCAACCTTTAGGCATGATGCTTACACTAGAAAGAGCAGTGAACGAATGAGATTCGGAGTATATAAGCACAGTATTTATACTCTAAACCATCAGTCGCTGCCAACATGGATTTCAGAGAGCAACCGCTCTCGCTGCCGGTAATGAATTTTGATAGGCTAGCTGAAAGGAAAAAAGTATGCACACGTCATGGTCCACTATTACCCAACAGTATCCGAGCAGTTTTTTGTGGTCCATCAAATTGTGGAAAGACCAATGCATTGCTTACTCTGATTACACATCCAAATGGATTGAGATTTGAAAATGTATACATATACTCGAAATCATTGAATCAACCAAAGTATAAGTTTCTCGAAAAACTTCTGCAGCCTATGAAGGGTATTGGATTTTTTGCCTTTGGTGAACATGATCAAGTAGTATCACCCGAAGAAGCTAATATTAATTCAATCATGATATTTGATGATATAGCCTGCGAGAAACAAGATAATGTTAGAGCCTTTTACTGTATGGGTAGACATAAGAATATTGACTGCTTCTACTTGTGTCAGTCGTATGCACAAATACCTAAGCATTTAGTACGTGATAACGTTAACATGCTTGTAATCTTTCGGCAGGATGATATTAATCTCAAGCATGTTTATGATGATCACGTAAATACTGACATGACGTACTCGCAGTTTAAAGACTTATGCTCGAAATGTTGGAATGATACCAATCATGGGTTCCTAGTAATTGATAAAGATCGTCAAGGGCTCGACTGTGGTAGATACAGGAAAGGTTTTGACTGCTTTGCTACAAATATATCATGCGTAAAGAGTAAATCTTAATCAGATCATCATGAGCAGTCGAAGCGATAACATCGCTGACGAATTTCGTCGCGAGAGAAAGACACTTTGTCAAGTAGAAAAAGTTAGAAATGCTATTAAACATAAATACAAGCTTTTAAAAGCTGGTAAGCAGATTATGGAAAAAGCTTGGGATGAAACATTCAAACCAATCGTGAAGCCGCTTAAAAAACTTGTTAGTGCTACTGACACAAATACGCATGAAATAAAAAAAAACTGGATTCCCAAGAAAGAGAAGGATGAGAAGGAGGAGGGCGAGGAAGATACATCTCAAAATGAAGAGCAGGATAATTCATTTAAAACTGCATTCACAGATAATGATGATGATGATGATGATGATGACGATGATGATGATGATGATGTGAAAGCATCAACAAAGAAAAAATCTGACCAACCATATTCAGCTATTGAGAAATATTTGAACTTACTCGATAAAAATCGTAAAAAGTATCTCGATATGACTTATGGAGTTCGAAAGCTGCCAGATGGCACACTTATGATTGGCGATTCCACCGTAAGTTTTGGTAACGAATACGTTATTATTAATGATGACACCAACAACAAGTATGATAAGACCATTGGTTTGCTTGAACTGCTGTTCAGAAAAGATCCCAATCAGAATTTCATAAGCAATGAAGATGTAAACAATTATGGGAAAATTGTGCTGAGAACAAATGCACACAAAAAACACTATAATTCTGATGAGTTAGTCCACAGACAAAACAGTAAAAAATATAAATCCTATATAGCTCCAATAATTGGTGCTTCTACATCAACTCGAAAGAGACAATCTACTGGTGGTTCATTACCACAATACAAGATTGCACGACGAGATACACGAATGGATTATGTGTATTGGGATAACCCCAATGAGCTGGTAGATCGATTACGTTTATTGCTAGCTGAAAGTTCAGCAGGCAACCCCAGTCATACGAATGAAATCGTTTCACTCATTGAGGAATTGCGTGAAGCAGGAATCGTTTATTAGCAGTGACACATGCGTGAATATACTCAGTTGAATAATGAGCGTCGACGTGTTCGGACGGTATTTTGGATGTACTAAGGGCTCACGGGGTCCACCAGGGTTTGGCTTCAAACTCACTGCAAGCGGAAACTACGACATTGAAAATAGGAGACTCAGCAACGTTGGTGAATCACGTGAACCAAATGATGCTGTCAATTTGAATCTCGCTAGACAACTAATTCAACAGGAGTTAAGTACATTGCTTCAGGCTACAACTCATCAACGTGAGTAATTGGATGATTTAGAGTTGAAAATACAGGTTTTTCAAGAGCAAGTAAAAGAGCGAATAAAGCATATTGAGATGAACATTGCTACGACTTTAGAATTAGCAGTTCGTAATGCAAAGGCTATTGGTTCCTTGCTTGCGCACACTCCTCAAGAGATTCTTCAAGATCAAGCCATCAAAGAATACTGAAATAAATATTTTTAGAGTTATATAGACTTGATAGTCCGTAACACTAAAGCCTTTGAAGCGTTAATCAGGCACACTCCTCGACATGGAGCATCGAAGACTAGTAGAAGAATTACATACGCCTGCGCGTCGCAATTATTTACGACGCAAGTTTGATATACGTGATATTGATGAGACATGGCAAGCTGATCTTGTTGAGATGCAGCCGTACGCTCGAGAAAACAAAGGATACAGATATCTGCTTACAATAATCGATGTACTATCCAAGTTTGCATGGGCTGTACCAGTGAAGCGCAAAACCGGTCAGAATGTTACCGCAGCTATGGATTCAATTCTTCAAGATGGACGAGTACCTACCAATCTCCAGACTGATCAAGGTAAAGAATTTCATAATAAGACTTTCCAGAATTTAATGAAACGTCATGACATCAATCACTATTCCACATATAGTAATCTTAAAGCATCTATAGTGGAGCGCTTTAATCGTACCCTTAAGAATAAAATGTGGATGAAATTTAGTCTACACGGATCTTACAAATGGATAGACATTTTAGATGATCTCGTGGCGACATACAATGACACGAAGCATCGAACTATTAGTATGAAACCGAGGAACGTCACAGCGGACGCTGTTGAAACGCTAATTCAACGTTTTTCTACTACCAATGAACGAAGAAACTGTGTAGTGAAATTCAAAATCGGTGACAAGGTGCGAGTGAGCAAGAACAAACACGTTTTCGAGAAAGGCTACACGCCCAATTGGTCAACGGAAATTTTCACTGTGAGTCGAGTAATGAGGACGATACCTGCAACGTACAAGCTGAAGGACTACCAAGATAGACCCATCGCTGGTGGTTTTTATAATGAAGAATTACTGAAGGCTAATTATCCAGATACCTATCTCGTGGAGAAGATTCTCAAGAAACATGGAAATCGTGCTTATGTCAAATGGTTGGGATTTACCAATTCACATAATAGTTGGATAAATAACGCAGAATTAACTACAGGAATGAAATAATGAGTCGACATTTATGTATATTAAAAAATATCTTTTTATTCATTATAAAATAAACACATTACAAAATAACCAATTCGATTTGATTTTTCTTCTCTTTTTCAATATAGTTTAGATGCAATGTACCATGTGTGATCGTTTCCTTCATGCGGCTGAATAGAGCCTGATCTTTCTCAAATGCCGCAGAAACACGTTTAGGCAGAAAGATTTGGAATTCATTGTTGAGAGTGGCAACAGTTTTTTGACCATATTTAGTCGTCACTTGACGTAAATCGGTGACTTTATGTATTTCGTTGATTCGTAGATCAATGATTCTTTTCGTTGGGAGGTAATCGTCTTGACCAGCGAGTTTGTTGAGTGCATCAATATCCATCATGAATGCCCAATGAAGTTGACTGTAGAAGATGGACGCGCGTATGTGATAGTGGCGAGCAACAGGTTCCAATATTATTGGCGTAGATTTCTTTAGCCTGCTATACGTTTGATGTACGTTTCGTCTGACGACGACGACAACGAATATGTGGGACTGATGAGCAACAGGTTCCAATGTGTTTGATGCGAGTTCCGTCTGATAGAGTTGATTGTGAACTGCTTCCAATACAAGACTGGTTCAGGTTCTGAAGTATTCTTTAGTATCCTTTAGTATCCTTTAGTATCCTTTAGTATCCCCAAGGTATCAATGGATCAACGTGTAGATGCTGTGAACAGTTGACGATGAAGATCTGATGGAACTAGCTGCAGTCACACTCTTCATATAGTGGTATCACCCACCACCGATCTACCATGGAGAAGGAGATTCGTGTCGCTGATTGGGTTTCCACAGCAGGCAGTCGCGGAGAAGGAAATTGAAGTCGTTGATTGGATGACTAGAGTATGTATGTAAGAGTGGGGTGTGTATGCAAGAGTAGGGAGTAGGTTGGTTACGACATGATTGAAGTCGGTTTCGACATGTCTTGCGGTATCCTGTAGTGCCCCCAAGGCAGCGTATCCATGGTATCAACAAATAAATATCGTTTATCATCATGCGGACTCAATGCGAGCTTTACTTGTTTCTCTGTATAGACAATGTGCATGCGTGACCTTATGACTCGTTGCTCACGACACTGTGTTGTTCCCTCGAAAAGGCATTGATGGAAATCATTGAAGGTTATGGTTGCTTCCACTACGCCCGTTTTCACACCTTTTACCTTCTTCATATAATCATTGCCATTTACTCGAACACTATACATTTTGCTGCGTAGACCAACGAATTCTGTCATAATCTGCCCATTGCACTCATCATTCATCAATCCAACGATTTTTTTATTTGCTTGAGGTAGTGCAAATTGATTCTCAGCTGGATAATCAGAGGTATCGAATTTCCGGATATCACGTCTCATGATATCATATATGTCAGGGCACTGAATCTCATAGAGTAGACTGTCGGTGTCGGTATACAAGAGCTTGCAGTGATCATCGGCAAATTGCGTTTTCATGTAATCATAGTGGAAATCGTAGACTAACACTTTCGACAAGTCCAGCACACAGAGCCCTATGTAGATTGGTTTGTTGAGATATACCTCTGTCTTCAAAAGCTGTACAGCAATGAGGTTCTCTTCAAAGATTGATCGGCTGTGGAATGTTGGTCTCGCAATAAGGGCCTCAGCACCATAACGTCCATCCCAGCGTGTGACGAGTTTTATATCCACATGTTTACGAACATTTTCCATCGTCTTGCCAAACACTGCGTTGTTCATGAGCTTGAAGAGATTTTTCTCGAAATCATTCGTTGCTTGTTTCCGCATATCGCTATTTAAGTCAATGTAGGATTTTAACCACGGCCTCTGTTTGAACTTCAACACTCGATGAATACGTTTGAGTTGTAGACCATACTTGAGCGCCTGTTTTAGATTCCGATAGTGGATAACGTAGTTGCTCTTGAAGTCTAATGTTGTCATCAGTTTGATCTGCGTTGAACCTGGTGCACATTTGTGTTCAGGACATAGTGGTAAGTCTCGGTGGGCATCATGAAGGCTCACGGGATAATCCAGATCGACTTCCAGGATGTATCCTTCTAATGCATCGTCCTCAATCGCTTGAAAATCAATATTTTCTGGATTTTCCACCCATGTGAAGTCTCCATATGGGAGCGATTCCATCATCGCCCAACCGTAAAGATTGTTGACGTCAAAGTACATGAGATACTTGGTGGGCTCTTGAGGCTCATAATTGCTCATATACTTGTTGTTCGCTTTGGCATAACGGTTGCAGCACTGACTCACGCCGCCCCTCACTCCTCGTTCAACGAACAGATGCATCTCCAAGTCCGTGAAAAGCTCCAACTCAATCTGTGTGAACTTGAGCATGGCGTCCCACGTGAATCCTGGTGTTGTGTAGTAGTGCGCAGGGTCCAGATCATACGCTCTGATGCAATTGTCGCGAAAATTCTCAAAGATATCGGCTAAGAGGAGAACATCAGTTTTCAGATAGAGATCTGAATATTCGCCCAAGTCATGAATGTTGAACTCTTGCCACACTCTCTTTGCGTGCTCGTAATCGTCGTCTGTGATATCGCTGTCATTCAGCGTACTATGGAAATCTTCTTTAGTTGGAAGATTATACTCATCCAGTTTCTGCACAGCGTCAACGTATTCATATGGGAAGACACCTTTCCTCGATAGCAGCTCAATTTTATCATTGGGAAGTTGTGGAAATTCGCGTCTAACAATCTTCAATTCCGTAAGGTATGAAGCTAGTTTTTCCAACGATGAAGCTATAAAGCGGAACGAGTCGATGAATCGAAAACTCACATCGCTTCCATCAATGTGCTTTTGAAAGGCGATGTAACGTTCCTTCGTTTGTGCCAGTATATCCACGCGACCATTGAAGCATGTTACGATTTCACGTATAACAAAATGTGAATCATATCCCGTGAGGTTGTGGAAGACCACGGGTATCACTCGTGAGTCTTGATAAAGTAAGTTGCACTCGTTGTGTGCTGGTCCTCTGTATCTAGGTGCACATAAATATGTATTGTATTTTCAAGCTTTATTATTATTTGAATGAAAAAGGGTTACTAAAATACATACTGTCCAGTCAAATGGCAGTGATCATGGACTCGATCGTTGCTGGATAAATTCCTGTTACAAATATGACACGTAGTTGCCATATGAAACTGCGTTCTCTGCTCGAATGACAGCTTCGATATAGGCTTAGGATTCATGTACAGCTCTTCGAGGTCCGTGGCCAATTGTTGCAGCTCCCTCACGAACCATTCCGCAGGCTTCACACCTCTGTAGCTGCAGTAGCTCGATTTCGAGATATCATAACTGCAGTTTAGGTAATACCCAATGCTGAACGCCTCATGCTTTTGGTACGCGTTTTCATCTCGGATCGGTTTGAGTAAGCATTCAAAGTCCGCGTAGACAATAAACGGTACTCTCTCTTTATTGCTATGATTTTTAAAGCGAAGAATTTTTTTCTTTACTGACGGCATGATAACCTTGCATTTGTTTATCTTCCTGCAATCTTCTTCATGTGCGGTAAGCTTGCCTTCGTTACGAAAGTAGTGCAGGCAGCGATCGCAAATATGATGCTTGTGAATACGTTTCGATAGCTGTATCGAGACTAAACGAGACAAGTGTTTGATCCACACGTAATGGAATCTCGGTAGTTGGTATACGCTGTTAGCATCTTCGTTTTCTTGCTCTTCGTCCTCATCCACGTAGTGATCTTGCATGAGAAGAAGGTTAACATGCAGAGTTTTTTTCGTAGACGTTACATGCAGAGGAGTGGTCACGAACTTTCTCATTCGTTTCTTCAGAATGTAGACGTTGATTGATATGCCATTATTCTTCTCAAATTTGCTGAAATGATGCGGCATCACTGGAAAGTCGATACCAGTGAAGTTGAGTTCATGCGTATATCTCTCGTATGTAGAAACTCGATTAGGATTATGTACTGCCGGATGTAATGCTGATAGTACAGCCCACTTGAAGCACATGTTGTCAGTATTTTTCACGTTGACGCATGCATTCTTATTTTGAATCTCGATTGGGAGATCTATATAGGAGCTACCTCGCATTGGATTCAACATGTTGATGTTTAGTGTGAGATTGACGATAGAATACAGCGTCCATCCGGAATCTTGTAGCTCAAATTCTTCAATTTCTCTCTGAATCGATGCTTGGATGTTGACAGTAAACCAATCTTTGATTGAAGTTGCTGGATAAATCGCTTCAGCCTTCGTGTTGAAGTGCTTCATTTCAACAATTTCTTCATCATTCTTCATTACCTTAAATTTTGCTGCTAGTACTGCATATACCTTGACTGCCATCTTCTCAATCTTCATGATACTTTTTCTTTCTTCATGGAAAAGTGTTAAGCAATCTTCCAAGAATAGATTGATATCGATGTGCTTTAAGTTGGTGATAACTCCAGTCTTGATGCGCTCATTGAAAGCCGATAGTAGGTTCGACCATCTCACTCGATCCAAGATTCCTTTTTCATCAGTCCTCTGCAAGCCTGAACCTTGTTTTATCAAACGTTCTAGTTTGATCTTTGTTATTTTATTATACGCGGTCATATGTTTCTTAAGAGTGATAAATCTAAGCGACAATGATTTGACCAAATTTTTGATGGAAAATTTTTGGCAGTTCGCAACCCGGTTAGAGTCAGCGCCACCTAAGATCCATGTGTTATCGATCTCAGAAAGATCTTTAACAATCGAATCATTAATTATTTTTGTCAACTCTGATTGCCTCACTCATTCATTAAGAATTAATGAGGCAACCAGAACTGACGATTTTTTACTTTTTTAAAGAAATCGTGAAAAAATATTGCCACAGCCCGGGTTCGAACCGGGAACTCCAGAATTCTAGCCTGGTACGTTACCAATTACGCCACCGCGGCTCTAGCAACATCAATTCACGTTCTAGTTTGATTTCAATACCTTTCAGGAAACCAATCATGAACAGATACTTCTGACGTTCGGCAACTGTGGCTCCCACCAATAATTTTTCTATGGATTTGATGACTGCAGCAAGCCGTTTGATCCACTCTGCGATCTCATCTGATTTTTGAGTTTGAAGAAGCTCCAAGATATCCTCCCACGTCTTCATGACTGCATTGCGCTCCTGGAGATCCATTCTGATCCAAGTATTTCGAAATACTTTGCTTTAAAGAGAGAGTGACTTTGGAGTAAATTGAACGGTCGCTTCGGAATGAGTCTCTCTTGCTGAAGAACTTGTATTTATCCCCACGAAAAGTACTGAGATGTATCGAACTCGTAGCTAATTGGTCAATATTCATGAATACATTCATTGTTCATGTCTGCGTTTGAATCTAAAAAAGTGGTGGGAAGGCTACAAAGTCGTTGCTGATTGGTTGATATCCTCGAATGTATCCATCGTTCATGGTTGTACAATAGCTCGCAGTAGAGGCGACAAACGGGTATAAAAGAGCTGGAAGCGTGACTGTTGGCATCACTTTATTCATCATGGAGTACATAGTAGACGTCCAAGGCTTCAAGCGCCCTTTTAATGAATTCGTATTCAAAGAGATGGCAATCATTCCTCTCGAAGATGACTCCTTACCATCAGTCTATCTGTTTGAACCGCCACACAAATGGAGTTTCCTGCCAGCCAAATACAAGAGCGAAAATCGATGGCTAGAAGCAAATTATCATGGCATTCCCTGGGTTAATGGTGATATACCATATGATGAAATCAGCGAGACTCTTATCAGTCTTCTACGCGATGCGAGCAAGATTTATACCAAGGGCTTAGAGAAGAAACGTTGGCTGGATAGGATTCTTCCAAACGTTTACAATATTGAAGACCTAGGATGTCCCGCGTTGGCAGCATTACCAACTAATACTGACATCACATGTACGAATCATCCAATCATGAATTGGACTCCCCACTGCGCAGCTCACAACGTGTGTATGATGAAAACATGGCTTCTAGACTTGCGCAAACAGATGGCGTCGGTTGCGTCATCTAGTGGAATCATCGCAAACTCAACTGTCAACTGCATCATAAATGATACAACTACTCTAAAAGGCTACTACGACGAGTGTGATTTCTCACTGTAAATACTTACTCATGAGCCCTGTACACTCGACAATAAAAAAATTCTATGTTATTTTTATAAGTTAAAAAATTGTTCTTTAATTACTGGTCCTCCTCCCCCTCCGCCCCCTCCTTCTCTTCCGAACTAGAAATCGAGCTGAAATTAAAAGACTATGACGAAAAATCATTGACGAATTAACTATAGTCGCTGTTCTCAGGATAACTGCTCTACTCTATAAGTTCGATTATCAGCAGTGGTTTCAATGAAGCTGATATTTAATATCGAGCCATGATAAATTCTCTGCTGGTATCGATTAGATTTCAAAACATCTCGGTCGGTATAGACGTGCTCGCAATAACCGCCTGTGGATTATCGAGCATCTCTGTTGGTGCAGATGTTCTCCCAATATATCCCCCTTCGCGACTCAGTAAAGATGTTTAAAATAATCTCCGTGTGGAACGCCACGGGCCCAAAACATCAGCACACCCCTTCTCTGGACAGCAATGGAGAGAGGGCAGTTGACGGTCGACTTAGCTGAGAGGGTTGTAAAGATGACACGTGTGAAGCATTAGGCTCTCTGACTCTAAGCTCTCTGGCTCGCAATTGAGAAAAAAAAATTTTCTAATTTTAAATGGTCTATATTATTTTTTAATTAATATCTAATAATGACAAAAGCTGAGGTATAGAATTAAACACTTTTTTTTTATTGCGTTGAAATATTAAAAACTAGATTACAAAATATTAATATTAAATTTACTTTATCTATAAAAATTTGACGCTAAT
Source organism: Cylloceria caligata (assembly GCA_963942595.1). NCBI lineage: Eukaryota > Metazoa > Arthropoda > Insecta > Hymenoptera > Ichneumonidae > Cylloceria > Cylloceria caligata. The sequence goes on from OZ012709.1 coordinate 8,649,096, forward strand.
ATTATATTTACATAAAAAATTAAAATCTTTTCATTCGATTCATAAACTGTTTTCTCATAGTGCCAAATCGGTCTTTCGGCGCGTAAGTCCGAGCACGTTTGCGCATCAATGGTTCAATTGGTCGCGGGTCTATAACCATCGTCATGCGATGCGGGGGAACGTTCTCAGGCCCTTTGGTTGCTGCAGTCCTCTTGCAGTGTGGCTGTGGTAGCGGTGGTAGGGGGGATTGTCTCAACACTGTCTCGCCGCTGACTCGATGAAGCTTCGATAACTATAGCTGGCAGCATCGGCGACGGCAACGTCGGTTGACGATTCACCGATTGTAGTGGGCGACGAATCCTTGGACAACAAAGCGCAGGTCTTGTGCGCTTGCGAACCGTTGCCTCTTCCACTTGAATGCTTACTGCCGACACTTGACGGCGAAGAGGAACGTAAACATTTCTTTTTTCAATCACCGCTGGCTTCGTCACCGCTGGCTTCGGCATCGCAGTTGAATGCTGCAGCATAGCACCATCTTCATCCTCGCTGGTGAGATATAGATCATCTTGCAGCAGCGGCATCCCCAGGTTCGGTTGCAGTGATAATGATTGCTGCTGCTGTGCAATCACCTCCAGCTCGGTTATCGAGGTTGGTACAGGAGACGACGACGGTGATATCAGCATCTCCAACGGGTCCAGCTCGGGAGGTGGCGGTGGTTGCTGCATGCTCTCGAACGCGATCTCCAGCGAGGGCATCGTGGTTGGCGTAGGAGACGCAGGCGGGGGTGGTGGCGACTCCATCAGCACTCGCAGCAAGTCCAACGCGATTATTGCATTGAATATCTCCGGCTTATGTGCTGCAGCCTGCTGCATCGGTGCTGGCTCAGGAGATGGCATTGGCGGAGGTGGTGGCGGTGGCGCGAATAGCATCCTCATCAGCAAGGGGATCTCGGGCTTGGTGGTCAGCACCTTCCATGGATGTGTCCTTAATTTCCCATCCTGATACTCTATTTCGAATGGTATCTGCAAAATAAGAAGTAGAGAATAATTAAAATTTAATAGCAATATTTAAAAATTGGAAATTCATTAGTAAATACTCACTTTTAATTTTTTCCTTGTCTCCTCGAATGGCGGTAAAGGCATTTCCAGAATCGGACGGCGAGGGTCTCGCCAATATTTGAGTTGCTCATCCCAGCAGTTCATCGAAATCTGAAAATTAAAAAAAAAAAATGGTATAGAAATCTATGAAATATATATGTTTACACTATGTAGTGAAGCGATAGAAAACTTACCCTTTGTTTATACATCTTGTCGTGGGGTTCACACTTGAATGATTCTCTTCGTTACAGCTTGGTTTATATAGGCCATCGATAGAAAAAGTGGGGACTAACTTAACCAATGAAAAAAAATATTGGTCTAGCATTAGATCTGCTAATTGGAGGGAGTAAAAATAGTTAAAGTTAAAAATGCAGCTAAGATCAATAATATAAGTTGATGCACTATTTATCTCGAATTCTTTCGAATCCTCCTGTGGTGCACTCTATCCGAAAGCGATGACAGCAGAGCGAAAGTCTGTCTTATCATGATAATGTCAGCCTTACCATGATAGAGTCGCCCTTAGCATGGATATCGAGCGTGATCTATAGAATCCGACTGTGGTTTCATCGAAAAAACTTTATCAAGTATGCTGCATTAATTATAATTGGTTGTTCAAAACAGAATGAGGCATTAAAACAAGCACCAGTAGATGTTCGTCTAGAATCTGAGTCTAAGACAAATTTTCCAGCGGGAACCACGGCCTACTGTTTAATCTTATATGACCGAATAGTTGATTATAATGTAATAAGTGGTAATGCAATCAAACGTGTATCAAACATTTGTATCTAATCAACATCAATCTCATAGTTAGATATTTAAGATCTATAGTTAAGAATTTTTTAGGTTAAATGTAATACATGTAAGATATATATCTACCGTTAAGAGTTTTTATAGAATAAATGCATTATCTGTAATATTAAAAAAATAAAAACAAGTTTTTATACAGCAAATGTATTTATCTCGAATTCTTTCGAATCCTCCTGTGGCGCACTCTATCCGAAAGAGATGACAACAGAGCAAAAGTCTGTCTTATCATGATAAAGTCTCCCTTACCATGGATATCGAGCGTGATCTATAGAATTCGACTGTGGCCCCATCTATAACAGTACCGACGTAAGATAATTTCTGACTGTCGGTAAAATATCAACAAAGGTATCGAATCTCCCAATATCCCGATATCCCGATATCAGGATATCCCGATCCCAAATACCCCGCGAGGTCTCGCTGTGAGTTAGTAGGTCACTTATCTACAGTGATCGGTAGTACAGTGTGTGTGTGCTTCGGTAGTTGGTGCGGTAGATTCAGGCGCATTTATCGATCATGATCTAGTAGTGAGTTACCGCACTGTAGGGGAGGCTCGGTCAGTACACGACTACAGTAAGTATACATAGAACGTTGCGCGCCATCTAACTGGATACCATGTAACCATTATGGAAATATTGATCTTGATCTATCCGACTGTAGCACCATCTAGCAGACAACAATTTCGACATAAGGTAATTATCGACAGGCGGTCATTACCGTCTGTGGGTAAAGTAGGTTTCTAGGATAATTACCGACTGAGCACAGGTAAATTTACACCTGCCCAGGTGGTGTGCTGGAACCGGCCTAGCTTATCTACTGGTAGCCAAGTGTAAATGTTCCTTTTCTTGATATTCAACAAGTTTTCGCAAATAACGCCATTCAATGTAATTACTGTTTTCGTCAATTAAAACATACTCAGATGTCGCATTTCGAACTAACTTTATCATATGACAAGGATCAGGTATAACAACAATATGTGATTTTGTTACCGGATGCTCAAAAGAACACTCTTCTACATTTTGTACGTTGGCTCCAAGACACTTTACCATGGCCAAGTTTGTTGCAGCACCATCGAATGTCATCGATCTGATGTCTGTAATTCCATTGTCATGCAAAACTGTTAAAATTTGATTAGTAATGTTCGCTCTTACATCAGCCGTCAGACTTCGTATAAAATAATAAGCTATTGGAGTTTTAAAGTGTCCATTCAAGCATACAATCATGTATACTAAAGCATAAGTTGCTTCTTCAGATTCGTCATTTTCCAAGCCTAAATCTACCTGTCCATGTTATCTCTTGCTATCCCATTCGACTGATTTTTTTATGGACATCTCATCAACTTGTAAACCAAATTGTAGTTTAACACCCTTTGCAGTATTTTCGATAATCATGCTTTGTACATTGTCTAAAATTAGTTTGCTAATGCCAGGACTGAAATCAATATTTGAATACCACTTTCGTATCGTTATTATTGATTGAGTGATGAATTTTTAATGTCATTACATTCATACGACCTTTCTATCGGCATGCATGTACGTGCAATAACCATGCTGGTAGGTCTGCGCGATTTATACAATCTTTGCTTGAACGCTCAAGAAATGCTCAAGACGTGCCAAATCAGACTGTGCTACAAATCTATTCCATTGCATCCTCAGTCGGTTTTTATCTCAGTCACGCGAGATTCAACTCCTTATAAGCGAACGATTCCAAATAATAACCCTTAAAAATATTATACCGTCAACCGTAATATGCTACGAGTATTTACGTGTTACCGGCATAACATCTTGTAACTGGACCGATTTTTTTTTTACTACATTTACAGGGACACCGAGAATTGCCCTTCGTCTTAACTTGCTCTCTCCTTGATCACACGCTCCTCTCACCTTGATCTCACCTCACTCTCGCCGTCCGCTCACCTTGCTCTCACTTTCCTCGCACCTCACTATCATCTCGCTATCACCTTATACTTACTAACCACCAACAATTTGGAGACTCAAGCAGCATCGGCAGGGCAGGGCGATTGATTTTGTCGTGCGTAGCTATAAGAAAAGTATAATAGAAAAGTCTTATAGATGTTGATGGAAGCGTCTTCTGGTCCTAATGCAGCTGCTTCAGACAGATTTGATACCTTTTGTAGCATCGCAGTCTCTTCTGCCATGCATCGATGTATCAAGTGTTACTTAACTTTTCTTATAAAGGTAAAAACATCTCCTCATATTAATGAAGCTGTCGTTAATAATTTGAAGCTTCAAGTTGTATTGTCAGGTGCGGAATATGACATTTGTCACGCATACCTACTACATATCTCATTTCTAGTGGCAAAAGGCATTCTAGCAAGGCTAGTTGTGACTTTTTATACGCTATAATTTGTGTCATGAACACATCATAATTTTTATCATAATTAAATACTATATTAAATGAACCATGACCTAGGAGATTCATTGCATTTTAATTATTATCATAGAGATAACAGTTATAGAGTGCCACACATTTCAATGTATAATTATTCATTTAAAGAGAACAAAACACTATTTGGAACGTTTAAAGGTTAAGACATAATAAATAATTACATCTGGTTAAAGTATTATTAACATTTTATTCCCATTTTTTCCACTTTGGAACATATCACGAGCACATCACCTTTCAATTATTTTCTTCGATCGCGCATAAAAAAACCCATGCGAATGAACAAATGACATGCGTCATTCTACTATACTATCCCGTCCGACGTTGCCGCAGACCGAGGTCTCGGTTTCCATCGGACATTTGCCGACTTCCGGCGCGGGAAGCGTATGTGCTCCTGATTGGTCATTTATTATTTGACTTTAATTGCATCTCATTAATAAACTTTTGAGATTTTCGGAAAACCGCTAAGTAATTGTGCTTAAAATGACCTCAGCTATCGGCATACTGCGGGTCGGTCACTTTTTTTGAATCACCCTGTATATAAGTAAATATATGTTGACCTGTGCAACAAAGAGTTAAATATACAATTTTATTATTATTAACTTAGATAGCCTAATCTACAACGCAGTATGCTGATTCTTGTCACATGCTGAAGTTAGTTCGAAATACATCTGACTTTCATTTAATTGACACGAGCTGTCTACACAGGGTTAGAGGTTAGAACAGTTTCCCAGTCCCTCTTCTGCTCTCTTCCATGCACTCTCCTGTTCTTCTTTCACATCCCCACCAACTGGCGTGTTAGAATGAGACACAGGTACTTTTCATATTGCTGTTTCGTTCGGATGTTGCGGACAGGGTCTCTTACAGAATCGCGCAGTCTATTATATAAGTCTATGCTTATTCTCTCGAGGCAGCGTAGGCCTTCGAACGAACAAGAGATGGGACTCTCTATGACTATGCGCATGATCGATTGGCACGCACCTATGAGTCTAAATCACAGGTGATCTTCGACAATCGGTATCTTACCGATTGTCACTCTTACAGCATGGAATAGTACGTTACGCAACATTTTGAAAGAGTTGCGTACAGTGCTTTTTGACATGAGTGCGAGAAATAGCTCAATTTTCGACAATTAATCAACGTTTTCCCACGTCACATCATTACACCATCGCGTCTGCTAGGTTAGCAGTTGACGTAAACAAAACAGTTGTGTTCATTCCTGTCACATGGAAATTCTAACCTCGCGTGATGATGAAGTTCAGACAAGAATGATTCACATTTTGGTCTGGTTTTTGCTGAGTTTTAATCTCCAAAAATGCAGAATTAGAAATGCAATGACCATCAAATCAACAATAAAATATTTTTATTTTTCTTCAGATAACAGGTTAAAGTGATAAGTAACAATTTTTAACTGTAAAGTTTTAAACAGAGATTCAAGTCGGTGCTTATTTATAGTAAATGTTAACATTAGTACAATTTTGAATATTTAAAACTGGGTATTGCTTCGTTTCTAAATTCAGTGATCGATTTTCAAATGAGACAGCGTTATTTTCAATGGAAATATTTTCAAAATTATCTTGGGGTATCTGAGGCATGCGACAAATGTCAGAGTTGAAAGTATCAATTGGTCGAGTGGATAAATTTATGCATGAGTTTAATGTTGAGACAATTGGTGGCAGTTCAATAGGAGCTGTAATTGTTGATGTTGCTGGTACGTTTACAGTCGCCGGTTGTTGATTTCTGGTTCTCAATGGCGGTTGAAAGGGAGCTTTAATTTTGGAAGTTGACGGTGAATTCAATTCAATGCCGCTCGTTATCAGGTTGCCGACTTTTCGCTTTCTTGTTGTCGAATTTTCGATGTAGCCTTCGGCCACAGTAGAGCTTTTTCATCCCCCATGCAGTTTTATGGTTACTAGATCTGCTCCTGCATCCGCGAGTAAAGTTGCAGAGCTCCTTCTAAAACTGTGCTTTGTATAGGCTTCAGGATCTGTCAATTTGAGGAACTTCGCAATCTCACATGGCATTTTGGCGAGTTTGTTTTTACCAATTGGTTGGCGGGTACAGGCATTTTTCTCGAAGTTCATAAAGAACCGGTGGTGCGATCAATTTTCAGGGCGGAGAGACATATACTTTTTCACCATATCATAAAATGGGCCATCGATAGTGAATTTCCTTTGTATTTTTGTTTTTGTATCCGGGATTGTAACCAGCAGAATATTTCCCTGAGTTGCTACATGTTGTACCATCACATTTAAGATTTCATCTGTTCTGCAAGCACCGGCTACTCCGAATATTGTCACAATCTAAGTAAAAGGAGTGGAAATTAATAATTTTGGTGTTGAGTAATCAAATAGCTGGAATATTGGAAATTTACCGCTTACTTTGGTGGCTAAATAGCACTCATCGGGGGCATCATTTAGGAAATTGTGTATATCTGCCGAAGAGAAGACTTGAGATTTCTTTGCACGGTAACCTTCTGATTTTCTTTTCAATAGTTGTGTCAATTTAGCATAATTCTTTATATCAATATTTTTATTTAAATTGATTTGGCTTTTGAGCATCGAATAGGTTGCCCATAATGTGGGGGATTTATAACTGTGCGATAAACCTTCAAAATATACTAGAAGAACGCTCTCCGAAGTAACTTGAATTTTTTTTTGTCGCTTCCAACTGAGAAATTGGTCATACCTGGACTCATAACGTTTTCTGGACTTGGCCGGGAGTAAGTTATTGATGACATTTCTGGCATCTTCCTCGATTTCAGCAAGAGTTTTGTCCATTTTTACAATTTCACTCTTTTGTGGGGTAAACTGATTTGACAATTCTCGATTTGACAAAAAAACAGAAGAATAACAGTGAAGGAATGAAATAATCATAATATTAAAATGAAGGAATATAAAAACAAGGGAGGAATGTAAACAGCTGATTGCAAAACAAAAATGACTCGTTTTCTACCATGGAAACGGGTCAAAATTGAGCTATTTTCAAAGCACGTGTGTTAAAAAATTTATTTTCAAAACCGTACAATAGAAAACAAATCAATAACCTTCGACTCTCGTGCGTTTAGTGGGCGATGAAGTTTCAACTATATCCTCCTTTTCCTTCTTCGTCCCCTTCGTCGGTGGCATATAAACATTTCAAAGCCTCGATTAATTTTTCGTCGCCGTGGTCAACAATATTTTCTTTGACATCGTCGAATTCCATATTGTTGACGATTATCTCGGGCTGATTCGAGCACGTTTCCTCTGTGCAGTTCTCACAGATAATCGTGTAGTCCAACCCTGCCTTTTGAAATTAACGCGTTATAACTTTGAGAATATTAATTTTAGACGAAAAAAGTTTTAAATAAAAGTTGTGGGAAATTCATGGATTTAAAAGATAAGTTATTAGCATTTTATTGTTTAAACAATTATTAGGAGAGATTCAGGTCAAAAAGTGAATAAATAAATTTTTACAGTCGTATAAGTCGTAAACGGTAAGTGACACAAAAAAAATTATTTAAGTTAAGTGTAAGTATCATAAGTTATGTAAATAAAATTTACGCTATTGCTTACTAAGCATATGTGTTATTATAATACTTAATTACCTGTTTGTTTTTTTTTTAGAAATAAAGTTACGACGTAATAGAATAAAAATCTCACAGTGTCCGAATATTAAAGGTACTCACTGTTATTTAAAAAAAATAACTCTTGTAATTTAGTGTATTATGGATAAGAGTAACGGGCTCCCTATTGATTGTACTATACACGCATCAAGGCATCTAACCCTTTGTTTATCTAAGCCCGATCGAATACCGAAAACGTATGGATTGCAGTTAGGTACGCCAGCGTTACGTCTGTAATGAAGGACAGTGTCTACACAATGTCGCAGCTCTGAATATAAAGGAACGGGAACACGACGGTTAAGTTTTCCTCGAATTTCGAATCGTTCATATGTCTTTGCGATTTTTCGTGAATCCGAGCTCAATGACTTATATAGGTCACTATCAAGGTTCTCAATTTTCTCGTGACACTCATAATCTGCGATCAATATCCGCTGAATTTCACCCGCACGGCGACGATTAAGCAACTGAATAGAGGTCAAAGTTGCACCGACAAAAGATAGCCAATCCTGGTACGTGAATTTATTTTCTAATGCACGAAGACTGTCTCTTTTCCCTCAAGAATGAATCAAGTTTCTTTATATCTTCAGTGCTCAGTAATTGAGTAGTCTTCTGTCTCTTTTTTGTCATTTGGTTTTCCATCACAGTTTTATTGACATTGATTATATAATTTTCTGCCAATAATTTCAAGAAATTTTTGGCGTTTTCGTGTTTTTCCTTATTGTGCTCTTTTATACATTTACTGATCAATATGGTGCCTATTAACTTAACGAGGGTTCCAAGAGAAGATGCCACTGATGGGATACGTATTACTCTTGAGATCGAAATGAGCAGTCAGTTTTACTGCTTCTATAAAATTATCGTAAAATGTCGGATCGTACAACGAGGCAAAGTCAATGACTCTTAAATCAATTGCTTTAATATTTTTCAATAGGCGACCGAGAAGCCATAATCGCGCGCGTATCATCTCGTGCTGATGCTCCAATCTGTATTTGTTGCACATTTTATTGTCATACAAAATTATGAGCTCATCGTATCGGATCAAGGCAATTACGAGATCTTATCTTAGAATTGGAAACACCCCTTTTCTCAAAGTCTCGTTGGCACTGGAGTGTATACGGCCGAGCAACTTGCGTCCCATGACTTTTACAGTCCGCTTAGTACACTTGCGGAAATTATGCCTCAATGTTGATACCGAAAAGCACCCTTTACAGTTAGCACAGAATGAGTATTCTTCAGCTTTCCGTGGATTTTTGGGATTTGGCCTTCTAGAAATTATAAAATCCCCTTTGTTGTATTATCAGGTTTTGTATTATACAGAAAATCTCTATTTCGTCGTATTGTGTAAACAGAAGTGCCATTTATGATCTCCTTTTTTTCCTCGTGATTCTTCGACCTTTAGCTGAGAGGGATCAATGGCACTAGTTCCAGGAAGATTGACGGATGCTGAGATATTAAAAGATTTCTCCTGTGATGAATTATGTAGTGTGCCGTTAAAGTTTTTCCCTGAATTGTTATTGCCTTTATCGATTTTTGAGTCAATGATCTCGCTGTCACTGTCAGAATCGTCACTGGCATTATTTTCCGCGTCAGGAGTGTAGTCGGCAACTGAATCAATATCCGATGAATCTAAACATTTTTCATACGACATACTGAACAGAAATCATCTCGTTATATATATTCTCCAATAAGTAATGCTCGCGATTTGAAGAGTTATTCAATATATAGTGTAACGATATTTTACGTTGACATCACCCTTAAAGGGTTTTAGTTCGGACTCGAGCAGGAAGGAAATTAATATAGGCTTCAATATTAGGTAAAAGTATGGTTTATTAAACACATGAGACAGATAAATAATTTATATGGTGATTAAATATACTCCTTTTTAGTTTTGGTGATTATGCACCTTATAAAAAAGACTTGACCCGGGCTTACGCATGCCGTTATAATCGTGTTCGCCTGCAGTAGGAGATTTCTATTGAATTACTTAAATATTTTCGTTATAAGCTAGTATAGTTCCTACACATAGAAAGAGCCTGTGGAGCTTGCTATCGTTTGTATATCTATATTGGCTCTGTTATTATTCCTCGGTGTTCGGAGGTAGCCTATTCTATACCTATAGCGCGTGGACTGTAGTGGGGACAGAGCTCTCACTCGAGCTCTCCTGGCCAAGCGATCTACGCGCTGGTTCCGCCGCTGTTCCGGTGGAGGCGTCAGCGCGGTGCATCCTCGGTGCATCGGCGCATCGGAAATGCGACAGGAGCGGCTCTAGCTAGTTTCTATGGTGTTTTTTAGTCCCTATGGATTTAATATATTTTTGATCCATACCACTTGGTTCAATTTCGATGGGAGATCTCGTCGGCTGGGATGCTGGACGACTTGGATGACTGGTGGCTCTGTAGTTGGCCTTGGAGATGTTCGTTTTTCCCTGGGCCAGCGGTTTCAGGCCTGATCTTTGGAGTGGTGCAGTTGAAGATCTTTCTCCTTGGGTTGACTCGGTGGTCCTTCTTTTAGCTGGATGGCTGGTCCTCCTTTGGTCGATTAGCTGGTCTTCCTTTGGTTGATTAGGTGGTCCTCCTTTGATAGATTCCGGATGTTGGCGAAAGTCTGTGAACAGAATGCTCTCAGACTGTGGTTTGCCGTGCCCTTTTATACCGGCTTCCCCGCTCTTCTTTCCTTTCCGTCGGTATAGCAGGGTATTACTATATCTTCTAGTCGTCCTGTAGCCCATCTCCTGTAGCCCATTTGTCCCGTTAATTTCCTCTTCTTGGTTATCGTGATTTAGCGCGTTCCTTTTAGATGGTTCTTCATACGTTACTTGAGACTATAGCATTACTGCTTGGTAGTATAACTATAGCTCGAGTAACGGTAGTTGGTTTATAGGTGTGCGTGCTGTGTGGCATGGATCTCTATGTTTGTGTGTGTGGGTCTCGTTTAAGCTCGTCATTTAGGCGGTATATTTAAGTATAAGACGAATATGTCGTCTTAATAGAGAAATAGTAAGAGAGACATTTCAAATGTGATTTACCTTTAGATAATTAAATAAGTCAAATCCAATAATAAGAATCAAACACTATATAATATAACGAATTTAAAAAAAAAATAGAAAACATAAAGAAGTATGGAATCAAAATAAACATAGTATATATTCCGTGAATTTCTCCCACTAGACACGGAGAGATGGGTATGATTTAAATCATTATTTTGAAGTGTACTGCCAATTTCAAACTGATTTAGTAAAGGGTTATGACTTTCATGAACAAGGTGTTTATAAACACACGTATTATTTTTATATAATGTGACATTTGAAGAAAGAAAACGATTTTTTAAATTGGATGTAATGTCGGGTAATTCTTGGTATAACTAATAAATTAATAACATCTAAATCTGATATTAAGACTGAAAGTTTGCTAAATAATTTCTAGAATGATCTTCATTTTGCAATGACAACTAAGTGAGTAAATAATAATTTTTTAGTTCATCTGATATCGTTGGAATATATAAATATATTAAAAGCAAACCTAAAAAATATAAATATATTTAAATAAACCGTTTCTTGCGTTCACCTTTGAAAGATAACTTTCATTACAGGTCTTTTCGTTACTAATAAACTTCTACAACTTATTAATTACTTATTAATTACAATCAATAGGAAATAATAGTATATTTCGATACAAGAGGCCAAAGCGGGCGATGTGCGCACTGCGAGTGCTGACGTCACACGAGCAGTGAGCACGAGGCCGCGAGGCCTCGCGTATCGAACACTATTTTTCTTTACAAATGCAATGCAAAACCCGAGACATATAGAATAAAAATAATAATGAACAATAATAGAAGATGACATGCATAAGCGAAGAAGCGCGGGAGCGGGCGGGTGGGGGTCCAGGGGCGGAGCCCCGGTGGGGGGTTGGGGGGGCGAAGCCCCCCGAAAGAACAATACACAAATCTTCAAGAATTATTAATAATTTATTTAATTTAATCAACGTCATAAAGAATTTTTTTTTACTAATGTTATTATAAAACCGAACATAGTTTATATCCTTTTATTCACGAGTCAATATCTTATTTTTTTATTAATATTATTAAAAAACGGAACATCGTTAATATTCTTTTATTTACGAGTCAATATCTTATTTCTTTAATATTATTATAAAAAGGAACATTGTTTTTATTATTTTACGAGTCAATATCTTATATTTGTTTAACATACATTTTTTTGGCACGTTTGCAGTTTAATACTTTTTTAATATAATATATTGATAAAACCAAACATAAATTGCATAATATTGTGTTTAATAGTGAATAATATTCTTAAAATAAAAGTCTTTTTTTAGCATTAGTGCAGTTCCATACGTTTTACATTATATAGCGCTTTTTCCTTAATATTTTAGTATGAATGTTACTTTTTTAAATATATTTATCACATTCATCTCCTTTGGCACCATATTACCGCTCATCTCTTTTTCTTATCGTGGATGATTAACAAACGTCACAGTACAATTGGACAGATTGTAAACATTTGTACCGCCTGCCTTTCCTGTGCTTATTGCATTTTCCTTATCGTGGCAGCTTGAAGTCGATGGAATTGACGAATTAGCTAGTGATGGAATGGGCAGATTTAAAGATCGATTTTTCTTATGAGACTCTTCGATTTCGATTGACTCTGTTATTTTGGAGAAAATCCTTTTTTTGTTGTTGATCGAATCTCCGAGATACCCTTCTGCAACTGCCGTCGATTTCCAGCCACCGTGTCTTTTTAATTCTGTTATGTCCGCCCCTGCATCGATGAGTAATGTTGCCGATGTGCGCCGAAAACTATGGCCCGAGTACAACTTTGGATCTGTTTTTCCCAGAAAAGCGGCGATGCTTTTCGGCATATTGCCTATTTTATTAATTCCAACGACTTGACTCGTGCATTTTCCTTTTTGATAATTAATAAAAAACTTGCAGCTCTTTAGATCCGCCGGGCGCAGTGCTTGATATTTTTCAATAAAGCGGCACAATTCTCCCATCACAACAAATGATTTTTTGTCTCCATTTTTTGTTTTTGGTATTGAAACAAGCAGAGAATTGTCCTTATTCTTTGTAACATTTCCGATGCAGATGTTGTATATCTCTTCTCTTCGTAATCCTCCGGCCATTCCCAAAATCAAAATCACCTGTAAACAATAAAACATTACAGTTATTATCTTGTTATATACAATTCTGAGATATTAACGTTTTCACGAGTCATCGAAACATATCAGTACTTTAAGAAGGATCGTAGAAAAAAATCCTTATATCGGTATCCTCAGAAAAGAGGACATTTTACAAAAGCGAAAGATCTTACACACTTTTCTCTAGAAGGAAGTTATATGCAGTTATATGACTTACCTTGTCAAGCAGATGTAATTCATCAGGGGCTTGTGCACAAAAGTTTGTAATATCCTCCGCTGTGAAGATCTGAGCCTTCTTCGGGCAGTAGCCTCTCGCTTGCCTCCTCATAAATGAAGTCACTTTTTCCCACGGCTTCATGTTGATGTTTTCATACGTTAGCAACGTGCTTTTGAGCATCGAATACTTTGACCAAACTGTTGGTGGTTTTAGTTTGTCTTCCTGCGAGAGTTTGTGTAAATAGACTAGCATAACCTCTTCTCGCATGTTGTTTTTTGTCACATTTTCATCATTCCTCCACTCCACGAATTTCTCGTACACAGCTACGTATTTTCCTTTGGATTTAGCCGGTAAAGAGTCTAATAAAATATCGTCTGCTTTGTCAATTATACTTTGTAAATTGTCGAAACTGTCAGCACTCTCCTCTCCGTCGAAATCCATTGTTCAAGTCTTTTGTGACTGAATGATTCAACCGGCCCGAACGTCATAACACAATGTTTACGTAGTTTCAGCGTCTCTTTCGCACTCACGGGGTTTCGCCCCGCGTTTAACGCGGCAATGCTAGATGGCAGCAGTTGAGCGAAAGCTGTTGCGTTGCCGCTAAGAACCAGGCGAGCGATACCCAGTTTCAGACGCTAGATGGCACTCGTACATCGCAGTAAGCCGTGATCAAAAATTTTGCTCACAGTGAGCAAAATTATTGATCACTGTCGACCCCATTTTGCTAATCGCCTTTGCGCTCAGTGCGGCAATCGGCCATTTTGGAGGCCTGTAAACGGTGGGCAAACGAGGGTTTTGCATGCATCAGTAAAGAAAATATTTTTTAATGTAACATTCACCATGTTTATGGATCATAATTTTTTCTCATAATTTTCTTAACTGTGCAACAATTACCATAATCTAACGCATTGACAATTGCTGATTTTTTCAATTTTACGTTATCTTCTCCCGTATTACTGTTAAGAAAATCTTCTTGATGTGAATCGGTGTTTTAGATCAGTATCTCAGCTATACGATGGCGATATGCCGGCACGAGGAGACGAGTTCTGGTCTCTTTTAAGGTTGCAATCGATAGTTCTTATCAACCTGCTTGATCTCGAAAAGAGTTCCGGCCTCTAGCCATCTCCAAATAATTATTTATCAGTATCTCAGCTATACGATGGTGATATGCTGGCACAAACAGACGAGTTTTTATGCCTATAATGTCCTGTTGAATTTGTGTATGTACGTGTGCGCGCGCACGTGTGTGTGGGTTTTAGTACCTAGAAAAAATCAAAGAAAAGGATCAGTCGACCGATCAAACTGATATTTGGTACATAAATGAAACAGAAGCATTCATTTGCTACAAAATTTTAGATATCGAACTAATTCATTCTTTATATATAAAGAAACGTTTACCAACGAATTGTATTTATTTTGAGCCGAATCTACGATGAAATTGGGATTTTACAGTATTTTAATTCATACAAAGAATTGCCGTTTTTGCTTTAGCCACGTTAACTGCAGGCAATTGAGTTTTGAATGTCTACAGGGACCTATTATTCACCGGTGCTACATGATAAATTTAGTGAAGATTGATCGAAGGTTCAAATTTGATACCAATTCGAATTTTCAAGTTGCAACTACTTGTACTCTAGAAACAATCGACGAAACGAGTTATTACTCTACACATGTGCGTGATAACTTTTAGGGTTATTCGGTACAGAATGTAGTGAAAATCGACTAAGGTGTTTGAATTTGATAGAACATTTCACTTTTATATTAACGATTGCCGAGTCGCCTAAAAATAATAGTCCTGTAACTCTTAAGTGATATTAGCAATTCATGTCATATTTAAATACAACACAACGAATTTTTTATTTTCTTGACTTATAAATTTTTGGTAAACTTCAGTGTCGACAATTTTTTAACAAGGATGCAAAGTACACCTTTTACATCACTTTTTCATTATTTTTCGCCTTTTACAGAGCCTCTTCTATGAAGAAGTCAAATGCGGCAAATGAGCCCGTATTCTTTAAACATGCAATCATGTGTTCTATAGGTTACACACGTAACGTGTCCCTGGAAATTATATTGTAGCTTTATTAATCGATTTTTTTCAACAAGGAGATAATTCGTACTACGGTTTTATTTATATTCTCAAACTCAGCATCACCCGAAGCCAACGACGTGGGCGTGTTGAGATCTGGCTCCTAATTTTAAAAAATGTAAAAATTTTTTTTTTTAATTTAAAGATTTTTTTGTTTTTTAATTTTGCAATTTTTTTGTGTTTTAATTTATATATAATACTTTTTTTGTTTTTCTTTTCTTTGCGCAAATTGTGGTTATTCATTTGGAAATTGTTATATTTTTTTGTATTCCAACAGCTTTTTTAAAATCTAATTATAATTTTTTTTGTATTTTTTTTATTACATTACTCTTCAACTAATGAGATCGATATTAAAATATAATCCTTAACAACGCAAATCTGTAGAACTTCAGTCTCTATTACTGAATATTGCGTACATAATAATATGAGGATGTGTCTTCGTATTCGCGTTAACTACTACAGGTCTCTGTAGAAAGTCGTCGTACATATACCAGTAAATGCCTGCTAAGGTATACCACATAGTGTTCATTCTTGTCTATGTAGTCAACGATTTCCATTAACATACTATACATAGTATACTCGCTTCCTTTGATCGTTATAATTTTTTGTATTAAATCTAAACTATGAACAACGATCTTGTCTTTGTTGTGATAATAATTGTCGGTTACGACGCTTGTGTCAATAACTAAGTTTCGCCTGTAATCTGTGACACAATCAATTCTAGCTTTACAGTTGAAACAGGATCTACCAACTAAGGATGTTAGATACTCTAAAAAAAATCGATTCTCGAATCGATTCTGAATTGAATGATGAGAATCGATTCTCCTTAAAAATCGTGATGAAAAAATCGATCTTGCAAGAATCGATTCAAAAATCGTTAAAAATGATTTATACATAATAAAAATATAAGTAATGAAATATTAAGTCGTAAAATGTTGTAGTAATTTTTATTATCGAATATATTAATTTAAAAAGTTTGCAAAATAATTAATCTTATTTCAATTGCCAGTTTTTTATTGACAACGAATTGAGGAACAGTAGCTGTTGTAGATGATCAGGCGAAACAGCTTCTATGATCCGTTAAAATATTTCCAGCCCTTGAAAACAGTCGCTCAGACCTTACGGATGTAGCAACGATTGCCAAGTGTTTTTTGGCGATCTTACTCAGAGTGGGATATATTGATCCGTATTGTTTTAGCCAATAGAAAATTGGGTTATCTTTGCGATCAACCAATGGTTGATCCAAATAGTGTTTGAGATCAGTTGGAATTTCACCTTGGTGCTGTTGCGTAGCATTTACTGTTCTGACTTTAAGGTCATCGTGATGGGACCATATGTCATCAGCTGTTTCAGAAATGTCCATGTCACTTTCGGTAACTGCATCAGTAGATGAATTCGTATTCGTATGATCAATTTTTCTTATGAATCTATAAATACGGCCGATTGCATTGAACATGGTAAAGGGTGATTAAAATGTAATTTTTGGATCTTAGGATATAGGATTGTTGAGATTGCCATGATAGAATTGCTCTCTATTTGCCCAAATCTCGCCGAAATCGATTATTGAAGACGGTCAATTAAAGAAAGCGCAGTTTGCGTTTTCAGTTTCTTGCGAAGTTTTTTATTTTTTATTTTCAAGCAATTGATTAGTGGAATTAATTTGCTGGCCGTGACAAATTGTTCTCCACATAATTCCCTTGTAACTTTTTGAAGTGGTTGCAGTTGACACAAAGCACAAGTCCGCAAGTACAATGGAAAAGGGAAATTGGAAAGTTCTGGTAAGTGGAAACAGGAAACAGGAAACGTGGAAAGTTTCCATCGCAAATCGCACTCTCACTCATGGGGAGGCTATGGAGCCTGAATCACCCTATCGCCACGGCTCTCGTGGCGATATAACCGGTGAACCAATAAGGAGACCACCCCCACCACTATAGTTTCTCGATCTGTAGAAAGTACGGTAACAGAACAGAACACAGAATAAAACAGAGAAATGAAAAAACCGGAAAAATCGGCTGTCGAGTAACAGAAAATCGATTCAAAATATCGATTTTTTTTAAAAAAAGAATCGATCTTTTTAAGAATCGAATCAGAATCGAACACCCCTACTACCAACCTGCATAGCGTCATCGATTGCTACTTTCATTCGATGTAATCCGCCGCATAGAAGTACGTCAACATTGACTTCTAACAACGGATGCTTCCTACCGTTCGTGTACCCACAACGACATAAAACCTTGTACATGTAAAGGGTGATTTTTTAAGAGCTTGAGAACTTTTTTTTAAAAAAAAACGCATAAAATTTGCAAAATCTCATCGGTTCTTTATTTGAAACGTTAGATTGGTCCATGACATTTACTTTTTGAAGATAATTTCATTTAAATGTTGACCGCGGCTGCGTCTTAGGTGGTCCATTCGGAAAGTCCGCTTTTTTATCGACAAATTTTGTTCAGCGATGAGGCTCATTTCTGGTTGAATGGCTACGTAAATAGGCAAAATTGCCGCATTTGGAGTGAAGAGCAACCAGAAGCCGTTCAAGAACTGCCCATGCATCCCGAAAAATGCACTGTTTGGTGTGGTTTGTACGCTGGTGGAATCATTGGACCGTATTTTTTCAAAGATGCTGTTGGACGCAACGTTACGGTGAATGGCGATCGCTATCGTTCGATGCTAACAAACTTTTTGTTGCTAAAAATGGAAGAACTGAACTTAGTTGACATGTGGTTTCAACAAGATGGCGCTACATGCCACACAGCTCGCGATTCTATGGCCATTTTGAGCGAAAACTTCGGAGAACAATTCATCTCAAGAAATGGCCCGGTAAGTTGGCCACCAAGATCATGCGATTTGACGCCTTTAGACTATTTTTTGTGGGGCTACGTCAAGTCTAAAGTCTACAGAAATAAGCCAGCAACTATTCCAGTTTTGGAAGACAACATTTCCGAAGAAATTCGGGCTATTCCGGCCGAAATGCTCGAAAAAGTTGCCCAAAATTGGACTTTCCGAATGGACCACCTAAGACGCAGCCGCGGTCAACATTTAAATGAAATTATCTTCAAAAAGTAAATGTCATGGACCAATCTAACGTTTCAAATAAAGAACCGATGAGATTTTGCAAATTTTATGCGTTTTTTTTTAAAAAAAAGTTCTCAAGCTCTTAAAAAATCACCCAATAGATGGGCTCGTAGCTAAAAAAAAATTGCGCCAAATGAGCAGCGTTGCACTCAGTTTTTAATTGCTGTATCGTTCTCGTGTACGTTGAAATCGGAAATATTGAAATCCCCTTCAAGATCCTTGCTCGATGAAGATAATGTTTTTTTGTAATTTTTTTGGCATCGATAACATCGTGACACAAATGTACTAGCGGGCAGTCCGATGAATTCAATTGTTCTCTACATGTTCACTGCCGTTCGTAGGAACGTAGTGATCCTGCCTTTCCTTTTACGGAGAAGCAGGTCGTTGGTATCGGAGGGTGTCGATGAAATAATAGACCTTATGTAACACCTGTGCTACGTTTATTAGTTCAGGATAAGCAATATTGTTATGTAAGGTATTATTTACGTTATTATGTAAGGTAATTATTTAATGTGTTATGTGAGGTGTTATGCGTTTGCACGGAGCGGTACGCTCTGGTATTGTTTTTTTAACATCTACTCGCGAGGAAGATTTCTGACGAACTGTCCTCTTTTGCTGCGGGATCGAGGAAGCAGCCTGCGAGGGCGGTCCTATCCCTTCTTAAATATTATTAAAAATAGGCAAAGATGTAAAGGAGGACACCCTCGCAGAAGGACCTGGTTTACTCAAATTGTCACGAGTTTAGCACGCACAAGTAATAAATAAATAAAAATGTAAAAAAGTTAAAACAATTTAGTACATACGGCGAGAGTATGTTTCCAACGACAACGCACACCATCGACCCAGGTAAGTCCTTTGCGGATGTTTCCCAGATGGCGAGGGCATGGGTCATCACTGGATGCAATAAAAAAAAGGGTCCGATGCCCGTAGCATGGCAAGCAGCGAAATTTACAATAGGCACGAAGTTCAATTTATAAATAAAACGAACCTATGCTAAAAATATACACAGTATATACAGGGTCTACTTGCACATTTGCAACATACTCCCCCAGTTGAGAGTCTGGCGATCAACTTATTGCTAGAAACGATGATTCAGATATTCGCTTACTCAAAAGGGTGAGACAAAAATAAGTACTGTTACAACATCGCAACAAGAGAATAGGGTGCACGCATACAATACAATGATAGAACGCAGGGAGACAACTTTAAATATAGGACATGTAGCGTTAAGCGTCGTCTTTCTCCGTTTCGTCGAGACGGTCATCGTTGACCGGCAACGGAGCTAATCTTTTTACGTTTCTCACTAGCACCATTGGTGGTGCGTTGTCATCTCTTATGAGCATGATGGAACCTTGTTGTAAATAATGCTCCCCTTTGGCCCACTTGTGACGTACATTCAATTCGTGTATGTACTCTCTCTGCCAGCGTGCCCAGAAGTCTCGCTTGACCTTCTGGATGTGCTGCCAGGTAGATAACCGATTGGTAGCGAGATCAGAGAGATCTTGCTCCGGCAGGCCCGACAAAGAGTCGCCAATGAGGAAATGTGCGGGTGTTAAAGCGAGGAGGTCATGGGGGTCAGAGGATAGCGGAGTGAGAGGCCGCGAATTCAAAACTGCCTCGATTTCTATTATTAGAGTGTTGAATTGCTCAAATGTAAACAGCTCGGCACCAACCACGCGCTTCAAGTGATGTTTAAATGATTTGACCACCGCTTCCCAGAGTCCTCCAAAGTGAGGCGACTGCGGCGGGATAAATTTCCAAATGATTCCTTTGCTAGCAAGGTAATTATGAATTTTTCCATTGCTCTCTTCTGATGTGAGATGCTCCTGCATTTCTTTCAATTCATTATCAGCTCCAACGAAGTTTGTCCCGTTATCCGAAGAGATAGACACACATTTGCCTCTCCTCGAAATAAATCTTCTTAAGGCCGACAAAAAGCCTTCCGTGGAAAGATCGCTAACGACCTCCAAATGGACCGCCTTTGTCGCCAGACACACAAACACCGCAACATAAACCTTAAGTTTGTTTCGATTGCGGTAGCGCTTCTCTTTTATGTAAAAATGACCGCAGTAATCGACGCCGGTGTTCGTGAACGGTCGACCAGCTGTGATCCGGGCCTTTGGTAGACTACCCATTGTATATTCCACCGGCGCCGAACTCATCCTTGCACAGCGAGTACATTTTCTATTAACATTGCGGACTTGGCTTCTGCCATCGATTGGCCAATAATGTTGCCGAACAGCTGACAACGTGGCTTGTACCCCACCGTGCAAGCTGTCGTGGTGTTCACGTTCGATGACAAGCCTGGTTATGTGGTGGGATTTCGGCAAGACGATGGGATGCTTTTTTTCGAAGGGCAACTCAGAGTTCTGAAGTCTGCCTCCCACCCTTATAAGTCCGTTACCACCGATGAAGGGGCTGAGCGTCAGGAGCTTGCTTTTGGATTAAATAACTTGACCCTTTCTTAACTGATCGTACTCGCTACCGAACGTACTCATCTGCACGAGCCGCATTATTGTTTCTGATGCTTCTTGAAGCTCTTCCGTGGATATCAATCCCCCCTTTCGAAGGCCAGGTAAGAATCGCCTGCACAGGGCGACAATACGTTGCAGCTTAGTGTATGACGAGTAACGACACAGAAGGTTCGATTCGAGGGTACTTGCAGTCAGGCAGGTAGACGCGCGGAGCGCGGGCACCTCTGTACGCACCACCATCGGCCGCTCCGGCCATGAGGCCTCCCCCCGGCTAGCCAGCCGGGGCCCGCTCTCCAAATAGCCCTGCTCTTTAATTCGATTGGTGACACACCCCGGGATAAGAGGTCAGCAGGGTTGTCATGTGTTCGAACGTGTCGCCAATCTTCCTTTCTCGTTAAGGATTGAATGGTGGAGACTCTGTTAGCGACAAAGGTTTTTAAGGAGTGCGCCGAGGTGTTTATCCAATGTAGCGCGATCATAGAATCGGTCCAGAATAAGGTTCTACGAGGTGGCGTTGTTATAGACGTCCTGACGCACTCGTAGAGATGGGCTAGCAACAGAGCGGCGCATAGCTCCAACCTGGGTATCGTCTGCACAGTTTTAATCGGTGTGACACGTGATTTGGCACACAAAAGATTTACGTGAGTGCGACCAAGGTGGTCTGTAGACCTCAAATATATGCATGCCCCATATGCTCTTTCGCTTGCATCGCAGAAACCATGTAATTCACTTTCCGCAGTGTCGTCCTGTAGCGCCCTTCGGTCGAAAGCCATGTCATTAAGAGCAGGTAGCTCAGAGGCAAAGGTCTCCCACCTGGTGTGAATCCCCACGGGAAGAGACTCATCCCAATTTACCTTTAGTTTCCATAATTCTTGAATCAGGAGTTTAGCATGCACCATGACGGGATTAAGAAGCCCGAGAGGATCATATATCTTTGCTACTTCCGAAAATATACTTCTTGGTGATCCTCGTGTTCGACAACGACTTGACGGTGTATATTATTATGTCATCCAAGGAATTTCAATAGACGCCCAGTGTTTTTAGCGTTGTGTCATCTGCATTTTGGAGTTGCAGATTCACACATCGATTTGGAATTCCCTGCAGGACTTCGACAGCGTTGGACGCGCACTGACGAAGATTGAAACCTCCCTCTCGTAGCAGATCTGTAAGCCTTTCTCGGATATGCATCACTTCCGAGACGGAATCTGCGCCCGTCAGAAGATCGTCCACGTATAAATCTCTTTCGAGTATCCGAGAGACTAGCGCAGTGGTCGGCAAACTTATTAGCCAAAGAGCCAAATATGAACATTACAACAATTTTAAAAAAAATTGGGAGCCAAATCTGCTTGTTTAGTAAACTTTTATTACACTAAATAAAACTAAATTTCATACCTAATAAATATTTATTAATGCGAACAATGTGCTTGCATCTCCTTGTAAAGTTTGAGTAAGTCAGGTTTGTATGTTGTTGTTTTTAATTTTAGGCATGATTCCAAGTTCTCATTAATAAGACGACTTCTCAGTTTACTCTTGATAATGTTCATGCTTGAACAAGATTGTTCGCATATATACGTAGAACCGAAAAGGGAAAGAACAGCAAACGCGAGCTTTTTCAGCTGATCATAAGAGTCAGGAATACTATTCCAAGCGTTGAAAATGATCATGTCTTCCTTCTCCAGGTCATTCAAAGCAGACCACTTGTGTTGTGAACTAAGATCACATTTTTTCTTCTCCAATATTTCCAATTCAACACAAAGACGTTCGAATTTAGAGCGCCATATCTCCTTGTTTTTTAAATCTAGCAATTGTATTTCAAAGCTACCAATGTCGATTTCAAAAGGAGAACATTACAACTCGGTTATCGTAGCATTAAGAGGATTTTTGACAAATGCTAAAGTTGCTCTGCTGTTTTTAAATTCCTGAGACCTGCTGAGAAATGCTTCTCTCATATTAAAAATTATTGTTTTAAAATGGTGTTTATCAATAGAGGAATTATTTTTTTGGCGATGCTTCAGCAGACTCGGAAAGTGAAACAATGTTTCCCTTTCAAAATCCTGAGCAAAAATGGATAATTTGTTTTCGAATGTTATTACTTCTTCTAACATCGAAAAAATTAAGTTTCCTTTCCCTTGTAGTTTACGATTAAGCTGATTTAGATGAGACGTAACGTCTACCATGAAATAAAAGTTTTGGATCCACTGATCGTCTGTTAGTTCTGGATAGTGAACGCCCTTCTCAAGGAGAAATACTTTAATTTCCGGAAAAAGGGACGCGAAACGTTTTAAAACGTTCCCTCTTGATAACCAACGTACCTTGTTATGAAGCAGAAGATCAGCGTACTCACTCTCCATTTCAAATAAAAATTCTTTGAATTGGCGATGATTAAGAGCTTTAGCTAAAATGGAGTTGATAATGGTAATCACTAATTCCATAACTTTACAAATTTCATCCGGAAATGTTTGCGCACAAAGCGCTTCTTGGTGAATGATACAATGGTAAACAAGTATCTCGTGATTAATTTTTTCTTTCAAAATAGCAACAAACCCTTTTCTTACGCCGGTCATACTTTTGGCCCCATCTGTTGAAATCGACACAATTTTATCGAGGGGAATATGATGTTTATCCATACACTCAATTACAGCATTTCCGATATCTTCTCCACGCGTCTGACCGTAGCCATGTTAATTGCGGTGCCTATAAAATATTCCAAATATATTTTTTTCTAAAGCCACCAGTAGAAAATTATTATCATTATTAAATTGATGAAAATAAAAAGTAAAAAAAAATCTTTTTAAAAAATACAATTTTATTAATATATGTAACTGCACTAAAAAGAAAAAAATAATTTTTTCCATCATGAGAATAACAAAACTTTTAATATGACCAAAAATGGAAGAAAACTTCCAACATTTGGACAAATAGAAGTTATCGAAAAATCGATTACAAATTTTGTACCGGAACCACAAACATACATAGCAGGTGTAATAAAATCGTATAAAAATACCTGTAAAATGTGCAGCTAGATTGAAAAATACAACAACTTTTTAATAAGACAGGACAACGGCAGACACGGTAGATAAGACAAAACTGTTCACACTGCAACTGCTGGTCTGTGATGCCAATTTGTATCCCCACTACTTTAGAAAAAGTATGCGCGCGCATGCTTGTGGTACCTTTGTATCACACCGGAGTACGCCGAAAACATACGAACAATTTCAGCCGGTAGCTTGTACATGGTTTGTGTTTACGTTTACGAAAACTAATAAAATTAAACTCGATGTTCGTTACGTATTTTTACAACAGTATAAAATTTTAATTACCTATCTATCTTTTAACTTAAACAAAATATTATAGTACTGTGTTCAAAAAGTAAGGTGAATTTTGTTTTAAAATAAAAATTTTTCATTTATTCTTCCAAATCGATTTCGTCCCCCTCAAAATAATCCCCCCCAGCTACAATACACTTATGCCAACGTTTTTTCCAATCTTTGAAGCATGCTAAAAAGTCGTCCTCAAGTATAGCCTTCAATGCGCGTAGCGATTCACGTTTGATCTCTTCAATCGACTCAAAACGATTTCCCCGGAGTGGTCTCTTGAGCTTTGAGAACAGCCAGAAGTCACACGGTGCTAAATCAGGCGAATACGGTGGTTGTGGAGCGACATGAGTGGAGTTTTTGGCGAAAAACTCACGAAGAACCAAACGCGAATTTTGGCACCAAACGCGATTTGACTCTTCTGAGGCACAAATGATCCTTCAAAATTGCTTGCACTGATCCAATTGATATTGCAAGCATGTCGGCAAGGTCTCGAATTGTTAATCGACGATTTTCGAGCACCAATTCCTTGATTTTCTTGATGTGTTGCTTATCAATTGACGTCGATGATCGTCCAGAGCGTTCCAAATCATCAACAGGTTCTCTGACTTCTTTGAAGTCTTTGTACCATTTGTAAACATTTTTCTGTGACATAGTCTCGTCACCGAAGGCCTTTTGTAACATTCGATACGTTTCAACGGCGGAAATTTCATTCCGCAAGCAAAATTTAATAGCACTTCTTTGCTCAACAAAATTCGACATCGTAAGAAGCGCCAAATTCACTTTTCTTTGTTCACAAAACCAAGCGTAAACTAAAAACTAATGATGATATTGACATGTAATTTGTCACAGATGTCACTAACAGTCCTACCAACTTGAAAAAAAATTCATTTGTCCGATTCGGTTAACGCGGGAAGTTTAAATAAAAAATTCACCTTACTTTTTGAACTCAGTAGTAGTACATGTTCTCGATTTATAGAAAAATTTTAATTTATCAAAATAACATGTAATTTTTTTCTTACCAAGTTTTTTTTTAAACGAAAATATTATTGCACCTTCCGTGGATATTTGTGCCAGAGCCGCACTTAAGGAGCCAAAGAGTCACATGCGGCTCTGGAGCCGCACTTTGCCGACCACTGGACTAGCGGATACCGACATCTTTCTTCTTCAGCTAATCGCTACAAACATCTTGTAGCAATGTAGGCGGCGGGCTTTAGACCAAATATTAGTCGATTAAACTGATAGATGCAGATCGTGCCATCTTCTTCTCTCCAGAGGATCCTCAGGCGTGGTCGGTCTTTCTCCCGTATTTTGATTTGTAAATACATCTTCTCAATATCGCCCGAGTAGTATGTGTACACCTTTGCTCCATCCCACTCCTATCCCCACTCCTTCCCCCACCACGCGGCTACCCCCGCCACCCCTACTTTTCCGCCACCGCGCTACCCACTCTGCTTGACCAGTGTCGGTAACATGGAGATGGTAAAGTGAGGCGGTGTGGGTACCTTGAAGAACAAGGAAGAGTAGAGATAAGAGTAGGATGAAGCAAAGGTGTACTGTAACATAGTTACACGCAAGAGTGTAGGAATAGATGCAGCGATTATGATCGTGTAGTATAATCGAGTTATACTCTCGAATCCACGTTATTAGGTCGAACGATTATAAGAGCCGGTATAGTTTTCGAGGCATAAAAACACCTGAGCGACAGACTCGGTACAAATGTACCGAGGTTCGCGGGCAATAGGCCATCGAACTCGCGTGAAAAACATGCTACGTCACGCCATCGGAATGCCCTCGCTGACATAACAACAGGACAGCGACCAACTGATTTTGCCAAGCGGTGAGGGGAAGGCGGAGAGCGGGGCAACAGCGCACCGCGTCAGCCAAGGAAGGCGTTAGATTTAAAAATCATGACGTAGATTTCAGGGGAGCGAGGGGAAGGGTATAAAAGGCCGGTGCGAAGAGTGGGAGCTCTCTTGGTTCGATCGTCCTCTTATCACGAAAAACCTAAATATTGAAGAATTCTAATTAAAAAGTAGAAATTCAGGAGTTATTTATAAATTACATCTAGTAGAGTCGGTGTGAGCACAGGAAAAGTAAAAACAAGTGGGTGACACCCAGCAGCCCGCGAGAAAGAAAAAGACAGGCAAGAAATAACTAGATAATTAACAGTAACAAGTGATAAAAATTAAGTTAGTGTATAAGGTGAATAGAGATAGGAATAGGAAATTAAGTGCATCAACTGCGAGCAGTATTTAATGAAATAGTAATAAGAGGATAGCGTTAAGCATATAGTATGAGTGCATTATATTCAGTGAAAAGATTTCGGGAAAGAAGTCGATCGGATTTTTAAACCAGCGAAAGTTTCTGCAAAACGCAAAATCACCTAAGTAGAACGGAGACAGAGTGCAAGGAAGACGAGAAAGAAAGAGAAAGAATTGTAAATAGAGTTTCTACACTCTATACAAGTAGTGTGGTGTGTGAGTGTGTAACCATAGCTCGAGCTCTGAAATACCGGGAATTTGCGCCCGAATAAGCCGAAATAATCATAACTAAAATCGAGGGAATTCCCTGATTTTCGAGACCAAAAGATAAAAGTCAGAAACATAGAAATAGGATAATCGTAATTAAATATAGAATAAGTAGCACTAAAACATAGAATAAATAAGACGAGGGGATGAGCGAGAGAAGCGTAAGAGTGCTAAAGAATTGTAAATAGGGTTCATACACCCTATAATAAGAGAAAATGCAAATTGGCGTGAACGAGAAGTGAAATCTCAGTGCGAAAAATATCGGATAACACTGTGTAACACCGAGTAATAAAGGAGTGAGTGCGAGCGAGGAAAGCAAGCTGTGCGGGATAGATATAGCGACGAACGAAATATAGTTATAGTGGAACTGCGCCACGAACCATAATAGACGTTCGAGTAATACCGAGAACCCGCGCATCACCAATAAAATATATAAATTGTGAAATTAATCGGTGCATCCCAAGCGTCAACGGGAATCCTCGGAAATTTGATAATTGTAATATAAAAAGAAGGAGGTCTGGCGATAAATTTTTCTTCACCAATAAAACATCACTTTTCACCACTCTGAAGTCTACATTAATTAGTTCAGTGTCGAGCCCGAATTCCCACGAAAAATAAAATATATGATAACGTTGAAAAGACCGTTACAGTACACATACTTGGAATAAAATTTTCAACTCACCCTTGTGTTGGCGGCATCCGCGACGACTCTCCAGGGTGACGGGCACAATATCCAGTCCAGGACACACACATATGCACTCTCTCTCTCTCTCTCTCTCTCTCTCTCTCTCTCTCTCTCTCTCTCTCTCTCTCTCTCTCTCTCTCTCACTCACTCACTCACTCACTCACTCACTCACTCACTCACTCACTCACTCAGTCACGCACGCACACGCTCACCCACGCATCAAAAGCCGCAGCTACGTGCCCTGGTAATACGAATTACCCGCACCCATGGAGCGTGGGCATCGGCAGGGGTGGGCATACGTACCCCGATCAGGGTATCGTTACCGCGCGTTACATCGATCCGATCTAGATATCCGTCCTCGTCAATGAAATGATCGAGGCCGAATATCGTACATTTCACGAGCAACGCAGGTAACTCGCTAATTAGTGGCTCGGGGTGATATAGTTGCTGCCAATCGACGTATACCGATTCATCGATATCGACAAACAGCACCTCGCAGCACCCGTCATCGTCCATGTTTACGATCTCACCGCGCAGAGCCCTTTGATGCCGCACAACGACACATGAGGCTCCCGCACACAACTCCTCAAATTTAAAAACACTCCTGTCCACAAATCCGTCAATATATAACCGCTCCAAATCGTCCTCTAACCTTAGCTACGCAGCACACATTAATTCAGTGCGCAGGAATATCGTGTTATCCCACGCACCGCAAACCACCCGAAACACAAAAGCCGCGGCTAGCGCGAAGTTATCGTACCGCGGATACATTTTTTCTATTTAAACTCGCGACGTGCACTGCTAAAGACAGACTGAATGCTCCGGATGAGGCTGGCGGTGATCACAGTGTTTGAAGATAACAAACCCCCCTCTGAGTCATACCTAGGTGTGCAGCGCTTTGAATGCAATGTCAGCAGTTTTGCACGTGTGTACCGCTTTGCGCTGTGCTTCTCGAGAAGCGAATGCTCTGCAGTAAAAGACGCAGAATATGATACCGTGCCGCGAGAGACCTCGATTATAATGTATATATAATTATGTATAAAGAAGAGACACGGTAAACCGATGTATTTGTTTTTAATTAATCACTTTACAGATATTTACCGTCGTATGCAACATCCCTGCAAACACGGTAATCTTCGCTCGGAGACTCCTCTGCCGTTACATTTATTTTTATCACTGTCTGATCGTCGAGAGGCAAAAGCATTGTAATATTCACGCACTAATCTGTCGTTTTTCGTTACATTATCGCTAAAGAGATTATTAAATCGCGACATGGTGAAGCCGCACGACATAAGGTGTAGGAATACGATGCAAAATTGTCCACACACATCCGACGTATTACTCTGTAGCTGCTTGAGGCCGTACCGATAGAACTTGCAGTTTCTTCGTAGTCGGGCGAGATGTTGCGGTATAACCGGTGGTAGCCCGTAGCTATCAAAGTACATTCCTTTTCCATGATGGTTAACGTACATGGCGATCCAATGCTCTCCAGGTCTGTCGTGGTTATCCGTGTTAACTACGAGTCCGGCTGGTAACGACCATACACGAGGAATTCTGTCCGCCGGGTATACGCCAACGGTTGAAAGTGGTAGATACTGCAGACTCTCGTAGATTTGTCTAGTGTTCATGCTGAACACATAGTCAATGATTAAATGATGACCGATACGCTTTGAAAGACGTATATATATGCAAAATTTATTTCACAGCGTCGTCGATCGTGTCACGACCACATGATGAAGATTTTTCCTCTTTTTTATTCTCTTCCTCTTCGTCTGCTGACCAAACATCCATGTATGATTCTCCTTTAAATGGATGCTCGCGAAGCCAATTTTTTATTTGGAAAGCCTGGCGCATTGCACAATGCGAAGACGCTGTATCGTTTATCATAGCGTGTCTGAAGCATTTTCGCAAAGATTTCGGCATAAATGTGTACGATGGGGCGCCCTCCTTATCCTCCAGGTTGGAAATTTCACGACTCGTGATATCGCAAAGAAGTATAGCCTTCTCGTGACCGCGCGTATAGATGCGTCTTGATTTTCGCGAAATTTCACGCAAGTTAGCGTATACCTGTTTACAGCTCACATCGCCCTCGTACCACTCCATACCGTGAAAATATTTCGAGAGAAAATTATTCTGGCTTCTCGATTGCTGTGGTAATTCGGCAAAGTGACACGGCGGTGCAACGATCCAATGAGCAGAGTACGGTCTATCCACTGCTACCACGGCAATTTCTTTCGGAATAAATTCCGAGTCTTTACCACGCATTCCCTGTATATCCACGACGATATCCATTTTCACGTCTAATCCGTAGAGATGACCGAGTTCGACTGATTAGTTACTCGCGGACACGCTTCTACGTGTCTTAACACGAAATAATTTTATGCCGACATCAGCACATTTTTCGCTTATCCGGTAAAATCCACCATTACCTGCCGAGAGGCATCAATTTCAAGGACATTATCATATTCCGCGTAGACTACACAATTTATCGTTGAAGCAAGCGCATCCTCAAATCGTACCTCTATTCTCACACTACCGTGCTTTATTAAATTCCAATGTGTATTGCTGTTCGCCGAAAGATCGGGTGTCAAATCAAAAGCAAACAGACAGTATCCATCGCGATAATTATCGTGATCGATCGAATTACCGTCGTTCAAGAAATGTATTCCAGTTCCCGAAAACAACGTTTGAAAAGCATCCACATATAGATGATTTTTCGTGAAATCAGGTTGTAACGGTTTCGAAGGTATTTGAGCACCATCTACATACAACGAGAGATAATTTATCTTGTAATTTTGGAAATTGAACGGATTCATACTGAAGTCACCGTTAAACGCTTTGTTATCGACAAAACCGATAGTTATACGCTTCGGCAACTGACCTAACACGATATTATCGATAGTCTCTCCATGAACACCCGAGTGTATTGAAACGGCTTTTACCTCGACTCTCGTAAGAGGATATTTAGCCGTAGATTTTGCCAGAGTTCTAGCATGTGAGAGCAGCACACCAGGAGCTATTTTTGTTCTACGAACGAGAAGCGATGCCTCGAGAATCTTTAAGCCGCATTGACCATTCTGTGTATCCCCCACAAGACAAAATGAATCTCTAGACCGAACCAGCCGTAGGCGCATCTCGACACCGTTTAATAGGAACCGCTCCCGATTGAATATATCGCAATGCAGATGACCGAGCAAGTATACAGTTTTTTCGACATTTAAAAATTGTTTTCTCTTCACAAGACCCGTATTTTCCGATGTTATATCATTTTTCCAGGTGTATCGTCGTACCAGAGAACGCTCGTGAGATGCGAATTTTTTGCTGCTGGACCGTAATTCAAAAGTGTTTCTATGTACGCTCGATAAGCGTAGGCATTATTTGGAGGTGAAACTAATTTTTGATTCAGGTATACATCCACCTGATTAAACATAGAATGCAAGAGATTGTTTACAGGGCCGGCACTTACTTTCGACGATGTGCCCGCGGCAATTTCCGTAATGGTAGGAGATGTTATTTTCACTCTCAGACTAAGCATAGTATGCGCGAGATCGATATACTCATCACCCTGTCCGGGGATAACAAATTCAATCGGTGAATCATCTGTTAGCGAAGATATTGGTTTGTAATACACCCAATTGGAGCCTTCGATAGTAGTTTGCGTCGGTGGGAGTGAAAATAATTCAAGTTCCGATTTAAGACACTCGCACGAGTGCGCATGTAGAAACGCCATCTTGTTTCAGCTATCCAAAAATATCTGCAACTGTTCGTTGACGAGTCTTCTTCTTCTTATTGTTCTTATTATTCTTCTTCTTCTTTATTGTTTTTCTCTTTATTACACTTTTATTTGTACGAGAGATACGTCGTGGTTTACGTTCGTTCGATGAATGAGGAGTACGTGAAATTTTGCGCTTTTTATAACCAGACCCCCGCATGAGAGTGTCAATTTTTTCAGAGGCTTTGCGTTTGAGATTACTACCTGATTCTCGTGCTCTCTCGCGAATAGCATCTTTCACAGATATATTTCTATCGAGGAGATCACCGGCTACGTTTACACCAGCGCGCAACGCCTCTTTTCCAACTGCTTTAGCGCCCTTCTTTAAAAGTGGTAACACTCGACGAAACAGGCCCCCGAGAAAGCTACCGATACCGTGTCCTCGCTGATTAGGTGTTCCGATATAAACATGGCTAATACCACCGTACCCGCGACGGCCCCATCCGTGCTGCACACTGTCAATATCATCCATAGCGGTGTAATCAATCGTCGGACCTTTTGAAATGTAGTGTCACAGTCAACGTTCCCTGCTCGAATGGTATAGGATCCCCAAATTCGTCTCTTATATCGATCTCGATAGTGTGTAAATTATTGCGCAAGAGAGGTATATATCGTGGCGTTGAAAACGATTTAATTTTTATCGAACCATACGGACAGTCATCAGTATCAATGGGAACAACTCGTAAGAGGGGTGTTTGTACATCGCCTGTAATATAGCTCTCGCAGATATCTGTGTATAAAAACATGCTGCCCGGTATAGCACCGGTGAGAGATGCAGGCCTCGACCCTGTGTATTCGCAATGCGGTTCTATCATTACGGGCCTACAAGCCTCTTCCGAGAATCCTAGTAGCTTTGCGATAGCGGGCGATACGCGAAAGTCGTGGTAGCGTAGATCGTCGCATACGCGTGCCACTTCGACCTGCCCGCTCGGAAGCGATTTAAAGCGCAAATGATCGGCCACGTGAGGTAGCTGATTTATACTCTCCAAAAGAGCGTCTATAGAGCGATATACACCAGGTGCTACTTGGTCTCTATCAGCACTCCTCCGTGTTAAAAGATTTAAACCCGATAAATCATAATCACCATCCTCAAAAGTTACGAGATTTTCTACAGTGGGAACATGTAAAAGAGTCATCGGATAAGCAATTTCCACAAGAGAAACAGCCCATTCTCCGTGCAGGCGTATCTGACGCGGTAGTTTTGTAATAAATTTCGTCGTCGTATTATCCGGAAAATATTGCATACTACTGTTGCTCGGTAGTACGACAAAGATAGAGCTATCCTTGGAGCTCATATTTATCACGGACGATGATCCCGAGCGTTCTTCTTCTTCTTCTTCTTCTTTGTCCTCTTCTTCTCTTTCGTCTTCTCAGATGACGGAGGCACTCGTACTCGTGATAATTCTGCTTCGTAGAAAATACCGTCGATAGTCTCGTTATTCAGATCGTGTAAAATATACACGAATGGCTCTCGATTCACCGATATTCGTTGAATCTTGAATAATTCGTTACTCCAACCACGCTCATATCCTTTCACGAAAGCTGCTTTAGCTGTACTGATCCGTACCAAGTCATCGACGCTGTATTTAGGCTTTTTTATTTTTTTCGCGTTACGCTCGTAACGCCGTGCTAAATTGTCTCGGGCTATAGAGGCATTTTCGAGGGTTACTTCGCTCGGAGGAATACGCGTACCGCTGTGTCTAGTGTGATTATAAGCATATAAAAAATTTTGTAAAACATCGATGTAACGCTTATTTCGCGTGTATGTAAAGTAGCGCCACATTCACTCTTTTATTGTTCGATTAAAGCGTTCGGCAATCGAGGCTTTTATATCAGGGTTACGAGCAGCGCGAAAATCGATATTCTTTTTCTTGAGAATTTGCTGAAACGGTGCGCCGATAAATTCTTTGCCTCGATCAGTTTGCAATTGTTGCGGGCGACGATTGTTACTGCGCGCGAGTATGCGTGTGAGACCGCGGGCCACGTTTGCGCTCGTTTTGTCACGCAAAGCCTCGACCCACGCGTATTTGCTCAACACATCAATAACAACAAGCAGATACGCGTACCCATCGTTGTACGTGGCTATCGAGCGAAGATCAGCTAAATCAGCCTCCCATACATCGTCTATATTACTCACACTGTACATACGACGGGGAAATCGTCGTCGTACGAGGCGATGCATGTTATATGAATCCTGTGTCTCGAGCCATGGTAAAACATTTTTTCGCGCTACTCTACGATCCGCCTGGGCCAAATTTTTTGCTCGAGAATAGGAAGCAGGATGAGCGGTGTCATAATAGATTTTTTGAAGAATTTTCATAATTTTAGCGATGACCAGTTAAATGGATTCTTTTTCTTTTTCTTTTCTAACTGTGTGGGTTGTCGATATTCTACTTGTGCGAAGTTTTGCAATTGTTCGTCCTCTTCTTCATTTCCCTCCGCCCCCTCGATGATGTCGTTTTCAGCCGTGAGCATTAAATCTCTGTTTGAGTGTGCGGTCTCGGCCTCGTCGTCGTTGTTGTTGTTGTTGCTACCGTTGCTGCTGTTGCTGCTGCTACTATCGTTTTCGCGCGGTAAAATAAGACGCCGCTGTGGTGTCGAGGATGATGTAGGTGTAGGCTCGTGTAGTAACGCGGGATTACCGATAAATGAGGTGAGTTGAAAATTTTATTCCAAGTATGTGTACACCTTTGCTTCATCCTACTCTTATCTCTACTCTTCCTTGTTCACCAAGGTACCCACACCGCCTCACTTTACCATCTCCATGTTACCGACACTGGTCAAGCAGAGTGGGTAGCGCGGTGGCGGAAAAGTAGGGGTGGCGGGGGTAGCCGCGTGGTGGGGGAAGGAGTCGGATGGAGCAAAGGTGTACACATACTACTCGCCCGTGAGCACATATTTATGCATGCGAAAGCGGATCAACAACGAGAAGATGTTGTCTTGGATCGTCGGTCCAGTGAGAAGCGCGTCATTGAGCGAAATTCCCGTGCTAGAAGCTGCTGAAGCGTCGAAGACGACCCGCATTTTCGTCGTCAAACTCGACTGTTTAAGTACCGCTTGATGAGGTATGAAAAATTCGTCTGATCGCGTTTGAGTTTTTGATACGTATCCTAGCAATCCACGTATTCTTGGATTGCTTGCCGATATTGGACCTGGAGGCTAGGCTCCCTTTTGAAACGCCTTTCCAGTGAGGTCAGTCGTTTAAGAGCCATAAAATACGACTCCCCCAACTTTGTTTGTTTTAAGTTGAAGGGGAGAGCGGCGACAAACCGGCTATCTTTGTCACGGGTAATATTTTTTAAGAAATGTTCCTCACAAGATGCCTCTTCTGCAGAGAGATGCCTCGCTGGTTGTACATCTTCTATTTCCCAGAATCGTGAAATATCATCCCGTGATCGAGCGAAAAGGCATCTGGTACCTCCGGTCGTTTTCGGATACGTTGGCATACTGCCACCGACGACCCACCCGAACTGGGTTTTTTGTAAGATTAAATCAGGTTCCTTCGGCGAAGAAAGCCTGATCTGTCCCACGCAGAGTGCAGCTAACGTGGCGCCTGAGCCAATAAGTAGTTATATGGCACCAGGTTTGTGAAATTCAGGATCTGCCAATGGTAGATTAGAAGGGAGATTCAGCCATTTGCGTTCGATTTGAATGTCCGGTATGCGTGTAGTTATCGTCGGGACAACGAGAAAATCCAGCGTTTTCTCGTACGCGTGGTACTGTGATTTGATGATGGCAGTAGCCCTGTATTTCGAAACGGTATGTGCATCATTAAGGGTTTGAATTTGTATATGGCATTTCTTCCGTGGTAGACGCGAGAAAGATGCTAGATGCTCGACAATAAAATTTTTTTGTGGAGCCGGTATCGAGGATCGCGCGGCATCGGACGGCCGTTTGGTTTTCTTTCGAAATATTGATGGCCACGGTTGGAACGATATCATCCATTGTGTTGGTGTCGAGTACGAGCGACAGAGAATGGCCCGAGTTTAGTCAGGCCTGAGAACGAGGTTGTACCGTTGTAAATACGGGTGTCGGTGACTGACCCCTTGCTGGGCCGGCATTTCCTATTTCCTATTGAAATCGCGTGTTTTCTCCGATTTATTAAGGAGCATGTATGTTATAAGACTTCTGAATAGTTGTCTTCTGTGCTCTCAATAGCTTCGATAACACGCGCTGCCTTTCCTGTGAGAGCAGCTTGCAAATATTGAAATTTGTCGATCGTGGTTATGTTGTCATTGCGACCAATTCGCGATTCAAATTTCTCACGGAAGGATTGCCAGTTTTCTATGTTCCCGTCGAATTTCGGTAATGTGATTTCCGGCAACTTTATCTTCGGTGTCATACGCGGATGCGTTAGAGTAGGCGATGCGATTTCTCGACTTGAGACCTCACTGGTGTTCGAGAAATTGTACGCTACCGTATTTTTTTTAATTCGGCGGTGAGATTCAGCTAACACACGATGGTACTTATTTTCTATTGAGTCGAACTCGGTCTCGTATTCCTGCGCGGATTCGGGTTCGAGCGACATGAAACTCGCGTGTGTTATACTATACTAAAATCCTTGAAGTGCGTGGAGAGATCTTCCATCTTGACTTGTAGGAGTTCCGTGTCATTAGCACCTTCGTCGGTGGCGAGATAGTTTATGAATCTTGTCAACCGCGATTTAAAGGTGGCATGTTTTCGTTTAAAAGAGCTGAGCTCGTCAACTGTGGTTGGTGCCATAGCTTTTCGCGTAAACGTTGGGGAACGCGAAGTGATGGGATAAAGAAGGATATGGCGACTCAAAGTTTGGACTTACCGGTGTTGCCGCTGTGGAGCGGATCTGACCACGATGTTCGCTGACCGTTTGGACTGCGTGAGGGTGATCCGCGGCGATGAGTGCGGCCGTCTTCCTTTGAATCCGATAATGTTCGTCATATGTGCACGTGGTATTCCGGGTGTACTGTCCTTTCGTTACACTATATACATACACTTGTGGAAGAGTTATCGTTCGTGTAGAATTCACTTTGATTTCACAAGAGGGCACGTAACTGCTTCTGGATCACTTGTTTGATAGGAATCCGGCTCGAAGGACCAAAATGTTCACTTAATAAAAATAGGCAAAGATGTAAAGGAGGAGACCCTCGCAGAAGCAAGCTACGTTGCCGAACCCGGTTTACTTGAATCGTCACGAGTTTAGCACGCACAAGTAATAAATAAATAAAAAGTTAAAACAATTTAGTACATACGGCGAGAGTATGTTTCCAATGACAACGCACACCATCGACCCAGGTAAGTCCTTTGCGGATGTTTCCCAGATGGCGAGGGCATGGGTCATCACTGGATGCAATAAAAAAAAGGGTCCGATGCCCGTAGCATGGCAAGTAGCGAAATTTACAATAGGCACGAAGTTCAATTTATAAATAAAACGAACCTATGCTAAAAATATACACAGTATATACAGGGTCTACTTGCACATTTGCCACACTATAGGTCCTGTTTGCGGAAAGTCCGCTAAGTGTGACCTGAAAAATTGAATCAAAAGCGCACCTGAGCCTCAAATTTAACTTGTGGCCGTCTCTCTATACCGGACTCGAAATATTCCCGTTGAAATAAATGGGCATGCGTTCGGTCTTAACGTGTTTAATATAGTCCAATTCTGGGACGTCGTCCAAATAGGATGATTTCATTCGCTTTGATTTCGGCTGTTCATCGATCTCGTCATCTTTTCTATTCTTGTTATAAACTCAAGTCGCAAGTCTTCTTTGCAATATTTGGGGAGTGTATATCATCGTCGTCTTTAATACAGAACGTGGCGTCATTCACCGTCACCTTCGCCTCATCGCTTAGAGGTTTATCTACCACACTCAGTGGTGATTTCGCACTTCGTTCCTCGTCTACCAAAGAAATCGCTATCATTTCCTCAGAGTCCCAAGCATTTCCCGATCTGTGATGAGTTTTATTGGAAGTGCTGCACAATCTTTGATACGTGATTATAAACGAACTATCGGACTCAACTGTACTTTCATCTGGGATACTCTGTGAGTCAACAGTTCATTCACGAGCTTTCGGCTTTACCGATTGTGCGTCTGCTACATCCGATTCATTGGAAGACGTAGTTATTTTGTTATCAATGTGCTGCAGATTTATCTACGATAAAGCCATCCATTCATATAGGCAACTGTCCCTTGAAGCAGCGATTTTTAAGGCAGGATTCTACTTTGGACGCCCGAAAAAAGGCTATTTTTATGAATTTAAAAATAAGATTATGAATAAAGATATTGATGTAGGGTTCATTAGGCTTAATCAAGACACTCTTGAAATATATGAAAAAAAATGTATTATATATTTTATGCACTTTTAGCATACAAAAACATCATTTGAACGCAACGCCTCGATCAGTAGGTGGGTCTGCGCTGGTGTTGAAATATTAGAAATGGATAATCTAAAACAGAAAATTTTGAATTGTTACATTCGATATATCACTAGCAACCGGCTAAACGAGGATTTTTTATGTACATGCAAAAATAAAAAAATGGCGGCGAAAAAAGCAGGAAGAACCAAAATTTCATGTTTTTTCACTGATTTTAGCCAAAATAAAAAATAGTAAAAATCAATATTTTCAAATAATCTTAGTTCAGCCGATTGCTATAGGTGTCCAGAATATGTGGTTAAAATTTCGTAATAATCGGTTAAGTAGCTTCGGAAATTTTAGCACCAAGCGGTGTAAAGAAGTAGTTTCGAGATAAACGCGTTCAAAGTTTTTGTAAAGGAAAAATCAGAGAAAAATTAACTTACGCTTAATCAGCGATGCCTGCACCATACAAAATACCTTCCGACCGTTCCAAAAGATCATTTTCGGTCGAGCGGCGGTTCTCATTGATGATGCGTTTCTGGTCACGCCCATTGGCATACTGAAGGGCAGTTTCGTCGATTCCAACACCCATTACCTCCATAATTTTCAATATCGGTTGAAATCCTTCGTTAAAAATACATGCTGCCATAAGACACGCAATTTTTACAATTTTTTTCCCATTGTAAATGTGCTTAGGTGCCATACCCCAAACTGTAGAGTTGAAACACTCATTATTATTCTGAGTATTTCCACCTAAGCATCTCTCAAGCAACTCATATTTCGTTGGATCTTCGTAAATGGGTTTCAGAACTTCTTGCACGTCTTCAGCAAGTGGCGGAGGGTGTTAAAATTTTTTTAAGGTGTTGGTTGCTTCGCGTTTATGATATTTGCATCAGGAATCTACTCTGGCCGGACAGTATGTATGCTGCGGTTTGGAGTCGGTTGAAATATTGTGATAAAAACCGGCCCCGATCTCGTTGCGCATATCTTCAATTGAATTTTTGTTCCGTTGAAGTGCCAGCCCGTAGTTTCTTGACAACTCTTTCATTAATTTTATTTTAAAATCAGCGGTTTTGACTTTTTTTTAGTAATTACTTTTTCTTTTTTGACAACTACCTTCGGTGCGGACCCTCGGGTTTTTCTTTTAGTAGCTGTTTT
This sequence comes from Cylloceria caligata, assembly GCA_963942595.1. Taxonomy (NCBI): domain Eukaryota; kingdom Metazoa; phylum Arthropoda; class Insecta; order Hymenoptera; family Ichneumonidae; genus Cylloceria; species Cylloceria caligata. The sequence goes on from OZ012709.1 coordinate 8,687,785, forward strand.
TTCTTCGCTTTTTGTTTCTTTGGTTTTCGTTTTTGCGGCTTCAGCTTTTCTCTTTTGCGTAAGACTTTTCTTGGCTGCACTTGCACGCTTGAAAATTCTTTTTGCTACATGCATAACACACCCAAATTTTTTCACGATAACGTCTTCGCCATATGGAAAAGTATCAAGCAACATTTTGAAGGTTTTTGAGTCGCCGTCTTCTATGTAGAAACCGTACTTCACTCTGTACTTTTCTAACGATCTTAAAAACATTTTCACGACACCATGAACCTCCATTTTGCCGGCACTCCCTTCGCGATTTGCACTGCAATCATACTTGTGTTCAGCATACCATGCAGCAAAACCAATCTCGTCTGTATTTTATTTCCAATAATCGCATGCTCTGCAAAAAGTAGACATCACAACTACGTCCAACATTTTCTTGCTGTGCTTGCCAATCAGGGATACGATACCAACGAGAGAAGTAAAGCCTCTTTTTGCCCAAGAACCGTCTCCAGAAACCGTCAGATTTTCACTATTTCCTTTCTCGGCATTCAACTCCTTTTCTTCGTTGTTGTATCGCGGAATATTCCTCTACACGTATTCTCAGGAATATTCCTTAGCGGACACAGCTAGAGATGGAATTCTGAAAGATAGCTGTCATACAAGACAGGATGCGAAGTAGACGCCGACGCAGCATGAGGCGACTCGCGAGGCGATCTACGATTGGCTAAAGCTAAAGCTGCCAACTAAGAGATTTTAGCAAACGCAGTTGCTAACTGCTTTACTAAAATCAGAATTAATTTAGACTCAACAGAGAACGGTTAGTTCCTCGTGAAATTCTCGAAACAACGCATTATTGTACTTTCTTACTTTGACTTTTATATAGACAACGGAAAGTTACCGTTGCCTATAACAAATACTTCCTTTTACATAAATTCGTGTTTTCATCGATAACTCGAGATTCATCTCCTTATCGGCAAACGATCCCAAAAATAATAACTTTTTAATATTATACCGAATACCGAATAATCCAATTACGCGGTACCGGCATAACATCGTTGATCGCTTTGCTTTGAACTAATTCGAATGTACTTTTCACAGCGACTTTGCTGTTCTCCACTATTTCATAATATACTGTAACATTGAAGCTTTCGCTCAGTTCCATCAGTCCACAAAATAAATTTATAATTTACGTCGGAAAATTCTGACTCGATAAAGGCTGATGTAGCTACTTCGGACCCTCTACCAAGGAAACGTGATTTTTTATGTTGTAATTTTTGAAAAAAAAAAAAAAAAATGGAATACATTTTTTTACAAAGTTTAAATACTAATAAACAATGTGTAACAATTATTTTTATTAATTTCTATTGCTATCTCTTCTAAAAACAGTTTTTCTTTTAGCGCGATTTAGGCACTGCTGGACGTATGTAACGCCTTAATACATAGATCAGTTTATTATTTTCATTTGTATCGGATTTGTTAAAATGTTTGTAAATTTGTTACAAGAAAAACAAGTCCGATTCGATTGGTAATAATTCTCTGATCTAATTGAAGTGTTCGGCATTGGCTGCATGGACCAGCATTGCTTTATTCGTCCTTAAAACTGTGGGTTCTATGCCAACATAAATTGAAGAACAAACGCTAATTTTTGTATGTGCCAAGTTTATTTTTATTTATTATTTATTATCGTACCATAATATATTATTTAATATATTCATTTAAATATAAATATAAATAAATATAAATAAATATTTAATACCGTACAACACTAACGAAAGCCGCTATTGGTTCTTACGGTGTTGGCGATGTCCCTCCCAATCCCCAGCAGTATTTATAACAGATCCAAGGGCATTTGTGATGTCCTTTTCTTTGATGGATCCACTGCCAAATTCCAGCACCAATGCATCTGTGTATAATAAAAGTTGAATGAATACATTTCAAGCTACATTTATTTTACGCTTAATTATGGTTTACGCAAATCAAATAAATCTAAAATTCATAACTCTTCGTTCGTCTTTGTTTATTGCGGAAAAATAAATATTCCAATATTATCTATTCTAACATTATTTATAAATAAATATTCTAATACTTCGAAAATTTAAACAATTTTGAACAGATCTTCAAGTGTGTATTGTAACATAGTTACACACATGAGCATAGGAATAGATGCAGCAATTATGATCGTGCAGTATAATAGGGTTATACTCTCGAGTCCATGTTATGATGTCGAACGGTTATAAGAGCCGGTATAGATTTCGAGGCATAAGAACACCTGAGCGACAGACTCGGTACAAGAGTACCGAGGTTCGCGGGCAATAGGCCATCGAACTCGCCTGAAAAACGTGCTACGTCACGCCATCGGAATGCCCTCGCTGACATAACAGCAGGACAGCGGCCAACTGATTTTGCCAAGCGGTGAGGGGAAGGCGGAGAGCGGGGCAACAGCGTACCGCGTCAGCCAAGGAAGGCGTTAAATTCAAAAATGATGATGAAAAATGTACAGAGGGGACCGAGGTAAGGGGAGACATATAAAAGGCCGGTGCGGGGACAGGGGAGCTCTCTTGTCTTTGAGGCAGAACCGCTAAAGTGAACAAGGTATTAAAGAGGGTGAGAAAAATTAGTCGCGTGAAAAACTCATGAGAGCAGTAAAATCTCAGCGAAACTGTAAAGATCATCCCATGATCACTCATTAGGAAATTAATAGGGATGGGCGAGTGGAGTTCTCGATGAACTAATACATAGAATTTAGTCATCGATAAGTATTATAAAATTCGGATAGTGCATAGAAATAAGAAAACCAGTTATATAAGAATACATTGAAAGTGCGGTCTTTAAACCAGCTGTAGAGACGGAAATTATACGAGCATATGAGTGGAAGAACGACAGAGAGAAAGTTAAACGGGTATAAGTGAGAAAGAATTGTACACAGAGTTTATACACTCTGTACAAGTAGTGAACGTGTGCGTGTACTGGTGTAGGTGCGGGAAACGAATCGAAGCCAAGGTGTGAGTGCGGAACCGAAGCTCGAGCCCGCGGATTCCCAGAATTTGTGCTCGAATAAGCCGAAATAATAACAACTAAAATCGAGGGAATTCCCTGATTTTCGAGACCGAAAGATAGAGTTAAGAATTATAGAGATAGGATAATTGTAATTAAATATAGAATAAGTTGTATAAGACATAGGAAAATAAGTACGCGCGAATGAGTGCAAGAAGGGTGGGTGATAAAGAATTGTGAATAGGGTTCGTACACCCTATGAAAAGAGCGAATGCGAGGTGAAATAGCAAAGAGTGTGAAAAATCGGTGCACCCCGTGTACGATAACGCAACGGCGCGAGAACGATAATAAAGCTACGAGAGTGCCGAGCGAGGTAAACATTGAACAAATTAAAAATCGTCGAAATAGCTGCGGAAGTTACGGAATTAGATGTACTTTCTGTAAAATTCGAGTCACCGTGATTAAAAGTGACGTGTTACGAAATTGTTTTGTTTCGAATAAAGGCCTATTGTTAACCACTCAGAAGTCTAAAATTAATTAGTCCGGTGATCGAGCCCGAATCCCCACGAAAAATAAAAATACATGATAACGTGAAAATAATTACAGTTACAGTATAAAGTATTATATACTTTAGTGAATTCTTGTTACCTCGCAAGCACGCGTAAAAAATGGTGTCGCTTTTCATCACTCTTTTATTGCCAGACTGTTTCACAGCAGTGAATTGCAGAATTAAGTCTCGTATCATAAATTTATGAATGATAGAGCGAACCGACCTAATCATAAACCGAGGATTGGGGCTGATTAAGAAAGATAAAGCACTCGTCTGGAACAGAATGAAATGAAGATATCCTATATTGCTAATACTGGTAATACCAAATTGGTAGTATTATGATATGTTTATTATCAACGCATTTGAACTTACGATTTCCGATTGAAACGATTTCCCAGCTTTCAGTTTGTTGTAAAAAATCTCAAACTCCTCCATCGTTTTGTAAGGCAGCTGTCCGAGTTTATAGTTCTCGATATACGTATCGATGTTTTTTACTCGATCCAGTGGCTTACTGCAGGCACCCACGATCATCGAACTCGAGTTGATCTGTTCAGTTTGGCGAATTTTCAAATCGGCGATTTCCCCCCTAATTTGGGACAGCTGGGCACATACACTACGGTGGCACGAACGTATGATGTCCTTGATATCGTCCGAATCTGTAATATTCAGATTACCGATTATTATTTTATATTTTGAAACATTTCGATAAATACTTTTGGAAACGTTTTCTTTTTTTTTAGAATTTTCCCACTCAACCTATCACGTAGATAATACCATGCCGATTCACCTTCGCATTTTGGTTTTATAAACGATGCCTGCATACATTTCGCATTTTCTAATTGCGGATTCTCCGTGTTACTGGCAACTTCGCCTTCCCCTTCAGACAATCCACCGTCATCCGAACATTCAGAACTTGTATAAACGAAGCCTTTTCTGGACGACGAGTCATATTTTAAGGGTCCATTTTTTCCATCACGTTGTATTCGACGTTTCTCAATAATTTTTGTAAGTTCAGCGTCATAAATTGACATTGCTTTAAATGGGAAAAAGATCAGAGTAGAGAGGGTCCAAGATAGAGAGACAGGGGGGCGTGGCCTATCTATATTTCTGCTGGCTTGTGATTGGTCCCCCGCCTCCACACCCCCACTTCTCTCCTGCATCTGATTGGTCGCCCCACCCTGAGCCCCCGACTGACGTGCCACCTAGACGACACATGGGCCATCTGTCGGACGCTCGTTACCGGAGAGTTATTTATTGTAAATATTCGACACGAGGTATGTTACCGGCGGGCGGTAGTGGGAGGTTTGATGCAGCTATCGATAAGTACATTGGGCCCTACATGTGACATAGCAGATTGGGCCCTACCAGTGAAAAAGAAGAAGAAGATTGTAGTTTGACATCGGTAAAAAGATTTGTGTCCGGTCATGTCCTACACATCTGAGGTTTTGCTTTTTTACTACTTGCCACCAATTAAAAATAAATCCTCCGATACTTTTAAAACCCCCATTATTGATGTTAATAGTAATAATAATAATAGGTAAAAACATTTGAAGAACAAATATGTTTATTGACAATAGCATTATGTATACAGTTTTAATAACTCTAATGTAGATTAAGCGAAACACATGATGACAACGAGACAGGGCCGTACATAATTAATACAAAGTCATACAATAATTATCTTATCATCTACAAGTAGTAAAATTAATTATTATCTTTTATAAACATGTGTTATTATGTCAATGCTTAAATACTACTTTTTAACTAGTTTGTACACTCGTTCTCCGTTTATTATTATTCGAGTGGATTTGTAGCTACTAATGAAATGTCTGTGAGTGCTTTTTTCACTTCATGCGTTATGAATGGAATACAAAATACCTTCAACTCCAGGAACAGTATATCGAAATATTCAATGAATGAAGGATCGACTCGATGGCGTACAGCCTCACATAGATTAGAGCTATTATGCGTTAAGAGTTCTCTAACGCGCACTTGATCCACATATTTGGCTAACTCTTTAGCGGGTATATGAATGAGTAATTCAGAACAAAGAATTTCGATACAGTTTTTCACATAAGAGGTGTAGCGCTGGAGGCGTCTCAAGCGCTCATCGACACACACTGTTGCGGCACATAATCCGTCAAATGATTTCTTCTGCATCACTATAGCCGGTGAATAGATGTTCTTCTTCTTCGCTGGCGGAGGTTCCACTTGACTCTCTTCGTAGTGGTCGACAATGTCCTCGGTGGTAGGCTCATCAATGCACCGATCGAACACAATGGCTTTGGACCCGAACGATGTTGTAAAGTGTACCTCGAAGTCTCCAAATTTGAGGGTGTTTGGGGTACGGTAAGCGGTCCGCTTACCATAATTCCTAGACTCCTTGAAATACGAGTCTATTTCAGGTAGTGCATCTTGTAGTTTACTCCAGGTAGTAATATCGAGGATGATTCCTCCCGATGAGTTATTATTCTGTAGCTTGATGATCGGTACGACATCACCGTTTATACGAGGTTGAAGTCCCACACTTATCTTCTTTGTTTCTGAATAATTCAGATTGTATGTTGTACCAAGAAGCAGTGGCATCTCGAGATGTTTCTTCTCATCGGCAGATATAAGTCGATACATGGTGGTCACACCCATATCGGCGGAACTCATGTTAAGCAACACGCGTAAATTTGACGAATGAGATGGTGGTCTGAAATCTATCGCTCCTAGCTGTGGTTTCTACCGTGTCACGGGCCTGACTGCCGATTAGTCCTTTCAACGATTCACTTTATAGGTAAGTATGAATAACCGTATTGTATATTATTGAATGCGGGGGCGGATGAAAACAGGTGTACAGCTTCCTGCGCGACCCTCGGCTAGCATCGTATTAGTCACATTGTAAGCAGACTGTTCAGATGAATATTTTAAATTATGTATGTTCGTTTTGACAATACAGTTTGATTCCAAAATGCAAGAGTCCAAGACGTTATATGCGCTGTCTTGTAGACAGAGGGTGTAGGTGTATACATACATTAAAATTAGGGATACTCGGTCTGACAATACAGACTGCTACCGAAAATGAAGGAGTTCGATGGCTTGTATTGACTGTTATGTAAACAAGTCTACGTTACTCTAGACAGAAAGTGCAGGTGTACGCATAAATTAGGGATGCTCGTTCTGACAATACAGGTTGCTTTCGAAAATGTAGAGGAGTACGAGAGTTTGTATTTACTGGTTTGTGAACAGATGTATAAAAATTTCAAATGACTAATGCTCGCTCACCAACAGATTGGTATAGTAAACGTGAGAATACGAAGACTCGTATTTAGAGGGTTTTCAAAATGGTTACCACAGGCTTGTGTAATGCATAATATGATATGAAAGTATCTTTATGAATAGACACCAGGGATGACCGTAAACCCTGTATATATATCAGGTCACATTGTAGACTTCAGCTTTTACCATTCTTAAAAGAACTTTCGTTAACATTTTTAGATTATACGGTGTATAGGGTGAAAAGTCAAATGCATTTATAGCTAGAGAAGAGAGGGGGTTATGGTCAAAATATAAAAGCAAACGGCATCAAAATTTTCGTCTAAATCCGTGTTGAAACGTAACAGTGCAACCACAGTTTTGTTTTGCTCTTGTATTTTTCAATTTATCTCGGTTTTAAAAAATGGTTTTTCCGCGTCGTTCACTTCTGGAAGAAGTGCGTGCAACGGCTCGTGCTTTTCGACGGTATACGGTACGGTGGTTTGCTCATATCTCCAACTTTACGTTCGAGCGGTTGACGACGGAGTTTACCAGAGTGCTACGTCAAGGTGGTGCTAAAGGTATCACTACAGCCTTCAACAGGGGTGCCTTCTCAGGATCGGTGTTTGCGCAACGTTTCGTTGTGGAACATCTAGGGAGCCATGGAGGGATGCTTCACCCTCCACTGCGGGACCTCGTAATGAGAGTCGATAATTTTTATGGTGAGTAGTGAACACGTTTTGAATTATAACATGTTGTGAATTGTATATTATGTTTTGAAACGTGTATTATTAAATAACATGTTGACAAATAATATTTCTAATAGTAAATAATTTTCGTTACAGCACGACGTAATTTATTACGTTCAAGTGACAACAGCGACACCGATACAACGGAGGATGAAATGGATGTCGCTGAAGCAGGGGTGTCTGGAACTATCGATACTGATAATGCAGACGAACAAGATGACGATGCCTACATGGGTGACAACGACGACGACGATGATCACGACGGCGACGTGTCTGCAGTCGGCGGTGAAAGCACCGATGACGACGATGACGACGACGACGACGACGACGACGACGACGATAACGCTGTGGATGAGGTGGAGGACGCGAACGAGGATAGCTCCGACGCCGACGACCGTGACAGAGAGGCCGCCGCGTTAGTGGAGCAACATATAATCCAAAGGCCGTACAACATCGATGAGGCGTCCACAGAGGTTGAGGACAACGACGACGACGCCGACGACTATGATGTTTCAGACAATGGTAAGTAAAAATGTTTTTTACTTTTGTATATATATATAATTTTATATATAAATATATATATATGTATAATTTATATATAATAATAATATAATAATTTTTATTATATATATACGTATATAAAATTATATTATTATAATATAATAATATATATATATAAATAATATAATTATATTATTTATAATAATATAATTTATAATAATATAATTTTATATACACATATATAATAAAATCATTTTATAAATTCAGAGTTGCTGGTATGGCAACAACCACACGGCTGGTATGGAGATCGTGAGGGGGCTGGAATACCGGACAGCCCCGAGGCACCACCACCTCATGAAAGGGGTATTTTTATACCTAATAATGAGGAGGTGGCTCGGTTGGTCACTGTACCGTATTTCAACGCGGCTGAAGATGCCGGTATTGAATCCGACCCCTACGACGACGACGACGATCTGATTGCCGTTCGTTTATACGAGACCTGTGCTGGACCATCTGAAGAGTAATTACTCAAATTACAGATCGTACGCCACGCGTCACGGCATACGTGTCATCATCATCATCATCAACATCGTCAGCGTCATCGTCATCGTCATCGTCATCATCATCAACATCAGCAGCATCATCAAGTCAGCAGCATCAACATCATCAGCATCGTCATCGTCATCGGTATCATCATCGACAGTGTTATCATCGTCGTGTTCGGCAGCCTCGGAAGACTCCTCAAGAGTGAGATCCCCTGTGAAGTTCGACACGCCTCACGACCATTTCTACCAGGTAGGTGACGGCGGTATTCGTAAGCGCGTTCATAGTACTAGCAGTAGTAGTAGTAGTAGTAGTAGTAGACCGAGGTTCTCAAACGTAGTAGCAGGCGGTAATAAACGTAGTCGCAACGATCAAACCATTGAAAACGTAAACAGGGCTAATCAAAACATCGTTGAATCGTACTTGGGCGATATTAACATCACGTTACCACCGGGAAATCGTTTTACAATCGTAAACACGGAAAGAAATCGGTATTTAAAGCGTTTTGGGGTTTTAGCACGGGAAGTTGATCTCGCGTTAGTGCCACCTCCGGCATCTACAAACTCCATCACATGGATCCGAAATGCAGTGAGCGATATTTATCATCATTTCATTAAGGATCGTGATGATACGGATTTGATAGGTGTAGGATTCGTCACGGATGAGATGGTTGACGATGCAGCAGGGTTATCACTCAGACCTATATCACGGTTCACCGACGACCAGCTATGGGGTTTGATGTGTAGCGTGAATCAAAGCTCAAGAGTGCTCGCTGCATCTGACACGCTGCGATTCACGGTCACATACGTAACAGTACCGAGTGGTCGAGGGATACGTGTATCTATGGCGAAGAGCAAATCGGTTTATGTTATTCGAAACGATGACAATTTGTGTTTTCCACGGTCGCTCGTTGTAGCCCTAGCGAACAATAAACACAAACATGACCGTAGTGCAGCGTCGACAAAAGCCTGGAACCTTATAAGGCATAAGGCGTCGCCAGACCAGCGTAAAAAAGCACGTGCTCTAGTTGAAAAGGCTCAAGTGCAAATCCCTGACGAAGGCTGTGGTATTTCGGAAATACAGAAATTCCAACGGTACCTCACACCTTCGAGGGTTGCAATTGTAGTTTACGATTGGGATACCCTCGGTAGCGGTGAGCCGCCGATTTTCAATGGCTATTCGTCTTTTGAAACAAGGGCCCCATCTGAGATTGTTAATATAGCGTATAGTGTTATTTTAAAGCACTATTCACCTATTACCAATCTAATGGGTGCAGCGGGTGGTAAGAATTATTGTATACCCTGCAATAAATCTTACCGCCGTGTCTCGGAGCATCGGTGCACAAGTAAGTGTCCCCGGTGCTTTTGTGTACCACCCTGCGTTACAGAGGTTGTCCCAACACTCGACAAAGAGCTCGTACCTGGTTCTGTAGCGGCGACTGCGCAAGCAGTAACGTCTGCAGGACCTGTAAACAATGAGCGCTCGTGTGACGATTGTGGTCGCTCGTGTGACGATTGTGGTCGCTCGTTCTTCGGTGCTGTGTGTTTCGCCAACCATCGGAAACCTCTCGAAAGACATACAAAAGTCATGACAGGTGTACGAAGGTCTATTTGCGAGTTATACCGTGTTTGTAAATCTTGTGAAAAAATCATACGCGGAGATCGCGACGTACACAAATGCGGTGTTGGTTTTTGTCGGTTGTGCCATTGTTCGCACGGGTTCAACGAGCGATGCTATATGCAAATAGCCAAACAACGCAAAGAAATACGTGAACCCATAACCACTGCAAAACACCCTGAAACGCTTTTTATATTTTATGATTTTGAAACGCGTCAAGATGCGTTATATACATGTATATCGGGTGATGTCCATGAGCACATTGTCACGCATTGTGTCGCACAACAGTTGTGCGAAATTTGCTTATCTGCGGGAGAACAGCAGCTGTTAAACATTTGCGAGTGGTGTGGTACGCACGAGTTTGTTTTTAACAAAAATCCTGTTACAGAGTTTATAAATTTGGCTGTGCGACCTTCTACAGAATTTCGCAATATAGTATGTATTGCACACAATGCCAAGGCATTCGATGCTCAATTTATATTACGGAATATCGTAGAACGTTGCACGGGTATGCCCACCCCTAGCATAGTACTAACAGGTAATTCAATTATATCGATGAGGGTGGGCCGTACTAGTTTTATCGACAGTATTAATTATTTTCATATGCGTCTTAGCGCACTACCCAAGGCTTTCGGATTTAACGATGAAATGGGTAAGGGTTACTTTCCGCATCTCTTCAATACAGAAGCTACACGTGATTATAACGGTGTTCTCCCCGCAGCAAAGTATTACGCGCCTGATATAATGAGTGAGCGTGACCGGTTAGAATTTTACGATTGGTATGCGGAAGAGCTTAATAAAAACGCGATATTTAACTTTGAAAACGAGATTGTTAAGTACTGTAAGATGGATGTTAATATACTCCGTCGAGCTTGCTATGAATTTCGTCAAATATTTTTATCTGTAGGTAATGTATGTCCGTTTACTGAAGCCGTAACAATAGCGTCGGCTTGCTCGCTCGTGTACCGACGTAACTTTTGTAAGGAATTATTTTCTGAATTCGAGTTCGATCATCGATTTGCTCAACGAGAGGTAAATCGATATCGACACCCCCACCAGCGGTGAGTGCTCACGCGGGGTTTAGATCAAGGCAAGTGCCATTGCGCATGATCTAAATAAGAATGCCGAGGAAACTCGTACTTCCCGAAGCTCTTCCTCTTTCTCTCTGGGGACGTCGAGTCTACAGGACGTTTTCACTTTCCACACGAGGACCACGGATTTTACGTCGGACGAGACGTATCATCTCTGCTCATTTGGAACGGACTTGGCCAGTCCGTTCTCCGAAGTCTAACATTGTCGGCGTGGTCAGGAAATCAGCGAGCCCCAGAGTCAACGAAAGAGCCACCGATCCATCGACAGCAATCTCCAACATTCGAGATAAGTTCACACATATATGTCGCCTTATTTTCCTATTTCAATTTGTATACCGATCGGGAAGTCCGGAACTTATCGAATCTGTCGTTCATAATTATTATTTTATCTGATTAAAACCTATGTGTGGTGTGTTGAGACTCTGTGGAATTTATACACAGTTTATTAATATTCGCGATAATCGACCGTTAGCGTCGAGAGATAGATCGATATAGGATAAAACCTATGTTGAGACTCTGTGAATTATATATACCGTTTATTAGTATTATAAGTATGTTCGTGTCATTATTGTTATAACCTGCTCCAAGCCATCTGTTGTCCTTCAATAATATCAAAGGAAAACTCCCACGGGATTTCACATAATAAATCGAATTTACACTTTCTACGACCACAAACGATTGGCCTCATCCCTGCACAGGGATATAGGCGGGTGGGAAATCATTCACAGCAGGCCGTTGACTGGCTCCTGTGGGTTGAGCACGAGCTCGGGCGTGAACTCATTCACGCGGCCAGGGCTCGCGAGTATAAATTACCTGAAGGACCACTCGTCGACGGCTACCTGGAGTTGGATAATCGTCGTATTGTATACCAATACCACGGTTGTTATTGGCATGGGTGCTGCAAATGCTTTCCCAACGATCGTGCGAGAAATTCTCATGCTGGAAACGAAAGTTTAGACTCACGATATGCGCAGACTGTGGCAACGAGTTTAAAAATTCGTTCACACGGTTACGAACTGGTTGAGATGTGGGAGTGTAATTTTAATACACTCCGTAAAGACGAACCACGTATCAACGAATTTTTAAATAACCATCCACGACGCGTCACAGGGAGACTGAACCCTCGTGCAGCATTCTATGGCGGTCGTACGGGTAATATAGTTACGTCCTACGATGTCGCGCCAGGAGAGAAGATTTCGTACATCGACATTTGCTCGTTGTACCCTTATATATGTAAGACAGGTCGGTACCCGGTGGGGCACCCTAAAATATACCTCGGTGCCGAGTGCGAGGCTTTGCTAGGGTGTTCGTACGACGCTTTAGGCGTTACGGTCAATGGTTTGATTGAGTGCACTATATTACCGCCACGCCGACTCTTTCACCCTGTACTACCTGTGCGAATGCACGAGAAACTGTTGTTCGCCTTATGTCGTAAATGCGCAGAGGACGTGACTCAGGACTCGTGCGTTCATGAAAATCCCGACGATAGGGCTTTCACAGGTACATGGGTGACTGATGAGATACGGAAAGCAATAGACTGCGGTTATAAAATATTAAAAATTTATATTATTTGGGCGTACGATATAACAATTTATAACGCTGATACACGTGAGGGTGGCTTGTTTGTAGAATATGTAAATACATTTTTAAAAATTAAACAGGAGGCTAGCGGGTGGCCCGAGCAGTGTATCGACGATGCGTCTCGCAATCAGTATATGGACGATTACGAACGTGCTGAGGGTATCCGCTTGAACACCGATAACATAAAGATAAATCCAGTGCTGCGCTCGGTCGCTAAGCTTTGTTTAAATTCTTTCTGGGGCAAGTTCGGTCAGCGGGATAACTTAACACGTACGGAAATTGTGGAAACTCGTGAGAAGTTATTGTTGTATTTGTACGACAATGATAAAGAAATTAAACGGCTGCTACCGGTAAACGATAATCTGTTATATCTTAATTGGGTGTCCCGTGATGAGGCTGTAGTTCCTAGCCCGTTAACTAACGTAGTAATTGCGGCGTTTACGACAGCTTTAGCACGTCTTAAACTATACAGCTACCTCGAGCGTTTAGATAGACGTGTTTTATATTACGACACCGATTCAGTTATTTTCGTGAGTAAGAGTGATGATTGGCAGCCCTCGGTAGGTGACCTGCTTGGAGACATGACCAATGAATTGCTCCCGATGGGGTCTAATGCGTATATAAATTCGTTCGTCTCCGGGGGTCCGAAATTCTATGGTTATACGGTCACCACTACCGAGGACCCTGGAACAATCGTAGACACTGTATGCAAAGTGAAGGGGTTGAGTTTAAATTATACAAATTCTAAAGTAATCAATTTCACATCAATTAGCGATCTCATAAAAGCCGAATTACCTATCGTTAATAAAACTTCACTAAAATTACAATTTTCGGCAATAAATAGAACACCCCTTCACAATGTTATCACCCAAACCATGTATAAAACTTGTCAGGTCGTATGTCGTAAACGCCGACATCTTAGTCATAAATTATCTTTACCTTTTGGTTATAAAAATTAAAATAGATGTAGAGTAGAAAACTTTTTCTATTGTATGTATTTTCCTATAGTATATAAAAACATGTATAAATTGTAAATATTGATGTAATATTTGAAAATTTGAATGACTTTTTCTATTGTACATATTTTATAGTATATAACGTGTATAAATTGTAAATATTATGGGGTGTGTGTCTGGGGATGCGTACGTGCGAGCGTGTGTGTGTGTGTGTGTGAATTATATATCTTTGAAATATATGTATATTTTTTCTTGAAAAATGTGTTTTTACCCAAAAATAAACGAAATTACATAAATACGTATATAAATGTAACAAAATGTAATAAAAAGTGTTTATACGAATGTATCTAAATGTATTGTATTAAAAAATGTTATGTTAAGCAAATCCTGATCGTATAAATATGTGTACACATTTATCGATTCTTAATAAAAACTAAAATTCATACGTGGAAATGCTGTTGGTATTAACATGTGTATACGATTATAGATTTTTAATAAAAACTCAAATTCATCTGTATTTATGGTATTGTTGTTGTTGATGTTGCTTTACATTCACCGTCCCAATCAACTGCGTTAATTAGCTAACAACACATGCGACGTGTAAGCTGAATTGTGCGCATGTGTCGTGGTGGCACACACTCGCTCATAAGCTTATGAGCAGGCGAGTGTGTGTCTGTATAAGCTGAACCGCGTTCGCGCACACGTCTCATAAGCGAATAACTACGTGTGGAGCCGCACCGCCGCCGCCCAGGAGGGTAATAAGCTTATTGTATACAGTTTGCATCTTAGCAACGTAGATTCGAATAAGTGAAAATAATGGATGTGCGCTGGAAACATCCGTGGACTTCACTGATTTGTGGCCCAACAGGATGTGGGAAAACAGTTTTTGTTCGAAAATTTCTAAAGTTTCTCAATTCAATGAGCAACGTTAAATTTGATCGAATTATATTTTATTATGGCGATTCTCTCGATCCTGATACCGCTGTTCTGAATTCCATATATCAACAACAGTCGTCGTCGTCGTCGTCGTCGTCGTCGTCGTCGTCGTCGTCGTCGTCGTCGTCGTCGTCGTCGTCGTCGTCGTCGTCGTCGTCGTCGTCGTCGTCGTCGTCGTCGTCGTCGTCGTCGTCGTCGTCGTCGTCGTCGTCGTCGTCGTCGTCGTCGTCGTCGTCGTCGTCGTCGTCGTCGTCGTCGTCGTCGTCGTCGTCGTCGTCGTCGTCGTCGTCGTCGTCGTCGTCGTCGTCGTCGTCGTCGTTAATTACTAAGAACATCAGTAATAAAAAACGTAAAATACCGAAAATTTAATGCGTGAATCCTCAAACAATACAATTGTCGACCTTTTCACAAAAGGTAGCCATCATAAAAACATTAGTGTAATTTTTATCACACAAAATATTTTCCATCAGGGTCATGGACAACGCGATATATCTTTAAACGCCAATTATATCGTTATATTTAAAAATCCACGTGATCGTGCGCAAATTAGACATTTAGCGAGACAAGTATACCCCGAAAACCCACGCTTTTTAACTGAGTCATATCACGATGCTACCACACAGCCACACAGATATCTACTGTTGGATCTTAAACAATCGACACCTGCTTATTGTCGTTGTCGTACAATGATATTTCCCGATGATCCACGAATGTTGGTCTACGTGCCGAAAAACGCTCATCAACGTATTTAACTGGAAGCGCAAGTAGACAACGCATCAGTCAGTAATGGGGATGACTCGTGTACGCATCAACATCATACAGCAAGTTGTTTTTCAACGAACCCCACCTATTGTGAAACTACGTTAATGATGGATAGCGGTACCAACACCAGCAGCAAGAAGAAGAAAAAGAAGAAAAATAATACGCATTACATTCCATTCAATGAACGCCGTATAGCTCTGCTTAACGCTATTTGTCATTCGAATAAAAAACAGCGAAAAGCAATATTGCGTAATGCCGATAAACCGTTAATCAATTGTATCTGCGAGTGTGCGTTAAACATTTTACAAGGAGTCATTTGTGTCAAGTCAAATGTTAAAAAACGTTTAAAAAATATAAAAATATACTTCGACAGCTTGTCTCAGGGTGTGTGACAAAGCAGAGTGGTGGTGGTGGTGGTGGTGGTGGTGGTGGTTGTGGTTGTAGTAGAGGCAGCCGCAAGAAACGACAATATAATTGGCGAGCGAAGAAACGCTTAATAATTCAAAAAGGGAGTGGTGTTTTTTTACCACTTTTACTGGCTCCCATCATCACAACTTTGTTTAGTAAATTGTTTGGCGGTAGTGACGCTTGAGAAAACAGTTCTGTGTATTACGGATAAAATTATTAATCATTTCCATTTACGTAATGCCGCTAGTAAATGGAAAGAGTATTTACAAGTATTACAGCGTTATCTATATCTCGTTGGTTCGAAAAATAAATTGTTTTCACTACCGACTCTATCATCCACGCCTGAAACATCGTCTGAGTTGAATAATACAGAATCCACGAATGATGCTGACATCGTTAATAGCGTTCCAAATATGTATAAACGTCGAGCGACTGCGCTATTAAAGTTTCTACGCAAACCCACTAATGATGAATCAAAAAGCATAAGATGGGACAAAAAAGGTTGCGTGACAATAGACCGTGTTCTCGTTCCAAATTCTAATATTGTCGACCTTATAAACGATGCTGTACGAGGTAGAAAAAACTTTAAAGCAACAGGTAGACGAGAGTTCATCGTTAGTCTACGAGCAAAGAGCGTTCCACGTGAATTCGTAGGAAACAGTGCATTGTGGGATTTAGGTATGTCCAGAGGTACTAAACGACCAAGAAAAGATTATCAGACGTTGCAGCATAACGATACGCATTCTATGGATGTGAGTGCGATCGACGATAATTCTAACGACGACTACGACGACGACGACAGCGGCGAAATACACCCTTCTTCAAAACGACGGAAAACAAAAGTAATAAAAACGTTTCAAAAGTGGATAAAGATTTAGAACAAGTTGTACAACGAGAGGTGAAAGATGACTTTCGAAAAAGTGTACTATGACCCCTCACATCCAGCTGGATACGCTGGTGCGCGACGTTTGATCAGTGGCTCAAATAAAGCAGACGCTGTGTACGACTGGCTGACGCAGCAGGATAGTTATACCATTCATAGACCCGTGCGACGCGTCTTTCCACGGTTGTATTATAATGTTACAAATATTGACGATGTCTGGGAGGCTGATCTCGTGGATCTACGTTCTTTGAGGAGCTATAACGACAACGTCTCCTACCTGCTTATGGTGATCGACGTCCTCAGCAAATACGCCTGGGTCGAGCCCTTGCAGGACAAAACGGTGCGCGAGGTAACAAAAGCCTTTAAACGTATTCTCGAGCGTAACGAGGGACGTACACCTGTTTCACTACAAACCGACCGCGGTAAAGAATTTCTCGGCAGTGAACTCCAAAAATTTCTCAAAGATGAAAACATACAATTTCGCATCGCTCGTAATCCTGATGTAAAAGCCTCGATTGTCGAGCGTTTTAATCGCACTCTCAAGGAGCGGATGTGGCGTTACTTCACACATCGCAATACTCATCGTTACATCGATATACTACAACAAATGGTTTATGCGTACAATCATGCTATACATTCAACCATAAAAATGCAGCCGGCTGCCGTGACACTGCATAATGCCGATACAGCAATGCGTAATATGACAATTAGTGCTGTGAAGCGACGTGAAAAGAGACGTTTCACAACGTATAAATACAAACCCGGGGATTACGTTCGAATCAGTAGAACTAAAGGTACCTTCGAAAAAGGTTACGAGAAAAATTGGAGTGAAGAGATTTTCCGTATCAAAAAAGTTTTACATCGACAGGGTTTGTATGTGTATGTATTGTGCGATCTCGAGGACGAGACTATCGATGGTTTCTTTTACCCCGAAGAATTGACGAGTGTTCATGAGAAACGTATGGAGAAGAATAAAGAATTCAAGATTGATCAAGTTTTACGGACAAAAGGACGCGGTGCGAAAAAACAAATTTTCGTGAGTTGGGTGGGATATCCGGCAAAATTTAACTCGTGGATACCAGCGTCAAGCGTTCACGGTCTCGAATAAATGAAAATTTATGCAAAATGCATGACGATGATAATTTTTTTCTTGTTCTGCCGAGTAACAGCAGTATGAAGTATTTTCCCGAAAAATTGTTGTTGGCTTATCGGAAATTCATATACCCTGTACAATGACGCATTTACAAGAAGACGATACGATAATCGGTTGGGTGGTTTGTGAGAATAAAGAAGTTACTACAAACCGAATACCTCGAGGGTTGTACAAAAGTCATAAGGAAATTGTGGAACATATCAATGATTTACCAAGGCTGCGAGAAGCAGGTATAAAAATTGTAAATGTTGAAAGGGCCAAAGGCTACGTTGCCATTGAGGCTGAGGTAACAGACTCGTGTCCTGAGCCTCTAGGCTACCCCGGTGTATTACGAGTGAGTAGTAAAATAGCGCGTATACTGGGCTTCGAGAAACACGAAGAACTGGCGCTTGACCGAGAAACCCCAGGGAGTCTTTACCTGCAGCTTATGCGAGGCGTTCCACGCGTAGGACGAGTACCAGCCTGTATAAATAGGGCTCCACCCGATCAGCTTTTTGTCTACACAGATATTTGTGTACCGTATACGGTAGGTGATACACAGACAGCACTACTCAGGATTGTAAATTTTAATACAAAAAACTACACGTATGGTACAACGCAAGTAAAAAGTTTCGCATCGTCAAATTACATGGGTTTACTCAACAATTGCTTCAGAACGATCGAGGTAGATATAAGAGATCATCTGGGTAATCCTATTGCATTCGAGTATGGAACGTTAACGCTCACGCTTCATTTCAAACGCCTCAATTAGACCATATGTGTGCTCATTATACGGCGTATTATGAGAATCAAATAGGGGGTAGACACGGTTATATAGGTAACGTGTTTGCAGGCTCCCCACATCAGCGCGGTCACGGTATCGGTAGTTTTCTCGGGGGTCTATTTCGAAGTGTTTTACCACTGTTGACCAGAGGTGCTAAGGCTATAGGGAAAGAAGCCATTCGCGCGGGTTTACACGTTATCGAGGATGTGAGCGGCCACAAAATACCATTCAGGGAGTCATTGCGACGACGTGCAGCCGAATCTGGAGATAATTTACAACGAAAAGCCAATGAAAAAATTTCTCTTCTCATGAATGGTTCAGGATATAACGCTGTGGGCACAGCGCGCATGTTGCAGTCGTTATCAGGACAGTCACCTACGCGGACGACACCGAAAAGACGTACTGCTATTTCGAAAAAGGCGATAGGAATAAAGAAGAAGAAGAAGAAAAAGTCAACGAGACGTAGACGTGTTACTACTACAAAGAAACATCGTGGTAGCCCAAAGAATAAAAAGAAGAGGACAACAACAACAACAAAGAGAAAGAGAGGTATAGGAAGCAGTAGCAGTAGGCGCAAACGAGTAAAGACCAGCGATATTTTTGGAAACGTCTAACAATGTCGTTCTTGCACTCGCACTCGTGCGAATGTATGAAGTCGGAGCTCGACTTATTTACCATACCTCCAACGCAGACGTCTATAGAAGCATCACAATGGATACACTACAAGCCTGTGTCATCCCTCACGGATGACGGACCTCTGGAATTTGTCATACCTGGTCACGGTGAAGAATACCTGGATCTGGCTCATACAATGATTATTGTAAATATTAAGGTTATACCAACAGGTGAATCACAATACAACGTAGCACCTGTTAATAACTTTCTACATAGCCTTTTTAATCAGGTAGACGTATATTTTAACCAGAAACTCGTGGCACCGCCGAACAATGCATACCCATACAGAGCATATATTGAAACGCTACTCAATTATGGACCGGCTGCTAAGAATTCACACTTAACGACCGCACTTTGGTACGCTGACACACCCGGTATGTTTGACACTCTACCAGGTGCATCGAATAGCCCTAATATTGGTCTGAATAATCGTGAAAAGTATATAAAGAATGGGCGGACTCTAGATATGATTGGACATTTACACTGTGATGTATTTAATCAGGATAAATTTCTGTTGAACGGTGTGGAGGTACGGCTACGCCTTGTACGTTCAAAAGACGAATTTTGTCTTATGGAGACTCCTACTGCTGGTGTGACACATAAATTACATATTACCGAGGCAACATTACTCGTCCGTCGGGCGAAAATTGCACCAGGTGTGCTGATAGCTCATGCCAAAATGCTTACAAAAACAACCGCAAAGTATCCTATAACAAGGGTTGAGGTTAAAGCTTTCACGATGCATAGCGGTATCATTGGCGATACTCTGGATAACGTTATTCTAGGTCAATTGCCTAAACAAATAATTCTTGAGTTTGTGAATAACCGTACATTCAACGGCAGTACAACGTTAAACCCATTTAACTTTAATAATCATTCGATAAATTTCCTGTCTCTATACGTCGATGGTCAACAAATACCTAGCAAACCTCTTCAACCGTCGTTTGGTGGCAACGAAAACTGGATAGACAGTTATCACACACTCTTTAGCGGTACCGGTATACACTTTCAGAATGAGGGTCTAGATATTAACAGGAGTGACTATCCGAAAGGTTACTGCCTGTATGTCTTTGATTTGACACCAGACTTATCAGCAAGTTGCTTCGGTCATTGGAATCTCGTAAGACACGGCAGTGTAAGGATCGAAGTACGATTTGCAGAACCGTTGACATCTACATTGAATTGTGTGGTATACGCCGAGTATGATAATGTAATAGAAATAGATTCCACACGACAGGTCATTACAGATTTTAGTGCGTGAGAGGGCACCACGCGCGCGCGCGTGCCACTAGTATTTAAAACGCGTCTACGCAGCTGCATCTTGTATCAGTCTACATCAAACCCTCATAATGGACGTTATAGTAGATATTCAAGCACTCTACGATGCAAACAACCGTTTTCTACCAAAGGAGATAGCTGTGACGACTCTTCAAGAGGAACATTATGGTCACTGGCTTGTCGCACCACCATACGACTTTGGTGGTCTACCAAGGAAAGTACGTACGAGCAACAATAAACTGACGTGTTTTCAACATGGACTGGAATGGCTTGACGGTGATACACCATTGAAAAAAGTCTACGCTAATCTGCGTTCGATGTGTCGTTACGCCTTACGTATTTACACAAGACGCTTGCAGAAAGCCGAGCTTTTACGTGATGTTCTGGGCCGTGAAATCATCAATCTGGAAGAATACGAGGGACCGTCTCTAAAAAATATGCCAATCAGTAACGTTTACTGTATCCATCATGGTGTTCCAAGAGAAGACAATGTGAAGTGTGCTTTAAATAACGTGGCAAAAAT
Source organism: Cylloceria caligata (assembly GCA_963942595.1). NCBI lineage: Eukaryota > Metazoa > Arthropoda > Insecta > Hymenoptera > Ichneumonidae > Cylloceria > Cylloceria caligata. Next base: position 8,708,973 of record OZ012709.1, read on the forward strand.
CCGATCTTGGCTCCTTTTCAAAGAACTCGATGCAGTGAGCCCCGTTTATTCGCAACCTCTCGATAAATCAACATTGATTAAAACCAACCAAAAATCACCAAACTACGACACACCGATTGAAGAAAGTGTTATAAATAAAAGTTTAAGCGTAGAGTATATATACAACGATATCACGCCGTCATGTGTCAGTACCGCGGTACCGTTGCACGGTGGAAGTGTACCGGCTAACGATGAAATAACGGTACTTTACCGAAGCCGAGACCAACAAGTAGTCATACCACCTACTACACTACCGTCACCACCACCACGTAACGCACACAACCAGCAATCAGCGCAACCACCACCACCACCACGCAGCCATCATCATCATCATCAGCAGAGACGTCGCCAATCGCAACCCCACCGTCAACAGCAGCTGTCCAAACAGTATGAACAGTCTACAGATATTCGATGCTCTACAACGAATATCTGCTCAGACGAGAGGAGTATTCCCAGCCGATCGCATACCGAATCGTTGGTCTAGACCCGCAGCATTGGTATTAAACACAGACGATCATAATCTACCGGGTCGACACTGGGTGGCTGTTTACGTTGATAAAAATGGCCATGGAATCTTTTTCGATAGTTATGGATTGCCCCCACTCATCAAGCAACACCATAACCGTCTACGGCGAAACTGTCGAAGCTACGAGTGGAACACACAACCCCTTCAATCACTCAAGTCTAAAGTGTGTGGCGAATACTGCCTTATGTTTCTTGATTTTATGGCTCGTGGTAATACTCTGGATGCTTTTACTGAACATTTTACGACAAACAGGTTGAAAAATGATCGCATCGCTGCACAATATTACAAACGATTAAAATATTCAAACCGTAAAATAAAACGTATGAAAAATATAAAAAACAATAATATAATGGGATACGGACGTAATAGAAACACCTGTGTACAAACTTGTAGAGAACGATTTGGATGCTACTTGTAATACTATGAATAAATTCTACATCTTGTATATTTTGTCTCATTATTATTCGAAAATCACCCCAACCTATGATACGTTTTCCCCCCTATGACACAAACCTGATGTCTATGTATATATATATAACTCTAGGAGCGTATCGATGAAATAAGAATACAGTTGGAGGATGCGCTAGCCAGTATTTGTATACCATGAGAAAACACCTGCGGATGCCCTATTCCTATAATAACGCGTGCGCGCTGTAATATAATAAAGAGTGGTGGAAGGATGACCTAATGTATATATAACCGTAGCAGGTGAGAAAAGGTTAGTTGAAGAGGAAACGTTTTGGTGAAATCATCATCTTTTACTCTTTTCGTGACCATAATGGATCCCATTGATAGTATACTCGTGATCGACTGCTCCAAGGATCCTTGGAAATTCACCAAACAGGAGCTCGAGTACATCCCGAAACCCCTGCTGTTGAAATATTGGGGAGCAAAAATATCTATTCTGTGGGACAAACTACCTGAACACCTCAAGAATGACCCTGAGGTTTCCACGTACCTACCGTGCCGTTTACATCACAACACACCAGGCTCGAGAACGCATATCGACGGTCCAGCACCAGCTCGCAGGAACTGTACAGGCTGTAATTATAAATCATGAACTCTGCGAAAATGAGTGAAGTGTTTCTTATATGTCTGATAATCTTTTAAATAAACAAAACAGTTTTTATCAAATTTCAAAAGAATTACACGTGTTTTTACTTAGCATAATTATTTTAGCTGGTTTTAATTAGTGTCAAATAGTAAAAAAAAAAAGCAAAACCTCAGATGTGTAGGACATGACCGGACACAAATCTTTTTACCGATGTCAAACTACAATCTTCTTCTTCTTTTTCACTGGTAGGGCCCAATCTGCTATGTCACATGTAGGGCCCAATGTACTTATCGATAGCTGCATCAAACCTCCCACTACCGCCCGCCGGTAACATACCTCGTGTCGAATATTTACAATAAATAACTCTCCGGTAACGAGCGTCCGACAGATGGCCCATGTGTCGTCTAGGTGGCACGTCAGTCGGGGGCTCAGGGTGGGGCGACCAATCAGATGCAGGAGAGAAGTGGGGGTGTGGAGGCGGGGGACCAATCACAAGCCAGCAGAAATATAGATAGGCCACGCCCCTCCCTGTCTCTCTATCTTGGACCCTCTCTACTGATCAGTTCAGAGAAATATCCGAAAAAGAGATGATCGCATATTCGAAATTACGCGAAAACATAATTTATGGATGTAACGTTATACTAATGATGATCATGAATACATAAGTTTTAATCGTTAACACTTACTGACATCACAGTTCTGCTCTCCGTTCAATGCGTTGTCTGTGAGTTTCATTTTTGGTAGCAACGAACTTTCCGTGGACACTGCAGCTTTTAACATGTCACTGGCATTCGATTGGTGTCGAGGTTTTTTCCCCCTGATTTTGCAAACGTGTGACAGCGCCTTGATTTTTTTTTCCGCATGCACCTCATTATCTGTTGAGAGTGCATAAGGCTGCGTCTCAAGCTGTCGAATTCTCTTTTCGGCTTCCGCGAAGGTGTCTTAGTGAACATAGGAGATAAACCTTATATAGCAATATTCGGCAATATATTTTGTGAAAATACAAAGCTGCAGGGACTACTTACTTGCATATCCTCGAATCTCGATTCGAAAATTTGGCCATGTGTTCGGTGGCTTGCTTTCAGATTTCACCAGACTACTCAAGATTTTCAAATTCTTCGCCGAACAGTTTGGTACAAAAGGTATAACCAGATGTTTTTTCTTCATATCGTAATAAACCCAGTCTGACGCGACGAAATCTATGTTTAATCTCTCTCCAGGATCATCAACGAAGACCACCAAAACGAATTTCTCCTAGACAAACATTTTTAATCATGGAAAAAAAATGACAAGAAGTAGCTATAATTTCCTTCTAAAATATAAAATCCAGTAAAAAATAAAATATTCCAGTGTACCAGTGAATTATAAAAATAGTTCACTGTGTTACTGAATAGTGCAAATATTTTACATTGCCAGTATTGCAAGTGTATAATATGACGTGAACTATATACAGTACTTGTGATGTATATCGGAATGCAGTCTTATACTGTGCGTAACTATAAGTGCCTAACGGCTAACCTCTATTCTAACCTATCTATTTTTCAGCAGTATCATGGTAATGGAATAGGACACAAACAAAAGTTAATGACTGAAAGAACTTCACATAAAATGAATAATTTTTTTACGACGCAGAACTCCTCTGAATCAGAAAAAAATTATTTTACTGAGTTAGTCAAAACTTTTCACTGTGTAAAACATAATATATCATATAATTCACTAGACTGTGGAATTAAACTACTACCACAACTTTTTCCTGACTCTGCTATTGCAAAAAAACTTTCTTGTGGAAGGACAAAGTTTGAAAGTATTGTCAAAGAAGTGCTTGGACCTAAAGCCGAAGAAATAGTTATAAGAACGTTAAAAAATCCTGAAACAGTTTTAAAAGCTCGAATACATTGTAATGACGTTTATTTTAGTATTATGTCAGACACTTCAAACAAGGGAAACAGAAAAATGTATCCGATTTGTGTGCAGTACTTTTCATTTGAGAAAGGATGTTAAAATAAATTGTTGGACTTTTAGAATGTTCTTCTGAAACATCTGATGCAATAACTAAGAATATATTAGATACCCTACATAAATTTGATCTAGATATAAATTATATGTCTGCACTGAGTGCAGATAACACGAATGCTAATTTCGGTAAACATAGATCAGCGTATACATTACTAAAAGAAAAAAAACCCAATCTATTAAAAGCTAATTGTCTTGCTCACGTTGTTAATAACACATTTAAATATGCTTTACATAAGTTAGATTTAGATGTAGAAAGTGTAGTTCTTGAAATTTACTCTCATTTTTCATCATCATCTTTAAGAAGTGAACACTTGAAAGAGTTTGTAGCATTCGTGGATCTTGAGTGGCAGGAACTGAACAAGCATATACCTACAAGATGGCTGTTTCTCGGACCAGCCATTGAAAAAATATTAAAATTTTATTGAGCTTTAATGCATTATTTTTTGTCTCTTGAAGAAGATTGTCCAAATGCTGTCAAGATACTTCTGTCAATAAATGAAGTTGAAGATGACATAGCAAATGACATAGAAAAACTTCAATACAGCAAAACATCACTGTACTTACACTTTTGCGCAAATATATGCTGCGAGTTTCAGAAGACTAACTTAAAATTACAAAATAGAACCACGACATCAACAGAATTATTTAGTATTCTGGAAAATTTATTTAAATGCATCCAATTAAGAATCGAAGAACAATATTTTGGCTCGCACATTTGGATATCAAAAAACCATGCTGATGAAACAACTCTAAAACAAGCAGAATCTGATTTTAATGTCTTTTATAAGAACATATGTAATTATCTTAATGATCACTTTGATTTTAATGATACGAATCCACTTAAACAGATTCAGCCTTTGTCCTTAAAACAAGATCTTTGTTATGCTGATACTAGCTGTCTTACCCGGCGTTGCCCGGGTACACAAACAAATAGATAAGACCTAAGCAAGGTCACTCGATATATCTCACACCTTAGAACCACCCTGACAAAATACCCCTTATCATACCACTAAAAATAATGTGGCTTTTAATAACATTTTTTAAATCCAATTTAGCTGTTATACACAAAGTAAAGTGTGGCGCTCATTTTGCAAATTATCAAATCGCTCAGCGCTCTTTGTTACGCTCGCTTCAATATAAACTCTCTTCATATGTATGAGGGTTTTCGAGTGTATTGAGCTGTTGGTTGAGTGAGATTATCATCAGAAAATAATTGCGAGCTCTGATTATAATTTATAGCTGATTTCCCGGCGCTGCCCGAGTGTCACATCATATGAGGAATAACAGCTAAATCGGTGTTGAAGTTGAAAAAAACCACATTACTTTCAGTGCGGGATAAAGATAGTTTTCGTTGGGAGTGGTTATATGGGGTGAGATATATAGAGTGAGTGAGCTTCTATTTTGTTTGTGAAGCTTTGTTTAAATCGGTTAAGGCAGAAAAAATAATTACTTTTAGAGGATAAAGGTGCGATATTAAGGAGTGAGCTATATTTATACAGTGACCTTCCATTAGAACTTATCAAAATTTGTGTAAAGTTTGGTTGAAATCAGTCGAAGGGGGTGGATTTTTATACTAAATCTTTTTTTAGGGGTTTAAGTGGGTGGATATGTATACAATACGACCTTTGTCGTACCCGTCTTAGACCCGCTATAATATTTGTGTAAGGTTTGGTTGCAATCAGTTGATTCGCGTGAATATTTTTGAAGAATCTTTTTTTAGGGGGTGAATAGGGTAGGGTTTAGGGGTGAGATATATCCAGTGACCTTCCGTAGGCTCTAAGCAATATTTGTGCTTGGCTTGGTTGTAATTAGTGAAGGCGTGTGGATTTTATTAAGAATTTATTTTTAGGGGATGAAGGGGGTGGTTTTCGGTGGTGAGATATATACAGTCGCCTTTCTTTGGTCTTCAACAATATTTGTGTAAGGTTTGGTTGGAATAAGTTGATTCGCGTGAATATTTTTTAAGAATCTTTCTTTAGGTGGTGAAGAAGGTGGGCTTTAGGGGTGAGATATTTCCAGTGACCTTCTTTGGGCTCTTAACAATATTTGTGTTTGGTTTGGTTGTAATCGGTTAAGACGTGTGGATTTTATTAAGAAATTTTTTTTAAGGGATGAAGGGGGTGGTTTTCAGGGGTGAGACGTATTCAGTGACCTTCCGCAGGCTCTTAACAATATTTATGCTTGGTTTGGTTGTAATCGGTGAAGACGTGTGGATTTTATTAAGAAATTTTTTTTAAGGGATGAAGGGGGTGGTTTTCAGGGGTGAGACGTATTCAGTGACCTTCCGCAGGCTCTTAACAATATTTATGCTTGGTTTGGTTGTAATCGGTGAAGGCGTGTGGATTTTATTAAGAATTCATTTTTAGGGGATGAAGGGGGTGGTTTTCAGGGGTGAGATACATACAGTCGCCTTCCTTTGGTCTTCAACAATATTTGTGTAAGGTTTGGTTGAAATCAGTTGATTCGCGTGAATATTTTTGAAGAATCTTTTTTTAGGGGATGAAGGGCGTGGTTTTAAGGGGTGAGATATATCCAGTGACCTCCCGTATGCTCTTAACAATATTTGTGCTTGGTTTGGTTCTAATCGGTGAAGGCGTGTGGATTTTATTAAGAATTTTTTTGAGGGGTTGAAGGGTGTGGTTGTCAGGGGTGAGATGTATCCAGTGACCTTCCGCAGGCTCTTAACAATATTTATGCTTGGTTTGGTTGTTATCGGTGAAAGCGTGTGGATTTTATTAGGAATTTTTTTTTTACATGATGAAAAGGGTGGTTTTCAGGGGTGAGATATATACAGTCGCCTTCCTTTGGTCTTCAACAATATTTGTGTAAGGTTTGGTTGAAATCAGTTGATTCGCGTGAATATTTTTAAAGAATCTTTTTTTAGGGGGTGAAGAGGGTGGGGTTTAGGGGTGAGATGTATCCAGTGACCTTCCTTAGGCTCTTAACAGTATTTGTGCTTGGTTTGTTTGTAATCGGTGAAGGCGAATATATAGAATATATAGAATTAAAAAAAAACCGTTAAAACACTTTCGACAGTTTCTAACCCTTTTACACCCCCTTAGGGGTGGAATTTCTAAAAATCCTGGAATTCGTTTTTAGACATTTGTATGAGTAACATTTGCAAGCGAAAATCAAGGCGATATCTCATCGTGCCTAAGAGATATTGAGAAATACGTAAAAACATATTGAACCCTTTTACACCCCCTTAAGGGTGGAATTTCTAAAAATCCTGAAATCGGGTTTTAAACATTTGTATGAGTAACATTTGCAAGCAAATACCAAGGCGATATCTCATCGTGCCTAAGAGATATTGAGAAATACGTGAAAACATATTTAACCCTTTTACACCCGATTAGGGGTGGAATTTCTAAAAATCCTGAAATTAGTTTTTTAACATTTGTATGAGTAACATTTGCAAGCAAAAACCAAGGCGATATCTCATCATGCCTAAGAGATATTGAGAAATACGTAAAAACATATTTAACCCTTTTACACCCGATTAGGGGTGGAATTTCTAAAAATCCTGAAATTAGTTTTTTAACATTTGTATGAGTAACATTTGCAAGCAAAAACCAAGGCGATATCTCATCGTGCCTAAGAGATATTGAGAAATACGTTAAAACATATTTAACCCTTTTACACCCCCTTAGGGGTGGAATTTTTAAAAATCCTGAAATTAGTTTTTCAACATTTGTATGAGTAACATTTGCAAGCAAAAACCAAGGCGATATCTCATCGTGCCTAAGAGAAATACGAAAAAACATATTTATCCCTTTTACACCCCCTTAGGGGTGGAATTTCTAAAAATCCTGAAATTGGTTTTTAAACATTTGTATGAGTAACATTTGCAAGCAAATACCAAGGCGATATCTCATTGTGCCTAAGAGAAATACGTAAAAATATATTTAACCCTTTTACACCCCCTTAGGGGTAGAATTTCTAAAAATCCTAAAATCGGTTTCTAAACATTTGTATGAGTAACATTTGCAAGCAAAAACCAAGGCGATATCTCATTGTGCCTAAGAGAAATACGTAAAAATATATTTAACCCTTTTACACCCCCTTAGGGGTGGAATTTCTAAAAATCCTAAAATCGGTTTCTAAACATTTGTATGAGTAACATTTGCAAGCAAAAACCAAGGCGATATCTCATCGTGCCTAAGAGAAATACGTAAAAATATATTTAACCCTTTTACACCCCTTTAATGGTGGAATTTCTAAAAATCCTGAAATTGGTTTTTGAACATTTGTACGAGTAACATTTGCAAGCAAAAACCAAGGTGATGTCTCATCGTGCCTAAGAGATATTGAGAAATACGTAAAAAACATATTTAACCCTTTTACACCCCCTTAGGGGTGGAATTTCTAAAAATCCAGAAATTAGTTTCTCAACATTTGTATGAGTGAAATTTGCAAGCAGAAACCAAGGCGATATCTCATCGTGCCTAAAAGATATTGAGAAATACGTAAAAACATATTTCACCCTTTTACACCCCCTTAGGGGTGAAATTTCGAAAATTCCCTTCTTAGTGAGCGTCTACGACACGAAGGGAATATATCCCTAGAATTTCAAGTTTCTAGGCCCAGGGGTTTGGGCTGGGCGTTGATGAGTGAGTGAGTCAGTGAGTCAGTCAGTCAGTCAGGACTTTTCTTTTTATATATATAGATTATCAAAGCTGCTAAGGCATTGAGACTTGAAAATAAAATATCGATGGATAAATTGTTTCACGATTATTCTGTAGTAAAACCGTTAATGTTAAATTTTCTTGTCGAAGATATCAGTATTGATCAAAAGTGGGTAAATATCTTCAAAAGTGTAAAGGATGAGAAGCTAAGTGATTTATCGGCTGTTGTATCTTGTGCTTTAAGCATTCCTCCATCCAATGCGTTTGTGGAGCGAGTATTTTCCCACATGTCACTAAAGTGGACAAATGTTAGAAATCGGTGTTCTGTGGAGTTAATTAAAGCTGAACTTCTAATATCTCTGAATTTGGACATCTCTTGTACCAAATTTATACAACAGTTTAAAAATGACAAAAAGCTTATTAATGCTGCTTAAAGCAATAAGAAGTATAGTATTTTATTAAAACATTTGTCTTTTAAATGTTTAAATGATAAGTATTGATATTATGTTCATTTTATTTTATTTGATTATATTGCAAAGTTTTTTGTTTTATATTTAAAATCTTTGATCTATGATTTGTGATTTAAAATATTATTTGTATACATTGAGAAAAAAATATCTTCAAATGTAATAAATATTTTTTAAGTATTTCTAAGCAATATTTTGTAAATTTAAAGAAATTCAAAGTAATATTACATTGATATTACAAAGATATTCTTCAATTACAAAAAAAAATATAAAATAAAATTTCAGTATCTAAGATGCACTACCACATGCACATGATGTTAACACCTACCCTCTAGGACATATAGCTATATGGTTTTCTTTGATTTTGTAAATTGCACCATCCCAATCTGATTGTAAAATACAATTATTTAAAAAAAAAAAGCAACGTCGCCGCTTCGTAAGCGCTGGATCGCCGGATCGAATCCCGGCGCAGACTTTTTAAAAAAATTTAAATTATTAGTTATATTATTTAATAATTTCTACGGCAACTACTATGCAATAATATTAATATTTCCGTAAAGGAATGAATAATAAATTAATAAATTAACCTGTTAACCGGGGAATCATATTATATTTCAAGTATATTTGACGTATTTATACGTCCCGCCCGGTTAACAGGTTAATTAATTAATAAAGTAACAAATTATATGACGACAGGAGATCTTTCCTAATCATTAACGAGGTTTGCTTCGCGATTGACGTCTTGAAAAATCCTTGCGGATGCGGAAACTCGGCATTGATCCAGCGCTTATGAAGCGGAGAAGTTGCCGACTACGCTACGCGCTCTTGTTGAAAATGATTTAACGCAGAGAGTATGTAGAGAGTATATGGACGCTCGGAAATTTTTAATATTTTATATCTCAAAAACGGCTGAGAAGCGGATCCTATTACTTGCACCTATTGCACCCCTGGGTGCAACCTACCTGTAAAGAAAATTTGGTCCGAATCGGTGTTCCACGTACCTGTAGGTCCCCTTGTGAGTGCCGTGGTCCACAACATTTGTTTCCATAATAATGAGTAATTAACACTGCTGTAGATTCTACCGGCGGGTATTCAATGCCTGCTTAAAATTGTTAACCGCGTGTTTGTGCGTGCAAACATCGCGTTCACGGAATATCAATGCTGCCACCTTCGTAGTGCGCTGTAAAGAATGACCGCCAACCGTTGAAAAATGTTATAAGCAGTCGACCGCTGTCTCGAAGAACGGAAAGACGACATAATCGCCGATAAAGTAAATATTACAATAAACATATTTATACACAGATTTATTCATTTATGATGACAATAAAAAACAGAGGCCTATCTCTCAGATACTATATCCAAGTGTCGAATAGTTCGCAGATGCATAGTGCCTCTATGAGCAATTATGGACGACGATAACATAAAAAAATCTCGTGAGCTCACCCGTTTACGCGTTCAGAGATTTCGCCAAGCAAAGCGACGAAAAACGGACGAAGGCGGCGCCCATACAATTGAGACCGGAGCAGAATTTCCCCAACGTCTTTTATCTTCGGGACATGATAAGGTAACGATCAGAAAAATTTCATCCCATTTATGTCACATGCTAATTTAGAATACATACCGATATCTTTACGATTTAGACTCGAAATATAACGAGAGAGTTCCACAAAAATTTCTGTTTACCATGTACAGTTGTTTTTGTTACTACTCAAAGATCCAGTACGCAGATGTACCTGAAAAGTTGGGCTTCCAGAGGTTTTCTTTTTAATAACACAATGAGAAGAATCAAACGTCAATGTTGCATAATGTCCGTTATTCTGTCAGCAATCCGCGTGTTCTCTGCATTTCTCGCGTCTCGTTTCGCGTTCTTCGTTCAAGCAAGTGTTCTCACTGTTTGTTTACATCCATGGTCAACGGTTTTTTTACAGCGACGTAGTTTTTTTCACTCTTGGTACTACTCGCATCTCATTCTGTTATTATGTCGATCTGAGTAAACACGATGATTTTTTTAGCAAATCAATAATCTGAGTGGTTTTAATGGAAATATTTTCCGAAGTTTTCAGTTAAAGGTTTTTTGGGTATCATCTATCTATTTGGGAAAACCATTATCGTTTTCCCGCCATTCGTCAATGTCAGCAATTCATTTTACAATTTTTAAGAGATATATTTTTCTACATAATTCACCTTTGTTATTTTATTATACGCGGTCATATGTTTCTTAAGAGTGATAAATCTAAGCGACAATGATTTGACCAAATTTTTGATGGAAAATTTCTGGCAGTTCGCAACCCGGTTAGAGTCAGCGCTACCTAAGATCCCTGTGTTATCGATCTCAGAAAGATCTTTAACAATCGAATCATTAATTATTTTTGTCAACTCTGATTGCCTCACTCATTCATTAAGAATTAATGAGGCAACCAGAACTGACGATTTTTTACTTTTTAAAGAAATCGTGAAAAAATACTGCCACAGCCCGGGTTCGAACCGGGAACTCCAGAATTCTAGCCTGGTACGTTACCAATTACGCCACCGCGGCTCTAGCAACATCAATTCACGATCTCTATTTTAATGTCAATTAATACACCTTTGTTATTTTATTATACGCGGTCATATGTTTCTTAAGAGTGATAAATCTAAGCGACAATGATTTGACCAAATTTTTGATGGAAAATTTCTGGCAGTTCGCAACCCGGTTAGAGTCAGCGCCACCTAAGATCCCTGTGTTATCGATCTCAGAAAGATCTTTAACAATCGAATCATTAATTATTTTTGTCAACTCTGATTGCCTCACTCATTCATTAAGAATTAATGAGGCAACCAGAACTGACGATTTTTTACTTTTTAAAGAAATCGTGAAAAAATACTGCCACAGCCCGGGTTCGAACCGGGAACTCCAGAATTCTAGCCTGGTACGTTACCAATTACGCCACCGCGGCTCTAGCAACATCAATTCACGATCTCTATTTTAATGTCAATTAATACACCTTTGTTATTTTATTATACGCGGTCATATGTTTCTTAAGAGTGATAAATCTAAGCGACAATGATTTGACCAAATTTTTGATGGAAAATTTCTGGCAGTTCGCAACCCGGTTAGAGTCAGCGCCACCTAAGATCCCTGTGTTATCGATCTCAGAAAGATCTTTAACAATCGAATCATTAATTATTTTTGTCAACTCTGGTTGCCTCACTCATTCATTAAGAATTAATGAGGCAACCAGAACTGACGATTTTTTACTTTTTAAAGAAATCGTGAAAAAATACTGCCACAGCCCGGGTTCGAACCGGGAACTCCAGAATTCTAGCCTGGTACGTTACCAATTACGCCACCGCGGCTCTAGCACCGCGTATAATAAAATAACAAAGGTGTATTAATTGACATTAAAACAGAGATCGTGAATTGATGTTGCTAGAGCCGCGGTGGCGTAATTGGTAAAGCCCCCCATACACGTGCGAACAATTTGCGCCAATTCGGTGTTTGTACAAACGCCTGTTTGTACATACGGTAGCACATACACGTAGCAACCTATTGCGCAAACATCATTTCGATTTGTGGTGTTGTTCGTTGAACATGTCAGATACGGACATGTCAGATACGGACGATTGCTGTGCCGCCATTATTCTGACCCTAGTGACTGAGAAACGAATAGTTTAAAGAAAAAGAAAGCGAAGAGCGTGGGTCAAGAGTTGGCTCCAGAAGAGGAACGAATTCAGTCATGACCGCCTGGTCACTGAGCTCAAAATAACGTCAGCTGCAGACTACAAAAACTACCTTCGAATGGACGCAGCTTCGTTCAGCGAGCTACTCGAAATGGTGACACCCCTCATAGTGAAAAACAACACGGTGATGAGAGACGCAATATCTCCAGAACTGAGATTGTTGGCCACTTTGAGATACCTAATAAGCGGTGCCTCCTTCGAAGATCTGAAATTTCAAACTGCCATCGCAGCTCAAACACTTGGAAAAATAATAGTGGAAACTTGTGACGCTCTCATCCACGTTTTGAAAGGATTAATAAAGGTGAGTGAATAAAATAATTAGTACTTAAAATAAGCCGCATTTATTTGTCAGAAACAACAATATTGTTTGAAAGAAACCCTGATAATGTTTGGTCAATTAAACTGTTCATCATGAATAAGGTCATGAATTGATGAATATTGAACTGGTTGCTGTGTTGATTCATGTATCTGATCCACTTCTTGTCTTGAGGCACGCATGTTGAGGTATTGCGATGAGTCAGAATGAGTGGAAACGTTTGAAGGTGATGGTGATGGAATCGGGGGGTACGAGTTGAATGGAGTTGATGGGGCTGAACGGGCATGTGAGAATGGAATGTAGCCAGGTGGATGAATGTATTGAGGATGATTGGGGGTGGCGAATGACTGAGGTGGATTATTTATGGTGATTGAATGTCTATGAAGGTTGCCCAGTCGTCCTTCGAAAAGAATGTCATCAATGAATTTTTTAGCGTAAAGTTGCTGACTTGCAGACATTTTCTCATACTCTACACCCCACCCTTTTGCTATGATCTGAGCGTTTGAGGAGGGTTTTTCAAGACGTTCGCAGGCCATAGACAATAGTTTAGTCCTTTTACTTTCGTCACTGTCCTCATTTTTCCTCGATCTTTTACGTGTAGGTGTATGCTCGGGTTGGGATGTTTCAGAACTGTCTTCTGCGACCTAAAACAAAATAAATGGAAATATCTATGTAGTCGTGAAAGTACTTATCAATTGAAATTATTGAAGTTATTGTAATGAAATTAAATTATGAAATTAAATAGTAATAAAAATTGAATTGTTGCAGATTCCAGCAACTGAGAATGAATGGAAGGTTATTGCCGGACAGTTTGAGAGAAGGTGGAATTTTCCCCACTGCATCGGAGCCATCGACGGGAAGCATATCAGCATCCGCAAACCACCAGGAAGTGGCTCCTACTATTTCAACTACAAGAATTCGTTCAGTGTTGTGTTGATGGCTGTGGTTAATGCCAATTACGAATTTATAATGGTCGATGTAGGAACCAATGGAAGAGTTTCCGATGGGGGTGTGTTCTCCAATACAGAATTTTATAGGCGACTCGTGAATAACAAACTTCATATTCCTCAACCTGATAATTTACCTGACAGTGAAATGAAACAGCCATACGTTTTGGTGGGAGATGATGTATTTCTTCTTATGGACAACCTAATGAAACCATTCAGTCGAAAAAACCTGACCAGAGAACAAGCAATATTTAATTACAGGCTATCTCGCGCTCGTCGCATTGTGGAGAACGCCTTCGGAATACTAGCATCTCGATTCAGAATATTTTTGAGAAATCAATTTGAGCCCGGAAAAAGCAAGCTTGATAGTTCTTGCGTGTACTCATTTACATAATTTTCTAAGAATGAACAAAGATGACTTGTATAACCAAGGTGGTTTTGAAATTGAGAACACAACTACAGGGGAGATCATAAATGCTGATTGGCATTCGGATGGACAATTACTTCCATTGCAATAGCTACCAGGCAGAAATACCCCAGTGTCTTCCAAACAAGTACGTCTTAACTTCTCACATTACTTCAATAGCGAGCAAGGTGCTGTCGCTTGGCAGGACAAGATATTCAAATAATTTTTTGTATGAAATATTATGATTTTGTATAATAATGAATTTGTATTTGAATGTATGAAAAAACAATAGAAAATATGAAAAAAAATTGTACGTACCTTCGTTTCGTTATTTCCTTCAATACATTCAGTTTCGTCCATTGTCGAAGTTCCTTGAATTTGAGTTTCCTGATCCCTCAAGAAGTCAAGCTCGTCGAAGTACCACAAACTTGGCACGTACACGTCGTCTGTTCCTCCACCTGATTTTATGCTCTCCTTCACTTTCTTCATTTCTCTTCTGTAGGCAGTGCGGAATGAATTGATTTTGGCGTGTACACTTGCCCTATCTGCACTGGGTTCAATTTCCTTCATTTTATCGACGAGTATTTTATACGCCGCGTCCGTCTTATTTCTATCTTTATAACCGTCACTTTTCACCTTCCACACGTCAGGTAAATCACGATACACTGCAATAAACTCTCTCCAAAGTTCCCGCTGTTCATCATCTGTTGTCTTATTCGCCATATTGGAGAGGTAAATAGCAACAAACTAAAAAAAAATTACCGAAACTACGTTTTCAACCACGGAATAGAAAGGAAACTGCCTGACAGTGTCTAGGAGCAGGAGTTGACGAACCCAAAGTTTGCACAAACCGTACCATACACGTCAAACAAGTACTCAAACAAGGAGTATTTGTACAAATTATTTCGATCCTGACCGATTTTACTCAAACAGTTTGCGCAACCATTCAAACAGCCCCATAGACGGTCAAACTGTTTGCACAAACACCGAATTTGCGCAAATTGTTCGCACGTGTATGGGGGGCTTAACGTACCAGGCTAGAATTCTGGAGTTCCCGGTTCGAACCCGGGCTGTGGCAGTATTTTTTCACGATTTCTTTAAAAAGTAAAAAATCGTCAGTTCTGGTTGCCTCATTAATTCTTAATGAATGAGTGAGGCAATCAGAGTTGACAAAAATAATTAATGATTCGATTGTTAAAGATCTTTCTGAGATCGATAACACAGGGATCTTAGGTGGCGCTGACTCTAACCGGGTTGCGAACTGCCAGAAATTTTCCATCAAAAATTTGGTCAAATCATTGTCGCTTAGATTTATCACTCTTAAGAAACATATGACCGCGTATAATAAAATAACAAAGGTGTATTAATTGACATTAAAATAGAGATCGTGAATTGATGTTGCTAGAGCCGCGGTGGCGTAATTGGTAACGTACCAGGCTAGAATTCTGGAGTTCCCGGTTCGAACCCGGGCTGTGGCAGTATTTTTTCACGATTTCTTTAAAAAGTAAAAAATCGTCAGTTCTGGTTGCCTCATTAATTCTTAATGAATGAGTGAGGCAATCAGAGTTGACAAAAATAATTAATGATTCGATTGTTAAAGATCTTTCTGAGATCGATAACACAGGGATCTTAGGTGGCGCTGACTCTAACCGGGTTGCGAACTGCCAGAAATTTTCCATCAAAAATTTGGTCAAATCATTGTCGCTTAGATTTATCACTCTTTTTCTACATAATTGTCTACTGTACTGAGTAGTGGGTATATATTTACAAATAAAAATGATTTTTTTATTACTGCCTACCTATTTCATCAACTCGAAAACAATTACACATGGTATATTAGCATCGTGGTATTCGAAAAAAAAATATATATATAGTGATCATAACGCGACAGGGGTAAGAAAAAAAAAATCGTGAAAAATGTTTCATTTTTTTTTTCAATACCATCTTGTTTTTTATGCGATCCCAAAAAATTAAAAATAAAATTCTATTAGAATATTGTACAAAAAAGTATGGTGATGATACCGACAGTATATGATTCAAAAAATACAAACAAATAATTTGTGTATTTTTTTTTGAGTATCGATTACTCGTTTTAAAAATACCGAAAAATTACTTGTCATAGAACGCTATCCAAAGATTCTATGAACAAAAATTCGTAGGTGGACCAGAACGATAACATGACTTAAATAAAAAAGGAGAATGTTAAAAAAAATGTTCATTGTTGATATAAACGGAAAATTTCTTTAATATTTTCACAAATGTATCGCAATGTTACCCACAACTAATTTTTTTTTCATAAAAATCTATTAAACCATTCAGAGATAAAAAATTGTTTTTGATTTTTTTTCTTTTTATTTCTACCAAAACGGTCGAACATAACGAATTAATATTTAGGTAAATTATAAGTGGTACTAAAAACTACCGAATGAAACAAAAATTGGCATGATTCATGCGGGGGCAGATTGGTCATACTTACCCGGCTACGGCCTTTCTCGCAATTCGAAAGATAGATTTTTCAGCACGGTGACACAATGACAAAGAGGGGTATAAAAATATTCGCATCATCTCGATTGTCGACAGTTAACTATTGTGAATAAAAATTAGGTCGTGCAAATTTTCTTTTGTATCCTTATAAGTAAAATTTGAATAAATATAATTGCAAACGTTTGTGGGCAACAAATTGTAGATATATATGAAAAAGCTATTTACTGCACATTAGGGCATATTCAATATCTATTAAAAATCACTGTGTATATATCTTGTAATAATATTTAATAAGAGGGTTTTGGAATGAGATTGTTGTTATTCTGTTTCTTTCGTTATTAATCTTAATAATATGAATAATATTCTTATTTCTGTGGTAAGTTGTTTTATATTATTTATGATGTTTTATGTATTTATTTATTTGAATTCTTGTTCAATGGTTTCTTGCAGGTTTAGGGCATAGAATAAAAGAACATTCCAGACCAATATGAATTTGGTCAGTGTGGCCGATATTAGTGATAGATGACTCGACAATTCTTTATTAATAGGTGGTACACTGCCTTATTATAATCGTATGATAATATTGGGGTGGTTGCCCAAAAAAGCTTAGGGTGAAAATATATAGACACATTTTATCGTAAACACGGATGTCGCCATCCACCTAGATCAATAACAATCAAAATATCAATGGCAGTATCAAATTTCACAAGGTAATTCTTGCGTAACCATAGCATGTTCAATAGTTAAATATTGTGATAACAATTCTTTAAATCAGCGACAAATGGCATTAAATATAAAATGTTCATTTGTTATATATGGCGATGCGACAAATATTAATTTAATTATCAATTCTCACAATAACCATATAATGCTCACTAATCAAGTAGTGCGATGGCGATTCGACAAATGTTAATTTAATTATCAGTTCTCACAATGGAATCTTGACGTAACGGTAGAACGTTCACTAGTCAAGTAGTGCAATAGCGATTCGACAAATATTAATTCAACTATCAATTCTCATAATCACCGTAGAACGTTCACTAATCAAATCGTGTAATAGCGATTCAACACATGTTGATTTAATATCAATTCTCATAATAACCGTAGAGCGTTCACTAACCAAATAGTGCAATAGCGATTCAACACATCTTAATTTAATTATCAATTCTCATAATTACCGTAGAACGTTCACTAATCAAATAGTGCAATAGCGATTCAACACATGTTAATTTAGTTATGAATACTCACAATAACTATAGAACGTTCACTAACCAAGTGGTGCAATAGCGATTCGACAAATATTAATTCAATTATCAATCCTCATAATAACCGTAGAACGTTCACCAATCAAATAGTGCCATAGCGATTCAACACATGTTAATTTAGTTATCAATTCTCACAATGGAATCTTGACGTAACGATAAAATATTCAATAGTGACATATCATATTAACGATTATTCGAACAAACGACAACTATCAATTATTCTGCAATTATCAATCACTCGACTCTTATGTTTTTAGTAGTTTTCACCATGCGAATAACGCCAATGCAAGTAATTCTGATTGATCAATTCATTTCGGATCGCAGGCTCGATTTATCAAATGTCAATGACATATGGAACACACCATTAAACGTAACAAATATCACCGGCTATAGTCGCAAACAGAGCAATATTGCGTCGTCCAATTAGCTTTAGTATCGGTGCGGTGTAGGTTTTCCAAAACGGACGTCGTCTCCTCAATATCCAGTGGAGAAAATGGCGTTTGTGGGCATCACATGAGTTAGATTAACGCTCGCGACATCGATACTCATCGCGATAGTCTGCTCTGCCGTGGACATTTTAGGCTCAATGATTTTCCGAAATAAATCGCAGGTCCAGAGGTTAATTCCATTAACGGAATTCTCGAAATTAGTAGCACTGAGTTATTTCAAGTGATTGGAAGCATGATATCAAAATCCCCTCGCTGGGCCCAACCGTCCTGATTTGTCGCCCGTACACTTATGATACCAACAAGAATCACTTTTGGTTTTTTCCGATGGGTATTATTATAACGGTTGCGTGAATCGATTACAATTTTCTAGATTTGCCGGTATATGGCAAGCACGCAACGTGTTTCTTCACGGTGCGATCAAAGACGATTGGGGGGAGGTAGGCGTCGTTCGCTCTCTCTATGCCCGGGTGGGCTTTGAACGTATCGAGAGGGGTACACTCTTCGCCTATTCTCGACTAAAGATCTGGCACGCTCCTATCGGCTATTTACATATCTTTATCTATCGAGAACTATTGTCGGTAAGATATCGACAATAGGTCTTACAATTATTCCCCTTATTTGTTGAGGAAGGTCCCTCACCTATACAGGACTTTACGAGATAAATAATATTATTACGCGGCTCATTATGACTGGTGTTCGATTATCTGAATAACCTGTGCTTATTCCGATGTCTACCCATCTTTCATTAGGTACATTCATATGTGACCGTTATTACATGTTATTGCGATCTAAGATACCGGCGAGACGAAAACAGTCAAACAGGATGCGCTAGCCGGGGCTGTGGTATTTTTTAAGGTTGCTACGATTATATACATTTTTTACACGGTTCGGATCTTGTGGATCGACCAATAAGAATGCGTTTTTACCCAAGATCTGTTTGATCCGATACGGACCCTGAAACAATTGAAAAAATTTCGTCATGACACGGTCATGTTTGTTTGACATGGACTGGACTCTGAGCAGAACTATATCTTCTATGTTGAGTGGGACCTGGGATTCTCCTTTTTGTTGCCTTTTTCGATATTCAAAATGAATCCTCATTCGTGACTCTGCAAGTGATAGTTTGTCCTCATGAGTTAAGTCAGTTGTTGGTAAAAATGCTAATATTTCGTCAATCTTTTCCGATATACGTTCACCAAAATGCAGTTCATGCGGCGTGAACCCCGTGCTTGAGTGCATTGTCAAGCTGAGAATACTTTCTATGCGCGATATGTATTGCGCCCATTTCGTGTGAGTGTCCGAACACAAAGTCCGAAATAGTCTTCCCAGTTCTCTCATTACCCTTTCCGTAGGGTTGCTCTGAGGATGTCTAATAGATGAGTAGAAGGTGCGTATGTTCTCTTGAGCCAGACGTGATTGCCAGACGGTGGAAGTAAATTGTGTGCCGTTATCAAATAATATGGCCGTAGGTTTGCCCATTTTCGAAATGTATTTCGATAGGATTATGCGGACGGCTACACACGCAGTAGCTCGCTTAATGGGGTAGAGTTGTACAAATTTTGAGTAGGCATCGATCACGACGAAGATATATTCGATGCCACCTAATGATCGCGGGAGAGGGCCGTAAAAGTCCACGGTGACCAGTTCTCCAGGCCGGGATGTCAGAATCATCTGATACTCTTCACTCATTGAATAATTGATATATTTTACTCGTTGGCACAAATCACACGTTTGTATATATTTCTTGGCATCTGCATTCATGCGCTCCCACACGA
This sequence comes from Cylloceria caligata, assembly GCA_963942595.1. Taxonomy (NCBI): domain Eukaryota; kingdom Metazoa; phylum Arthropoda; class Insecta; order Hymenoptera; family Ichneumonidae; genus Cylloceria; species Cylloceria caligata. The sequence continues at coordinate 8,729,062 of OZ012709.1, forward strand.
AATGCATCTTCAAGTACGCCAGCGTCTTCGAAACACCTGGGTGTCCCAATTTTTCATGAGTGAAAACGAGTATTCGATGAGTAAGTGTGGAAGGAACTACTATTTGCCAATGTGTATTGCTTCGCGCCAAACGAAAGAGAATCCCCCGGTCGAGCTGATATTTTGGGATGGTCCTTCCCTTCGTATCTTCATTAATCAAATTCGCGAAACAGTGGTCGTGCCGTTGCTGGTCACGAATTTGTTCAAGATCGTTTTTAATGTCTGGTGGTAAATCATCGTAGTGATGAACTAATTTATTAACAAGGTGAGCAGAAAAGACACTCTTAGTCTCCGTAAATGTGAGAGCTGCCGTAAATGCGGCAATCATTAATTGATGCTTATTGCCAGCTGGCTCAAATCTTCCGTCCGGGTTCCGACTAAAAAAATCTGCGATCTGGTTGTTGCGACCCGTGCAATGTTGGACGTTCATGTTGTACTGTTGTAAATAGATGCTCCATCGAGTTAAACGAGCCGTTTGAAAAGGAGTCGTATTCAGGAATGTTAAAGCTTGATGATCGGTGATTACAATGAACGGGACTCGTGCTAGATAGATGCGACATTTACTAATCGCATATACTATAGCGAGCAGCTCCTTTTCCGTGGTGTTGTAGTTCACTTCGGCACAATTCAGACAACGACTCACAAGTGAGATGACGTAATGTTCTCCAAGCTGGTTGGTTTGATAGAGGATGCCACTTATTCCTTTATCCGAAGCGTCTGTTTGTAATTAAAATGGAACTTGTGGTAATACATGCCTCAACATGATGCAGTCAGCAAACGTTTCCCTGAGGGCCGTAAACGCTTTGCTATGCTCTGTGGTCCAACTCCAGACGTTTTTCGTTTTTAATAGTGGGCGAAACGGATCAATTAAAGTCGCATGGCGAACACTGAATTGTCGATAGTAGGTTACACATACCAATAATCTGCTGTAATTCCTTACGGTTTTTTGTTTCCGCAAAATTACGAATTACTTCGAGTCGATCGGGGTTAGGTCGAATTCCTTCGACGGATAATACAAAACCCACAAACTTTACTTCTTTTCGAAATAACTCGGATTTGTCTAACCGCAACGTAAAGTTCTGTTCTTGTAGTCTTCCGAACACGAGATCGAGGTGACGAAGGTGTTCTTCAAATGAAGCAGATGTGATCAGCAGGTCATCTATATAGGTGGTAAGGAACGGGTCAAACTCAGAACCCAGTGCGAGACTCAATGCACCGATGAATCCACTACCCGCAGTTTTTAATCCGAACGGGATACGTCAAAATTGATAAATGTCCACCACTACGAAGTCTCTATTAATTAGTCATGTGATCGAGCCCGAATTCCCACGATAAATAAAATATATGATAACGTTAAAAATTACCGTCACAGTATATATATATAATTATATATATATATATATATATATATATATATATATATATATATATGTTTATATATGTATTAAGACGACATACTCGTCTTATATTTAATATGCCGCCTAAGTGACGAGCTTCAACTAGATCCACACACACCAACATAGAATCCATACCACACAGCACACACACCGATAAACCAACTACCGTTACTCGAGCTATAGTTCTACTGCCAAGCAATCATGCTATAGTCTCAAGTACCGTATGAAGAAGCATCTAAAAGGAACACGCTAAATTATTATAACCAAGAAGAGGATATTAACGGGACAAATGAGCTACAGGAGATGGGCTACAGGACGGCTAGAAGATATAGTAATACCCTGCTATACCGGCAGAACAGGAAGAAGAGCGAGGATGTCGGTATAAAATGGCACGACAAACCACAGTCGGAGAGCATTCTGTTCACGACTTTCGCCAACATCCGGAATCTACAAAAGGAGGACCACCCAATTAACCAAAGGAAGACCAGCTAATCGACCAAAAGAGGACCAGCCATCCAGCTAACAAGGAAAGATACTTTGGTGTCCCCCTCCGATTTTAATGCAACTCACGTATGTTGTAGAGCATCGAAAACTAAAAGACACGTATTTTTTTTTATCGGCGGAAAAACATTTTTATATATGGTCTCGACGCTTTATCCAGTGGAATTTGCCAATAACCATTGGCTAAATCAGTGGTGGACATACATTTCGTACCGTGATATTTCTGAAGAACCTCACCAATGATGGGGGGTGACTCCTGGTCAGATTCGATGGCGTTATTTATGAAACGGGCGTCTAAACAAACTCGAATCCGTCCATCCTTCTTTTCAACGATCCGGAGAGGATTACAGAATTGGTTGTCTGATCTTTCGATTATTCCAGTGGCTAGCATGGAAGCGATTTCCTTTCCAACAGTGGGCCTTATTGCCAAGGGAACGGGATAAGAGCGACGTACAATCACTCGTGGATCCGTCAGTCTAATTCGATGAACATAAACCCCCGCACTCTCTGTCTTGTAAGAAAACAGCCTTCGATATTTGCACAATAATATGCTAACTGCGTGACGCTGCCTCGAGTCATAATTTGTTAATTCCTCTACCAGTTTTTTTACATCCGAAAAGAAATTTTCATCTTCTCCTTCCTGATACAATTCCCGAGAGTGCTGGCATGACGCAAATCAAATGAAGATTCTGGTTGAGTATGGAGTAGTTCTACATCTCGATCAACCCATGTATCCATCGGTTCGATAAGCTCTTCTGATAGGTTTGGGTCAACATGCATCGGATGAGGCTTTGTTGACACTGGCACAACCGTACCGGACAATGTATTCATTGACAAATTATTTGGAATGATGACGGGTAAGCACTCGGACTTACTAGATGTCTCGGAAACACCAAGAGGTGTCCCAGATGTTATAGGCAAAAGAGGTGAGTTAATGTGGGCACCACTATCCCCCATAATGTCATTCTCGACCGTATGGGCGATCAGTGATGTGGCTTCGCGAAACAATTCTTTGTTAAAATCACTTCTAACTGGGCTAGCTATCCTTAAGATTTGTATGAATGTATAGTCATCCTCGTGCGATATCATAACACGCTCATTAGGCGCTCGACCGAACGATACTAAGTCTTTTGACACCTGTAGACCATTGACTATTAACGATTGACGGGAAAAGTCCACAATGACTCCTAATCGTAGCATCCAGTCGCTACCAATAATGAGGTTGCTTGATAAATGTGGAACGACCAAGAATACCGTAGATAGTCTTTGTTCACCGACCATCATTTCTAGGAGCACCTGCTTTCTTACAGGAGTTGGTTTTTCCTTTATTGCCGTAAGAACAACGATGTTAGCGACGGGCAACTCGATGAGTTTGAGCAGTCGGTCTAGGTAATGGTAAAAGTTTTCGGATATACAAGTGGCTTGACTTCCGGTGTCCAATAATGCTGACACGGGAAAATTCGCTATGAATAAAATGACATGGGGACATGTTGACGTGTGAAATCTATGATTTCTCGTATTCGACTCCTGTCGCTTGGTAATGGACGCGTTGAGGTCCTCAAAGACATCAAAAGGCGACTGACGCACATGGGACACTCTATATGTGGCCACGCCTATTAGTTTAAAGTAGCTGGTATATATAGCATTTTTGAAGAGAATATTCGGGACCACTCGTACCCTGCATAGGCGGAGGCACCGAAGTATTTGGCAAGGGGTACCAAGATGCGGCGTTGACGTCCATCCCCCTAGTGCGATAGGGAGGAGATTGCGACTGATTTCGATAATTGTTATTACCATGGCGAGGTGGGCTACTCGTAAACCGTGGTCCACTACCACTACTTGAACTAGTCGAAGAATTAGCCAATGAATTATTGTTCTGGTTTCCACGACGCAGATCGTAATTACGATGCTCTTGTGTATACATATCCAGCTGTCCTAAAGCCCTAGCAATGAGATTTGTGTCGGAATAGTCCGCGGTGACTAATGAGTCTCGAGCACGCATGGGCAATTGTTGGACTACGCTGTAATTGATCTCGTATTTATCCAAAACCGGAGTGAAATATCTAGCAACTCGGGCTTGCTTGAGGAAATAAGCTTGCATTTGGCCATCCGCAGCCGTGTTACGAGGAGTTGACCACTGAGCCTTGAGTCTAACTTGGGCAGGTATCGAATAAAATTCTTCGAGAAACGCGATTTTGTAAGCTTCAAAATTGATATAACTTATTCCTTGTGTCTGGTACCAATCTCTGGCTTGACCGTCCAACGAGGTCTCAAGTATTAGTAATTTACTGTCTTCAGGTACCTTTTTCACAGTAAAATATTTTTCTTGACGTAACCGTAGAACGTTCACTAGTCAAGTAGTGCAATAGCGATTCGACAAATATTAATTCAACTATCAATTCTCATAATCACCGTAGAACGTTCACTAATCAAATAGTGTAATAGCGATTCAACACATGTTAATTTAATTATCTATTCTCATAATAACCGTAGAACGTTCACTAACCAAATAGTGCAATAGCGATTCAACACATGTTAATTTAATTATCAATTCTCATAATTACCGTAGAACGTTCACTAATCAAATAGTGCCATAGCGATTCGACAAATATTAATTCAATTATGAATTCTCATAATAACCGTAGAACGTTCACTAATCAAATAGTGTTATAGCGATTCAACACATGTTAATTTAGTTATCAATTCTCACAATGGAATCTTGACGTAACGATAAAATATTCAATAGTGACATATCATATTAACGATTATTCGAACAAATGACAACTATCAATTATTCTGCAATTATCAATCACTCGACTCTCATGTTTTTAGTAGTTTTCACCATGCGAATAACGCCAATGCAAGTAATTCTGATTGATCAATTCATTTATAATAATATTATAATAACAAATATCACCGGCTATAGTCGCAAACGGAGCAATAATGCGTCGTCCACTTAGCTTTAGTATCGGTGCGGTGTAGATTTTCCAAAACGGACGTCGTGTCTTCAATATCCAGTAGAGAAAATGGCGTTTGTGGGCATCACATGAGTTAGATTAACGCTCGCGACATCGATACTCATCGCGCCAGTCTGCTCTGCCGTGGGCATTTTAGTCTCAATGATTCTCCGAAATAAATCGCAGGTCCAGAGGTTAATTCCATTAACGGAATTCTCGAAATTAGTAGTACTGAGTTATTTCAAATGATTGGAAGCATGGTATCAAAATTCCCTCGCTGGGCCCAACCGTCCCGATTTGTCGCCCGTACACTCGCAAACAAGAATCACTTTTGGTTTTTTCCGAAGGGTATTATTATGACGGTTGCGTGAATCGATTAATATTTTCTAGATTTGCCGGTATATGGCAAGCACGCAACGTGTTTCTTCACGGTGCGATCAAAGACGATTGGGGGGAGGTAGGCGTCGTTCGCTCTCTCTATGCCCGGGTGGGCTTCGAACGTATCGAGAGGGGTACACTCTTCGCCTATTCTCGCCTAAAGATCTGGCACGCTCCTATCGGCTATTTACATATCTTTATCTATCGAGAACTATTGTCGGTAAGATATCGACAATGGGTATTACAATATATATCCCAACATTACAATATTTTAATAAATTACTTCTGACATTTTTTATACAGGATAATCCGTCAGAGCATGATCGCAATGAAACTATCGGCGATGAGGTATATGACATCACAGGAGAAAAATCAATCTTACCTGTCGCCATCGAAGGAGCAGAATGTCGAAGCGACGAGTATATGTATGGCTGTGATGGTAATCTCGAAAATAACGGAGAAAACAATGCACGAGATAATCTGGAAATTGACGAAGTAAACGATGAAGGACACGAAGCGCAACCGTCAAGGGACGATTCTGCTTCTAATGTATCATCGCAATCCGGTGACAATGAGACAAGTGAAGATGGATACGATGAAATACAAGAACTCCGTGAATGGGCTCACAGAACGAAAATTCCTCAACATCATCTCGACGATCTTCTCCGTATTTTGAGGAAAAGATTGCTCACTGAACTGCCGAAAACAACAAAAACGTTTCTCGGAACGTCATCGGTCGAATTTAAAGTGCATAAACTGGATGGAAAAAATAACGTAGACGGTGGTGAACTAGTATACTTCGGTATCGCCAAGTATCTCCGACTAACAGTAAACATTAATTTACATAGGGAACGGATCCTCTATCTATTATTTAACATAGACGGCTTACCGTTATTTAAATCAAGCTCGAAACAATTGTGGCCGATTCTTTGCAAGATTCACTTTGAACCCGATTTATATAAACCATTTTCTGTCGCAATTTATGCAGGGGATCAAAAACCACACAATTTGGAGCAGTATTTTCGAGACTTCATTCAGGAATTGAAACAGCTGCTGAAAGATGATATTGAAATCGATAGCATACGTTTGCAAATTCGGGTAAAATCGTTCATTTGTAATACGCCTGCTCGATCACTTATAAAATGTATTATTGGTCACGGAAGATATTATGCATGCGAACGCTGCATCGTGAAAGGAGAGCGAGTTGAAAGACGTACTACTTATCCTCCATTGGATTTGCAACAAAATTTGTTTAAACAGCGGAATTGTGAGACATTTCGAAGACAAAAAAATCCTGAGCATCACACTGGAGTATCGCCTTTGCTTTCAGTTGAACCGAGGATCGACATGGTGGCCGTCTTTTCGCTTGACTTTATGCACCTCTGTTGTCTAGGAGTGATGAAGAAAATGTTCATGCATTTTTGGTTGAACAGAAAAGCTGTAACACAGCTGAGCGAAAATAGCAAGCAGTATTTATCGAGTGCCTTGATTTTGCTGCAATCGCAAATTCCCATCGAATTCCAACGAACAACTGGATCGTTGCATGAAATTGCGAAATGGAAAGCAACCGAATTTCGCTTCTTTCTTTTATACTGTGGTCCTATCCTTTTGAAAACTGTACTGCCAGCACAGCTGTATCGTCATTTCATGCTTTTTTATGCTGCATGCCGCATTTTGTGAAGTGCTTCTTTGGCGTTGCAATTTACAGATGAGGCGAAGCGAAATTCTTTTGAATTTCGTTAACATCGCTGCAAGCTTGTACGGAAAACAGTGTCAAATAATGAACATGCATAATTTAATACACCTGGCTGATGACGTGACATCTATCAGGAGTACAAATTGAAAATGCGGGATTTTTTTCTATTTTTGAACGTTTATTCTGAAAAAATGGTAACAAATGAATTATTCAAAGTATTGTCCATCGCTAGCCACAACTTTTTCCCATCTTTCTGGCAATTTACGGATACCGTCGCGAAAAAATTCGGCCGGCTTGGCTGCTATCCAGTCATCGACCCATTTTTGGGCTTCTTCGTAAGAATGGAAGCGCTGGTCAGCTAGGCCATGTGTCATCGATCGGAAAAGGTGGTAATCGGAAGGAGCAATATCTGGGCTATACGGCGGGTGGGGTAAGACTTCCCATTTCAGCGTTTGTAGGTATGTTTTGACCGGCGCTGCAACATGTGGCCGAGCGTTGTCATGTTGCAAAATTACTTTGTCGTGTCTTTGCTCGTATTGTGGCCGTTTTTCTTTGAGTGCGCGGCTCAAACGCATCAATTGAGTTCGGTATAGTGCTCCTGTGATGGTTTCGTTCGATTTCAATAGCTCATAATACACCACACCCAGCTGGTCCCACCAAATACAGAGCATGAGCTTGGCGCCGTGAATATTTGGTTTGGCCGTCGATGATGATGCATGGCCGGGGTAACCATATGATTTTTTGCGCTTCGGGTTATCGTAATGGATCCACTTTTCATCACCAGTGACAATGCGATGCAAAAAACCCTTCCGTTTTTGCCGTTCGAGCAGCAGTTCGCATGCAAAAAAACGGCGCTCGACGTCTCTCGGCTTCAGCTCATACGGCACCCAATGTCCTTGCTTTTGGATCATTCCGAGGGCTTTTATACGATGGGAAATGGCTTGTTGTGTCACTCCCAATGAATCTGCGAGCTCTTGTTGAGTTTGACACGAGTCTTCATTGAGTATTGCCTCCAATTCAGCATTCTCAAACTTTTTCACTTGGCCCGGCCGCTCTTTGTCCTCAACGTCAAAATCACCACTTCTAAACCGCACAAACCATCTCTCGCACGTTGAAACCGATGGAACATGACTCGGATAAGCCTCGGAGACCAATCGATGTGCTTCAGCAGCACTTTTCTTCAAATTAAAGAAGTAAATTAAAACTTCCCGCAAATGCTGTTTTGTTGGCACGAAACTCGACATATTGAGAGCTCAAAAAAACTATGAATTTGACACTGCGACAAATTGACACATACTGAAAATTAAAGCTATAAGACGTAGCTTTGACATGAACATAGTCACAGTACTGCCTGATGCGTATAGCGTTAGTAACGCCATCTGTTATCAAACCCGCATTTTCAATTTGTACCCCTGATATGAGGTGTTCTCTCAGTTTCTTGACTGCTTTTCCTTTCGAAAGTATCCTACGGAAACTCAAGAAAGCAATTCGTAGTGGCAATCGACCATTATCCCAAGTTTGCAGGCGGTTTTGCGAAGCAATCGATACCGATTACAAGAAAGTGGCGATTTCACCGGAAATCGAGTTCTTAGGAATAAAACCCCAGACTGGGGATGGTTTACTAAGAATCAAGAAAGTTAAATATACATCGTTTATTATTTCAAGCAGAGCTCCTAACAACGCGGTTCTCTTACGTGATGGAATGATTTTGGAGATAAACGAAATATACAAATCACAAGAGTTAAACGCAGTCAAAGTTACTGGTAAAATTTTGCGCATTATCAAATCAATTTTCACATATCCTTGTGATTCGGAAACATTTAAAATGTGGCAGGTAAAAAAAAACGACGATTTCAAAAACACGGTCGTTGACATCGATTGACTTGAAGCTTGTGATGCTCAGCATACGAAACGACATAGAAGAAAAAATATATGTTATTTCTTTTTTGCATTGAGAATTGCACACTTTCTTCAGCTTATTCCATTCTTAATTAAAATTCCTGCTAATAAACGATCGATCGTTTGATTCATTCCACGGGAACTATTCGCGTCGCAATAATTTGAATTGTTAAGTAGTATTATCAGGAGGTAGATTTTGATTGCAACGAATTCCATTTGGATCCAGTTGCTCTTGAGTTTTGAAAGTTTCATAGGCATGAGGGAATCACTGTTTTATACTAATTCGAGGTAGATATTATAGAATAAAGATAACAGAGAAAATTTCTTCCATTTTTGTCAAACTCTTTCTTTAATTTTAAGTTTTATGCCATTTAACATATTGATTTTTTTTTATGTTATTCATGTTTTTGATTTCATTTATCCGATCACAGATGTTTCGAGGAGGATTGAAGTCTCGTTAGAAATAAAAGTAATATTATACGAGTAGCATTGCGTTTCTTCTATTAAAGTCCTTTTATCGAGTCATTGACGATAACGTGGAGCAAATAATTCGACTCTCGTGGGTGTTGAACCAAAGCAATGTTTATATTAGCTGGTTCCGAACATCCGACTTCGAAAATGCGTAAGCGTGTACGCGCATATTGACCAAACTATATGGCAAGCATGGTCTATACGCTTGGCACGTATCTACAAATGAAATGCTTATTATGCCTTTCCGCAGAATATTTATCTAAAGCGAAGTAATTAATGTTTGTTCTGGTGCTCTTACGGTGGGACGAATGATAACGTTCAAACCGTGGCACATCGTCGCTCAACCAACGCACTAACCGCTTAATAAATATTTCAATCGTATTTGCCTCCAACCATCGCACCTACAGTAGCGGACAAAAGTTTAAGACGATGAATTACAATTTGGTTCATAGATCTGTCATACAAGTACTAACGTTTCTTTCGGCTTCTTGTTTTTTTACAATACATGTGTACGTTTGACCTTCATAATGTAGAAGTCTCGGTCGTCAAATGTAAACAATATAGATTATATAATTTTTTTTTTCTTCCAACCATCTGTAAACAGCGGACATTAGTTTAAGACGATCTGTCGAACAAGATACCCGTAGTCGATCCACGCAATAATTTGATATATTAATACTGTAAATAGTTTGTGGTGTATCATCCAGTGTCTTAAGTTTAATTACGTACGAAAAGAGTATGGGTAGAGCCCGTAATTTGTCATCAACTGAACGAAAACTAATCGTGTCTCTACGGAAGCAAAATGAGACATTTTCTTCAATTGCAACTCAAATGAATCGATCAGAAACTTTTTGTAAGCAAGCGTGGTACAAGTTTGTGAAGACTGGGGACTATTTTGATCGACCAAAAAACGGTAGACCGCGGAAAACCACGCCAACGCTGGATCGTCGGATTCATCGATTAAGCGAGAGAGATCGTTTTCGTTCAGCAGTCGATATCAGAGCTGAAATATACAGTAATAATAATGCACAAATTAGTGTAAGAACTGTCCGAAGACGATTAGACGAATTCAATTTGAAAGCACGAAAGCCACGAAAGAAGCCGATGCTCAGTAAAAAGAATAAAAAATTACGACTGCAATTTGCTAAGGCTCATCGGCTTTAACTGTCGGTAAAACACATCGAGAATTTAAATCTTCGCCAATTCGACGTCTTACATACAGTATCCCGTCAGAACAAATTCGGTTGAATTTGGATTCGTCCGAAAATAGCACATTTTGCCAATCCTCACTTGTCCAATGCCGATGAGCCTTAGCAAATTGCAGTCGTAATTTTTTATTCTTTTTACTGAGCATCGGCTTCTTCCGTGGCTTTCGTGCTTTCAAATTGAATTCGTCTAATCGTCTTCGGACAGTTCTTACACTAATTTGTGCATTATTATTACTGGATATTTCCGCTCTGATATCGACTGCTGAACGAAAACGATCTCTCTCGCTTAATCGATGAATCCGACGATCCAGCGTTGGCGTGGTTTTCCGCGGTCTACCGTTTTTGGGTCGATCAAAATAGTCCCCAGTCTTCACAAACTTGTACCACGCTTGCTTACAAGAAGTTTCTGATCGATTCATTTGAGTTGCAATTGAAGAAAATGTCTCATTTTGCTTCCGTAGAGACACGATTAGTTTTCGTTCAGTTGATGACAAATTACGGGCTTTACCCATACTCTTTTCGTACGTAATTAAACTTAAGACACTGGATGATACACCACAAACTATTTACAGTATTAATATATCAAATTATTGCGTGGATCGACTACGGGTATCTTGTTCGACAGATCGTCTTAAACTAATGTCTGCTGTTTACAGATGGTTGGAAGGAAAAAAAAATGTATAATCTATATTGTTTACATTTGACGACCAAGACTTCTACATTATGAAGGTCAAACGTACACATGTATTGTAAAAAAACAACAAGCCGAAAGAAACGTTAGTACTTGTATGACAGATCTATGAACCAAATTGTAATTCATCGTCTTAAACTTTTGTCTGCTACTGTACGTCCATCTGTCATTGAAAAAAATATTTGTCTGTATGACTCATCGACTTTAATTATTCATCGATGTCGGTGGATGTCAGCCTGACTTCGTTCTATCATTTTCCACTTACCGGGGCAATGAAAAATTCGATAAAGCAATGATTTCTCGTCAAAGTAGTCGACTGTTGGTTCAGTTTAAGCGAATATTAATTTTCTTATTTATATGTTTACCGGCTGTAATACAAAGTTGCAAATAAAAACTGTTCGAAAAATAAATATCACAATATTATAGATACCCGATCCTTTCCTGATTTGGCCCTGAACTGAAATGATACAAGTTTTAGTGATCCGGTAAATCTAATGGACTTCTTCTCGGGGCCTGATCCGGCGGCATCAAAGATAATACATCTGGCGTGCTTTATTAAATCCGAAAGTGGCCCCGTTCCGGTGGAACTCCGGCAAATCTAACGTTGCCTGCCTTATTGGTACCTGAACTGGTACACATCAGGCAATAGTCCGGCGAGCCTGTTCAGGCCGTACTAACAGACCGCATTACGCTGCAATCACGGAAAACATAAATATATCATTCCTTTGATCGGGATGGTACGCATCCGTCTGTAATTATCGATGAAAATGGAAACCTGGATTCGCGTCTGTTAACGCCGCATCAGCGAACTGCTTCAAAAAACAGCATACATGCTAAGTTGGGGCACGAGGCGTCTTCTCGGCCGCCATCTTATGATCTCAATATAATACGAGTATGCTGTACACCATAGGGCAGCGTTCAACATCAATACTCAGATAAGTGACCGTCGGAAATTAACTACCAATTATATTCTTCGTTATCGTTCAATTACCGGTCTGATTTGTATGACCGACTGTGTCGGATTTTCAGAGAGAATAAGATACATTCTGTGAATAGTATCTGTCCGTAGGCACTTGGAAGGTGTCACATAGCAATCTTACATACATAAGAATCAAATTTCGTTACAACACTCGTATAATATGAACAATTGAATTGATCCAAGGTGCCAACGCTTAACCTCTTTGCCAACAGTGTGCAACGGTGCAATATTTGGAATTATATATTGATGCGTCTAGTCAGATAAATATTTATGGGTTTTAGAAATTTTATGCATCAAGTGATTACATTGTGATGGTTAATAATTGCACTGATGAGTGCCGGCTTTATTAAAATTCTATTCCTGGTGATTAGAAAACATACTATGATATGATTGCGATATATTCTGGTTCGTTTAGACATGTCAGTGTGCATTAGTCCTCACGAGCCATGCGACATATGTCGTTAAATAAACAACAGAATTGCATGTAGTGTGCGGTATTCGCACAGTTAAAGTAAATTGTTGTTATATTACATTTTCTAATGATACTGAACTATTACATTCCGATGGTTAATAATTGAACTGATGAGTGCCGGCTTCATTAAAATTTTATTGCTGGTCATTAGAAAACGTACTATGGTATGATTGCTATGTACATTATTACGCTTCGCTATGTCGTTGTGCACTATGTCTGTCGAGCCATGCGACATGTGCACTTAATTGATTAATTTGAACCTACATGGGGTGTGCCTTATTCGCATAGATAAAGTTAGTCGTTATGTATTCTGACATATTCTGATGATTCTGAGAGATTATACTGTAATAGTTTATAGTTGAACTGATACTTGCGGTCATTTGAAATTGATTCTGAGAGATTATACTGTAATAGTTTATAGTTTAACTGATACTTGCGGTCATTTGAAATTTCTATTGTTGGCCTTTGAAAACATTCTATGGCTAGGATTGCTATGTACATTAGTACGCTTCGCTAAGTTATCGTGCACTATGTCTGTTGAGCCATGCGACATGTGCAGTTAGTTGAATAATCTGAACTATATTGTGACGTACTAACTATCTAATAACGCGCGGTGCACACTAAGGCACCGCTACCGCGCGTTACGCACACAGGGTAAGACCGGCCTATACTCGGCAGCTCACGACGCTCGGTACGCACACAACAAAGCACCGCTACCGAGCGTCACTCACACAAGCTAGGCCGGCATATCGGTGACCAAGTCCCGTTATTCCACCCGAAAAATACGAATAACGAAATATTAAAAACCAACGACGATTTTTTAAAATGAAATACCAGTGGGCTGCAGGACATGGGCTACAGGACCGCCACCAACTATAGTTATACTGAGATCACCTTGTTATTAACGTGCCGTTCCCGCCTCTCGGCCTACGACACGGCTCCCGCGAGCGTGGGGCCGAGATACGCTCGGCCAACGCGCCCCCCCGACTTGCATCGGGGTGGGCTACCAATCCCCGCTCGGTTTTACCCGAGTGTTACCTCTTGGTCTGAGGGGGAGCACTATCCATAAACTCCCTATTTACGCGTTGGCGTTTTTAAAAACCGTATGCCCGACAGAGTCCAACCCATTTAAAGGTTGTACACGGCAAAGCCGCGAGGCTGCAACAACCTCCCCATCTCCCAATTAGTCCGAAGACTTAACGTCTCGCTTGGTGAGCACCCGAGCCTACACCACGGCGGGGTTGCTAACTCCCGTACAGATAAGACGTTCACCCAGGGCAAGCAACCGAAGTTGCAATCTGGGTGGGCACAGTCCATCTGCGTGCGCCGGGACTATAGTTATACTGAAAGCATGGGCCAGCTGGAGGGGATTCTGGTATAAAAAGACCAGAATTTCGGCATTCGGGGAACAGTTTTGTTCGCAGGTCCCGCCAACGCAGAAGTCCAGGAAGGAAGAGCAGCAAACCCTCGCTAGGTGCAGCCGCACTGGTACCAAGAGAGCCCAGCTGTGGTACCTGACATACATCTTTGACGGGAACCAGCTGAGCCGGTGCTGCGTTCGAGGCCAACGCACTGCTGACCCAAACAACAACAGAGCGATCTATTTCTGTCTCTCTTTCTCTCACTCGGGCAGCCGAGGACACCCAAATACACGGGCTAGGCTCTCGAAAACTAAAATAATTACGACTCATTAAAATACGGAATATAACTATCAGTATGGCAAAGGCCTATAAATAATATGAGCATAAGAAATTCAGTAGGGATCTAAACGTAGATAAAAAAGAAATATATAAAAAGGCGATAAATGCACAGGGTACGTCCCTGGGAGATCAAGTAGCTGCGCATGCACTCAGAGTGCATCCCACCGACGCCAGATCGTAGCGGCGGTCGGGTGGACGCGTAAGTCGACCTTTAAAAAAATACATATAACCACTCCCACCAACGGGCCTGTAGCGTTAGAAATTGAACCACTCGGCGGTAAAATCAAGGAACGGCCGGTTAGTTACCGACGATGCACATGCTAAGCCTTTTCTGCATATGCATATGCACATGCTAAGGTTGCTGCATAGCGGCGTTGGTATTTACGCTTATTGCACCGTACTTTCTTCTGTCGAGCCTCTTGTCCAGGAACGGGCTTCCCTAGCGTTGGGAATCGCCACTCCCCGGGCCGTAACAAGTTGGCGCCGAGTAAGACCTCGCTGGGGGTGGATCCTGTGGCCGCGTTCTTCCGGGTGCGGAGGCTGAACAGGACATTAGCCAGGTGCCTGTCCCAATCCCGATGAGGCTGCTGGGAGTCCTGCAGGTGCAACCGAAGTCCCTTTTTGATCTCCTGATTTCGTCTTTCGGTAGGATTAACCCGTGGATGATAGGTTGCCGTGGTCCAATGTATGGTTTGCCACTGGTCGCAAGCTCCTTGCCACTGCCGACTAGAAAATTGCGGCCCGTTGTCCGAGAGGATGGCCTTTGGGTACCCCCAGCGGGCGAATTCCTCCTTCTCGATGACCCCGATGATGGTAGTAGCGTTGGAGGATCCCAGGGGAAAAGCCTCAACCCATCTCGAGAATAAATACGTGAGCATGAAGATGAACTTCTTGCCTCTTCCGGTACGAGGGTAGGGGCCCATAAGGTCGGTGGCCACCGTTTCCCATGGGATGTGTGATTGATGTGGTCTGAGAAAGTCGGCATGACGTGGTTTGTTTGTTTTCGTGCACGCACAGAGGCGGCACTGCCCGCCATACTCCCGAACGTCCTGGCGGAGCCCTGCCCACGTGAACCTCCGCTGAATAGCACGGAGTGTTTCGTCGGCGCCTGGGTGCCCCGTCAGGACAGCGTCGTGATACTCGTAGAAAATCCTCTGCTTCGAGGCTTCTGGGACGAGTAACCTCCAGTCCCCCTGCACTCGTTTGCAATTGCCTCCCTCGATCAGTCGATACCTCGCATCTTGTAACGTGGATTTTCCCAGTGCGGTCGCAAGTTTGCAGATCCGCTGATCGGATTGTTGCTCTCCGACCACCTGTTCGACCAGATTCTCCAAGGTGATGGCGAAGAGTTCCGGTCCAGGTGGGACGCTAGCGTTGGCACTCAGGTAGCTCGGGTAGACGAGGCGCGAGGTTTCCACGTACGAGATTCCGGCGTCCGGGTGTTGCGAGAGGGCGTTCGGCAACTCGTTCTCCCGCCGTGGGACGTGTTCGACGGTGAAGTTCATCTCCTCGAGTTGCAGGGCCCAACGGCTGAGCTTTTCCTTGTCCCTTCTCGCACGTTGTAGCCAGATGAGCGCATTGTTGTCACTGCGCAGGATAAATGGGCGATCGTCCAGGTACGGTTTATACCTAGTCATGGCCGAAATGATGGCTAGGCATTCCCGCTCATTCATGCAGTAAAGCGCCTGCGTTTTATTGAATTTGGCACTGGCGTAGCTCACGATTTTCGGGCTTCATCTCGGTCCTGCTGGTACAAGACCGCGCCCATTCCACTTGTGCTGGCATCAGTTTGGAGGGTGAATGGTAGCTCGGGATCCGGTCGGCTCAGTTCCAAGGGTTGCTGTACGGCTTTCTTTACCTCTCGGAAAGCTTCTTGTGCGGCCGGCGTCCAGCGATACTTTTTATTCCCCGCCAATAGATCGGTCAAGAGAGCGGTAGTTTCCGCGAAATGCGGAATGTACTCGCGCAGCCAGTTGCAGGTTCCCAGAAATTTCTGAAGTTCTCGTTTGGTGCGCGGCGGTGTCCACTCGAGTATACCCGTAATGTGCTCGGGTTTCGCTTCATTACCCCGGTTGGTAATATTGTGGCCTAGGTACTCGATCTTTCTCTTCCCGAAATGACACTTATCACTGCCGCACGTCAAGCCATGGAGTGTTAGGCGTTCCAAGACGAGCGCTAAGTGTAGAAGGTGCTCTTCCCAGGTCTTCGAGAAGACGATGATGTCATCCAGGTACACCGCGCATATCCGATTGACCAGCCCGACGAGTACTTCCTGGCTGGCCGTTGAAAAGTCTTTGGTGCATTTTTCAGGCCGAAAGGCATGACGCGGAATTGGTAGGTTCCCCCATTGGGCGTCGTAAAGGCGGTTAGCTTTTTGCTCTCAGGCTCCAATGGTATCTGCCAGTAACCGCTTTTCAGATCCAACGTAGAGAAAATCTGTGCCGTTCCCAATTCCTTAAGCGAGTCGTGGATCCGAGGGATCGGTTGATCGTTGTCTTCCGTGATGGTGTTAAGACGTTGAAAATTCACACAGAACCGCGGCCTTCCGTCCTTCTTCTCAACGATAACTATCGGCGAACTATAGGGCGATCGACACGGTTCAAAAATCCCTCCCTCGAGCATGTTTCGCATCTCCTCTTCGATGATCCTTTTCTTCGAGTGTGAGTAGCGATACGGCGCCAACCGGAACGGTTCCTTCACTGTGAGGCGTATAGCTTGTTTCGTTGTGGGGGTTTGCGTGAGCTTCCCCTCCGTGGCAAAAACTTTGCGGAACCTCTGGAGGAGTTCGTTGAAGCGTGGCAGGTATTCCGGCGGGAATTCTTGCTGAATTCCGTTGAGGTCAATCGGAGGTGCCTCGCGTTGAGGTATAGCCGCGTCTATCAAGCGGACGGAAAACCTTTCGTGCACTCCCAGATACAAGATGCCGTTGGCCAAGTCGAGGATGGAGCGCTATGGAGTTAGCCACGGGTAGCCTAGAATTATTAGTTCTCGGGATCGGGGAGCGATCCATGCTTCCATCTCGAGTTGGTGCCCCTGGATGGTTATGGGAATCCGAGTTTTCCCGTCCAATGGCATCTTCATCTCTTCTCCGGCGAGGTTAGCATTGGCGCGTATTTTTTCGATGACGAAGGATGAATGAAGCAGTCACTGGAGAAGCTGTCGATGGCGGCGCGCACCTCCAGACCATTAATGGTAAGGAGGATGTGCGGCAGCTTGCGGACACCATCGCTGTGCTCCGTTAGTCCTACTCGGATTGGGCGGTCGGAGTCGGGGCGTCTGGCGCCGTCCTCCAGTTTCCCGAAGGACTCGCTCGATCCGCTATCTTTTTGGCCAATATGGGGCACTCCTTGTGCATGTGCCGCTTAGGGCAATGCCAACACTTTGGCGGATGCTGGCCGTCGGCCGATGGTCTCGAAGTTGGCTTAGCTGGCTTTTGCTCTTCCTTCCTTATTTTTGCAACGTTGGTTGTTGCCCGTCCACGAGGTCGTACTCGCTCTCGATGGCCCGTGACATCAGTGAGGAAATCGTCTGCGGGTTGGATGGACGGATGGCCAAGCGCAGTTGAGGGCGTAGTAGTAGTAGTAGTTCAAGCAGCGTAGCCACTTGCGTCGCTTCCGGATCGTCGCCGCGAATTCGTTGGTACAACAGGTATTTTTGTTGCAAGAAAACTCCCGTATTCTCGCGCTCCCCTTGTTTCCGGGAATATAAGCTGGCGGTTACTCGAGAGATGACCGCTGGGCTATCGTATCGACTGAGAATCAGCTCGCGGAATTTCTCCCACGAGAATTCGAGCGGCTGGTAGCAGCTCCACCACTTCTCCGCCTCACCTAGTAGTCCAGACGCAGCGGTTTTTATTCGTAAGTATACTGGGGTGCGGGAAACTCCGAAATACTCCTCGCATTTCCGTAAAAATTTCTTCGGATCCTCGTGATCAATGCCACTGTATGTGGGCAATGACACGTGTGGTACCTCGTTCAGAGCGCGCAGCAGAGCCCCGAGTTGCACTAATGCGTCCCCTCCCAGCTGGACGTTTACTGGAGGTTCGTTGGTCCGAGCGGGCGGCACGTGTTGTAGGTCCGCCTCCTGCGGGTTGTCGGTGCCGTCCTGGATGCCAGGGTCGGCTTCACCGATTGGGGGAAGGTGTCCGTCCATGGCGTCAGACGAGTCTTCTCTATCCGTATCGTTGGTTATATTAGGCGCTACTGGGTTTATCACTCCCAGAAGTGGATCCTCCGGAGGTTGCCGCTGAGGTGAGGGTGTAGAACTGACGATGCACTGGTGGTGGTGTTGAAAAGGTTTTTATTTGATCCTGACCGACTCGGTGGTTGATCTCCAATTCCGACTGCCCGTCTCGGCAGTCGATTTTTTACTAACTTACGGACGCTTTTGCGCCCGTTTATATAGGGGGCAGATGGTCGGTGATTGGTCGGGGAAACGTAGGTGGGGTTGCTAGTCCCGACGTCCCACCAACGCACCAATGGCTCGCCCGCACCGTTCCAGGTGAATCGGCGTGGTGGGGATTTCCTTGTACTCGCCAAACCACCCCCGATCAGTGTTTTCTCGGAAGCGGTCGAGCGAGGACCTAAGGAGCGAGCTGGCTAGTCCTGACGTCCCACCGACGCACTAATGGCTCGCGCGATCGGCCGCAGGTGGAGCGGCGTGGTGGGGGTCTCTGCATGCCTGCCAGACCACCCCTGGTCAGTCGATTCTCGGACGCGGTCGAGCAAGCGTCTGCAGAGCCAGCCAGCCAGTCTCGATTTCCCGCCGGCGCACCAATGGCGCGCGGGCCCGGTCGCAGTTGGAGCGGCGTGGTAGGGGTTTCCGCGTACTTGCTAAACCACCCCCGGTCAGTGCTTTCTTGGAGGCGGTCGAGCAAGGGTCTGTGGGGCGAGCAAGCTAGCCCCGACGACTCACCGACGCATCGAAGGGCGCGAATCTAGATTTCTGTTATTCCAATTTTACATGTTGTATCTTACATTCTAAAGATATATTTATAAGTCTAAATCTAAGCATAGTTATAGAGCGATTCCTCACAAGTGAAGGTAGGGGGACAACGTAGTTTAAACTTTATTGAATAATGCACAAATATGCGGATAACAGACCATAGCAGTTGTTGACCAGCTGGGAGGTCACCTCTACATGTTGGAGGGACCTGATTGCCGCCCGGCTGTCGCTGCATATGTATATGTGTTTGCCTCTGTGGCCTTTGCCCAGAAAGATTCTTGCGCAAGCCCCAATAGCAAACACCTTCGCTTGAAGGACCGATGCGGACGTTCCCAGTGTCAGGGAAACTCTAGTCCTGGGTCCGCCACACCATATGCCCGCTCCGACCCCTGTCCCTGTTTTGGACCCGTCCGTAAACCAGACGAGCCCATCAGGTGACAGGAGGCCGACTCTGTTCTCCGCCCACTCCTGCCTGCTGGGGAAGAGTACTTGAAAGCAGTGCCTGAAGTGGTAGGTCCGGATGCAGCAGTCCCCGCTCCGCGATAGGATCTCGTCGAGATCCCTGTCGCGTTGAAGCAGGGATGCGTGACCCGTCGATGACCTTTTCCAATCTTGTGCGCCCTGCTTTACCTCTACAGTCTTTCTTATCTGTGTTCGAGTCCCTGTTCGGGCGCCAAATGTGACGGTATTTCTACGTTAGCATTAAGTTTTTATCTTCTGAGGGGAAGAATTCGGGCTCGAACACTAAGATAATTAATTGTAGACTTCTATAGGAGGTATAAGTAGGATTTATTTAACGGTTTGTAGAGAATTCTGCAGTGTTAGGCTTTTTGGCGCCTTTAACCGTACAACTTATTTGTGGCGTGTAATCTTTCTGAAGGTTCCATGCTCTTCTTTACCCGTGGTGTTATTGGATTCCGACTCCTGCGCTCAGCGGTGGATGTCCCAACTAAGGAGAATCGAGCCTGGCTGTCTTGATCTCTCGCTCGCCTGGCTGCTGATGCGCGGTCCGCTTGGCTTAATTTGCTGTTGCTGGCGCGTCGGTCAGCTGGTATGGACGCCGGGCCTATGTCCGTGTCCGCGTTCTCTTGTAAATTAGTCAAAATACTTTGTTTTTCGTGTTGTTCCGCGTTCGGGCTTTTTGTTTGTTATAGTCGTGCCGTCCCCGTGAGATTTCTAGTGCGCTTTATAGTAGTGATAGTGATCCCGGTTCGCGAATAATAGACTTTGTGTTTCGAATGATGACAGTTTCCTCGTCTCGCTATTTTTCCAGGGACTCTTAATTATTTATCAATTAGTTATCGGATCTGTCAAGAAATCTTCAGTGTTGGACGTGGACGTTCCTGTTTTTCTTCTCTCTTGGTGAGTTTGGTCTTTTAATATATCTTTCTCTTATCCTCACTATGTCTGTTGAGTGGTGTCGTTCTCCTCCGTCGCGCTTGACAAAACTCTTGAAATTGTTTCTCGCCTAATTATTTTCCTACTTATTCTAAATTTCTAAATCGAGTTTCTATGGGTCGGGCTCACTAGTGCCCTCCTAATTCTATTTATTAATTGATTTTCCGAGCTCTGTTTCAAAATCTTGCTCCAAGAGTCTCTCCTTTCTTTAAGCGGTGAGTTATCACGAATTTCCAATCTACCGTACCCTGTCCTTATGTTATAATTTTTCCGAATGTTGTTTGTTATTCTCCTTTCTTTTTCTGTGTTATTTCACTTTTTCCTTTCTCAAGGCTCTACTTTGGAGATCTCTTGGTGCCACAACCGAGTCTTTTAAACGTATCGATGCGCTGCGTTCACAATACTTCTTATAACTATCGGGACTTATTGCTAATTATTCTACCTAAACTTTCTTATACTATTTTCTTAATTCTCCTAAACTAAACCCTAATTGTTTATTTTAACGCCACTAACTTTCTTTTCTTAGTCTGTTTTTAGAATATTTCCTGTTTTATTCACACGGTCTGATACTGTCCGCTCTTAATCTTTATATTATTTCCCCCACTCACTTGTACTGTATTTCTCTATTTGTCAAGGTTTTAATCACTTTGTAGGGCCGACTCACACCTTTTCCCGTTAAAGTCCTTAGGTTTTTAATGAATTTTTCGATATTTCAAAAGATTTTCTACTTGTGCACCAGCGAGCTCTAACTCTGGGACCGTTCAAAACCAGTAAGAGAGGTCTCTCTGTTTGAAGCTGGCTTATATAGTTTCTTCTCCTTTCCCACTCTCTTATTTTAACGCTTCTTATACTAATATCTTATGTGATTTCTATTGTTTTAGATTGCCCCGCCACCTTGCCCTTTTAAAGGCATAAAATTTTAAAAGGCATAAGTTTATCCGCTTGTTCTTTTATATACCCTGTTTGTTTAACAGTGGCCTCAGTAGTTTCATGCAAAAATTCAATTTTTATTGGTCTACAAAAGCGTGGTCATCACCACGCTTTTGTAGATGATGGTCTCGGATTTTTCCATACAATGATTTTTGCAGATGTATTATTATCGATCGATATTAGTTGCACTGGAACAAGCGAAGTGAAAAAGACACTAGCATCTGATTTACTCCCATCATAATCACTAAATTTTTGCTTGTACATACTTTGGCCAGAACTGCCACCACAACCCCACTTACAAATTAAATAAAAATTAGAAAGTTGTTCATCCGGCGAACTTTTTACGACATCCATTTGAGTCGTCAACAGTCGGCTGATTGTATGGTCTAATAAAGCTTGTAGTTTAACTTCTGCATTGGTTTTACATATACTAATACTACCTTTTTCAGGATAACATTTACACTTGGCTTTCTGTACTAATTTATAAGATGGATATAATATACATTCCTTTTTTTTACTTATACTTCTCAATCTCTGGTATTGACTTCGCGATAGTTTATGCTCGATTACAAGTGAAACAGCTTCATCAGCAGAAAGAGTGACTTCAGGAATAAACTCCAAAGATTTTCTATACTTTCGAGCTTTAGATGGACTACTCGAAGTTATATCTTTAACAATTTTAGCAGTTTCCACGTTTCCTTCGATTCGTAAATTCATTTGTGTTGCGTAGGAGAGCTCTTCAGTACTTGATCCCGATCGAATGTCTTCGGTTCTCCTTCGCTTCGTTCTTTCACTGGATTGTGCAAATTGCTGTTTTGGGTGGCCCATATGTGTTTCATCTGACGTGGTTTGTGGTGGTGATCCATCTTCTTTCTTTTCATCGAAATAAACGATGCCATTTAGCCATTGCTGATTCTTCTCCAGAAAGTTTTGTTCCATCCGCAAAACTTTCCTGCCACTTTGCTTTTAATTTATGTAATAGTATACGAACGACAGATTTCGCATTGTCTGATAACGTAAAAGATCGCTGTAATTTTGTAGACAAATTATTTTCAATTTTTTCAAAAGCTATTGTAGCACTGTTATTTAAGTTGTCTTTCAGTAATCTAAAAATTTCTTCCCTTGACAAACCAGAAATTTGTTTGGTGCTATCAGCATCTGTAAGAAAAAAGAAAGTTTTTAATTTATAACACGTTGAAATGAAAGCAAAAACTTTTGCTAAAAATTTATATAAACTATAGTTTACAATCATTTTGTGAATAAAAGTTTACAAAACATGACTTTTTTTGTATGTTAACTGAAACGTTTACACGTTATTTTTCACTTGTAATCTTTAAGCATTGTGTAAATATGAATGAAATAAATAATAACAATATATCTTTATTATTATTTGTTAAACATGTAAAAATAATGCACTTACTTGCACTTGAAACGTCCATTTTGCAAAACGATCCACTTCACGATGTTTGGCAAATTTTTGAATATTCTTTTACTTTGTACGATCCAACACAACAGCTGCTACTCCAAGAAAGATCACTTCGCCACTGCCTCGTAACTCGTAACCAGAGTTGCATCAAGCATATCCCCTTGCCAGATGCGTGCCCTTTTCAGGCATGCGCAGTGCATGCGAAAGAATTTCCAGGCATGTATATAGCAATAAGGAACCCATATATTTTCCAACAAATAACTACCCTTATAAAAATTTAACGCAACTTGTGATAAATTAAGCAGTAATAAATTATTGAGCGACAGTAATTTATATCTTAATTATTTTCCTTTATCCCTACGCTATCATGGTATATTTTATGTTGGTTATTTAAATGTGTGATTTGCTGTAGGCTCGCGATTCTGTTGGATATAATAGCCTGCTGGATCGTCTATCCTCGGCTACCAGATTGAGTCCGCTTTGTTGTTGCTTTGACGGCTCTGTGGTTCGGCTGGACTTGAACGCAGCATAGGCTCAGCTGCTACCCGTCAAGTGTGGGTCTGACGTCACAGCTGGGCTCCGTGGGTACCAGTGCGACTGCAGCTAACGATGGCTTATTCGGTCTTCTTTCCTGGTAGCTGGACTTCTGCGTTGGCGGGATCTGCGAACAAAAGTGTTGCCCGAATGCCAAATTTCTGGTATTTTTATACCGGCATCCCCTCCGTTCGCCCAATGCTTTTGATATTACTATATCTGGTGGCGGTCCTTTAGCTCATCTCCTGTAGCCCATCGATAGTCTTTGTCCTTTTTAAAATTCGTCGTTGGTCTTTACCGTTGGTTTTCAATTCTCACTGGCCTCAGATGGCGCTTTCCTAGTCGTGCTTTTCTAACCGAATAACGGGACTTTGCCTCCGACGTGCCGGCCTACATGGTGTGAGTGATGCGCGGTAGCGATGCTTCGTTGTGTGCACCGCGCGTTATTAGACGACCAGTACGTTACACTACACATTATTTTAACATCATATCTGCATCGTTGCTTGATTCTCCGATCAGTCCAGCATTCTATCCGGGCATGTTTTCAGCGATAACCTCCATCATAGATAATCTTCCATCTAAACAAAAAGATATAATCCCCATGTAACAAAAGAACTCATCCTTGAATTTTTATTAAAAATTGTCAAAATTTACTTACCACAAAGATTCGCTGCAAGCGAAACATCTCCGATGACTGGTAACAAAGTACTTTCTCGCATAAAGTGTCCGACAAGTCCTTCATGGATAATATTTGTATTTGTTCCTCTCGTTCGCTGTCCGCATCAGTGCTTTGTATTTCGAAAGAACTGAGCGCTCGCTCCAGCCGCCATAACCCTCGTTCGAAATTACCTGGTTTTGTTAAACAGTATTATGTAAAATAAAATTCAACGTCGTCATAAAAAATTATGTAATTTATTTAAGAATACTAAAGAAATAGAATATACTAGGAAATAGATTATTCTATACTAGGAGATAGAATAGGAATAAAGAGATATGGCAGCGTATTGACATCAAATATTAAAAAAAAAAATTTTGGTAGCCAAGACTCGACATGTTCTCATATATAGAAGAAAGGACCTTTTTTGGTTATTTTGGTTATTTGGCGGTATTTAAACTTTATGTACTTACGTGCACGGCAGATTATTTTATTGATGGGATATTTCATCCAATTTGATGCCGGCGCTTTCTCTTGTTGGACCCATTTCCGGACTTCTTTTCCACACCGTTTGCTGGATACCAGCACCCACGATTTGGATACCAAATCTATTACTGGTAGATCGTTAAGATTCTCATTAAATTATATGACCAGGAATTTTGCGTTTGATGTATGTGCACATGCCATTGCTGAAGATGGAAAGGCTCTGTTTGTGGGTTATGTTTGTGAAAGATATACGAACGATTGTTGAAGGAATCGACATAATCTTATTCCTTCATTATAAAGTCGTTAAAAAAAAGTTAAAACACACGAGGTACAGTAAATAAAAACTTACCTTATTTTGTTGGAATTCACAAAAAATATAACGCAACTAATATAAGCACGTAATATATTTTATTAATTGTAATATATTTATCGTTTATGAAAAAGAAATATTGTTGCGGATTTATTCCTTGGTGGTGTGGAACGAATTTGAAAGATATTGAAAATAATGAGTTTTCACTCACGGCATCGTGTGAAATAACCGGACTGACAGTTGTTGGTAGAGAAAATGGTTTTTTAATCTACCATCGACTAATATATTACAAAATATATATTTTTTATATGCAAATAAATATTAAATAAATTTGAATAATATATATTTAATATAATTGTGTGCTTCTCAAAGTTATTATTCAAATTTATTTTATATTTATTTGCATTTTTATTATATTATATTAATTGTGTGCTGTCTTTTCTTGTGTAGTGAACGTGATGCAACCAGCACTGCAGAGCACGCCACGGAATGAGAATTGTGATAACGCAGAATATGTCACTCATTTCCAATAAATTCTCAGTAAGTTCACATGAGAGAAAATACAGGGAATGAGTGAGAGCACATGCAATTATATTA
The DNA here is from genome assembly GCA_963942595.1 of Cylloceria caligata. Taxonomy (NCBI): domain Eukaryota; kingdom Metazoa; phylum Arthropoda; class Insecta; order Hymenoptera; family Ichneumonidae; genus Cylloceria; species Cylloceria caligata. Next base: position 8,754,730 of record OZ012709.1, read on the forward strand.
ATTGAGTGCGCAAAGTGTGATGTGAAAACGTGGTACAGCCCGCGCTGCAGAGCACGCCACCATGTGAGACATTTATGAGGATGCACCATTGAGTTTTACACTCCTCACCGTCATTGAATTTAGATAAATTGTAATGATGTACTCTTACCGGTTTTTTGAGTCCTTGTTAGCACGAAAAAGCTGAGTAGATCCGGTGAAAGTGGTGAAAATGTCCGAGATGTGTGCAGATCATGCGTTGTCTGAGCGGATTTTTACGAAGATGTCACGAAATTTTGCAATATGGCTGCGTTTTCCAAAAGCGTCGTTGCGCGACGCTGAAGTCAAGCGAGCGAGATAGCTGGTGAGCGATGCCGAAGTCAAGCGAGAGAGATAGCCTCTTGCTTCAAGCAGCATGCCTGCGAGGCACTACCTCGGCTATCTCCGTTATAGCCGAGCGCAGCACGCTACCCAGCAGCAACAGGTCGACGCACGGCGATTATTGATCGCCGTGCGCCAGCTGATTCTTCAACACACAGCAATCATTGACATTTATATTAATGAAAGTTGTCACTCAGCCGAATCACGTCAGTGGTCAATCCAATCTGGATTTGCACTAAATAACAATATTAGAATTGGCATTTATATGAATAGCCTAATCACAATAATGCTAAGTCCAATCGGAACTCGCACTCAATAATACAACAATGCCAATAAATTACATTTATATTAATTATAGTCGGCACGCAGCCTATCGACATTTGTACTCATTGTCAGTCCAATCTGGACTCGCATTCAATAATAAAGTAATGACAATAATTGACATTTATATTATTTAGAGTCGGCACGCAATGATACCGCACAATTAGCGAATCTAACTTTACACCTCTTCGCTACTTAACGTAAACCAATACTCTCTCATTTACATATATGCAATTCTTGATCCAATAACGCTATTTTTGTGAGGCGCCTCGCTGCTGCTTCGACATGTCCATGTATCCGCGCGTGTCGCGATGGCAGTGGAGGCACGCAAGAATCCTCAACGGATATTTTTTGACTCCACAGAGACGAAACTGCCGTATTTGGGATGATGCACCAAATACTCTTCTTTTAAGAGAACACTGAATACGAACAGAATACGCCCTTTGTCTTGGCGTATTTATCAATCGGATATATTGTCCGGCCCAACCGTCCTGCAGACACGAGGCACGGTTGTGTAAAATGGCGATATTTTTATTATATCACTACGTAGTGAATAAATATATGAGTTTTATAATACCTGTGAATATTGTTCACTGACTCGACAATTGTTTTTATACTTTGTATACAGGGTGGCCGATTTATCTGAAGAGATTGAAATATTTCGAAAACTACGCATCGGATCAAAAAAAGTTCTGAATAAACTTTGTTTGCCTGGAAGGGGGTCATCCAATGATACCAAAGTCGACACCTCACCCCTACCCCCTCGGGTGGAGGTGGGGCAACTTTGAAATCGTAAATGGGAACCCCTATTTTTTATTGCAGATTCGGATTCCCCATAAAAAATAAGTAACTTTTATCTAAAACATTTTTTTTCGATTCGTGATAGATGGAGCTGTAATCGCAAGAAACCTGATTTTTGCGAATATCTCGAGAAATTCCTACCCTCACCCCAAGGGGTAGGGATGGGGGGATCGAGTTTCGTATCGCTGAATAGCTTTTTGAAAAATTAAACATGTTTTTTCTTTTTACGATCTGATTTGTAATTTCTCGAGATATTCGCAAAAATCAGGTCCCCTGCGATTACAGCGCCATCTATCACGAATCGAAAAAAAAAGTTTTAGATAAAAGTTACTTATTTTTTTATGGGGAATTCGATTCTGCAATAAAAAATAGGGGTTCCTATTTACGATTTCAAAGTTGCCCCCACCCCCACCCTAGGGGGTAGGGGTGAGGGGTCGACTTTGGTATCATTGGATGACCCTCTTCCAGGCGAACAAATTTTATTCATAACTTTTTTTGATCCGATGCGTAGTTTTCGAAATATTTCAATGTCTTCAGATAAATCGGCCACCCTGTATATTATGGCACGGATAGCCACGATTATAACATGGTACTCTGTTTTGAATTATGAGCACGATATTAGCGACTAGATGCGGTCAGCAGGTCAGTCGGCGGACGATTGGGAAGAGGTCAGTGTCACTTGCTGTCTCGAGACGCCGTAGGCCTTCGAGTAGAAGTAAGAGCTGTAGACTCGCCTCTTTCTTTTGCGCAATCACTTTGCACGACGCTACGATGTACATTTATATATCGATTACTGCGGTCGGTACGTTACCCGCTATCGACCTTACAATCATCCCCCTTATTTGGTGGACGAATTGATATCGACTAATTTCTGATTGATTCGTTCACCAAATAACTCACACACTATAACATCTTATACAAAATAGTTTGCTGGAAAGAGTACATGGTTATACATTATGTTGAACAGTACTTGTCACTCGAGATTCGAGCCAACCATACAAGGCCGCTCCGCTCTTTCAGCGATTGTTCTTGTTTTATGAACCCTTCAAAATCCCCCAAGTCGAATAGAATATGATCATTTGTCCACTATAGCCTGTAACGGTAATTTTTAACGTTCACATATATTTTTATTTATCGTGGGGATTTGGGCTCGACACATAACTAATTAATCCTGACTTCAAGGTGGTTGATAGTGATGTTTTATCAAAAGAAATCAGTTTCACAAATAAACATGTCACTTCTTAATTTCGTTCATTAAATTTTTCGTAATGTTCTTTTTACACACGTAATTCTAATGATTATTTCCGCAATTTATTATACTAGTTCAGATGCACGAATTCTTAGTATTCCTCGGAAGTCTGTTGTGGTCCGGTAGCTCGGTATCACTATATATTCGATGCGCAGATATACCGCACCACTGGCTATTCCTCCTCGCACTCACTCTTTCAATATAGCGGCCTAACTCTATTTACGTTTCTCTCTCTTTTGCTCTTATTATGCTTACTCTCGCTTCTCATCAAACGGTACCACGGTATACCTGTCACATAAGGATCTCACTTCACGAGCTATCTCGCTGCGCATTCACTCTTTTTGTAGAGTGTATCAACTCTACTCACAATTCTTTTTCTTCCACACTGCTTTCGCTCATCCGCACTTTATCATTTATATTCTCAGATGCGAGATGCGTTTACTTGTATTTATTTTTCCTACGTATTTAATGCTACTTATTATCATTTAATTATAATTATTCTATCATATCTTCTATATTTCCTAATTCTATTTTCTCGGTTTAAAAAATTAGGGAATTCCCTCGACTTTATTTATTATTATTTCTACTTATTTTATCCGAAATTCTTGGTATTCCTCCTTGTTCACACACATACCACCACACGGCTCAGACTCTCTTTGGACAGAGTGTAGCAACTCTGTTTACAATTCTTTGTTCTCTCTCACACTTCTCTCACTTTTCACTCTTTCTTGCTTTCTCTCGCAGGAAAGGCGATTCCTATGCTTCCTACAGGTTCAAAATCCGCTCTCTCTAATTTATTTTATCATACCCGATGCACTGAATTTTCGGCGGACATTTATCCCATTACTCCTATACGATGATTCTTAACTATTTCTAGTACTGGTTCGCTTTCTAACAACCGACAAATGAATTTTCTGAATCTCTTTTCCTTTACTTCTAAGACTATCGTTTTTAAGACTTATGCACTTTGAATGACTTTTTGTTGGGTTCGCGTCCGAATAAGAGAGCCTTCCTTCCGGTGCAGGCGCTTTTATAGCCGTCTCCCCACCCTGGTTCCTCCTACGTCATTTTAGACTTCGATTTTTAAATTTGTCCCGTTTCGCTCGATTATGTGATTCCGTTGTCACGCCCCCCCCCCGGCTCTCCCTCATCGCCGAGCAAGGCCAGCTGGTCGCTGACCTGCTGTTTTCGGCGACGAGCGAATTCCAGAGGCGTGACGTCACCAGTTTTTATGCTAGGTCCGGGTTCGTCGGCCTAGTGTTCGCTGTACTTGACGCTTCAAAGATATAATATTGGCTCTCATAGCCGTTCGATAATATAATATCGTGCCGCGCATGTAACTATGTTACATTATCCCCCCGAGATCTTTGGTGAGTTGAATTTTCAAATCGCCCAAGGATCTCTTACAATGTATCTCCTATATATTTTCTTTTTCTTTTTCTTTCCTTTTCCCTTTTTTTTTCTTTTCTGTTTCTTTTCTCTTTTTTCTTTTTCTTTTCTTTGTCTTTTCTCTTTTCTTTTTTTTTCTTTTTTTATACTTACCAATCCAAGTCCCGGCAATTCCCGCTCACGTCTGCTCCTCGTACTTCTGATAACTTATTCTAATTCGCCTCTTATTTTCTAGATCCTATATTTATCTTAACCTATAGACAATATACGCAAAATAAAACACCAACGCCAGCATATTTTATTTCAAATTTTTTTTTTTTTTTTATTTTTTTTTATTAAGAATTTCTGTATTTATTGTCCGTCACTGTCGTTTGATCTGTCTTCGTCACTGTCCGTCGCGTAATCGTCTCTCGGTGCCGTAACATTCCAGTTGATTAATAATCGTTCCGTCTCTCCATCCGGTGGTGGTGTTTCGAGCCATTCATCCTCGCCATCTTCCTCCTCCGGCTCGCTGTCTTCGTCAGTTCCGTGTTCCTCGACCAAGTCGGCCAACTCTCGTAGGAGCCGCTCCATTTGTCCTCCGTCGGTTGTTCTCCTTGGCGTACGGCTTTGTCTTCTGGCATCGGATGTCCCTGCTTGTCGCGATGTCCGACCTTGGGCTCGTTCCATCCTCCGTTCGTTTCGGAAATGCTTCCCAAGACGTCCTCCTTCCCTTCCAAAATGGTACGCTCCATTCTCCTCCGTCTGCACCGCATCTCGACTCCGGCACAACTGCTGGGCGACGTTATACCCCCGACCGTCGAGCGAGGCATGTAGTTCTACTCACACCGCCTCGACGATCGGGTCAATCTCGTCAATGTAGAGGTCGATCACTTGGTGCCCGGTCAGTGCTGACATCCGATCGGCCGCCCTTGGCGTCCACTCATCCCCCACCGGTGCGATCGCGTGTAGTCCTGCCGCCACGGCGTAATATGGTTCGCCTAAATACCTTCGCGGGGAGGTGTAGAGAGTTTCCAATGGAACCGATATCCTCCTTGCCATGTCCCCCAACCAGACGCTGTACTCCTTCTCTTTTTTTTTCATCACCGTCCCTCGAAAGAATGTATAAGTGGCTGCGTTTCCTTCCTCCTGCAGTAGGAATAACACCGCACGGCCCACATGCGCCTCCTCTTCCAGGAGAGGGTGGACCTCGGGATCGTTTTTCCTGGTCTTCCCCACCATTTCAAAAAACTCCTCGCGCCGACTCTCATCCTTCTTCAACCATACGTTGAAACGTCCGGGATGGTCCACGTGTATAACTTCTGCTTGGTACGGCTCCCCCGGTCTCAGGTAGCACACGGCGTATTCCACGAAACGATACATCTTATAACTTTTATGTTTACTCGGTTGTCTCTTTTATTTTTCGCACGTTATTAACCCGTTCCCCGTTGGAAATGCTAATGTTTCGTCCAGTTTTTCTTCGACGCGAGTGCCAAAATGTAGTTCATGAGGAGTAAAACCGGTACTGGTATGTACCGTAACGTTCAGAAAGGTTTCAATTCGGGAAATATACTGTGCCCATTTGGTATGGACCTCAGAGCAGAGTGTTCGAAATAAACGACCCAATTCGCGCATTACGCGCTCGGTAGGATTACTTTGCAGGTGTCGAATGGACGAGAAAAGAACATCGATATTTTCTTTCTGTAATCGCCTTCTCCAAACAGGTGAAGTAAATTGAGTACCGTTATCGGATAAAATCTTCAGGAGCTTTGCCATTTCAGGAATGTAGTGACTGAGAATTTAATTCACATCAGTTCGGGTGTTTGCCTTTTTAATCGGATATAATTTCACATATTTGGAATGTGCATCTAAAATTACAAATATGTATTCTACGTTACCTTTAGAGCTCGGAAGCGGACCATAAAAATCGACCGTAATAAGTTCCGACGGTTTGCTTGACGGAACCATGTTATACTCTCCTTGCATTGAGTTGTTCAAATATTTGACTCTCTGGCATAGGTCGCAGCTAAGTACGTATCGCTTGACGTCTGCATTCATTTTTTCCCAAGAGAAATGCATTTTCAAGTAGTTGAGAGTCTTTGAGACTCCAGGATGTCCGAGCTTTTCATGTGTGAAAAGTATTAACCGTTCGGTTAATCGAGCTGGCGTCACCAGTTGCCAATGCACTCTATTTTGCGCAAAGCGAAACAAAATCGCATTGAATACTTGGTATCGCGGGACTATCTGACCCTGTTGTATGGATTGAACTATGTCCGCGATGCGACCGTCATCCCGCTGTTGCTTGAGAATGTTAGTTAGATCCTGACGGAGCTCTTTGGGAATGGCATCATACCTGAATACTAATTTAGATAACGTGTTGGATGTCCCACATGGACGACCATCCCCCATATTTAAATCCCGGGTAAACGACGCGGTACGGAGCTTATAAACGTTTCCTTCTGGCTCAAATTTTCCTTGCGGATTGCGACTGAAAAAATCCGCTACTATATTGTCTCGCTCAATGCAATGCTGGACTAGCATCGTATATTGCTGTAAGTATATACTCCAGTGTACCAAACGAGCGGTATGGTAACTAGTGGTATTTAAAAAAGTTAGCGCGCGATGGTCGGTGATAACTACAAACTGAGTCCGAGCTAGATACAGACGGCATTTTGCAATTGAATAGACGATGGCTAAAAGTTCTTTTTTCGTGGTATTATAATTTAGTTCCGCCGAATTCCGACAACTTACTAACGAAATTATTCGATGCTCTCCCACAGGGCATGTTTGATAAAAAATTCCACTGATTCCCTTGTCCGAGGCATCAGTCTGCAGTTTAAGGGGTGTATCAGGAAGGATATGTTGCAACATGAGACTATCGGCAAATGTGTTTTTCAAGGCACTAAAGGCCAGGCTATGTTTTGGCGACCAACTCCATACGCTCTTGCTCTTTAATAAATTACGAAATGGATCTATTTGATTCGAGTGGCGAACGCTAAATAGCCGATAATATGTGCATACGCCAATTATTTGTTGGAGTTCTTTCCGATACGTGGGTTCAGCGAAATTACGAATCACATCAAGCTTGTCGGGGTTTGGTCGGATGTCTTCCGTTGACAAGATGAATCCGAGAAACTCGACTTCGCGACGACAGAAATACGATTTGCCTAGTTGAAGTGTGAAATTCTGTGCTTCTTAACGGCTATACAATAGACGCAAATTATGTTAATGATCACTAAATGATTTTGACGTAATGAGTAGATCATCAATATACGAGGTAAGGAATTAGTCGAAATAATTTTCCAGAGCTACGTTCAGGGCTCGAATGAAGCCATTTCCTGCAGTCTTTAATCCAAAAGGGATTCTACAAAACTGATACAATTGCGATCCATACAAAAAAGCAGTATACGGTCGCGGTTCTTTACTTCGGTATAATAGTGGTAAGTGCTTGGTTTATCCGTTTCAGGTTCGAGCAACTTCACGAAGCTTTCGCTCGTATGCTGCAAAACCTCATTTGAGACATGCATTCTTTCCGCCGGTGTACGCTCAATCAAAATAGGATCCACTAAAGATGTTCCGGCTATGACCGCGACTTGACTACGAGAATCCTCTCTTCCTGAACAATTTACTTCAGTATAATAATGGCAAGCGTTTGATTTACCTGCTTCAGGTTCAGTCAAGTTCACTGACCATTCGTCTATGGTTGAATCTAGCATTTCAGTGGGCTGAACCGCTATATGGGTTTGGGAATATGAACTCATATTTTGACGGTGATCGAGTAATGTATGTCGTTCATCTCCCAAATTATTCACTTCTAAGATCTGAATATACGAGAAGTCCTCAGCGGTCGGTACATTTAATCGCTCAGAGGGTTTTCGGCCAAACGTAACTAAATCTGGAGGCACCACCTGATTGTTTATTGTGACGGAACACCGCATAAAATCAATGATTGAACCCGTGCGTAACATCCAATCGCTACCTATAATTACGTGACTGGATAAGTGAAGAATAACTAGAAAGACGGTGGCAACATTTACCTGCCCCACGATAATGTCTAACATAACCTGTTTCTTTACCGGTGTAGGCTTTTCCCGAATTGCGGTAAGTACCACTACGTTTGCTACAGGCAACACTACCAGTTTCTGAAGCTTGGGTAGATACTCATAAAAATTTTCGGAGATACACGTTACTTGGCTGCCGGTATCCAACAAAGTGGAAATCGGCACTCGTAATACCGATATCATAACGTGCGGGCTCGTGAACCCCTGGAATGCTACTTTCTTAGTAGGTTCCTCTGACGTTGTCGTAATAGATTCTGCAAGGTCCTCGCTTGTATGTTGGGATTAGCTACTAAATAATTGCCAAATCGTGGTGGCTTGATACTTAAGCTCATTGAATGTATGCCGCGAACAAGTCCGTTCAACATACCTGTATTCCGGTTACCCTCCTCGCTCACATGAGAAGTGTTGCGTAGTTGTTCATTTTCCTCTCGCAACCGTGCAAGTTCTCTGTTCTGGCGTTCCAGAGTAATACGCATGTCGCTCAGTTCTTCGACCATCCTAAGTCGAAGAGCATCCCACTCATTCCGTTGCCTATCCATGCGCACTCGCTCAGTTTGCAATTGCTCAGAGAACGCAGTCACTTGAGCCGCGGTATCTGTTGTTAAGTGTTCATTCATATTAGACAATGATAAAAATGCTTCGGAAATCACTGTGTCCACTATCGGATTGTCAACTTCACTTTTCCTATTTGCTTTTGACCGAGTCTGCATGTGTTTGATGAACCATAGCAATGGCTTGACAAATTTTGTTATGATTCACTTATTGACTTTCATATTCGCTACACCACTACTTTTACTCTTTCTCGTGCCTCATATTGGGCGCCATTTGTAAGAAATTAATTTTCATTTTATTATTTTTGTTGACATTTTATTCACTTGACATCAATCTATTCTCCTTTTTTCAGGTAGTTAATATAGCGATACAGAACAATACCAATTTTATATATGGCACTTCAATCAATAGAGTTTTATTTGCATAACTTTTAACAAGTTTTTTACAAAGCTTATACATATCCAGCTACTATTTACATTTCTTATAATCTTCCACTCTTCATCCACTTCTTTAAACCTATAAGCCTTACATCTAACTCAACTCTCGCTAAACTACCCACTTATTCCTCCACTCTCACACTCCTTAATTCCAAACTCTTTCCCTGACATATGCACATGTCAGGGAAATTGTTTTTCTGTTTTTTCCGTTACCAACTCTCTGCTTTTCTTACACATCAGTAAATACTCGAAAGTCTAAACTTGCTCGGCACATATTCTGCACATCTAATCATACTCTTCTTTCTTACCCGCTCTCCCTATATTCCCACATCTTATTCTAGCCCATACCTCTTTGTCTCTGCGCTTTACATTTTCCTCAGACCAATACTTCCACGGCATATTATCATTCTCCACGATACATTTATATTTAACATTGTACGTCGATGCCTTTATCTTCTCCTCCTCCTTCTTCAACGTCTCATTCTTAAACTTTTCTAACCCGATCTTTATTCTTCCTTCAATTTCTTCCACCTCCCTCCTTCCCTAATCATCCCAATTACATCTTGTATGCCCATTTCTTTTAATACAGCCTTTAAGCCCTTCCCCCACTTTGTCGGCATATGATTTACAATCGCCCTTACTTCCTCCATCAGGCATACTTTTGGCCATCTCTTTTTATTCATTCCAAATATCTCCACCATATATCTTAGCGTTCTTTCCCTTATCAGGTATTTCATTGTAGGCACACCCAGCTCTCTTCTCCATATGTAATTTGGTGTGGTTCTCGTGGGGAAAGGATGACCCAACACAGAACTTGTCCAGACTTCGCTGGTCGTTTGTAATTAGTCGTACTTTATTCAGAATTACATAGATACGTAAATCTTTCGCTGTACCTTTATCGCGTGGCCTTAACCTTATCCGAAACGGAAGAAGTAGAAAAACCGTTCTCTATCACCATGTCCATATATCACGCTGCCTGAATCGGCAGAAAATGTGTCGGGCATTTAGACTGCCCTGTCGGTAAGTAGAGTGCGACTTTGACTACGCGTCGCCACATTCTTTTTACCCCTAACGCCATCTTACAATATCTACTCTAAATTCTTTCAAAGATACTTATTTCCCCCAATCCCAGGGTTGCCACCTTTCCTTGAAAAAAAATCGGGACTTTCAATTAGCGGGGGGTAGGGGGTAGATTGAAAAATTTACCAGCATACATATAGTAAATATTTTTAATTAGTATGGCTTTATTAGCACAGACATATACACTATACTGAGGAAGAATATCTTAAAATGTAATAAATATTTTTAAAAAATATCTTTTAAGTAATATATATTCAAAAAAATTTTTGTAAAATCAAAGATGTAATATTACAATCAATGTAATATTACTTAAAGTTAAAGTTATACTATCGTTTCCTTCTACTACACGTTGAAATAAATGCAATGCTTCCGAATGCGCTGATTATATGCCTGTCTACAGGTACATTTTGTACAGTGTATTGTAACTGTTAAATACACTAGCCGCCCCGTCGTACGGACAGAAGCTCTCACTAGTGCCGTCCGAGAAAGGGTAACGACTCGGCGTGTAGGTTGGTGGTTCGCGATAAACGCCGGCGGCACCTCTAAGCCACTCGACGCCAGTCAATTTGACAGGAGCATACCAGACTGAAGCATCACCAGTGAACGCCTGGAATGATAAGTCCTGAACTGGTCCCGGTGGTATACGACCATCCCTTTCCCTGGCCACGGCACACGCAGGTGATCCGCGTGATACATCAGATGCAGGTGGAGCAACGATCCAATGCATCAATTTTTGGTATTGAGTAAAGAAAAGATTGACAACCACTATGTCATTGATGAGTGTTTCAAGATAATTGACAGGGCAGATGAGGTCCCCATTCAATAACACATCGTTCGCGCCATATTCTGCGCCGGGAATTGGGTTTTCAAGGACGAACTTCCTGCGATTCGCTACGCTTGTGCGGGGGTCACTCATAGCCTCCACAACGCTTCTGAGGTTTGAGTGTAGCACCCTACCAGAACTTAGTATCAAACGACCATTCAAGTCCAACCGATCGTCAGCGAACGTCGGAACGTATCCGAATCGTTATGCGTAAAACTTCCTAATCCTTCCAAAAGGCCTCCAACTGATCTGGAGACGAGCTTAACCGAACTAAGTGCGGTGCTAGTCAGTAAGTTCACTCGGAACTCACGAATTGGAAGATCTGGACGCAGAAAATCTTTGTTGTCCAAGTAGATCTTAGTCAATTTTGTCTCATAGAGCGCAAGACTGACACGATATATGGCGAAGACTGGAATTTGATCAGGTTGAGGTGGGACGTTGGCTTCCCGCAATGACCTAACTACTGACACAACCGCTATGCCAACACCTCTTGAACTTTGTTGAATTTGATATTTATATTTAAGCTTACGTTGGACTGATTTCTCAAGCTGCTCGCGATCAGCAATTAAAAATCTTGCCGTCAGGCCCGACTTCTCAAAAGTGGTCTTTTGCATCACATTTTCCTTCTTCGGTTCTGTACATTTCGAATCTTTTTGCCGCTTTCCTCGCGGTTTCTGTGAGGGTTTAACCTCGGCAGACAACCCTTCAGGAGGGGCATCGATGGGAGATTTAGTCTCAGATTTCAATTTGGTTTTATCCATTTTAAAAGCTGCTGTTTCCGGATATCCAGGAAAAATGTGCAAAATATTGCTTAGAAATACTTAAAAAATATTTATTACATTTTAAGATATTTTTTTCTCAGTGTATACAAATAATATTTTAAATCACAAATCACAGATCAAAGATTTTAAACATAAAACAAAAAACTTTGTAATATAATCAAATAAAATAAAATGATCTTAATATCAATACTTATCATTTAAACATTTAAAAGACAAAACGAAAGAAAAAATTGTTTTAATAAAACGAAAAAAAAAATTACTTTTGCTTCCATGTATACTTCTTATTGCTTTGAGCAGCATTAATAAGCTTTTTGTCATTTTTAAACTGTTGTATAAATTCGGTATAAGACATGTCCAAATTCAGAGATACTAGAAGTTCAGCTTTAATTAACTCCACAGAACACCGATTTCTAACATTTGTCCATTTTAGTGACATGTGGGAAAATACTCGCTCCACGAACGCATTGGATGGAGGAATGCTTAAAGCACAAGATACAACAACCGATAAATCACTTAGCTTCTCATCCTTTACACTTTTGAAGATATTTACCTACTTGTGATCAATACTGATATCTTCGGCAAGAAAATTTAACATTAACGGTTTTACTACAGAATAATCGTGAAACAATTTATCCATCGATATTTTATTTTCAAGTCCCAATGCCTTAGCAGCTTTGATAATATCGGCATAACAAAGATCTTGTTTTAAGGACAAAGGCTGAATCTGTTTAAGTGGATTCGTATCATTAAAATCAAAGTGATCATTAAGATAATTAAATATGTTTTTATAAAAGACATTAAAATCAGATTCTGCTTGTTTTAGAATCGTTTCATCAGCATGGTTTTTTGATATCCAAATGTGCGAGCCAAAATATTGTTCTTCGATTCTTAATTGGATGCATTTAAATACAGTAGCGGACAAAAGTTTAAGACGATGAATTACAATTTGGTTCATAGATCTGTCATACAAGTACTAACGTTTCTTTCGGCTTGTTATTTTTTCACAATACATGTGTACGTTTGACCTTCATAATGTAGAAGTCTCGGTCGTCAAATGTAAACAATATAGATTATACAATTTTTTTTTCTTCCAACCATCTGTAAACAGCGGACATTAGTTTAAGACGATCTGTCGAACAAGATACCCGTAGTCGATCCACGCAATAATTTGATATATTAATACTGTAAATAGTTTGTGGTGTATCATCCAGTGTCTTAAGTTTAATTACGTACGAAAAGAGTATGGGTAAAGCCCGTAATTTGTCATCAACTGAACGAAAACTAATCGTGTCTCTACGGAAGCAAAATGAGACATTTTCTTCAATTGCAACTCAAATGAATCGATCAGAAATTTCTTGTAAGCAAGCGTGGTACAAGTTTGTGAAGACTGGGGACTATTTTGATCGACCAAAAAACGGTAGACCGCGGAAAACCACGCCAACGCTGGATCGTCGGATTCATCGATTAAGCGAGAGAGATCGTTTTCGTTCCGCAGTCGATATCAGAGCTGAAATATCCAGTAATAATAATGCACAAATTAGTGTAAGAACTGTCCGAAGACGATTAGACGAATTCAATTTGAAAGCACGAAAGCCACGGAAGAAGCCGATGCTCAGTAAAAAGAATAAAAAATTACGACTGCAATTTGCTAAGGCTCATCGGCATTGGACAAGTGAGGATTGGCAAAATGTGCTATTTTCGGACGAATCCAAATTCAACCGAATTTGTTCTGACGGGATACTGTATGTAAGACGTCGAATTGGCGAAGATTTAAATCCTCGATGTGTTTTACCGACAGTTAAGCATGGAGGTGGAAACGTAATGGTGTGGGCATGTTTTTCTCGCAATGGTCCTGGACCAATACGCCGAATTTATGGAATCATGGACCGTTTTCAATACTTGGATATATTGAAAAATACTATGTTACCGTATGCCTACGAAAATATGGGTGATAATTTTATTTATCAACAAGATAATGACCCAAAGCATACGGCTCGGGTAGTGAAAAGTTTTTTTCAAGATGAAAAAATCACTTTATTATCGTGGCCGTCGCAGTCGCCGGATTTAAATCTAATTGAAAACTTATGGTGTACCATAAAAAGAAGGGTTCAAAGAAATAAACCAAAAAATTTTGACGATTTGTACTCTTTGGTTGAAAAAACGTGGAATGAAACAACTGTGGACGACTGCAAAAAATTAATTGATTCAATGCCTCAAAGATGTGCTGATGTGATAAAAAATAATGGACTGTGGACAAAGTATTGAAGGGAGGAAAATATCTGTATATTTTCTACCAAAAAATATTTTTTTACGTATAGTCTTAAACTTTTGTCCCCGAAGATATCAAACAAATTTATGTTTTCTTTGTTTATTGTATCTAATGTTGTTACGCGCAAAATTGAATTTATGTAATAAATATATGAATTAATGATTAATTAGCTAATACAAAAAAAATCCACTGAGTCAATTCTTTTCATAAAAAAATAAACGATTACTTTTTTTTTCCTCTCCGTCTTAAACTTTTGTCCGCTACTGAACATCTTCCATAATACTAAATAATTCTGTTGATGTCGTGGTTCTATTTTGTAATTTTAAGTTAGTCTTCTGAAACTCGCAGCATATATTTGCGCAAAAGTGTAAGTACAGTGATGTTTTGCTGTATTGAAGTTTTTCTATGTCATTTTCTATGTCATCTTCAACTTCATTTATTGACAGAAGTATCTTGAGAGCATTTGGACAATCTTCTCTAAGAGACAAAAAATAATGCATTAAAGCTGGATAAAATTTTAATATTTTTTCAATGGCTGGTCCGAGAGACAGCCATCTTCTAGGTACATGCTTGTTCAGTTCCTGCCACTCAAGATCCACAAATGCTACAAACTCTTTCAAGTTTTCTCTTCTTAAAGATGATGATGAAAAATGAGAGTAAATTTCAAGAACTACACTTTCTACATCTAAATCTAACTTATGTAAAGCATATTTAAATGTGTTATTAACAACGTGAGCAAGACAATTAGCTTTTAATAGATTGGGTTTTTTTTCTTTTAGTAATGTATACGCTGATCTATGTTTACCGAAATTAGCATTCGTGTTATCTGCACTCAGTGCAGACATATAATTTATATCTAGATCAAATTTATGTAGGGTATCTAAGATATTCTTAGTTATTGCATCAGATGTTTCAGAAGAACATTCAAAAAAGTCCAACAATTTATTTTGACATCCTTTCTCAAATGAAAAGTATTGCACACAAATCGGATACATTTTCTGTTTCCCTTGTTTGAAGTGTCTGTCATAATATCAGGGGTACAAATTGAAAATGCGGGTTTGATAACAGATGGCGTTACTAACGCTATACGCATCAGGCAGTACTGTGACTATGTTCATGTCAAAGCTACGTCTTATAGCTTTAATTTTCAGTATGTGTCAATTTGTCGCAGTGTCAAATTCATAGTTTTTTTGAGCTCTCAATATGTCGAGTTTCGTGCCAACAAAACAGCATTTGCGGGAAGTTTTAATTTACTTCTTTAATTTGAAGAAAAGTGCTGCTGAAGCACATCGATTGGTCTCCGAGGCTTATCCGAGTCATGTTCCATCGGTTTCAACGTGCGAGAGATGGTTTGTGCGGTTTAGAAGTGGTGATTTTGACGTTGAGGACAAAGAGCGGCCGGGCCAAGTGAAAAAGTTTGAGAATGCTGAATTGGAGGCAATACTCAATGAAGACTCGTGTCAAACTCAACAAGAGCTCGCAGATTCATTGGGAGTGACACAACAAGCCATTTCCCATCGTATAAAAGCCCTCGGAATGATCCAAAAGCAAGGACATTGGGTGCCGTATGAGCTGAAGCCGAGAGACGTCGAGCGCCGTTTTTTTGCATGCGAACTGCTGCTCGAACGGCAAAAACGGAAGGGTTTTTTGCATCGCATTGTCACTGGTGATGAAAAGTGGATCCATTACGATAACCCGAAGCGCAAAAAATCATATGGTTACCCCGGCCATGCATCATCATCGACGGCCAAACCAAATATTCACGGCGCCAAGCTCATGCTCTGTATTTGGTGGGACCAGCTGGGTGTGGTGTATTATGAGCTATTGAAATCGAATGAAACCATCACAGGAGCACTATACCGAACTCAATTGATGCGTTTGAGCCGCGCACTCAAAGAAAAACGGCCACAATACGAGCAAAGACACGACAAAGTAATTTTGCAACATGACAACGCTCGGCCACATGTTGCAGCGCCGGTCAAAACATACCTACAAACGCTGAAATGGGAAGTCTTACCCCACCCGCCGTATAGCCCAGATATTGCTCCTTCCGATTACCACCTTTTCCGATCGATGACACATGGCCTAGCTGACCAGCGCTTCCATTCTTACGAAGAAGCCCAAAAATGGGTCGATGACTGGATAGCAGCCAAGCCGGCCGAATTTTTTCGCGACGGTATCCGTAAATTGCCAGAAAGATGGGAAAAAGTTGTGGCTAGCTATGGACAATACTTTGAATAATTCATTTGTTACCATTTTTTCAGAATAAACGTTCAAAAATAGAAAAAAATCCCGCATTTTCAATTTGTACTCCTGATACTAAAATAAACGACATTACAATGTATTGGAGCTTTTAAAACTGTTTCAGGATTTTTTAACGTTCTTACAACTATTTCTACGGCTTTAGGTCCAAGCACTTCTTTGGCAATACTTTCAGACTTTGTCCTTCCACAAAAAAGTTTTTTTGCAATAGCAGAGTCAGGAAAAAAGTTGTGGAAGTAGTTTAATTCCACAGTCTAGTGAATTATATGATATATTATGTTTTACACAGTGAAAAGTTTTAACTAACTCAGCAAAATAAATTTTTTTTCTGATTCAGAGGAGATCTGCGTCGTAAAAAAATTATTCATTTTATATGAAGTTCTTTCAGCCATTAACTTTTGTTTGTGTCCTATTCCATTACCATGATACTTTACATCATTAATTCCGCCATGTGAAATCGAGAAATCTCTATTACATAATATACATTTTCCATAATATTTACTATTACTTCTTGATAACCAAGGAAATGTTTTCAGCCATTCAGAATGAAATGTACACGAACGCTTTATTTTCTTTACCGATGACTTTGATGTTTCTGACTGAGATTCCTGATCCTTTAGTGAGTTAGAATCATTGACACTGTTATTAGTGTTATTATTACTATCGTCCATTTTTACGTTTGCTTTGAGCGCTTTCGTGCTGAAAAATAGATAGGTTAGGTTAGAGGTTAGCCGTTAGGGACTTATAGTTACGCACAGTATAAGACTGCATTCCGATATACATCACATGTACTGTATATAGTTCACGTCACATTATACACTTGCAATACTGGCAATGTATATCGGAACACAGTTTAAAAAGAAAATCACATACTATGTAATAACAACAATGCTCACCTAACGTACACAGTACAAGCACGGTACCATTAACATGACGTGAACTTTGAACATAAAAGTAACTATCCAGTCTACCAATATTAAACGAGTCGCTACACTCGCGGAAACTTGACCAATCGGAGCGGTGAACAAATCTGTGGAGAGTGAATCCCCATAACGGCGCAGTGACAGTAACACCTATCTACTGTTTTCGGCTCATTGCAGACGATAAAGCAGAGCTCTCTAGTCTCTTTGAATACCGCGAGTAGCGTTATCGCGCTGGTCTACAATGGGCGATGGGTCTACGAATTTGTCGAATTTTACCGATAATAGAAAATCGGGACATTCAGCGTCCCGGCAGTCATCGTACCAGGACGCGGAACAAAGGTTAATAAATCGGGACAGTCCGGGCAAAATCGGGACTGGCGGCAACCCTGCCCAATCCCCACATTTCCACCCCATACATAGCTCCCGCCCTTACTATAGAACTCATCAAATCTCCGCCACACACCCCACAGCGCATTCATTGCCGTTTGCGCCTTTCCTACAGTCTTTTTCCCGTGCATTCAAATATAATTTTTACACGTAAACCAATATCCCAAGTATTAAAAATTGTTTACTATCTGCATCTCTTCTCCTTTAAATTTCCAATTCTCTTCATTCTTAATATTTCCTCCATTTGCAAACATCATTACTTTCGTTTTTTTGCATTTACTTCCATCATTTTTTCCTCTGCCCAGCTTTCCAAGTCCTTTAGAATACTTTTTAACGCACTTGCCGTCTCTGCAATTGCCGCCACATCATCTGCATATTTTATTGCAAATACTTTTTCCATTCCTATGACAACTCCACCTTCATTTGTCCTTCCCCCATATCTTCCAAATCATCTTAATATAAATCAAACAACACAGCCCTCAAAGCACATCCCTACTTTACTCCTCTCTTTGTTCTAAAGTTATCCGAAATTTTTCCTTCCGCTTGCACCTCCGCTCTTGTTTCCTTATAAATTCCCTTTATCATTTCCAACATCCTACCCCCGATTCCTTTTTGTTTTAGTTTCATAATCATTCTTTCTCTGTTTACCCTATCAAAAGCAGCCTTAAAATCTATAAACGCAACATATAGTCTTCCGCCTTTCCCCTTCAATTTCTTAATTATCACAGAATTTAACGTAAATATTTGGTCCCTCGTACCTCTTCCCCTCCTAAAACCAGCCTGACTTTCCTTCAATTTACCATTTTTTTCAATCCACTTACTGAATCTTACCGCCATAATTTTTGTCAAAACTTTATATCCAACATTCAATAGTGATACCCCCTACTTGTAAATTGGCACAATCCTCGCCGTTTCCCACCCTTCTGCCGAAATTCCTTCCCTCCAAATACTATTCATCGCTTCTCTCAGTTCTTCCCTCCGTTCCTTCGGTTTCTCCTTTACAAATTGTACTACAATTCCATCCTCCCCAGCAGCTTTTCCCTCTTTCATGTCTCTCAACGCTGCCTCCAATTCTGTCATTGTAAACTCCTCATAAAATTCTTTTTGTGTCCTCCAATTTTCTTCATTAACACCCAGCTCCCCTTCATCCCAAACCTCTATGTTTTCAGTCCCCTCTCTCCCCTGCTTCTTCTCTCCGTTCAGCAATTTCTCAAAATGTTCCTTCCATTCCTTCTTCGATATCTTTTCCCCAACTGTCCCTCTGCGCTTGTTCCTGAAATTACTAATGG
Organism: Cylloceria caligata; assembly: GCA_963942595.1. Lineage (NCBI taxonomy): Eukaryota > Metazoa > Arthropoda > Insecta > Hymenoptera > Ichneumonidae > Cylloceria > Cylloceria caligata. The sequence continues at coordinate 8,773,691 of OZ012709.1, forward strand.
CCTTCCACCATTTAGACATATTTTTGGCTTTTCCGACTTGTTCCCAAATACGATTTCTCTATTTTTCTTTCGCCACTTTTATCGTTAACTTCATTTTTTTTCTTTCTGTTACCAATTCACTCTTTATCTCCGCTTTTCTATACTTCGTAAATGCTTTCAGTTTTTTCCAAACTTCCTCTCTTTGCTTTCTACAATCATCGTTAAACCATCTTGGTAATCTTCTCACCCTCTTACTCTTTCCTCCCACCTCCTCCCACCTCCTTTGTCTTCTTCAATACTTAGATCCTTTTGCAATTCGCTAATATATTCCTCACCAGTTTCTTCATTCCATGTAAGTTTTCCAATCTACACTCATCATCTTCACCCCCTTCTACACATACATGTGCTTCAGTTTCCTTTCCCCACATATATAACATTAATGGCAGGTGATCAGATTCTATTCGGTTTATCACCTCCATTCTTTTAATTTCTTCCTGCCACCCCCTGTCCAAGACAATTACATATCTATTACCGATCCACAACATTCTTCTCCACCACCGACAAAAGTTACTTTACCCTCTCTATCCCCTTCCATTCTCCTATTTAACACTTTCAAACCCAAATCCTCACACATACTCAACATCTTTTTTCCTTCCGAATTCAACAACATGTCCTGTGATTTTCTTATTTCGTAGTCCTCGTCATCTATTACATCGACGACCATCGCTTGTTCATTTCCAATCCTTGTATTCATATCTCCCAAGATCACAACTTTATCTCTTTTGCCAGCTTCCTCACGTATTCACTCATCATCACTCAAATTCTTTTCAATTTTCCCATTCCAACGTTATTATATACTGTTATTATAGCTGTAGTTTCTCTTAACTTACAATTGCACATAATTTATCCAAACCTCCACTCTTTTATAATATATCCCAGCCTCCTTCCCAATCCTTCTTTACACCTATTGCCTGCCCCCCTTTTGCTCTTCCTTTTTTACCTTTTTTCTTTGATCCCCGCTTTAAAATTCCAACTGAATTTTGAACTCATACTTTGAACAACTTTACACTCATCCTTTTTTTCAACCCAAGTTTCTTGCAAGACCACAATGTCCGACTTTTCTAAGAATTCCTACGATTCTCCGATTTTAAATATTCCCGCAACATTCCACAAAATTACTTTAAACTCTGTTTTTTCCACATCTTTCTCCCCTCTTCCTCCTATCAGTTTCCCAGTCGAATCTTCTCTCTTCTCTCTTCTTTCTTCCTTTTCCATGCCTTCATTGCTCTCTCCCAATTCGAAAGGGCTGCTGCACATCCCGACCAGATTGCCTCCCCTTCCTCTCATACATCTTCACCATCCATCCCCGAAGTTAATCATCATGTAGCTTACTTCCGTCCTTCTTCCAAGCCTCTTTTCATTCTCCGCAACCTCCCTTAGCCATTTTTGAACGTCTTTTTCTCTTTTAGTCAGGTCGTTATTTATCCAAATGTCCGTCCCCTTCAATTCCCTCTTTTTATTCATCATCTAAAACTTTTCGTTCCAATCTTTATATCTTGCTACCACCAGTCCCCTACTCTCAAACTTCTTTATCGTTTTTCCTTTGATATCCTGCGCACATCTTTCAGCAATCTCGTCCAAAGTTCTGTCCTTTGAAATTCCTTTCACCTCTGGAAAATAAATGCTTACATTGTTTTTCCTGTACTCCCTCTTTCCTTTCTCCTCTTTTAAATCCCGCTCGTTCAGCGGTCTCGGTTTCCTCTCCATTATTTGACGCAGATTTTCCACCTCCCTCGACGCCTATCCTCTGACGCCCCTTGCTTTCTCCGTCGAATACACCAAAAAAGATGCCTTGCTGATTTAGTCGAAGCTGCAGTTTCCATCCCTCGCTCCGCCTCTTATCGTTGTCTTCTCCGGTCCTTTTCTTCCCTCCTTCTTTTCCTTTCCGTTAATGATGTTCATAAGCATGTGACTCTCTTCCTCCCATCGTTTTCTCTCTCTCTCATCTCATCTTCCACCTAATTCTCTCACCGTGTTTTTCAGCTCTCGCATCTCCTTTCGGCTCTGCTCACAGTTCTCACAAAACTCGTCACTCTCCCCCATACATTCTTCTTTCATTTTATTAATCTCCTCCCAATACCAACGCTTCATATGTCCTTCGCTCTCCTCATAAATTCGTTTCATTCTCTTTTCCCACCACAATTCCGACCTTTTTTCCAAATCTTCAAAACGGTTCCTCATCTCTCCTCTCAATCTTTCCTCTGCTTTCCGAACTTCGACAAACCAATGCTTTCCCAGGCAACTCTCTGCCTCCACTCGCACGCCGCGATCAGAATAGCCGTCGTCAGAGCCTCCGTCTATATTCGCTTCCACCACATCCTCCTCCTCCCCCTCACTCGGGTCATCGACACCTTCATCCACATTTTCCCGATACCCCCCCCATCATGACTGATTTTCTTCATATTCACTCCATCACCTGTCCGAATCGACGACACAAGTGCCTCCTCGGAGCGCGGAAACGATGCACAACCAACCTCCCTTTCTTTCGCGCCTCCAACAGCACTCCCAGCATCACCGATCTCACTGCCAACAACTTGCACAACATCCTTCCCCTTAACGGTCTCTTCTCCCTCCATGATGCCGTCCTCTATATATTCTTTCGTTTCCTCACACGTTTCCTTTCCCCCGTCTTTGCTGAGACACTTTTTTATCGGTGTGTGACGCAGCTTGCTCTTTGTGACGAACCCCTCACTTGCACATTTATCTACCACTGCCCCTTTGACTAGGTAGAGATCTATTTTGCCGACCGCCTTCTTCCGCGGTCTCCCTTCGCGCCTTTTTTCGGGTATGTCAACATGCTGATTACCCGTGGCTCCATCTATCACCCACGCGCTGACTTCTAGCACATCATCGTTCTTCCCACTCTCCCCTTCCGCTTCCTGTGAGCCTGTCCATCCTTTTTCCTCCTTTCACCAATCTCTCATGTTTAACCTCCCAAACTTCGCGCCTCGGTTAAACACCCAACACCTCACTTAAACTTTTCCTTATACAAAAACCTACTCTCGTACGCAAAACACACCTCCTCCTTCAACCGTTCTACCACTTTTCACTCTGAATACTTCACTTTTCCACTTTTTCTCTCTACAATCCTTAGAGCCCACCGAGAAGCGCGTCCACTCGCCACGCTCGTCCAATTCCCTTCTATACAGGGTGGCCGATTTATCTGAAGACATTGAAATATTTCGAAAACTACGCATCGAAACAAAAAAAGTTCTGAATAAAATTTGTTTACCTAGAAGGGGGTCATCCAATGGTACCAAAGTCGACTCCTCACCCCTACCCTCTGGGGTGGGGGTGGGGGCAACTTTGAAATCGTAAATGGGAACCCCTATTTTTTATTTTAGATTCGGATTCCCCATAAAAAAATAAGTAACTTTTATCTGAAACATTTTTTTTCGATTCGTGATAGATGGCGCTGTAATCGCAAGAAACCTGATTTTTGCGAATATCTCGAGAAATTGCCACCCCCATCCCAGAGGGTAGGGATGGGGGGAGGGTGGATCGAGTTTCGTATCGCTGAGTAGCTTTTTGAAAAATTAAACATGTGTTTTTTCTTTTTTCGATCCGATGTGTAATTTCTCGAGATATTCGCAAAAATCAGGTTTCTTGCTGTTTAGTAATCGACTAAAGATGTTGAGATTTCCTTCCTGGTGATGCCTTTGACCGATCTGCGAATGTATTGAAACACAATGAAAACTCACTCGAGACAAGAGGAGAATAAACCAGACACAGAGATGTTATCTTGAGGAAGCGGTTCGCTACCTTCCTCGTTTATTTTACATAAATACAAAAGTTTTCAAAGATACAAGTCGAGCGCACTAACAGTGCAAATTAACTACAAACTTCTTTTGTATTGATAAAGACTTCCTGAATTTGAATTTAGATAAATGAAAAATATTGAAATTAAATAAACAATTAACTTTTGAATATTGGTGAGCAGCACACAATCACATTGATTGTGCGCTGAGTGAGTACATGAGCGAGCGGTGCCTGCAGCGTAGTGACAGCTACGCCACATGACACGCTCGGATTGGTGAGTGCAAATATATAAAATAAACTAACAAATGGAATTTTCGAATTGTACTATGAGCAGCACACAATTGTCAATTGTGCGCTGAATATGAATTTGAGGCTGCGGTGTGTGCAGCGTAGCAACAGCCACGCAGCACGACACGCCGATGCCTTGAGTGCGAACCGTTGTGTGTAATTCACTGCAATCACTTAACACTGTATTGCTAAGTGATTGCAGCGAATTAATGAGAGTTTACAGTAGCCCTGGTCTGAGTGCAGTGAGTTTGTGTGCGACCTGCGAAGCAATCAGTGCTGCACAGCACACCGCAAACAGATATTGAGGCTATCTGGTTGAGCAAAATTACATTCACTGCATTCTCCCAGCAGATTTACTGGGGGAAAATACAGTGAATGTGCAGCACATGCTTAATTATATTAATTAAGCCGGCAAAAAGACATGAGGAGAACGTGGTACAGCATGCGCTGCAACGCACGCCACAGGTGAGACCCAGTGAGGATGCACCAATTTCTCCTCTCCGGCAGTGAATTAACGACGTAATTATCAGGGGTACAAATTGAAAATGCGGGTTTGATAACAGATGGCGTTACTAACGCTATACGCATCAGGCAGTACTGTGACTATGTTCATGTCAAAGCTACGTCTTATAGCTTTAATTGTCAGTATGTGTCAATTTGTCGCAGTGTCAAATTCATAGTTTTTTTGAGCTCTCAATATGTCGAGTTTCGTGCCAACAAAACAGCATTTGCGGGAAGTTTTAATTTACTTCTTTAATTTGAAGAAAAGTGCTGCTGAAGCACATCGATTGGTCTCCGAGGCTTATCCGAGTCATGTTCCATCGGTTTCAACGTGCGAGAGATGGTTTGTGCGGTTTAGAAGTGGTGATTTTGACGTTGAGGACAAAGAGCGGCCGGGCCAAGTGAAAAAGTTTGAGAATGCTGAATTGGAGGCAATACTCAATGAAGACTCGTGTCAAACTCAACAAGAGCTCGCAGATTCATTGGGAGTGACACAACAAGCCATTTCCCATCGTATAAAAGCCCTCGGAATGATCCAAAAGCAAGGACATTGGGTGCCGTATGAGCTGAAGCCGAGAGACGTCGAGCGCCGTTTTTTTGCATGCGAACTGCTGCTCGAACGGCAAAAACGGAAGGGTTTTTTGCATCGCATTGTCACTGGTGATGAAAAGTGGATCCATTACGATAACCCGATGCGCAAAAAATCATATGGTTACCCCGGCCATGCATCATCATCGACGGCCAAACCAAATATTCACGGCGCCAAGCTCATGCTCTGTATTTGGTGGGACCAGCTGGGTGTGGTGTATTATGAGCTATTGAAATCGAACGAAACCATCACAGGAGCACTATACCGAACTCAATTGATGCGTTTGAGCCGCGCACTCAAAGAAAAACGGCCACAATACGAGCAAAGACACGACAAAGTAATTTTGCAACATGACAACGCTCGGCCACATGTTGCAGCGCCGGTCAAAACATACCTACAAACGCTGAAATGGGAAGTCTTACCCCACCCGCCGTATAGCCCAGATATTGCTCCTTCCGATTATCACCTTTTCCGATCGATGACACATGGCCTAGCTGACCAGCGCTTCCATTCTTACGAAGAAGCCCAAAAATGGGTCGATGACTGGATAGCAGCCAAGCCGGCCGAATTTTTTCGCGACGGTATCCGTAAATTGCCAGAAAGATGGGAAAAAGTTGTGGCTAGCGATGGACAATACTTTGAATAATTCATTTGTTACCATTTTTTCAGAATAAACGTTCAAAAATAGAAAAAAATCCCGCATTTTCAATTTGTACTCCTGATATGTCAGAGCACTCTTACCTTGAGCAATGAGTCCTGATGGGCGTGAAGGTGAGCGATTTCGATGTATGATTGTCCGAGAAAATGCTTGGAAGTTCGATGGATGCGCGTGCTGTTCAGAGGATGTGTGTCGCAAAAGTGCCGAATTCTCAAGATGGCTGCGAGTACGAAAGGTTCGTTGGGCGCTGGAGTCAATTGAGCGAGACAGCCGGTGAGCGAAACCGAAGTCAAGCGAGAGAGACACCCTCTCGCTTGACGCGGCGTGCCAGTGAGGCACATCCTCGGCTTCGCGAAGCCCATGCTTCGGCTGTCTTCGCCTCAACCGAACACCGTGTAGCCAAGCAGCGCAACAGGTAGGCGCACGACGATTATCGATCGCCGTGCGCCAGCTGATTTTCCAACACTTGCGATTACAGCGCCATCTATCACGAATCGAAAAAAAATGTTCCAGATAAAAGTTACTTATTTTTTTATAGGGAATCCGAATCTGCAATAAAAAATAGCGTTTCCCATTTACGATTTCAAAGTTGCCCCCACCGCTACCCTAGGGGGTAGGAGTGAGGGGTCAACTTTGGTATCATTGGATGACCCCCTTCCAGGCAAACAAATTTTATTGAGTACTTTTTTTGATCCGATGCGTAGTTTTCGAAATATTTCACTGTCTTCAGATAAATCGGCCACCCTGTATATGGCACTTGTATTATTTTAAATGAGAATATGTAATAATTATTCAAATTGTTTAAGTCAGACCTTGACTTAATTCAAAACACATTATCGGGGTGGCACGCGAGAGAGTAGATCGTCTTTTGTTTTTTTATATTACTGTTTGTACTCATATATCGTTACATTACATAAGCAATAAGCACACTTATATCAAATAGATAATATAATATGAGGATTTATCTTTCGACAATATAATAAATCAATTTACATTTATAAGTACAGGGTGTCCGCCGGGAAGGTATACTACTTTGTTTTGCCGCCATTTTGGTAAACGTTAGTCTTGACAGTTCATATTTGACAGTCATGAAGTAGACACGTGGCAAATTTATTATGGAAAAATATTCGATAAACCAACGTGTTTTAATCGTTAAAACATTTTATCAAAATCAATTATCGATTACTGTGACGATGAGAAAGTTACGTGAAATTTTTGGGAGAAACAACGTGCCAACAAAACGCACTATTTATCGTATAGTGAATGATTTCGAAGAAAGAGGGTCTGTAAGTGATAGGCCCAAGCATGGGCCACAACGTACTGCAAGATCGGCTGAAAACATTACTGCTGCTCAAGAAAGTGTTCAAAACAATCCATCAACCTCAATTCGACGCCGTGCTCAGGAGCTTGGTCTTCAAAGAACAAGTTTGGCCACAATTTTGCACAAGGATTTGCTTTTGTTTCCATTTAAGATTCAGTTGACCCAAGAGCTTCTTCCACAAGACCATTTACACCGCCGTACATATGCCAATAGGATGTTACAGCTCGCCCATGACAACCCCGATTTTTACGAAAAAATCATAATGAGTGACGAGGCACATTTTCATTTAAATGGATATGTGAATAAACAGAATAGTCGGTTCTGGGCAATGGAAAACCCTCAAATTATTCATCAGTCACCTTTACATCCATTAAAAGTGACAGTCTGGTGTGCAATTTGGTCAGGAGGAATCATAGGACCTTACTTCTGTGAAAATCAAAACGGCGTAACGGTAACTGTGAATGGGGAGCGATATCGTGATATGATTGAAAACTTTTTAACGCCACAACTGCATGCTTTGGGCTTGATTAACATGTGGTATCAACGAGACGGTGCCACATTGCATACAGCCAGGATTACAATGGAATTACTGCGAGACCTCTTTCCACAACAAGTTATTTCAAAAAATGGTGATGTTGATTGGCCTCCACGGTCGCCTGATTCGACTGCTCCGGACTTCTTTTTGTGGGGATATCTAAAAAGCAAGGCTTATGCAAACAAACCAGAAACGCTTGAGCAACTCAAACAAAATATTCGTGATGAAATTAATGAAATACCGCGTGAAATGTGTGAGAATGTAATGAAAAATGTGCTCAAAAGGGCTCGCCTTTGTGAGGCTAACAGAGGCGGACATTTATCTGATATTGTATTCCATACATAATTGCCGACATTGAATAAAACATTTATCAATATAAGATCCATTCTCTTTCATTTAATCAAAAATTATAAACAAACAAAGTAGTATACCTTTTCGGCGGACACCCTGTATAATCTTTTAATTATCACCCCAAATATCTGTCCCTCGACAGCATGAAGAATATTATGACAAATTTATCATTTCATGGAACAGTTATTATTTTCAAGGGTATCACTTATTTGTACCCAATTGATCATCCAACAAACTTCAAATATTTAAACCTCGGCGCAACGACCTGAGCTATCATTTCACAGTTATAAACAGTATAATGGTGCAAATTCTATCCATCATACTTGTTCATTATCAGAATAAATCATATACTCGTAATAACCAGTGTTGGAAAATCAACTGGCGCACGGCGATCGATTATCGTCGTGCGCCTACCTGTTGCGCTGCTCTACCACGCGTTGTTCGGTTGAGTCGAAGATAGCCGAGGCATGGGCTTCGCGAAGCCGAGGATGCGCCTCGTTGGCACGCCGCGTCGAGCGAGAGGATGTCTCTCTCGCTTGACTTCGGTTTCGCTCACCGGCTATCTCGCTCAACTGACTCCAGCGCCCAACGAAACTTTCATACTCGCAGCCATCTTGAGAATTTGTCACTTTTGCGACACACATCTTTTGGACAGCACGCGCATCCACGGGACTCTTGGGACTTCACATCAACCTTTTTACATCGGCATCGCTCAACATATCTCATCAGGACTCATTGCTCAAGGTAAGAGTGCTCTGGCATAATTACGTCTTAATTCACTGTCAGAGAGGAGAAAATGGTACATCAGCACTGGGTCTCACTTGTGGCGTGCGTTGCAGCACATGCTGTACCACGTTCTCCTCATGTCGTTTTGCCGGCTTAATTAATATAATTAAGCATGTGCCTCATATTCACTGTATTTTCCCCCAGTAAATCTGCTGGGAAAGTACATAATATTTTTTGCTCAACCGTACAGCCTCAATATCTGTTTGCAGTGTGCTACGCAGTGCTGATTGCGTAGCTGGTCGCACACAAAATCACTGCACTCAAACACAGGTTATTGTAAATGCTCTCATTAATTCACTGCAATCACTTTGCAATACACTGCTGAGTGGTTGCAGTGAATTACACACAAACATTTTCGCACTCAATGGTATCAGCGTGTCGTGCTGCGTAGCTGTCGCTACGTTGCACGCACCGCTGTCTCAAGTTTATATTCAGCACACAATTAACAAAATTGTGTGCTGCTCACATTATGTCATGTTACAACTCAATTTGTTAATCTCTTTTATAATTTGTATTTGGTTTTCAAAATTCATATTTTTCACAATTTTCTAAATAATATAAAATCAATGCATAAATTTTAGTTGGAGTGTTCACGCACTCATATTAAGATTGTATTTTGACTACTGCAAAGGAAGGCAGAAATAAACCGCTTCTTCAGCATAACATCTATGTGTCTGGTTATTTTCCTCTTGCCTTGAGTGAGTTCTCATCCCGTTTCAATATATTCACAGGTCAGTCAAGGTTCATCCGGACGGATTCTCAACAACCAGCCAATGACTGATTTCATTCATTAATCCAGGTCATGGGTCGCATGGGATTTAAGACTATGCGCAATAACGTATTCACTTTCTATTGCGTTACCAAGAGCTGTCAGCCTTAGCGGAATGAAATATTGCATGTTACACACAAACGATACCCTATCAATCGATAGAAGAAAACCGTAGGTGACAAATTTATCATTTACATCACTTTCAATTCTATCACATAAGTATAAACCTCGACACGTTTACACAATAATACATATCACATTCATAAACAGTATACTGTGTCAAGTTCTACACCCAATATTCGTCCATTCTCAGAATAAATAATATACTGACAAGATAATGACTGATTTAATTTGTTAATCCATTTGATGGGTCGCATGGATCGTTAAGCTTATGCGCAATGACATGATAAATTCTATCCCAATTATCACAATATAATGTGTCAAATTCTACACCCAATATTTACAACGGAACTCATGATACAACGAGGAGGATTATTCTACCGCAGTCTTATACGATATGGTGTTCACTTATCTTAAGTCGGCGGTGTCGAAAATTCTACGACAATATGATGAATTGTAGCATCGCCTGATGGTTGAGAAGATGGCGGTTGTCCTTTGTTCCGAGAGCCGCACATAACGCTTATGCCATAGACATCGGTCAGCAGGATCTTGCTCAGCCGGTGGTTTACATTAGCTAGGTTATTTTTCCAATAGGTAAATATTTAGTATCGCGGCACCACCTATAATCGGCTTGTAAATTTTTTGAAGGGTATATTATGATTTCAAAACATTATAACTATACAGAATATAATGGCGCATGAGGTTGAGCTTAAAAAAAATTTCCAAAAAAAAATTTGAAATAAATGATCTTTTTTATTTTATTTATTCTCACTCTCACTCTACTACATCATCATCATCATCATCATCATCATCATCATCATCATCATCATCATCATCATCATCATCATCATCATCATTATTATTATTATTATTATTATTATTATTATTATTATTATTATCATTATGTGGAAATGTTGTGATTGCATTGAAAACAATATGTGTGCGGTCGCTGTGCGATGGATGTGCCCGGCGAAAAAGGAAATCAGCTATATAGCCACTCATGTCATAATCTCGTCGTCCAAATTTTCGGATCGTACGACGAGCATCACGCGACACGCGCTCGATGTTTTGGTTATATGCCCCCGTATCAGGATCGACGAAATTCATTGAGTGGTTTACAGTTAGATGTTTGTATCCTGTAATTATTAAGATGAAGAATATTTCAGTTATAATTTTAACTGATTGTTATCATTTTAACACACCATTTTCACTTAGACAATTGTACGCCCTCCAACAATCGGACATGATCGTCGTTCCCGGCTTTATTCGTCGCTTTATAACTTCCAGTAAAGTTGATGCCGAACGATCATCAACTTTTTCCACAAAAATCAATTTCGAATCTCGTTCATGTCCGTCAATGATTCGCCCACAATTGAATTTTCCCAAACTTCGCTTCATCAATTTCAACAACTTTCCCTGGTCCACCCAATTGGTAAGTTGTTTGAGTTGTGCACCAATGCTCCAAAATTTCACGAACGTAATGGGACCAATCACATACTGTAGCTGAACTTAAATTTAATTCTTCCATCAAAAATGTTTGATGAGGCGGATTGCATATCGTATAAAGTGATATAAAAAGGCAACACTTTTCCCATTGTAATTTTGTGCCCTGTAACCACGTGCCGGTTCTTACAGATTGCTTGAAATTGCATTGGCTTTCAATAATTTTTTTATTAACTTTTTTCGTTTGCCTATTTCTGCACCGCCACCAATTCCCGTCTGCACTCAAATATGAATCCGAGCCACACTTGGTATATTTCACATAATTTTTTATGATCCCGTGTTCACTTAAAAATGTTGTTGTTTTTTCATGATTTTCAAAAAGTTGGAACGCTCGCCATAATGAAAACGATACTGATTTATGAATATTTGAAATCTTTCGATTTCGTCTATACCTTGGTTTATTGTGCTTCCTTTGTTTTGCTTCATTTCGTATTGTATAAGATATTGAGGTCGTTTGGGTACTGTGCTTTGTTTTGGTTTGATCATCGTGTGCTCGCACATTCCCTCCCCCTCCTCCACACACACAACCACCACCACCACACATATACAAGAATATATTTAAGACGTTGGTAAACACACAATGCCGGTTGTCTACCAATCGTAGTTTTATTTTAGGAAAAGTAAGTACTTTATTAATCATTGAAAGGTAATTTTTATTATTACGTTTTTTAATCCAAAAATGTCTATTACATATAAAAAAAAGTGATGATATTTTTCTAGTGAAAATTTTGCAACCCTGTATTCAACGTTTTTAATTATAACAATGGATAAAACAGAAAAACACACATAAAAGAGTAATGTAACTCTATACTTTATTTTACAGATGCACTGGATAATATTTCTTCACTATTGTACATGCAGTAAAGTTACTGCGTAACATTTATGCTCAACGTCGAAGAGAACACATTTATATTCCATTCCGTCGAAAGGCAACGTAACTATTTCTTTAGAAGATTCGAGAATTTGAAATAAGCCTAACTTATTTGATAAATCAGGTTCCGAGAAAAAATGTTGTACTTTTGTCGTTAACGACCCAGTTAAGGCAAATTCTGCTATGTTGCAGTCTTTCGCATTTTTTTCTGTATTTGTGGTTGATAAATTTTTCACAAACATAATATCACCATTCTTCATTTGAACCACATTATTCGGGGGCATGCGTGAAATTATCATCGCCTCGCCTGTATTACTGTGACACAGTTATTTTTAACGATGACATTTTGAATAATTTTTTTTTTGTATTTTTGTCGTAGATAGAGAATTGAGTTCAGATAATCTATTTACTACTTGCGCTAATGGATTCTTCGGAGTGTGTACAAGATGTTTTCATTTTCCAAGGTAATTGTCTACCCAGAATGCCGTAATTTCTGTTGACGGCAATTTAAAATGCTTTACATCATCATCTATATGAAGAAGATTATGGCTATTCAAAGTCTGTGAATCACGTCCATATAGCGAAGGCATGAGCTGAACAAACTTTCGTAATAAATCATTAGCATAGTCCGCATGTGTTAAAATATATTTCGAATTGCAGAGGATTCGACATGACATCGACAGGAGCAAAAAATGTTTGTACTGAATTTCAGACAGTACATGTGGAAGAATGACAGCCCCGCAATACAAGAGGATGAATCGATACTGATTGTGAGTTGCTTTCCATCTGGCTATTTTTTTCACATCGAATACTTTCCGTTGAATCTCTGCTGGAACCATCGGTTCTAGCGAAGCCATCAACTTTTATTAAAAAGGCGCAGCTTTGAGTTTTTTAGTCGGTTAGCACTACTGCGAGCAGTCCAATTTTCAAGAAGTAATTTCATAGCCGCTGTTTTTAGATGGAAGAACTTCTTCGTTCTTTTTGGACAATCAAAATCTGGATATACACTTATTCGGTTAATGGTGACACCTTTTACAGTGCAACGTTCACATGCATGGAAGCCTCCAGGACTTTTAACGCACTCAAGGTATGATCGAGCTGGTGAATCGCATATTAATGCAGTGATTCGAAACTTGTATTTTTTCCAGCAATGACGATACCAGCTGTAATTAATGCCTCTGCTTCTAAAACAACGTCTTTTAAGAATTCAGATACAGCTTGTGGCTTTGAATCACCGAAATAAATTGCAATCACGAACGGTTGGCATTCAAAATTGTTATGATGAATTTTCATCAAGATGGGCCAAAACTGTTTATTGGAATTGCGGTACACCTGGACACCATCTATATTTGTGAATGTATTGATTTCACTATCAGTATAAATATGTGGGGAGATTTTTTCATTTAATTGCGTTTCTATTCCAATGTACGCATATCTCCCTACAGTCCCTTTTTTACTTAGCATTGGTTGCACATCATTCTTGTACTGACGAGTACCCAAAAGCGTCTGCGCTGTTTCCGGTAAATTTACATATCCTTCAGAGCGGAGTAATATCAGAAAGTCTGTAAGAACATTATGTTGTAGCGTTTGTGCATGTTTTAATGCAAAAGCAACGAGCTTTTCTTTCATTGTCGGAACTTCGCCACGACAAGGTCTAGATTCTTCATCAGATTTTCCATTTTCACTGTCTATTGACAATTCATCGAATTGTTCAAAAAACTTCGTTGAATTGTTGGTTAAATTGTTCATCGGATTGTTCGTCGAATAGTCCGTCCAATTGTTTATTATTCGGAATATCTAAGCACTTTTCTATTCGTTTTTGTTTATTTTCAACGAACTCGAGTTGTCCTTTATATTTTTTCGATAACTGATCCTGTTCTGCATTTTCGTTTTTCGTTATCTTATTTAATTCTCGACCTTTCTTCACACTAGAATATCTTTTCGACATGCCTGGTGACTTTTGTGAACTGCACTGCAATATTCATGAATAAATTATATTATATATGGGTCATTATCAAAAATGTGGTCAATTTCTGTCCTCCTAATATTTTTTGACTTTGCAAGTAATTCATCAAAGTTTACAGAAGTGTTTCGTGGGTATACTAACAATGTTTATCAGGAGCACCACATAAAATTTCTCCCCACCGTCGTATTTTTTGCGAAAATGTTGTCAAATCGTCAAAATGTAAGCACCATGAGATGTCCCGACCTTCCTATATCACTATTCAGAGCTTTCTATGAATGACGTTGGATTTTTTTTTTTATGTAATTGCATTTCCGTTATTAATAGTAGATAAGTGTGGCTACATTTTCATGCAGCAAACTTATTTTATAGCACCTTTAAATGCATGATGTTCAAAGTTGAAGTTTGTCCTTTCGTTTTTGGCAAGAACGATCAATTTTGACTTTCGCGCTGCTTACAAAAGAACATGTAATCATCACCTACTGTGAATACTCTGCAGTGAAGAAGCACCTGTAGAGGACATTTTTAGTACTAGTCTGAAAGCGGCGAGTAACGGCGAGCGAGCTAGAAAGGCTGGAGTTGTTGAAAAAAGGTTAGGTTATGAAAGTTGTTTCTAAGCACCATGGAATAGATAATCTGCTTATCGTAACAAATTATCACTTAGTTGGCATATATTATCACAAAGTAATTGGTGCATAACTAAGTTTTTGCCGAACTTTTTACATAATCTCTTTGGGTTGTTAGACCCAGTTAAAGGTTATTTGTAAGCACCGTGGGATGTAAACACCATGGGTAAGACCTTCGTATCTATCGAAGGATATTCTTTAGCCTTATAAAGTATAAATACCAGGTCTTTAAATATGAAACACCGTGGGATGTAAACACCATGGGTAAGACCTTCGTATCTATTGAAGGATAACCTTTAGCCTTATAAAGTATGAATACCAGGTCTATAAATATAAAACCGGAATTTTTGTATAGAAAATACACGTTTATTGTATGAAAATGATAAAAAATATTTTATTCGAAGTATTGCCCATCGCTAGCTATACATTTTTCCCACCTGTCTGACAATTTGTGGATGCCACGCCAAAAAAACTGTTGCTCTTTTGAGGCAAACCAGTCATCGAGCCATTTTCGTACATTTTCGTAAGAAGTAATGCGCTGTTCAGCAAGTGCGTGTCCCATCGATGCAAATAAGTAGTAATCGGACGGAGCCAAGTCTGGTGAGTAAGCCGCATGCGAAAGTATTTCCCAACTAAACGCCTCAATCGTTTCCTTGTCCAGTTTTGCTGTGTGTGATGGTGCATTATCATGAAGCAAAATCACTTTGTGTTGCCTTTTTTGATATTCTGATCGTTTTTCACGCAAAGCTTGATTCAAATCGATCATTTGTTGTCGGTAGCGTTCAGTGTTAGCGGTTTCGCCAAGTTATAGCAGCTCATAATAGATCACACCCTTCTGATCCCACCAAACACAGAGCATTGTCTTCCGTCCAGAGCGATTTGGCCTTGCAGTCGATGTCGATGGTTCGCCTGGACTTACCCATGATCTTTTACGCTTAGGATTCTCAAAATATATCCACTTTTCATCGCCAGTCACAATTCGATGGAGAAATGACTTTTTTTTGTACCTGGCGAGCAGCATTTCGCAAGTGGTTTTTCGGTTTTCCTGCTGTCTTTCATTCCTCATCCAATAATGCTTGCAATTCGCTGTCTTCAAACTTTTTCGGTGGTCTTCCACGTTCTTCGTTTCTCACGTAAAAATCGCCACTTTTGCATTTTTTAAACCACTCAAAGCACTGTGATTTACCAAGAGCATGCTCACTGTAAGCTTCGACAACCATTCGATGCGATTCTGCAGCAGTTTTCTTCAATTGGTAACAGAAAATCAATGCTGTCCGCAAATCGTAGTTTCCAGGCACAAAATTCGACATGTTCAACGCTATTACAAACTATACTGTTGTATGAAACTTGTATTGTTGTGAGTTGAAAATCTTTGTCAGACATGTCAACAAGGAAATTGCGCCAATGACGCGGTTTGACGGTAACTACATTGACAGCTAGGGCCATCTATGGGCAAATTCCGATTTCATATTTATAGACCTGGTAGGCGCCTTCTTATCTCCTATTCCAATTTAGAAAGAAAGCTACATGTAGCTCCACCTAACATGTAAATGAATGTCCAGTGTAGATCGTCGACGCACCTTATGGAATAAGATTTTTTTTTAACAGAATGGCTTCACGTAGGAGCGTGTCGACAAGACTTCGTGAGAGGAAACGGGAAGAAGAAGTGTGTGAAAAATGCCTGTGTTATGCCGGTACCGAGTAATTGGATTATTCGGTAGTCGGTATAATATTAAAAGTTATTATTTTTTGGGATCGTTTGCCGATAAGGAGATGGATCTCGAGTAAAAGATGGAAACGCGAATTTATATAAAAGGAAGTATTTATTATAAGCAACGGTAACTTTCCGTTGCCTATTTATATATCAAAGTAAGAAGTACAATAATGCGTTGTTTCGAGTATTAAACGAGGAACCAACCGTTCTCTTTTCAATCTAATTTAATACTGTCTTTTCGTAAAGCAGTTGCTAACTGTCTTCACGAAAATCCCTTAATTCGCAATTTTAGCGTTAGCCTTTCGCCCGAACGCCAAGCGAGTCGCTCATGCTGCGTCAGCGTTCTTGGGGTCGTTCATACGATCGGGCATTGGACTTCGTTTCTTGTCTTGAACGAATTCCAATGTTTCTTTGCTATGGAATATTCCCAAATATACTAAATACGGAGTGGAATATTCCGCGGCACAACATCCCTCCCCCCTTAAAAGGAAAAATTTTTTCTTTTTAAAAAATTTTTTCTTCGATTGGTCTCTCGTATTTCCTCTTACAATTTTACTGTTTGATGTTATATAACAATACAATAAAATGTTTCATTTTTTCATTCGTTGACGATGAAGTTTTTCCTCTGCTTCTTATCGTCTTTCGTGCCGAGCGTGTCGTTCTCGGTTGAGGGGACGGGTGCATAACCTGGCCAGCTCGGATCGCGGTTGCTCTTCTGGCTGTTGTCGTCCGATCGGCTCGAGGTTGATGTTTACCTCGGCTGTTGCCGGGGTCGTTGCCTCGCTTGTCCTTGTTGGTGTTCGGTTTCGTTGATACCTATAACATTTAAACAGAACATAGCCAACCAAGGCTATCGGTGCTACTGCACCCAGTGAGTAGAAACTCAGATTATGGATGCGTTGCATCCCGTCTCCGTCGGTATTGAGGTTGTCCAAGATTTGGTCGGCTCGAGCTCCGAGCTTTTGAAGCTCTTCCGGGTCTCGCAGCACGCTCTGCAGTGGACTTGTCCTCTCGGTCTGCTTAGGGGGTGCCTGACCTTCAATTTCCGTTAATTTTAAATCGAACGATGGAAGGTAGTTTTCCCTGATGACCTGCGACGTTCGCCCGATGGTTCTGATACTGAAATCTCGGGCGGTTACTATACATATGCCTATCAATGCCAGTATGCCTGAATTTTTCTAAATTACCATTACTATCATTTTAGTGCTCTATAAAGAGCTTCAGGCGATTTGCATGCACTGCCTGAGTTTTTCGTCCCTTTCGGATGACGTAATTGACGGGGGGCCTCTTTTCTACTATTTCGTGAGGTCCCGTCCACTTCGGGGTCAGCTTAGCTGACCGCCCCCTGCGCACCGTCTCGTCACGGAGGAGTACGCGTTCGCCGACGCGGTACTCCTGCACCTCTGCGCCTTGGTCATACGTATTCTTTGACCTCCTTTTCGCGACTTCCAGGTTGTCGCGTGCTACTGTCCATGCAGCGCGTAACCACTCGCGTAGCTCGTGGACGTAATCATCGTAGGCATAGGTGCTGCGGGGCTCCTGTTTCACGGCGGTCGGCAACTCAGCCTCGCGTCCGTACACCAACACGTGGGGAGACAGTCCGGTCCCCGTATGTGGAGTGGTATTGTACGTAAACATTGCGTACGGCAGCCACTCGTCCCAATTTCCCTGATCCTCATCTATGAAATTTTTCAGGTACTCAGCAAGGGTGCGATGTGACCTCTCCAAAGCGCCGTTCGATTCGGGATGATAGGCCGTAGTTTGTATTTTTTTAATTCGCAGCAGTCGACACATCTCTTTGAAGGTCGAGCTGAGGAAGTTCGTACCCTGATCTGATAATATTATTTCCGGCGTTCCGTGCCGGCAGATTAATTCTTCAACGAGCGCTCTAGCGACTGTCGAAGCCTCTTGGTTCGGCAGTGGAATCGCTGCGCTGTACTTGGTCAATGCGTCTTGGATCGTAAGTATGTATTTTTTTCCGTTGACGCTCTCCGGTAGCGGTCCTACGATGTCGACCGCAACCTTTTCAAACGACCTCGAGGGGGTGTCGGTTACCACCATCGGTACTCGTTCTCTTTTCCTGATTTTATTCTTTTGACAGGATTCGCAAGACGATATATAATTCTCTAGATCTCTTCTCAGGCCGGGCCAGTTGTATCCAGATATTTGGTCCGAATTCGATGTAACGTGCGCCGTATACCTTGATGCCCTCCTATGGGGGTGTCGTGGTATTCTCTAATTATTTTCTGGCGGTCATCGACAGAAGGAGTGGCTACGCCACTGCGGCAGTCGCTATACTCTTTTATCGCGCTGTCTTCATCCGCGCTGCAGGAAGTTCGTGGGCTACGGGCCCCGCCGTGCCTCGCTTCCTCAGCAGGCCTTTGCGGTGCTCTGTCCGCAGTTTCTTCACTCGGTGTGCCCACCGGTAGCTCCGCCGTTGGGTCGCTCTCTGTCTCGAGCGGCCTTGCAACGTTTGTCTTTCGCGGCCTTCCGCGCTTCGCGGGTCCGCCATGCTGTGCTGGGCCCGCTCTATCCTTGTTAGCGGTGCTCGCAGTCTTACCAGTGGCCTGCGTATGTAGCTTGCGTGGTCTACCCCTTCCCCGTCCGCACGGCTTTTCGGCGGGGCTGTGGGGTTCAGTAGAGCGTTCTGCAGGCACGCTGCGAATCTCTCTGTCCTCTTCTGGCGCATTGGCCAGAGCGGCCTCTCTCTCTGCCGCGTTGCTAGGCTGGCCCGGGGTATTCTCGGCTCTCCGCTTTGTGCGGCTGTCCGTACCCGGGCGCTTGCTGTCCTCGTCTCGCTCGCGGGCGAGCTTGACCTCTCGCTCCAGCGAGCTACCATGGCTATACGGGGTATCTTCGGCTGTCCGCTTTGTGCGGTCTTTCGTTGTGCCTACTTGCCCCGTCGTGCTGTCCTCTTCCGACACACAGACTTCGTTCTTTGCTCTCGCTTGGGCCCTCGTAGTAAGGCATATTCGACTTAGCGCATCTCCATTCGTATTGCGCTTTCCTGCCTTGTACTCTACGTTAAACTCATGTTCCGCCAATTTAATTTTCCAACGCATCAATCTCGAACCTGGGTCCTTTACTCCGAACAGCCAGGTGAGCGGTTGGTGGTCCGTCACTACTGTGAAACGGGTACCTTAAATATATGGCCGGAATTGAGCTAGGGCCCATACTATCGCGAGTAGCTCTTACTCCGTGTGTTACTATGCCGACGAGTTATACTGGTTGCCTTGGGTATCCTCGACTCTCCGCTTTGTGCGGCTGTTCGTATACCCGATTGCGCTATCATTCTCTTTTTTGTGGGACTTTCTGTCCTGTCCCACTTGGGCTCGTGTGGTCGCATATGTGCGACTAAGAGCATCTGCAACAGTATTTCTTTTTCCGGCTTTCTGCATTTTACCGGACCCATGCCCCGATTTTACGGTCTTCCCAGGCAAGGGTTGCGATCCTAGGTCCTTCGATACGACCTTAAAGGGTGCGCGATCTTGCACCTCGTGCGTGCGCTGTCGCTTGTTCCCTCGTAGTTGGAATACACCGTTGTATTCGCACGCTATTCCTGCGCAAGCTGCTTGCTTTTCACTGCTGGGGGGCACCAAGTCGGGCTTCCGTCGTTGCTGCGCGAAGCGTTTGGCCCCCGTGCTCGTTGAGCGTACGCGTAGTGCCTTGACCTGCCGGCTCCGTACGGCCTTCGCTATCTCCGACGGCTCGAGTGTCGCCGACGGCCGTTGCACTTCTCCGTCGTTTTTATAACCATATAAACTCACTTTATTAGGTTTTGACGGTGTGACACGGAATCTCGCTACTTTTCCTCGGCTGATTCCGCTCCTCATAGGTAGTCCGACAGATTTATTCTCCTTGGCGGCATCCGTGTTAGACCCGTTTCCGTAAAGAGAATTTGTCTTCGTAAGCAGGCCTATGTATTTGCACGTGGCTGCAGTTCTACCGCGTGGTGACGAATTTATCCTCGTCGCGCCGTCCCTTAGCGGCATGCAGTGCCCATACAACTTGAGCATCTCGCCATGCAGGATGTCCGCTTTATGCTGCTTGATAAAGTCCATGCCAAGTAATCCGTTGACCTTCAACGGCACATTGTTCGGAACGATGTAGAACCAATGCTCTACATTTAGAACCGGTGTCTCGACAATAATTTTAGCTATCCCGAGGGGGGTGAATTTTTCTCCTGCAACACCCTGCAGTTCCACGGAGCACCTGCTCACCATGGTTTCGGGCTTGAGGCAGCCTTCCTTGATTATGCTGCACTGCGCTCCGGTGTCCGCTTTAAGGGTGAGTACCCCGGTTGTGGCCAACGGTGCATCGATGTCGAAGTCGCTGGCGGTGGCACTCGACGCCGGCAGCGTCACTTGTAGGAGCCGCAGCGTTGTTTCCTTCTGCTTGCGTGCAGGTTTCTGCTGGGCCGCGAGCGTGTTTATCCTCATGGTTCCCAGCGGGTTGGCATCGGTATTCGATCGACTTGCACTTGCATTTACCGTGGACCTTTCATTCTTGCCCCCTGAATCCCTTGGACGTTGGGGATGCTGTGAAGACTGGGCAGGATCGCTTTTGTTCTGCGACAATCTTTTCCTGCAGTCTTTCCACATGTGGCCCCTTTTTTGGCAATAGTTGCACACGACGTCAACGTTGTGAATGGATGTATTCTCGCTGGGTATCGGTAGGCTTACTCTTCCCGATCTGCGGGTGCAGTCTCGAGCCACGTGCCCTGGTTTCCCGCAGGTGAAACAGTTCTCGTTCTGCTGGGATGGTGCACCTTGGGACCTTCTGGGGTGGCTTATTGCTCCACCAACCCCTCCCTTTGGTTGCACCATGTTGGTGATCTCGATGGCTCCGGTTACCGACTCGTGGAGGGTGGCGTAATTACGAGATCTCACCAGAATTTGGACCTGCCCATGCAGTCCATTTTCGAAGTTGGCCTGGGCGCTCTTCCGTGTTATTTTTTCGACGATGCGCATCTCCAACATCGAGGTGGCTTCCTCGCAGAGTTTTTCTATTATATCGACGGTGATACGCTCAGTCCTGGCGGCGTATACCGCGATGTCCTCACCCTGGCCCTGCCGGAGGGAGTTGAACTCTACTTGTAACGCAGGCAACGACTTCCGCTTTCCGTACAGGGCCTCCAGCTCAGTTTTAAGCTGCGCTACCGAGTGGATGACTTTGTGCTTAATCTCTCTGGACGCCCTTCCCTCGAGCTTGCTGCTGAGCACTAGTTCCAACAGGATGTCTTGATCCTGGGGCGCTACACGCTTAAAAACAGTCTCGCATGATCGTAAGAAGGCATCTAGTTCGTCAGCGTTGCTGCCGTCGAAGCGCTTTATATTTTTCAAGGCCAGCCCCAGGTCGAGTGTCCGACTCGGTGTTTCCGACACCCTCCGTTGTTCCCTCTGGAACACGGGATCCGCAGGGGGATAATCCGATTCTTCAAATCGGGTTTGCCTCGACCGCGGACGTGGTATTGGACGTTCTTCCAACCCTGTATTTCCCAGCCTCCGCGATAGTTCGGCGTTTTGCTCTCGTAGGGACCGGATGAGTTCGTACTCGTCCGCACCTACCTCGTTGAGCGTGTCCGCCAAGTTCCGTCTCGCCGACGGTGTTTCGGCCTCCCTGAGTTCTGGCGTCGCGCTCTTTCCAGTTCGCGTTGGCTTCGGTCGACCGCTTCCAACCGATCGCGTACTCTCGCTGGTACCGACCGGGCTGTCGTACCGGTAGCTGCTGAAAAACCCACACGATCTATGGTTCGCATGTTTTCTATTTCTCGCTCAACCATGTCCTCGGTGATGCGTTCAGGCGTTTGCTCGCCAGTGGCCATATTAAGCAAGTCGTCGCTAACGTTGCTGTCATGATCCCCGAATGACGCACCCCTACGTGGGTTTACGCCAAACTGGGCCGTCAGTCTGTCCGCCAGGGCCCCTTATCTGGACGAAGGGATTCGCCCCGACGGCGAGAGCTCGAATAGCGCCCTGCGCGCTTCGTAAACGATGTCTCCTACTGCCGCAGCTGAACCGGCTGTAGGGTCTACTTCTTCGCCGGGCAACGTCGTCTCTAGCGAATTGCCCCTATTTCTTGGTCGGGCTCCTCTAGGATCTGACATGCTTGCAAATTTCTCGGCTAACTCTACTTTAGAATATTCCCAAATATCTATTCTACACTGGCTTCGGCAAAATTATTAATTTTGTTTTTTCAAAATTTCAAAATATATTTTTCCCTGACTGGCTTTGATTTTTATCGGCAATATGTACTAATAACGTAACCGCCACTTACAGTATGATGATCTGGAAGGCGGTCCTTTCCATTGCGATGTCCTCGGGTGCTGTTCCTTCGGTGCTGTAGACCCGTTGTCTCTTAGCTTTCCTCGAAGGTTGGTCCAGTTGTCCTCCCTGGTACCGTTGACCCGTATCTCCGTTGGTTCCTGGGTTCGTCCTTGGTGCGTCGCCAATGGTTACGCGACGGCTTCTTCTCGAGCAGCTGCTTTGCGTACTCGGCTGCACACTTTGTGCGGTTTTCCGCGACTTGACGTGACACCGTCAATCGGGACTTTAAACGGTTGACCGATACGTCACCCCGCACCGACGTTCACTTTGCGTCTTCGCGTTAGATTAGTCGGGTTTTCACGAACTACACTGGTGTCCTTGCACGCGTCGTAGTCGTCACTTCGGAGTATTCTCAACTTTGTCCAAAACACTTTTGTCCTAATAAATCACGAATCACTTAACTTCGGCAGATCCCACCGCTGCCACCAAATGTTATGCCGGTACCGAGTAATTGGATTATTCGGTAGTCGGTATAATATTAAAAGTTATTATTTTTTGGGATCGTTTGCCGATAAGGAGATGGATCTCGAGTAAAAGATGGAAACGCGAATTTATATTAAAGGAAGTATTTATTATAAGCAACGGTAACTTTCCGTTGCCTATTTATATATCAAAGTAAGAAGTACAATAATGCGTTGTTTCGAGTATTAAACGAGGAACCAACCGTTCTCTTTTCAATCTAATTTAATACTGTCTTTTCGTAAAGCAGTTGCTAACTGTCTTCACGAAAATCCCTTAATTCGCAATTTTAGCGTTAGCCTTTCGCCCGAACGCCAAGCGAGTCGCTCATGCTGCGTCAGCGTTCTTGGGGTCGTTCATACGATCGGGCATTGGACTTCGTTTCTTGTCTTGAACGAATTCCAATGTTTCTTTGCTATGGAATATTCCCAAATATACTAAATACGGAGTGGAATATTCCGCGGCACAACACCTGAATGATGCAGCTAAGCTGAAAAAATCACATCGACAGAGCAGTGCAAGTAAAGGAAAAATCAAAGTTCTGTCCAACAAGAAGCAACATTGAAATTGAAACGAGAGGTGGAACGAGCTCGGAGACAGGCAATTAAAGCCAATTCAAAGAAATATCAAGAAGCACGTACAGTGTAACAGAGTTACACTCTCTAGCCTATTTTTTTATGTCGAACGGTCATAAGAGCCGAGAGGATGCAAAAACACCTAAAAAATTAGACTCGGTACAAGATTACCGAGGTTTGCGGGCAATAGGCCATCGCCCCGGACAGAAAAACTAGAGCTGTCGCCGCTCCGAAATTCCCTCGATAAGGAAAACAGCAGGTCAGCGACCGGCTGGCCTTGCTGGGAGGCGAGGGGAAGGCGGTGAACGCGGCAGCGGCGAACCGCCGAAGTCAGGAAATGCGTTAAATTCGAAAGAAGAGCGAAATGATGACGTAGGTTTCAGCGGAGCGAGGGGAAGCCTATAAAAGGCCAGCGCGGGGAGAGAGACGCTCTCTTAGCGAAATCGTTTAAACAGTGGAGGTACAAAAATTGAGAGGAGAAAATTCTAATTAAAAATAAAAATTCAAAAGTTATTTCAAATCATACCTATCGTAGGGTCTGTGTTCACTCCAGAAAATAAAATCAGTGAGTAGTGCTCAGAAACGAGAAAGTGTCCAAATTATTAACAATAGCGAATTATATAGCGTAGAAATTATCGATTTATCACAATTTAACTAGACGACGAGTTAAATAGAGTAGATGCGTAGGAATAATTAATACAATTAAGCAAGTAGTTTCTAAGAGTTTTCAAGAGAATAGGATTAAGTGGATAAATTCGAGTATAGAAGATAAGTGCATCATATCAGGCGAACAGATTCCGGAAATAAAATAAATAAACTGGGTCTTTAAATCTACGAGAGAATCGAGAAACGAAAAATCGCATAAGTGGAAAGGAGACAGAGTGCGAGTAAGACATAGTTGTACATAGAGTTTCTACACTCTATCCAAGTAGTGCGGTGTGTGTGTGTGTGTGTGAGGCGACAAGACCGAGGCGTCGACCCGTAACCGTAGCTCGAGCCCCGGAATACCAAGAATTTATGCTCGAATAAGTAGAAATAATCATAAATATAATCGAGGGAATTCCCTAAATTGTTGAAACCGAGAGGATCGAATTAGGAAATGTAGAAGATAGGAAAATTAGAATTAAATAAGAGTAAGTAGAATTAAATAATTAGGATAACAAAGGGAAAAATATGAATAAGCCAATCCCGTGGCAGCAAAATACGTGTAACAAAGTGTGTCTGAGCGAAACGAGAGTGGATGAAAAAGAATTGTGAATAGGGTTCATACACCCCATAAAAAGAGCGAATGCGAAGTAATATAACCAGTAGGCGAGATACCGATGCAACCAGTATCGAGCAATACCGTTTGACACCAAGCGAGAGAAAGCATCATCAGAGACAGAGCGAAAGAATCGTAAATAGAGCTGAGACGCTCTAACAAAGGAGTGAGTGCGAGGAAAGATAGCGAGTGGTGCAGTATAGATATATCGGCGTATTGGATATGTATATAGTGATATTGTGCTACGAACAATAACAGACTACCGAAAAATACTGAGAATCCGTGCATCGGAGATAGTATAATAAATTGCGGAAATAATCGATAGAATTACATGTATAAAAAGAAGATTATGGAAAATCGAAAGGACCGAAATTAAGAAGTGACGTCTTTTTTCTATGAAACTGATCTCTTACAATAAAGCATCATGATCAACCACCATGCAGTCTAAGTTAATTAGTTATGTGTCGGGCCCAAAATCCCACGATAAATAAAAATATATGTGAACGTAAAAAAATAACCGTTACAACAGCGGAACAGAAAAGATGGCAGGCCCGAAAAGCTGCAGGAAAACTGAAAAATATTGCGGACATGACTGAAAGAGAAAAACGAGATAGAAGAAGGAAGATACAGCAGTGGGTCCGAACCCATCGCCAACGAAAGAAAGAAGAAAAAAACATCACAAATAAGTGTGACAAGAGAGATGTTGAGATAAGTATCCAGGATAATTCACAGAGTTTAGAGAAAATCGATATTCAAGGAATTAACAAAGATGGTATCAAATAATCTCGCCAAGCTATTACAGCCCAAAAGAAAGAAAAAACATGAAATTGCAAAATGCTACAAAGATCTAGAAAGACTGAGAAACAAATATAAGGAGCTAGAACGAAAAATATCGAGAAAAAAGAAATCTGAGTGGAAACAAATGAATAAAGAAACTAATAATAACTTAAACCCTCGGAGCACCGTGAGGAAGTTCATTAAGGGAAAGTCTATTGATACTGATTTGAAGAAAAGGCTCGAATTTGGGGAAGTTTTACAACACCAGCTTCGAACGATGTATACAGCACAAAGAGATTATAAAAGTAAACAATTCATTGGACGAGTGATATGTGGCGATATAATAAAAAAATATCGGAGATGATGTATCTGATTTTGATACTCTTGTTAAAGGTTTAAACATAAATGTGAAAAATATAGAATACGCAACAGTCTACGAACGAGAGATCATGGAAATTGACAGAGTTCTTCCAAAAAACTTAATAACTTTCAAGGGCACCATGAAAATGCATCAGTGGACTTGGAGTAGAAGGGTTCTAGGCCGTATATTATTCAACGAGCTTAGCTGTTATACTTGCAAACCCTCAGAAGAAGGTAAACATTTTCACATGGGAGAATCTCAATCTCCAGTAGAACAACGCAAACTGCATTCAACAATACCAAAAAGACAAAGAAGAACCGTAAATAAAGTTACTTAAATGCGTACTAGTTCTTTTCATTTAAAAATGAAAAAAACATTATCATAACCTGATTATTTAATTATTATCTATTAATCAGAATATTATTATTTTATTTATGATTAAAATGAGTCAGGTACAGTTCTTTTGGGAGTTTGAAGCATTAAGCATCTGAGGATGAAGACAGATATTTTTTTGTTAACTGTTTGAGAATGCTTGAGCATTCTGCTACGCGTAGCTAGACTGCGCACTGCAGGCTAGCATGGGCAGCTGCTTGCTGCTGCCACTCAGCGGCAGCACCACACAGAAGCTGTAAATCTCGCGCTAGGGCTGCGTGCGGAGCAACAGGTCGCTGCGCGCAAGCACTCTACGACTGCTTGGTTAGACAACGGCTGCTTTGTATAACGCAGCCATCTTGCGTTTTGCTCTCGCACGGTTGTCACTGTCACCGTGTTCGTGCGTGCTCATCAAAGTTCTGTGCATCAAGTCTCAAAGTGCAGCTCTGCCGACCTACAGTCTCTACAAACTCTTCTATCGTATCAGCATTGGTATCTTGACGTCGACCCACCAGTACATCAACACATTGGCTCATCGTGTCGTGCACCCGGCATCAGCGTCACCGCGAGGCCCAATCGCGACAACACATCTTATCGATTACACACGATTAATATAATCGTGTGTGGTAATAAGAACGCCTCATTTATTTTCTCTTTTTTACGCTCATTTCTATATTATTTTCTATATTTTACGTGTTTGTTTATGTATATTTGTGTCCACTGCCTTTTGATAGATGGAGCAACAAATGCTACTTTAAAACAACATCTTGGTACTGATTATTAATTCACCTGCGAATCTTTACAGTCCATTTTACTCTACCAACTGAATTCTCGAACACTTAACAGACATTTAGCTATGACAAATCGTTACTAACGAATTTCTAAGAATTGTTTTATTTTCTTAATTAAACTTATATTTATATTATCTAGATTATTAAAATGCTGATTACTCATTCGTGCCTCATATGACTACTATTGTGATAATTATTGCCATAACTGATAACTTACAAGTACAAAATACTTAAATTTCAGATTATTATAAAAAGTTCTATTATATGATACAATGTTAAACATAAATGGCCATATATAGTCAGTTTTTTAAAACAATTTCCATTTAGATGACGCTGAAAGAAAAAAATTCGAAATACGTAAGCACCAAGGTAAGAACTGTAAGCACCGTGAAAGCCTTAAATTCAATATACCCGATAACACCTATAATATTTTTTAACAAGTTTGCCCGTTATTATAATATATTTTGTAAAATGTCCCTTTATATTTTAAGACCAATAGAAAAAAAATCCAGCTATTTTTATTTAAAAAAAAAAGTAAAGTAAAATAGACCACATTCTTGATAATCACCCATATATATTTACACTGTTAAATTATATATGACATATTTACACTGCTCCCACCGTAGAGTTGTTGAGGTTAAAAGAAAATCGAGAGTTAACAAAAACGATCAGTTCTACATTCTACAGTCAAAAATGTTGACTCTAGAAATTGAGAAGTCAATGGAAAATATTTTCTTAATGTATCTACAGAAGAACAAATATACAATTGATTGCTCTTTGCTGTTTGCTTTATTACCGTTATTTTATTTGATGTTTAGTGACGCTAAAAAATGCTCGAACTGACAGCGTGCCTTCGGCAATGGCAAATAGTATTGGTCCAAGATTGGGGCAAACATTGATCACCAACGGTAGTTTGCCGTCATCTCAACAATACTGGCCGAGAGTTGGAAATTTGTTGCATGCCAATGCTCGAACTGAGCATTGGTTAGGCAATGGCAAATAACATTGGCCCAAGATTGAGACAAATAATGATCACCAACGATAGTTTGCCATTATCCCAACAATACTGGCCCCAGAGTTGAAAATTTGTGCATGCAATGCTCGAACTGACCATGGGTTAGGCAATGGCAAATAACAATGGCCCAAAATTGGGGCAAATATTGATCACCAACGATAGTTTTTCATTATCTCAACAATACTGGCCCCAGAGTTGGAAATTTGTGCATGCCAATGCTCGAACTGAGCATGGGTTAGGCAATGGCGAATAGATTGGTCCAGGTTTGGACTCAACGTAGACCATCAACGATTGATTACCCAGGGCCGCGCTATATGCCGGCCATATTGTAAGCGTCAGCAATTTTTTCCTGGGTAATTAGCATCTTCGACGGTTTGTTCGACCTCTATCTCAGATTTGATTAGAACAGCTTTCAGCAGTGTGATAAAGCGAGTCTTAATGCTTTCATTGGATAAAAACTTCTCCTTAGTAGTTGTAACATTCATATTTTCCGTGAATATGATATCTGAATATTTCTTCATTTGAGCTCGGCGTCGGCGCTCAACACATTTAGGGGTTATACGCAGTTATGATTTTCAAAAAATCGATTTTTTTTATTGCATTTTTGTAATGTACATATATTCAAAAGTATACACACAAAATTTCAAGTCGATCCGAGCAATACTTTGGGAGTTATACCTATATATGTAGAGACGCTTCGGCGCGTTTGCAAGTAGGTGGGGCAGAAGCTCAAGAGGCAGCTGTTTACCTGGACCGTTGCTCCTTTTATATATCTGTGTATTGTATTGTTATACATTGTGTGAGAGTGTAGTAGTGTTGGTTATTACACTGGAAAAATTATTGACATTGTGGTGAAAAGTGCATACTGCAAACAGTGTGAAGCATGGAGAAAAAATATGAACACTGAAGAATATAATGAGTGGTACGAAAGCCATAAAGAAAGTTGCTGTGCAAATCATTCCGGTTCCTCAGGATTAATGGAGGTCGATTCAGTCATCGAGATGTTCAGGCGTTCGATAGAAAAATACGGAGTTGTGTACAAAAATTACATCGGCGACGGTGATTCGAAAACTTACTCGGGGATTTTTAAAGCTTTACCGTATGGTAATAATGAAGTTATAAAAAAAGAGTGTATTGGACATGTACAGAAGAGAATAGGCACGCGGCTTCGAGAACTTGTAAAAAAACTGTTGAAACCGTCAACAAAGCCGGAAAAAAAATTCAAAAAAAAGTTCTCGGTGTCAAAGGAAAACTTACGGGCAAAACAATCGACAAACTTACAGTTTATTACGGCAATTCGGAGAAATTATGAATCTGTTGAAGATATGCGCAATGCCATATGGGCAACGTATTTCCATTACTGTTCCACTGACGAAAATCCACAACACGAGAAGTGCCCGGTTGGTCCGGAGTCATGGTGTTCTTAGCAGCGAGCAGCAGCAGCAGACAAACTGACCGAATTTGAGCACGATTACCAGCCACTACCCACGGATGTTGCTGAAGCTGTGCGTTTAATTTACGAAGACCTCAGCAGCGAGACATTATTGGAACGATGTGTAGGCGGCTTTACACAAAATAATAACGAGAGTTACAACCAAATCATCTGGAAAATTACGTTGAAAATCATTCCGAGTGGCTCAGAAATTGTTGAAATGGCTGCAAATATCGCCGCCGGTATGTTTAATAAAGGTTCAATTTCACTTTTGTATCATATGAATGCAATGGGACTGTCTTTGGGGCCCAATGCGCATGCATATGTACAAAAGGAGGACAAAGAGCGCGTTACGCTATCCGAGCGCAGAGCGCACGAAGCGACACGAGAGGGAAGGATGGCTCGAAGACAGCACCAAATTGAATTGCTGGAGGCTGCTGAAGGAATGGAGGGTTTATTATATGGCCCTGGAATAGACGACACCATGTAAGTTGAATAAACATTTTTTTTCTATGTGTGAACCGGTTTTGAAACTTTAAACGCGTTTCTCTCAAAACAGCATTTTGCAAGTCGGTGTACACGATATCTCAAAAACGGCTTGTTCCATCGGTCTAAAATTTTAACACAATCTTCTTAGATACATTTTCTAGTAATTAATCGTTCCTTTTGTCAATCCGATACTTATTTTCCATTTTATAAACAATTGAAGGCCAAATTTTACATAAAAAATCGAAACCATTTTTTTGAGAAGCCGCCATTTTGTGAAAATTCAATATTTTGATTAGCCGAACGATTAATTACTAGATAATCTAATATATTAACGAAATTTGTTTGGTTTTTTGATTTCAGATAATCCAATCTTGAGTTACGATGATCACCGTAAATCGTCTTTTTTTAGAGGAGGTTCCGGAAATCGCCTGCAGCGCCCTCTATAATCAACATTTTTATAAACAAAAAATTTGGTTACGCTCTTGAAAAATGCTTTTATAACTACAAAAATTTTCAAATTAATACATTTAAAAGTTTCTTCAGGATAAATTCTTGAAAAACCGTCTTTTTTGCCTCATAACTGCGTATAAGCCCTTAATATAGATCTAATGAAAGATTCGTTTCATGCAAAAAAATGAAGAACAGAAATGTTATATTTAAGTATGAAAGAATATATTGATAAGCCAGCGAAAGTTATGAAAAATAGAAATAATATATTGATAAGCTAGCGAGAGTTATGAAAAATATATCAATTTTTGCGAATATTAAGGTAAATTGTACGTTATCGTAAATAGTAAGGTAAATAGTAAGGTAAGGGTACCGCTGGGACGATACGCAGTCACGCATGGCTGTCGTATGGCTCGTATAGCTCGAGCGTGAGTGCAACAAAGTGCATGACAAGCCGAAAAAAACAGATTATTCTTGGATCAATATTGAACTTATTATAAACAAGGAGTGTAGTAGAAGGGGCTCTTTATGGAAAGACAGGGCGTGTCTCCTCCCTGCCATCCCTGGCGTCAGGACATGCCTAGAGGTGGGCAGGGAGGGGGCTCCTCCTTTGCTTTCCCTCGTGCTGCCTCCTGATTGGTGGTGCGCTTTAGCGAAGAAGGGGCGTATATCCCTCACGACCGCACCCCCATTCCAGATTGGACCTCTACATCCCCTACTCCCATTCTTGATTAGTCCCTCAGCAGCCCCCCCCAGCACCTATTCCTGTCATCTGATTGGTGCTCTTACCCCCGCGCCATCCATCGGATTCTGGACCGTACTTTATTGTCGATGCGTTATCTACTGTAATTTGTCAACAATCGGAGTGTTACCGACAGTCGGTAAAAGAGATCAAATGATGGCAGTCGGATGGGTAGATTGTGGTAGACATGGACGTTCCAATTACGCTTTTATCTTGGTGAGTTGATCTCTTATTTTCTCTTTTTCTTATCCTTAGTGTCTTGTTGAGTGGTATCGTTCTCATCCGACGCGCTTGACCAGGCTAGTAGATTTGTTTTCCTCCTAATTATTGTTCTATTGGTTTTAAAATTCTTGATCTTCTTTTCCTGGGTCCGGTTGGGTGGTGACCCCCTAATTCTTCTACTAATTAATTTTCCTACCTCTTTTTTAAAATTCTACTCCAAGAGTCTCTCTTCTTGGTGCGGAGACTTATTACATTATTTTAGGTCTACCGTACCCTGCATTTGTGTTATAATTTCCTTAGATGTTGTTTATTACTCTGCCTTCTTTTTCTGTGTTGCACCACTATTCTTTTTCACCAGGTTTTGTTCAGAAACCTCTTGATGCCCAAGATAAGTCTTTCGCTTTGATCGATGCGTCGCGCTATCAATCCCTCTTACAAACTATTATCCTGCCTATTGCTAATTATTCAACTTGATCTTTCTCATGATATTTTCTTAACACTCCTAAGCTAACTCTATTCATATGGTTAAATGCTTCCGACTCTCTGTTCTCGGTTTGGTTTTTCAGAATTGTTTTCTTACTTTCTACGATCCCATTCTGTTTTATTCCACTATTAATCTTTCAATAGTCTCTCCACTCACCTTAACTGAATTTCTATTTGTAAAAGTTCCATCAAGTATAATGGGCTAGTTCACACCATTTTCTATCAAAATCCTTGGATTTAATGTGAAATTCTTGGTATAGCAATATTTTTATTGTTGCGCACAAGCGAGTTCTTACTTGGTTGACAGTTTAAACGGATAAGAGCCTTCCTCTCTGTTCGCAGTCGCCTTTTATATCTTCCACCATCCTTTCCCACTCTCTTATTCTAATTCCTCTCATTACCATATCTTATATAATTTCGTTTGTTTCAGATACCCCGCCACCGATGCCCTGCCGTTCCCCTCACTGCTCGAGCGAGGTCAGCTGGTCGCTGACCCGCTGTTTTTCGGCAGTGAGGGAACATTGCGGATCTGTGACGTCTCGGTGTGACTCACCACAGCTGTGCTTCTGAGAATCTACTGTGTCTTATTGTATTTCTGTCATAATGTGTGATCTACTGTATTTTATCTAATTTTTCTATTGAAAAATAAACGATTTTCATTTGTATTTATCTGTGTTTCATTTTCTTTATCTTTCTAGGGTATGTGACTACGTCACATTGTCCCCCCAGATCTTTGATGGGTCGGTTTCCCGATCAAATCAAAGATCTGTTAGGACTTTTTTTATCTATAAAAATTATTATTATTGTTATTATTATTTTTAAAACTTATTCTTAAACTTAATACTAAAAGCTAATTACTAAACTTATTTCTACCTTATCCTAAAATGAATAACACGAAATAAAGTACGCAACTCCTTTTTATATTTTTTTTCTAAATGTTTTTCGATTTATTTTATGTTCCGTCACTGTCATTGTTCCTGTCCTCGTCGCTGTCTGTCACGTCGGGGTCTTGGGGTGCAACGACGCCCCATTCTTCTAACGTTTCTGTCGTTTTGCTGTCTGGTGTCGGTGTTTTCAGCCACGCGTCCATCTCTGCGGCCTCGCTGCTCTCGGAGTCCTCTTCTGTTGCTTTCGGGAACTCGTCGATGAGGGAGGCGAGTTCCCGGAGTAGCTCCTCCATATTTCTGTTTGTTGCCGTACTTGAATTCTCCGATCGGAAGGCTATCGGTCCTATCCCTCTTGCTGTCTGTCTCTCTCTTCTTCTTTCTTGTCGGAAGTGTTTTCCATGGTGCCCCCCGTCCCAGCTGTAGTCAAATACCGGGTTGGTGGGCACCCTCCTCGCGTCGCCACTGCGTCGTAGTTGTTGCGCCACATTGTAGCCTCTGTTGTCGAGGCTGGAATTGTATGGTTACCCATATCACCTCGTCAACAGGGTCGAGCTCGTCCACGCAAAATACGGTTCACCCATGTATATGCTGGGCACCGTGTACAAAGTGTCCGATTTCGTATTGATTGTGGTCACAAGGTCCCCCATCCACAAAGTACATTCTTCGTCCAACCTC
This sequence comes from Cylloceria caligata, assembly GCA_963942595.1. Taxonomy (NCBI): domain Eukaryota; kingdom Metazoa; phylum Arthropoda; class Insecta; order Hymenoptera; family Ichneumonidae; genus Cylloceria; species Cylloceria caligata. The sequence continues at coordinate 8,807,398 of OZ012709.1, forward strand.
TTGTCCGTTACAGTCCCCTGGAGGAAGGTGTACTCTGTTTCGTTTTCTTCATTTTCGAGGAGAAATAACACTGCCCTCCCGGGATAAATTTCTTCCTCCAAAAGACGATGGATGTTTGGATGCGTGCGGCTGGTTCTAGCCACACGACATTTTTTCTTTTATTTTTTTTTCCGAAGGAGAAAAAAATAATTTTTTTTGAATCTATATTCTTGGCACTTTTTCGCTTTTGTGATTTCGTAGTTTTGTAGGCTGCTCCTGCGTGGTCGCTCCGGGCCGGTAGCATCGGGAAGCTCTTCAAAATTTTTTCGTTTTGACGGAAAAACTTCTCTGAAGTGCAGGATACTTCGCTTCCGCTATCTATTAAACTTATTTCCGATATTCCTGCTATTCTTACTGGTATTTCCGGGCATCTTGGATGTCTCTCATCATACCATTTACTCTGTATTTCCTCCGCCCCCTCATATAAATATTCTCGAGAATCTTCCTTCGACATTGAATACACCATCTTGTCTTCTGTTACGTCAAAATCGCGGCCTATCTTACGAACCCACGAATTTAACATAGATTTCACGTTTCGGTGTATCTTTTCCGTGCTCTGGTCAAGGAGAATAAATTCTCCCTTCACCACACCCGACGAGAAAATACCGAAGACGCAAGCCCATTTTTGAGTCTAACCTCGCGGAAAATTACTCGGGATAGGGCTGGAGTGCGTTTTGTTCTTGGTTGGGGATAATCACTTCACGAATAATGGGGAGGGACTTGAATGACAATTTTACGCGGAGCAAGATTTCAGTTTAATTAGTAATTGAAAATTATACTTACGGTTGTTTGTTGCTGTGGTTCTTACTGTGGAACGTTGGTTGGACGTAGATTAGTGTAATCAGACAGACTGAAAATCGAACGTAGGCGTTGGTGCGTATTAATAATTATTTATTGAATTAAAACTACATGAGTAGTTGAATGTTGTACGTTCAATATTCCCGATTTTACAAGCGTTAATAATTATAAGTACTGTACTCTTACTCTGTACTACTTGAAACTATACTTTGTGAAAATTAAGCCGTCGTGAAAAATTATCGTTCTGTACTACTTTATTTCCCGGCAAACAGTACTACTTGTTGCCTTGGAAAAAGTCTAATTCACTGCCGGCGACTTATTGACTGCCAGGCTAATGATTAGTCCTCTAGTTAACCCCCCGTGAAACTGTCGGTCGAAGTCTTACTTGACGCCCCGTGAAAAAGTGTCGCCGGCCGATTTTCGCGGCCTTTTATAGGGCTGAGCGTCGAAAATTCTTGTCGTCAAGCGCGTAAAAGAAGAGAAGGGATAAAACCCTATCCTGATTATAAGAATTTCTCCGTGGTCTATCTCGACCATATACGTATTCATTCCCCTTACTCCGCAGAGTAGCTTCTCGACATGCAGAGCCATAGATCTATGCAAGTGCATCGGTATGGTGCGCTCTGATTTGTCCGTGCGATGTGCTACACAGAGGACCACGCGATTAGGTGAGGGAACGCGTTCGAGGCGTTTTTCCCCTGAAAATGAGGCGATTTTTACCACTCCGCTTTTTGGCCTACTTTCGATAGTTTCCTAGTCTAGGTAATATCCTTATGCTCGCTTCTCTGTAGATGTGTCTATGGTAATGGCTTAGTTTTTCAGCGTTTGTACGGAACTTAATTAAATCCTTCACATGAAACCGCTAGTAATAATTTTGTTACAAATTCTGTAGTTAACTTTGACGTATGCAACCTGATTTCTGCGTTAAGCTTTATTGAAGCGCGTTACCGTTTTCTCTCTTTCTCGATTCGTTTTACTTTTAGTATTTAGCTGTAAAACAATCTTAACATTTCATTTTATCCTGTCTATATATGTGTAATGTATTCCATATAAATAACTTGATGGTAAAACAAGTATGTCTATGCATGGAAACGAGAGAGAGCGAGAGAGTTCTTCACTTGAGAACAACTCGCCTAACTTAGTTACTTGTACATTTCGTTCGTACCCAAGTCGGCTAGATCGCCGTTCAGCCCTAGCGATAAGGCATTCGTAGTGGCACAGAGAGTCGCCTAGTCTCGCTTTCCTGCAGAGGAAGCTTTATTGAAACATGTTATAGTTTTTCTCTCTTTCTCGTTTAGTCTTACTTATGGGTGTTCAGCTGTAAAATAATCTTAACATTTCATTTTATCCTATATATATATATATATGTGAGAGAGAGCGAGAGAGTTCTTCTCTTGAGAACGACTCGCCTAGCTTGGTTACTCGTACATTTCGTTCGTACGCAAGTCAGCTAGATCGCTGTTCAGACCTCGCGCAAGGCATTTTCGTTGCGCGGAGACTCGGCCAGCCCCGCTTTCCTGCAGCAGAAGCTTCATTGCAACTCAATTTTAGTCTCATCTCTTTCTCATTTTTCTGTCTATTTTTCGCTATTTTACCATAAATTAATCCTAATATTTCCTTTATCCTTTCTATATAGGCATAACATGTTCTATATATTTATGATGGTATTTTTACTATAAATTCCAATATTTTACGAGAGACATGTTAATATATAAGCATAACATGTTTTATATATTTATGATGGTATTTTTACTATAAATTCCAATATTTTACGAGAGACATATTAATATAATCCCAAGACAAAAGGGGAATTAGTCCTGATATACTGATCTTTCTTCTATTACCCGACTATACTTGGTAGGCTCATTAATTTGATGTGGGTTGTACTCGTATTTGAGTGACAGCCCTGGGTAGTTTCCATATGGAAGCATAATTGTTCTTTTTGCTGCTGATATTTTACCTACAGTATTCGGGTGAACATTTTAATAGTCATAACTCTTTCGTTTAAATCAACAGTTCCTCCACTTTTGTTAATTGTTTCGCTTAGTTAATAATTGTTCGTGATTTCATCATCTTTGTAAAGAGAGAGAGAGAGAGAGAGAGAGAGAGAGAAGACTTCAGGCAAGAGCGAGAAGAAAGGGTGCGGTCGCTTGGTCACGTAATAGCGTTCCCTCCAACCGCTCCCTTATGACCAACAACGCCCCGACGGCGACTAGCCGAACCCCTGGTCTAGGATTGAGGGTAAGGCCGTGCTGAATCATAGATCCATAAATGGCAGTCGATAACCGGGTCTACGCAGTAGATCCCATGGTTTGAAAGTTTGCCTTTTGACCGGGGGCGCCGAAAAATTCCATCTTTACAAGATTAATCTTTCCCGGGAGACGGTCGGTAGGGCCGCATCTTCACCCTGTCCCGATCTCCGTCGCTAAAATCGCTCCCCTCTCCTCTTAAGAAGTTCGAGAATGAAGGAAAAATTTGGGAAGTTACTTTTACTGTAGCGAAACTAAAGCAGAAGAACTTTAACGTAATAGAAATGAAAAAGATAAACGCGACGTTACGTCAGGACGTAACACCTCCCCCCTTAAAACGATTATTAGGAGAAGCCCAATAATCGAATCCGAGGGTGAAGCTAACAATTTTACCAATTATGCTTGTCGTACTATTCTTTTTCTTTTAACGACTTGTCTCTTGCAAGATCTTGGAATCTGTATGTGGTACTAGCTTTTGGTTCGTACCATGACGAATTCGTTAAACACTAACAAAACGTTACTTTTAATAGAGAAAGGATATTTGATTGGCAACGGTTTGGCCATATTGCTATTCTTGCTTTGGTTAAATATTGTTCTACGTTAAGTGTATTTATATGTGCGATTATATTTCTTCGGATTTGTCCGTACTATGCTTAGTAAGATTATTATATGGTCTTAATTTTTAACTTAATTATTTCGTTGCTTCATATTTCTCGACAAAAGGTGTTATGTTATTCTACTTATACATGTGTCCCTTTATTTATGGGCATTTGTATTTCTCTCTTTTCCTTTTCTAATATTTTCTTCGCTTGTTTACTTTGTTTATTCGCTTCTTGATTTTACTGTTGTATTTTCTTTTCTTTGAAATGTCTAACCCCCCCCCCCCTTTTTTTTTTTTTTTTTTTTGCAACCATACAATTAGCTAAGTGAATTCTTTTCTTAAATGTTACTTATGATTAAATAACGGTGAATATTGAACGTGACTTCCTGGTTACAGTGTATGTGTTCTTAATTCTACTTCTTTTCATAATTCGTAATCTTTATCCAAATACTTACTTCGTTACAGTATTTGCTCTTTCTCTCTTTTTTGTAACTCAAATATTATTTATGTCTAATGACACGGTTAAAATATCCTTTTTTTCCTTTTCTTATACCATACATCGGAGTGGTTAACTTGATTTGAATAATAGCAACTGACGTGTGTTAGAATATGTACGTATGAATTTTCTCATACAGACTTGGTGTTAATTCAATAGCTCGTGGACGTTGGTTTCTGAAGTTCGTAAAATTCTTGGAGTTCTTGAAGTTCTTAGCCCTTTTGAAGTTCTTGACGTTCTAAGCGTTTTGAAGTTCTTGGCGTTCTAAGCGTTTTGAAGTTTTTGATGTTCTAAGCGTTTTGAAGTTCTTGGCGTTCGTGAAGTTTCTTTAGAGTTGTTGGTGTTCGTGAAGTTCCTAAAATTTTTGTCCATATAATGCTGGACTTTTGTGTGGATTCTCGTATTGTCTCGCCTTCATGATGGTTGGCTCCATGAGATTTGGTATAAGGATTCAACGATCGTCTAGTATAAAACGAATGCTTCCTTTTACTCTGAGGAGATGTAAATGTTTGGTTGAGATATCCAGGGCAGTACGGTGGCCCTCGGAATGAGTGACTCGTAAACTCTTGTGTCTGTGAAACATAATGTGCATTACTAATATGCGATATTATAGTGTGATTAACAATTATTATTATTATTGTATATATCTTTTTTTTCTTTGCCTTTTTTTTTGAATGCAAAAAGGCATAAATAAAATAATTCTGTGTATTATAAATCAAAATATATATATAGGGGTATAGTTATATAGTTTTAGCTCAAAATAGATTTACTTACGTGAGTATTTGGTGTTGGGAGAAGTTTTCCTTGCATTATTCCTTTGCTTATGCATTTAAAAATTTTTTTTTATTTTTTATTTACCATTTGTGTAACGAAAGTGTTACCAGTGTCCCATTATGGCGTTTTTGAATAGTCACACGACTTGTTGATAAGAGAGTGAATATCGTCGGTGGGGGCTTGTGGCTGGTGGCGTAATGTAGAGTCGCTTTCCAACAAGTAATCCACCAAGTTTTGGATCGCAATCTGTTTGGTACGACGGGGGGCTTTGGGAATAGGAAGGGGAGGTATTGGAGACACAGCGGTGGGACTAGTGACTGGTCTTTCCAAATTAGAAGATGTGGGTATCTTGGTCCTGCTTCTAGTGACAGGGCCAGGAATCATACTTGCGAGTAGGATGCTGTTGGAGTCTTCTTCTGTATCCATTGTTTCTATGGGTGTTAAAATGTTTCTGGGATCTGTCGTACAGTTGCCAGGAGATATCGTCTGTTGAGTATCAATACCGCTAAGGTTTTGGGAAGGGGGTGGGACTGAGTAATAAGACGGAGGAGTATTTGACGTGATTGTTGTGCAATGTGCAATTTGGGTGACTGGAAGTAAAATATTTTCAGAAGATTCTTCGAGTAAAGGGTTCGAGAGATTCGAAGACTGGGGTGTGTTCCCCTGAAGATCCGGCGGGTTTGTTTCCTTTTCCCGAATCGCTTCGTATTGGATTCCAAAAGGGTGTTGTGTAACAGGTGCTAGTGTTTTACCGATCCAGGAATATGATACACCTCCTAATTCGATTTTCCCTGGTGCTCTGGAGATTGCAGTCTGGATCCATGAGGACATTTTTTTCTGGGTGAGGCTTCTCCATTCGGGGGGGACCCAAATGCCTGTTTGGCCTTCGACATCTGGTTGCCAATAGTGCGTTAGGATTTGTAAGTTGAACGCATCAGGGATCGCTCTGCGGTTCGTACTGATGTGTAGTCTCCTGCCCTTGGGTCGCGTGTCGCTCTACACGTGCGGCACGTCGGAGGAAACCGGCCACCCGTCGAGGCCCGGTAAAGGTATTAGGGTTATATCTTGCCCGATTGGGACCAGTATATCTATATGCAATTGGTAGTAAATATTTCCCAACAATATGTCTTCAAAAGGTTTGTCTCGGAGTTGATGTGTCCAGGACTTGAGAGTAGAGAAATCGATGTCTCTCCACTCGGGGGGCACATATAAAGCAAACGTTCTTCTGGCAAGGTCCAACCATAACCTGATCCGCCAGTAGCAGTAAATTCTTTCTGCTCCTGGTATAGTTCGTCGCAGTCTGAAGAAATGAAATCGTATGGGCAATGCTGGTTCTTTCGGGTCGTTGTGCTTTGATTGTTGTTCCTTATGACGGAGCTCTGCGTTCCCTTCATAAATCCATTGAGACATGGTGGTAGCTAAGATGGTTAGTATAGTTGTGATTACCGACTTTCCAATAGTAATTTAGTATAATTATTCGTTATTGACCACACATTTATGATTATTTATTATTAAATTCTTCATTGATCAACGTTAATTTGTTATTGCTACTCTATTGTGTTATTAGTTCTCTTCGTGCACTCACACACACAGAAATAAAAATTATTAAAACTCGTTGTTAGATTTTATTTATCCATAAATTTTTATGTACTTCATGCACACTTGCACTCGTTCATATCATAACTTAAATATATATATATATATATATTCAAGACGTGCCAGAAAGGGGGAAGAAGAAAGAACAACAAAACCTATACATCAAAAGAAAATTTGATATTAAATGGGTTTGTTGTTGGATTGTTGATCAACAACCTTAAGCGAGGGGTAGATCAGATCGAAGGGGTTTCTGTTAAAGTAGTTGGATCTTGGTCGTTGGTCGTCGATTTTTCGGGGATAGAATGGGATGGGTATATGTTCGTAGGTAAGGCTGCACCCTGGGGGCTCCACACGAATGACAACGGACGCATCGCCTGTCTTTTACTGAGGTGTGGGTAATATTGGGGAGGGGAGTAGTCCGCTGGAAAACTTGGTGCGGTGGTAACGTGAGGGTTTGCAGCGGGGTTGCTACGAGCAGACTCGTAGAATTCTTGACCTCGCGGTTCGGGTCTGGGGATCGTATTTTCGCGGATATATTGTTCGGGTCCTCCTGAAGGAGGTATTATGCCTTGGTTTTTAGTTAATTGGGTGACTCCTAATTCTTGTAAGGGCATAGATGCTTCTGTTGCCGGGCCTTCGTTGTTCGGTCGCACATGGGGTTGTTTATTCAGATGTAGTAAAATATATGTAACTGAATCCCATAAAGCTCCTATTAGGTAAATAGACCATCCATATATAGTGTGCAACGAATATCCGTGTATAAGAGTGTCGAAAATAAATTTTATTATTTGACCTACTAATAACAGTCCGATTAAACCCGCGCTAATATTTCCGAATATCGATAAATATCCCCATGTTTTATTCCAAGTTGACTCAATGATTTTTTTAATAGATTGGTCGTCTAGTAAATTGGAGATTGACCCTCCTTGTGTGATAGTGGGCTGTCCTGCTATTCCTCGCGCGATGGAGTTAAGTATAGCGGGTCGTTCCGCGGGGAACATAATATGGTCTCGGAGTTCGTCAAGGTCCTTTTGGGTGTACAGGGTGTCCCAGCTACATACACCTCATTACGACGGGTTGCATACTCCTAGGAGCGCGCCCAAGCGCGCATCGAGCCGGTAATACAGAGCGTGACGGTATAATCACTCGCGTATCTTTACAAGAGTTTCAGTACAGCGAGTCGTCACGCTGTCAACCGCTTCGCATAATAACCCGAAAAAACGTCATATTTATAAAATATTTTAATTTTTAAATGTGTGTTTAAATGCTTGAAGATTTTAATGTTTATTTGGGTGTTTAAATGTTACAGAACGTTTAAATCTTTGAATATTTAAATGTGTTTAAATTATTGAAGGTTTAAATGTTGAAACGTTGCAGAAACGCAGTACGGATACGTTCTTTTAGTTGTTCTATCTATCAAAATTATGAATCGACTGCAAATTGTGGTTTGCTATGTTTAAAATTCAGTTTCGGCGAAACGCACGCAATCCCGACGTGCGCACGAGTCTAAATTGAATCTTGAAGTTCGAATTTGCATAATTAATGTAATGAATTTAAACATAGCAGTCTACAATTGGCAGTCGATTCATAATTTTGATAGAAAGAACAACTAAAACAACGTACCCGTACTGCATTTCTGCAACGTTTCAACATTCAAACCTTCAATAATTTAAACACATTAAAATATTCAAAGATTTAAACGTTCTATAACATTTAAACGCCCAAATAAACATTTAAAACTTCAAGCATTTAAACACACATTTAAAAATTGAAATATTTTATAAATATGACGTTTTTTCGGGTTATTATGCGAAGCGGTTGACAGCGTGATGACTCATTATACTAAAACTCTTGTAAAGATACGCGAGTGATTATACTGACACGCTCTGTATTACCGGCTCGATGCGCGCTTGGGCGCGCTCCTAGGAGTATGCAACCCGTCGTCATGAGGTGTATGTAGCTGGGACACCCTGTATATGCCGCTGGTGGCTAGGCTGTGGGGATTTCTATATTGCCACGTGGGCATGGTGAGGGGTTTTATGACTAAAAGTGGCATGACCTGTACCGGCTCGGAACCGAAGCTATACCAAGCGCCGTCCAGCCTGTACATAGGCGAAACTAACCGGTTACAATTAATTTGTGTACCTATCTTTGATAAAATATGTGTGCGTGGTGATACATATAGGGTATTATTGCCAATGGATACGGGCAATTGGTCGTAACATTCTTTGGTTTGAGCAACTTTTACTTCTACAGGGATGCATTTAATTATGTGGGCTACTTCCCCGGCTAGAAGGGCCATGTAACCCAGTCCCTTCATTATATTGTAAGCAAACTCATCAGGGGAGCGTCTGGCAACGGTTAACGCGTTTTGAAGCACTTGGCGTTCCAAGTTGCATCTCTGGACTAATATATCCCTATACATTCGTTTCATTTCCGTTCTAACATGTTTTTCTACGTAGACGAATTTGGAATTTACATAGGCGAATATATCTAAATTATTTACGTTAATAACTTCGTTTTTTACAAATGGGTTTCCTTTTTCGATTTCGACAACCAGTAATTTCGGGTGTTCGGTACGCGTCAGTGTATACCCACAAATAGTGGTTTTTCCTTGGGCCATCAGTGCGAATATAATGTCTCCTTCCGTTGAGGAATATACGGTTTGTTTAAAGTGTGTGTGTAAGTCTACGGTCTGGTCAGCGAGTCCTTCGTAAAGCAACCCGTATCTTTTTGTTCTACACGAATCTTCAGGTAAGAGCTCTCAAAAAGTGTCTCCGCCATCTATATCCGAACATTGGCCTGTGTTTAATTCACAACTGGTACCTGAGCGTAAATGTACTTTATTTGCCTCTACATTTACTTCTGCTCTATAGTCTCGCAATGTTATTTTTACAGTTCCTTTTACTATAACGTCTTCCCAATTGCCATAAGGGTCCGAATAGTGCACGCCGAGGCACTTTCCATCAAGGCCTAAATCGCCCGCTATGAATATTGGTCGAGTGGTGGAAAAATTTCGAGAAATTCCAGCAATTTCTGTTTTTCCTATTTTTATAGTTCCATCGCGGTGCATTTGGCGACAATTATCGTGAGAAATTACGTCTATATATGAATACTCCCCATTAGGTACATCCATAGTATGTGAGAACATCCCACATCTTCGAACTTCTCTATAAATTTCTACTTTACACTGCATTACGTGGGTAGGCCCGTATTGGTTAATTTGCAATAGTTGAATGTATTTTTTCGTTACGTTTACTTCTTGTTGAGGGATGTCACACTCACCCACCTCTAATAATGACAAAGTGGTGATGTTGGTCTCAGCCCCTCTACAGTCATAACCAATCAGGCCCGTAACCGGGAAGGGATGGAAAATTGCCACTACAAAACTCCACAGCACGGCTGTAGTCATTCTTTCGCTGTACATCATGGCAGCTACTTCGTACAAGATTCGCTCTCTGGCGAAAAAGCTGTCGGCCTTGGCGGTGACGCCCGAAAACCCTGGTAAATATAAGTTTTTATATTTTTTTATTATTAGTTAATTTCATTGCATGCCTACACCTTTCTCATTGGATATCAACTGTATATTGTATTTAGTTAAATATATTAATGTTGTCTATGTATATATATATATGTCATTCTTTCCTTTTTTTTTAATTAGCGGCTCCGGAAATAATTGCTACTCCAGAACGTAGTCGAGGGGTCAAACGCTCCAGGGGAGAATTGGAAGAGGGAAGGAAGGACGAGGGCGGCTTACATTGCCCGGTGCGGAGGCGATGCCACGGTGAGTTTCTCTCTCTTCTTTTCTTTTTTAAATTGTTATTTCCTTTTAAAAAAAAAACCAACATAAAAAAAAATAAAATTTTGTTTTCTCCCTTTCTTTTTTTCAGATCCAATTATCGTCGTATCTCAAGAGGAGCTTGATTTCTGGGGTGATCCCGATTTCGATCCTACGACCTTCTGCGCGGGTAGGCTCCCTCCCCTTTTGCCATGCCGGTGTACCCAGGAATGTATCGGCCGGGGAAAAAAAATAAAAATATGAACACGCACACAAACAACAACAAAAAATCAAACAAAACACTAAATTTATCTCTTTCCTTTTTTTTTGTAATAATCTTGTTTTAGGAATAAAATACAAATTAATTTAATTCTGCGTATTGTTTATTTATTTGGTGTACTTTCATTTAGTTTATTTATTTATTTATTTATTTATTTATTTATATTTTTATTATTTATTTTTTAATTTTTTTTATTTTTTTTCGTATTTAATATTAATATTATTATTTTTATCCAGAAAGAAAAATTAATGATATATAAAAAAAAAGAATAAAGTTTTGTTAATTAAGACTGTCATGCAAAATTGATTTAGGACAGATTTTAAACTCGCGCCGTAATGATAAGATATGCGCATAAAAACGACCAAAGTAAAAAACTATCAGTAAATTATTGCGATATGCATTCTTCCTTTTTCTTTTTTTTTCTTTGGGTGTACATACGTACACCTCTTTACAGGTTCAAGACCTGTTGTTTTCTTTCTTTTCATTTTCCCCTTTTTTTTCTTTTACTGGTAGGAGGGGTCGATATGACTGACATTTCTATAGGTAATGAGTCCATCGGCCCTTCGAGGACACTATCGTCGGTCTGCCCGAATTGGTTATTTGAAACGGTAAAGTGGGAGAAACGGGGACTAAATGCTACACCGAGCTCTGGGCTACCCGTAGAATTTTCCGGCCCACTAGGCGTCGACGTGATAGGTCGCGGCCGACGGGGTGTGTTGTAGACATCGTTGGTTTGCGTGGGAGGGAAAACTTGTGTGGTCGGTCGTGGGCGCGAGGGCACGTTGTATACCACTTCGCTAAACTGAATGTCTAAAGGAGGTGGGTCGGCCCGCTGGTAACTGTAGATAGGGTATCCATCCTCCTGTACCCTTGAAGACAGTAGTCTGTACAACACGGAGGCTAGATTCACTAGGAGGTGGCTGCTCGTTAGTATTAGCAATATTATTTCTCCGATGAAGAGGGCGGCAATGGCGGGACCATACCTTGCTTCTTCATTGGTCTGGTTGGTGCGTTCGCTCAGTAGGCGTTCCACTTCTTTTAAACTGATGTCGTGGCCCTCTTTTCCTGTGGTTCCTCTGGTGATTATACTTGGAGTGGGTGTTCCTGTTATATCAATAACTTGCAGGGGCTGGTAATTTATTATAGTGGGCATTAACTCCGTGATATTTAATGAGGTTAATGGCAAATACTTGCGATCGATATCTATTCTTGGGTTCCGAAATCCAATAATTGTTACGTAATCAGTGCATGCTATGCATCCTGATTTTAATTTTAAAATTCCTTTTCCTGATAGTTCTATGACTCGAGTTTCGTTGGCGCAGGTGAAGTTAACCTTTTCGGTTCCTGGGAGGGAGAATAACCATCCTTTAGTGTACTCGAGTTGCTTCCAATATGATTCTTGTTTTTTCGTAATTCTAATGTCGCAATCCTTATAGTCTTGAATATTATCTTCCATCAGTAACAACATCTCACAGGTGGGCCTTACGGATATACTATAAATGGGATATGAGGGTATACAAATTCTGTCGTAGCCAAGCTCTTGGCATTGGGTCAAATCGTCCCTTGTCATTAGTGCGTATTTGTCTTGAGTCCATGATATCGCTAAGTATGGAGTCTTAGGATATATATATATGGCGGCATTTGCATTGATTCCAATAATTTGAGAAGTAGGGCAGGGATGAAGTTCATACAATGTATATCCGATTGGCTCGAGCAGCGGAACGTGTAAAACAATGATGATTTTTCCGTTGTGATAAACTGCCGAAAATCGGGATATTTTCGATAATATTTCTGGATACACTTCTCCCGCAGGTAGTGGGAAGTGTAGTTCGTGATGGATTTTTGCGAATCCCTCGGCAGCTTTTTCTAAGATATTTTGGTTTGATACATCGGGGTGGAGTAATCCCAACTTAGCGAATATGATTATGTCTTCTATTGTTTTCAGATTACTCAAATAAATATCAGCAACGCGTTCTACGTTATATCTCCATTCGAGGAGCCGAGTCGCATAAGTATCTTCAAATTCGGAGTCGTGCTTCCGAAAAACTTCTATTCCTGTTTCCCAGGTTAATTTGTGCATGGATTCTATTTCGTCAAATCGCAATTCTAAAGAGTAGAGTTCGGGAGTTACTACCTGCGTTTTCGTTTTCTTTTTTGTAATAGAGTCCTTTTTCCCGTGATGCAACTGGCTTATTAGTTTATTGTAATATGTTACGTCTTCCTCGTTTATCGCGCCATGTAACATTTTGCTGGCGGGGGGTGGGGGATTTATAACCTTTCTTTTCGAGGAAAGAAAAGTTTCGTTCTTTAATTCGCGGATTATGTCTAGCCGTGCATTAATCTGTGTTATTCTGAACGAAATATCCTTTTTGTTGATCAATGTGGTGCATCGATCTCGAAGGATCGGAAAACATTCGTCCATCATTGCGTCCAAAGGCACTTGGGCGAAACTTGGTTGTCTGTCTCCGAACGGTTGTAATTCGATGAACGTAACTAGTCGCCATTCCGCTTGCGCGAGGTGAATCCCTTGCATGGGTTCATAGTACAGTCCAGCTTCGTTCTTTATTTGCAGAATATCGCTGGATGGGGACCCGAGGATTCCTCCAAGTGAGAAAAGGATGAGAATTGGATGCATAGTACAGCCCCGTGGCTCCTTGAATCATAAATGTTTAAGCATTTGCTAGAGGTGTCGTTCGTTCCTATTACAAGATGGGCATGCGGGTGTAGAACTGTTACTTAATCCTGTTATTTATAGAAGGTGAAATAAATACCGTTGTTGTATCCTATTTTTCTTGCATATATATATTTTTTTCTTTCTATACCAATAGTTGCATGCGAGTTTGCGTTCCCGCCCCATATTAGTGTATACTCCCCTTAGTTTTCTTCACGTTTAAATTGGGCCATAGTGACGTGGGCAGTGTCTTAACAGGGTCTTACGGATACTCCTTGTTTTCCGGGATATGTGTAAGAAGGGGAGGGGGAGAGGGAGAAAGGCGGTCACTCGGGGCTTGTAGTTTGAGAATAGGGGTGGGGTGGTTCCTTTATATACGCTTGCTTTCGTATCTTTCGGGATCACTTCCAAGTGTCGCAATTTTTTTGAAATTTTCTCCGTTTACGTGTTCCTGATTTTTATAATGGTGTACTTGGTGGTCGAAGAGATGCGGTGCATGTTGGAAGAAAATATTTCCTATTTAATGCGGGACCGGCGCCTCGCTTTGGAAATGAATGAATCGTACTCGCTGTCGGAGAAAGAGTACACCTGTATTCTCCGGCCGATGTTGTTCCATCTGAACAACTTGGGGTTAGTACCTTTTGTATATTACATAACCAAAAAAAAACTATTTTGTTTCATTTTATTTTTAATTTTCATTATTTATTTATTATTATTGTTATTATTGTTATTATGTTATTATTATTATTATTATTATTATTATTATTATTATTATTGTTGTTGTTGTTGTTGTTGTTGTTGTTGTTGTTGTTGTTGTTGTTGTTGTTGTTGTTGTTGTTGTTGTTGTTGTTGTTGTTGTTGTTGTTATTATCAGATATATATTTATCTAAGTATATCCTTAACTTTCATTTCATTTTTATTTATTTATTTATATATATCCTCGTTTTCCTGCTAGATGGGAGGACCAATGCACGGAGGGAGAGGTTTTCAATTTAAGGGCCCTTTTCGAGCTGGGTCCCTTCACACGAGAATTGCGGGTTGGTACCCTGGTCAAATGGATACCGGCCTTTTATGGCTTGGACGGTCTGCAATTAGATAAAGCTTCCTCCGTGGCTTGGACGGAGGAGATGCTGTGCTTCCTATTGAGGGAGATAGAGAAAGGCCTCTCGGAGGAGGAAAGCGTGGAACGGGCCATTGCGTGGAGGCGTTATGCGAGGCGCAACGCTAATCACGAGTGAGTAACGATAAAACTGTTACTCGTTTATTTTGTCCACTTTTCCTTGACGAGTGCATTGATTTTTAACTTTCTCTCTTTTTTTTTTGTTTTTAGGTTTCTCTATGGAGACGACTCGTGGGGTTTGCGTCGCTTGTTTGGGCACGACGGAGTATAACTGCTCCCTTATTTTGATATTAATCTTTTAGATATATATCGATATATACGTATATATTGTATTGAGGCAGATGGAGGGAGAATAAAGGAGAAAAAAAAAAAAAATATATATATATATATATATATATATATTCTAAATAAATCAACAAAAATATTGACGTACGCGTTTGGAGTTATAACTTCGACCAAAAATCCCTTAATCCCAAAGCGTAAAAGAAACAAGAAAAAGAAAAGGATATTATGTATTATATTCTGAGATAATCTCTGCGTAGTCAAGGATTTCGTACCATCTTATTGCAGATGTATGGAGATCTTCGATGTTCGTTAGTAATTAATTTGGAACCATAATTTGAGATTTTACAATTTATGCTTGTGTTGAGAATTCCTTCCGGTGATGCTTGACCGATCTGTGAATTGGGTGAACAAATGTGAGAACTCACTTGAAGCAAAAGGAAAATCAAACCAGACACAAAGATGTTATGTTGAGAAAGTGGTTTTATTCCACCTTCCGACAGGTAGCCCAAAATACAATTTAAAATATATAATTTATAGAAACAATATAAGTGACAGTAAATCCAAATTATGTTAAATTTAGACAACTGTTCAAAATATAAATTTGGAAAACAAATACAAATTATAAATAAATAAACAAATTGAATTTTGAATCTAAATGTGAGCAGCACACAATTATATTAATTGTGTGCTGAATTTAAACTTGAGACAGCGGTGCGTGCAACGTAGCGAGAGCTACGCAGCACGACACGCTGATACCATTGAGTGCGAAAATGTTTTGTGTGTAATTCACTGCAACCACTCAGCAGTGTATTGCAAAGTGGTTGCAGTGAATTAATGAGAGCATTTGCAATAACCTTTACTTGAGTGCTATTGCGGTGTGAACTCAGCTACGCAGTCAGGACTGCGCAGCACAATACAACATATATTGAGGATGCACAAGTGAGCAACGTATAGTCACTGTACTTTCCTAACAGAATTTCTGGAGGGAAGTACAGTGAATAGACCACACCGGTATAATTGTATTAATTATACCGGCTAAAGCAAGTGAGGAGAGCATGATGCTGCATGTGCTGCAGCGCATGCCACGAGTGAGCCAAAGTGGTGATGCACCGTATTTCTCTTGTTACTGACATTAAATTTTTACTAAATTATGCGAGTGTACTCTTACCTTGAGCAAATGAGTCCTGGTGTGCAAAGTTGAGCGAGTCCGATGTACCAAAAGCCAAGAAAACTGTCCGAAAAGTGGAGATGCCTGCTGTTCGTGCCGGTGTGTGCGAAAAAGTGTCAAAAATTCCAAAATGGCTGCGGAATATGAAAGTTTCGTTGGGCGCTGGAGTCAGTTGAGCGAGATAGCCGGTGAGCGAAACCGAAGTCAAGCGAGAAAGACATCCTCTCGCTCGACGCGGCGTGCCAACGAGGCACATCCTCGGCTTCGCGGAGCCCATGCCTCGGCTATCTTCGACTCAACCGAACAACGCGTGTTAGAGCAGCGCAACAGGTAGGCGCACGACGATTATCGATCGCCGTGCGCCAGCTGATTTTCCAACAGCTTGAGTAAAAGATATCTAATTAACCGAACCTGAGTTGATTTTAATTAACATACACAATTATGGTTCTAGTTGCTTATTGTTATTACAATTATTCTTCTTAGTTTTTTTTTCTTTTTGTTGTCTTTATCTTATTCGGAATCGAGTACGATGCACTGTATCTCAGAGTTGCATTCGTCGCAAATTCTTCTATTTTTGCTTTATTTGTAACAATTATTTGCGTGGAGGCACGGGAGAAACGTCACGTTTATAGGTTGGTGATGGCAGATTTGACATGACGGAGAGGCAGCATCTTCCTCGTGGGAGGGTGTCAGTGATGGTGTGGATAGGTCCAATGACTCCGCCCAAGGGGTAGGAGGTGGGAAATTACGACGATGTGAGGTAATTAGTTTTTCGTTTGACTCGTCCTTGTCCGTCGTATCGGAATGTTGGTTCGCATGATTATCTTGGTTAGTGGGCGATGGAGGGGGAGCGGGAGGTCTGTGAAGTAGTGATGTAATTGAGTCGGTAAGACTGGTGGACAAAGAGGAACATGGGAACGTATTCGTAGTCATGCTCAGGAATCGACAACCTGCATTTAACAAGACGTGTAAGTGTAAGGGGTTTGGACCTGTTCCCCAACGCTTTACTTTGATTCCGCAATAAAAACTAGTTACTCTGTCCTTTTTCCCAGAATAAAAGAATCCAGCTTCTACTAATGTTACTGGTTTTATCGGTAGCGTCTCAGGCCAGGAAATGAAGCTTTCCATGCGGTCAGTATAGTTTTCGTAGGTGGGGTATGAGGGTTGTAGGCCGTCGTCCCTGGAACATACCCATCCTAAACAGTCGAGGGTGCCCCGGAGCCTTTCCAACAGTCTGGCGACAAATCTCAGATCGCAGGTAGGGGGGCTCTCGTACAGTTCTGTCTGAGAGGCGGGGGTTAGGGAAGAGAAAGGATGGCGGCGCGGTGTTTGACCGGGTGGTCGGCTTCCTATACTCATTATTATGTAACGATAATGAGGGCCCCGTATAGCATGCTTTTCCCAAGGGTCGTCATAAATTTCGCAATTGTTTAATGATACTCCGCAATGAAAACACCTGATTTTAGTCTGGTGGCCCGTGAAAAAGAATCCGGCTGCTCCTAATACTGCAATATTAATTTTACAATTTCCAGGCCAGTAAATGAAGCTGTCTACTCGTTCAGCATAATCTTCGAATGCGGGATACGTGGGAGTCGACTCGCTCTTCTTTGGAGGCATATCCTCGTGGCAATCGGGGGTCGCGCTTACTCTTACTTCTACTCTGCAATCGTGGCGTTCCTTTTCACAAGAAAGGGGTACATCTCGTGGATCGGCCCCGATGGGAACGTTCCCACAGGGTATGCCGCGGACAAAACGGCATTGTTCTTGCCACCTACTGTGGTCATGCATTGGTATATCACCAACTTCCCATTCTTTAATAGTAACTCTGCAATCAAAACAACTGACCTCGTCGTCCTGTCCGGTGTAATAAAATCCTGCAGCGGCAAGTTGCCGCGGGTCTAGAAAATTTACTGGCCAACTATAGTAACTGTCGAGACGCACTTGTTCGTATGAGTACATGCCGCGTGGGCCTTTTGATGACATGCTTAGTGATGATATGCACACTTTTATGATTAATCTTTTCAAGATGCAGGTATGAATGGTAGTGTATTTATCTATTTATGTTAATAAAAATATTTATGCGTATATTTACTGGTATATGTTAATGTTCTTAAATATGGTTATTATAGCATTCTCTTTATCTTTGGTTGTACTCTCTCTCTCTCCTTTGAAGTCTAAAACTGATCGGGGTGCAGTAAGATAGATATATTTTTTTTTCAAGAGGTTTTATTTAATACCTTGTCTTTGAGTGCGTTTCCTGGTATCTCGATTGCGGCGGTGTATTGGTAACTATGTTTGCCTGGTTTTGAAACCTTTAAGAAAAATTTCAATTCACTTAAATTTGAACATATTGATCATTGTTATTATTATCATTGCTATTACTATTATTACCATTATTATTGTTACTATTATTATTATTACTATGATTATATCTATGTATTATTTCCTTTCATAATCAGTACATTTTTATTTATCGGATAGAGGGTTATTTGATTAATACGTTATACCACGGTATTTGGTGGACAACTTGACATCGTTTGTACCAAAATTGTCTCCTAGTATTGAGATATCGTCGATAAAAATAAATAAGAATTGTTATTAGGGCTTATTGTAGTTTTATATTTACTCCCGTGTAATATGTACAGTAGCGGACAAAAGTTTAAGACGATGAATTACAATTTGGTTCATAGATCTGTCATACAAGTACTAACGTTTCTTTCGGCTTGTTGTTTTTTTACAATACATGTGTACGTTTGACCTTCATAATGTAGAAGTCTCGGTCGTCAAATGTAAACAATATAGATTATACAATTTTTTTTTCCTTCCAACCATCTGTAAACAGCAGACATTAGTTTAAGACGATCTGTCGAACAAGATACCCGTAGTCGATCCACGCAATAATTTGATATATTAATACTGTAAATAGTTTGTGGTGTATCATCCAGTGTCTTAAGTTTAATTACGTACGAAAAGCGTATGGGTAAAGCCCGTAATTTGTCATCAACTGAACGAAAACTAATCGTGTCTCTACGGAAGCAAAATGAGACATTTTCTTCAATTGCAACTCAAATGAATCGATCAGAAACTTCTTGTAAGCAAGCGTGGTACAAGTTTGTGAAGACTGGGGACTATTTTGATCGACCCAAAAACGGTAGACCGCGGAAAACTACGCCAACGCTGGATCGTCGGATTCATCGATTAAGCGAGAGAGATCGTTTTCGTTCAGCAGTCGATATCAGAGCTGAAATATCCAGTAATAATAATGCACAAATTAGTGTAAGAACTGTCCGAAGACGATTAGACGAATTCAATTTGAAAGCACAAAAGCCACGGAAGAAGCCGATGCTCAGTAAAAAGAATAAAAAATTACGACTGCAATTTGCTAAGGCTCATCGGCATTGGACAAGTGAGGATTGGCAAAATGTGCTATTTTTGGACGAATCCAAATTCAACCGAATTTGTTCTGACGGGATACTGTATGTAAGACGTCGAATTGGCGAAGATTTAAATCCTCGATGTGTTTTACCGACAGTTAAGCATGGAGGTGGAAACGTAATGGTGTGGGCATGTTTTTCTCGCAATGGTCCTGGACCAATACGCCGAATTTATGGAATCATGGACCGTTTTCAATACTTGGATATATTGAAAAATACTATGTTACCGTATGCCTACGAAAATATGGGTGATAATTTTATTTATCAACAAGATAATGACCCAAAGCATACGGCTCGGGTAGTGAAAAGTTTTTTTCAAGATGAAAAAATCACTTTATTACCGTGGCCGTCGCAGTCGCCGGATTTAAAT
This sequence comes from Cylloceria caligata, assembly GCA_963942595.1. Lineage (NCBI taxonomy): Eukaryota > Metazoa > Arthropoda > Insecta > Hymenoptera > Ichneumonidae > Cylloceria > Cylloceria caligata. The sequence goes on from OZ012709.1 coordinate 8,827,057, forward strand.
CCAATTGAAAACTTATGGTGTACCATAAAAAGAAGGGTTCAAAAAAATAAACCAAAAAATTTTGACGATTTGTACTCTTTGGTTGAAAAAACGTGGAATGAAACAACTGTGGACGACTGCAAAAAATTAATTGATTCAATGCCTTAAAGATGTCTTGATGTGATAAAAAAATAATGGACTGTGGACAAAGTATTGAAGGGAGGAAAATATCTGTATATTTTCTACCAAAAAATATTTTTTTACGTATAGTCTTAAACTTTTGTCCCCGAAGATATCAAACAAATTTATGTTTTCTTTGTTTATTGTATCTAATGTTGTTACGCGCAAAATTGAATTTATGTAATAAATATATGAATTAATGATTAATTAGCTAATACAAAAAAAAATCCACTGAGTCAATTCTTTTCAAAAAAAAATCAACGATTACTTTTTTTTTCCTCTCCGTCTTAAACTTTTGTCCGCTACTGTATATATGTTTTTTTTTTTTTTTTTTCCATTCGTATATATCAATTTTATTATGTGAATTCTATGTTTATTATTACGTGATATCCAAAAAGAAAGTGCCGCATGAATGCGTACCATTTAAACGTCGTATATTTCTATGCAAAATACGTTTCTGGAAAAATTATTTCGAAAATGTTAGTAGGCAATTCTCGATTTTTTTAATCGATTTGAATGTACAATAATGTCTCTGTTTGGGAGTTTAATACGTACGTTACCGTTCGTTAATATAGTCTTTATTTCGTGCGGACTGGTGTAGTGGTCACCGAGTTTTCCGGGTTTTGGTCCTTTAAGCAAAAATACTGGTTCACCGACTTTAAATGCTACAGGATTAATTTTCTTGTCTTGATATATTTTGGAATTTTCTTTAGCCTTTATCAAATTTTGTCATCCCAAACCCTGTATTTCATGGATTTGCGTGACCAGTTGCGTTAGATATTTATCGTACGTGGCGAGTTTTTCCATCTCGGCAGGGGGCATACTAGAAGGAGTACGAGCTATCTTGCCAAAAACCATTTCGTATGGAGTATGCTTAGTACCTTCGTGTACATTCGTGTTGTAATTGTAAATAACCATTTCAATCCATTCATCCCAATTATTTTATTTAGTGGTGAATTGTTTAAGATATTCACCAAGAGCATGATGCGATCTTCCCAATGATCCATTGGATTGAGGGTGAAATGCTGTGGTTCTGTCTTTACGTATTTTTAACAATTTCGCAATTTGTTTTAAGAAATTACTCAAAAAATTACTACCTTGGTCAGTGAGTACCGTGTTGTGCCGCGGAATATTCCACTCCGTATTTAGTATATTCGGGAATATTCCATAGTAACGAAACATTGGAATTCGTTCAAGACAAGAAACGAAGTCCAATGCCCGATCGTATGAACGACCCCAAGAACGCTGACGCAGCATGAGCGACTCGCTTGGCGTTCGGGCGAAAGGCTAACGCTAAAATTGCGAATTAAGGGATTTTCGTGAAGACAGTTAGCAACTGCTTTACGAAAAGACAGTATTAAATTAGATTGAAAAGAGAATGGTTGGTTCCTCGTTTAATACTCGAAACAACGCATTATTGTACTTCTTACTTTGATATATAAATAGGCAACGGAAAGTTACCGTTGCTTATAATAAATACTTCCTTTTATATAAATTCGCGTTTCCATCTTTTACTCGAGATCCATCTCCTTATCGGCAAACGATCCCAAAAAATAATAACGTTTAATATACAATACAACCGACTACCGAATAATCCAATTACTCGGTACCGGCATAACATTTGGTGGCAGCGGTGGGATCTGCCGAAGTTAAGTGATTCGTGATTTATTAGGACAAAAGTGTTTTGGACAAAGTTAAGAATACTCTGAAGTGACGACTACGACGCGTGCAAGGACACCAGTGTAGTTCGTGGAAACCCGACTAATCTAACGCGAAGCCGTGAAGTGAACGTCAGTGCGGGGTGACGTATCGGTCAACCGTTTAAAGTCCCGATTGACGGTGTCACGTCAAGTCGCGGAAAACCGCACAAAGTGTGCAACCGAGTACGCACAGCAGCTACTCGAAAAGAAGCCGTCGCGCAACTATTGGCGACGCACCAAGGACGAACCCAGGAACCAACGGAGATACGGGTCAACGGTACCAGGGAGGATAACTGGACCAGCCTTCGAGGGAAGCTACGAGACAACAGGTCTTGAGCACCGGAGGAACGGCACCCGAGAACAACAGCATGGAAAGGACCGTCTACCAGATCATCTTTCTGTAAGTGGCGGTTACTTTATACTTATACACATAGCCGGTAAACTGAAGCCAGATAGGACAAAAATTTTGAAATTTTGAAAAAACAAAATTATTAATTTTGCCAAAGCCAGTGTAGAATCGATATTTGGGAATATTTCAAAGTAGAGTTCGCCGAGAAATTAGCAAATATGTCAGATCCTAGAGGAGTCCGACCAAGAAATAGGGGCAATTCGTTAGAGACGACGTTGCCCGGCGAAGAGGTAGACCCCACAGCTGGATTAGCCGCGGTCGTAGGGGACATAGTTTACGAAGCGCGCAGGGCGCTATTCGAGCTGTCGCCGTCGGGGCGAATCCCTTCGTCCAGACAAGGGGCCCTGGCGGACAGACTGACGGCCCAGTTTGGCGTAAACCCACGTAGGGGTGCGTCATTCGGGGATCATGACAGCAACGTTAGCGACGACTTGCTTAATATGGCCACTGGCGAGCAAACGCCTGAACGCATCACCGAGGACATGGTCGAGCGAGAAATAGAAAACATGCGAACCATAGATCGTGTGGGTTTTTCGGCAGCTACCGGTGCGACAGCCCGGTCGGTACCAGCGAGAGTACGCGATCGGTTGGAGGCGGTCGACCGAAGCCAACGCGACATGGAAAGAGCGCGACGCCAGTATGAAAGGCTGCAGCGCGAGCACGATTGAGGCCAACGCGAACTTGATCGCGAACTCAGGGAGGCAGAAACGCCGTCGGCAAAACGGAATTTGGCCGACACGCTGAACGAGGTTGGTGCGGACGAGTACGAGCTCATCCACTCCTTAAGAGAGCAAATTGCCGAGCTCCAGCGACGGTTAGGAGGAGCAGGGATGGAGGACATCCCGCCCCCCGCACTGCTCCCGAGACGCACGCGGTTCGAAGAGACGCAGAGGCTTTCAAATATGCTCAGCCTCAGCCTCGGAATAAAAATGGTAAAAACGTTCGACGGCAAGGACTCGAAGGCTTTGCCGCTCTTCTTAAAGTCCTGCGAGACGATATTCCGCAGGGTAGCAGAAGAGGAGCATGACACCCTACTGGAGTTGATCGTTATGAGTAAGCTAGAGGGTGCAGCAGCAAGACAACTGCAGCACAAAACCATCAGCACCATGGCGCAACTCAGGAGCGAGTTGGAAGCGTTGTACGGACAACGGAAGTCCCTGGCCGCGCTGCAAATGTAGTTCAGCTCCCTCCGGCAGGGACAGAACGAGGACATCGCCGCCTACGCGGCAAGGACGGAGAGGATCACGGTAGACATCGCCGAAATACTCTGCGAGCCGTTGCAAACAGAGGATCAGAGGATCACCGTCGAGAGTGTCACCCGACGAAGCGCACAGGCCAACTTCGAAAACGGCCTGCACGGCCAGGTGCAAGTGCTGGTGCGTGCTAGAAATTACCAAACGCTGCATGACTCTGTGGCAGGGGCCATAGAGATAACCAACATGGTACAGCCAAAGGGAGGGGTAGGTGGAGTATTAAGCCACCCCAGAAGGTCCCAAGGCGCATCACCCCGGCAGGGAGAAAATTGTTTCACCTGCGGAAAACCTGGACACATGGCTCGTGACTGCACCCGGAGATCGGGAAGAGTAAGTTTGCCAATGCCCAGCGAAAACAAGTCCATAAACAACGTAGACATCGTATGTAACTACTGCCAGAAGAAGGGCCACGTGTGGAGGGACTGTAGGAAAAGATTGTCCCAAAATAAGAACGAGCCAGCGCAGACGCCGCAGCATAATCGACGTCCAAGGAACTCCGGAGGTCAGAATGAAAAAACCACAGTAAATGCCGGAACGAGTCGAACAGAGACCGATGCCAGCCCACTGGGAACGATGAGGATAAACACGCTCACGGCTCAGCAGAAACCTGCGTGCAGAAAGAGGAAGACAACGCTGCAGCTTCTACAAGTAACGCTGCCGGCGTCGAGTGCCACCGCCAGCGACTTCGATATCGATGCACCGTTGGCCACGACCGGGGTACTCACCCTCAAAGCGGACACCGGAGCGCAGTGCAGCATAATCAAGGAAGGCTGTCTCAAGCCCGAGACCATGGTGAGCAGGTGCTCCGTGGAATTACAGGGTGTGGCGGGCGAAAAATTCACCCCCCTCGGGATAGCTAAAATTGTACTCGTGACACCGGCTCTAAATGTAGAGCATTGGTTCTACATCGTTCCGAACAATGTGCCGTTGAAGGTCAACGGATTACTCGGCATGGACTTTATCAAGCAGCATAAAGCGGACATCCTGCATGGCGAGATGCTCAAGTTGTATGGGCACTGCATGCCGCTAACGGACGGCGCGACGAGGATATATTCGTCACCACGCAGTAGAACTGCCGCCACGTGCAAATACATAGGCCTGCTTACAGAGATAAATCTTCCTTCCGGAAACGGGCCTAACATGGATGCCGCCAAGAAAAATAAATTTGTCAGACTACCTACAAGGAGTAGGATCGGCCGAGGCATCATAGAGAGACCCCGTGTCACACCGTCAAGAACCAAAAGAGTGAGTTTAAATGTTCCTAAACACGACGGGGAAGTGCAACAGCCGACGGTGACACTCGAGCCGTCGGAGATAGCGAAGACCGTACGTCGCCGCCAGGTCAAGGCACTGCGCGTAAGCTCAGAGAGCACGGGGAAGAAGGCCAAACGGTTTGCGCAGCGCCAACGGAAGTCCGACTTGGTGCCCCCCAGCAGTGAAAAGCAAGCAGCTCGCGCAGGAATAGCGTGCGAATACAACGGTGTATTCCAACTACGAGGGAACAAGCGACAGCGCACGCACGAGGTGCAAGATCGCGCACCCTTTAAGATCGTATCGAAGGACCTAGGATCGTAACCCTTGCCTGGGAAGACCGTAAAATCGAGGCATGGGTCCGGTAAAATGCAGAAAGCCGGAAAAAGAAATACTGTTGCAGATGCTCTTAGTCGCACATATGCGACCACACGAGCCCAAGTGGGACAGGACAGAAAGTCCCACAAAAAGGAGAATGATAGCGCAATCGGGTATACGAACAGCCGCACAAAGCGGAGAGTCGAGGATACCCAAGGCAACCACTATAACTCGTCGACATAGTAACACACGGAGTAAGAGCTACTCGCGATAGTATGGGCCCTAGCTCAATTCCGGCCATATATTTAAGGTACCCGTTTCACAGTAGTGACGGACCACCAACCGCTCACCTGGCTGTTCGGAGTAAAGGACCCAGGTTCGAGTTTGATGCGTTGGAAAATTAAATTGGCAGAACATGAGTTCAATGTAGAGTACAAGGCAGGTAAGCGCAATACGAATGCAGATGCGCTTAGTAGAATATGCCTTACTACGAGGGCCCAAGCGAGAGCGAAGAACGAAGTCCGTGTGTCGAAAGAGGACAGCACGATGGGGCAACTCGGCACAACGAATGACCGCACAAAGCGGACGGCCGAAGATACCCCGTATAGCCATAGTAGCTCGCTGGAGCGAGAGGTCAAGCTCGACCGCGAGCGAGACGAGGACAGCAAGCGCCCGGGTACGAACAGCCGCACAAAGCGGAGAGCCGAGAATACCCCGGGCCAGCCTAGCAACGCGGCAGAGAGAGAGGCAGCCCTGGCCCATGCGCCAGAAGAGGATAGAGAGATTCGCAGCGTGCCTGCAGAACGCTCTACTGAACCCCACAGCCCCGCCGAAAAGCCGTGCGGTCGGGGAAGGGGCAGACCACGCAAGCAAGCAACGCAAGCCACTGGTAAGATTGCGAGCACCGCTAACAAGGATGGAGCGGGCCCAGCACAGCATGGCAGACCCGCGAAGCGCGGAAGGCCGCGAAAGGCAAACGTTGCAAGGCCGGTCGACAGAGAGAGCGACCCAACGGCGGAGCCACCGGTGGGCACACCGAGTGAAGAAATTGCGGACAGAGCACCGCAAAGGCCTGCTGAGGAAGCGAGGCACGGCGGGGCCCGTAGCCCACGAACTTCCAGCAGCGCGGACGGAGACAGCGTTATAAAAGAGTATAGCGACTGCCGCAGTGGCGTAGCCACTCCTTCTGCCGATGACCGCCAGAAAATAATTGGAGAATACCACGACACCCCCATAGGAGGGCATCAAGGTATACGGCGCACGTTACATCGAATTCGGACCAAATACAACTGGCCCGGCCTGAGAAGAGATCTAGAGAATTATATATCGTCTTGCGAATCCTGTCAAAAGAATAAAATCAGGAAAAGGGAACGAGTGCCGATGGTGGTAACGGACAACCCATCGAGGTCATTTGAAAAAGTTGCGGTCGACATCGTAGGACCGCTACCGGAAAGCATTAACGGGAAAAAATATATACTCACGATTCAAGACGCACTTACCAAGTACAGCGCAGCGATTCCACTGCCGAACCAAGAGGCTTCGACAGTAGCAAAGGCGCTCGTAAAAGAATTGATTTGCCAGCACGAGACAACCTGGAAGGCGCGAAAAGACGGTCGAAGACTACATACGACCAAGGCGCACAGGTGCAGGAGTACCGCGTCGGCGAACGCGTACTCCTCCGCGACGAGACGGTGCGCAGGCGGCGGTCAGCCAAGCTGACCCCGAAGTGGACGGGACCTCACGAAATAGTAGAAAAGAGGCCCCCCGTCAATTACGTCATCCGAAAGGGACGAAAAACTCAGGCAGTGCATGCAAATCGCCTGAAGCTCTTTATAGAGCACTAAAATTTAATAAAAGCTAAATAAAGGCGGGTAGGGAGCTCCACAAAGCGCAGGGTAAGGAACTCCAATAAGAGAAACAAGGTAAAATGAAAACTTGTTTAATTGAAAAAGCACGAAGGAAAACATGTCATACATAGTAATGGTAATTTAGAAAAATTCAGGCATACTGGCTTTGGTAGGCGTATGTATAGTAACCGCCCAAGATTTCCGCATAAAAACCATCGGGCGGACCTCACAGATCATCCGGGAAAACTATCTCCCATCGTTCAATTTAACGTTAACGGAAATTGAAGCCCAGGCGCCCCCTACGCAGACAAAGAGGACAATTCCATTACAGAGCGTGCTGCGAGACCCAGAAGAGCTTCAAAAGCTCGAGCTCGAGCCGACCAAATCATGGACGGCCTCAATACAGACGGAGACGGGATGCAACACATCCACAATATGAGTTTCTACTCACTGGGTGCAGTAGCACCAATAGCCTTGGCTGGCTATGTTCTATTTAAATGTTATAGGTATCAACGAAACCGAACACCAACAAGGACAAGCGAGGCAACGACCCCGGCAACAGCCGAGGTAAACATCAACCTCGACCCGATCGGACGACAACAGCCAGAAGAGCAACCGCGATCCGAGCTGGCCAGGTTATGCACCCGTCCCCCCAACCGAGAACGACTCGCTCGGCACGAAAAACGATAAGAAGCAAAAGGAAAAACTTCATCGTTACAAATGAAAAAATGAAAAATGTTATCGTAATGTTATATAACTTCAAACGAGAAACCAATCGAAGAAAAAACTTTTTAAAGAAAAAATTTTTCCTTTTAAGGGGGGAGGGATGTTGTGCCGCGGAATATTCCACTCCGTATTTAGTATATTCGGGAATATTCCATAGTAACGAAACATTGGAATTCGTTCAAGACAAGAAACGAAGTCCAATGCCCGATCGTATGAACGACCCCAAGAACGCTGACGCAGCATGAGCGACTCGCTTGGCGTTCGGGCGAAAGGCTAACGCTAAAATTGCGAATTAAGGGATTTTCGTGAAGACAGTTAGCAACTGCTTTACGAAAAGACAGTATTAAATTAGATTGAATAGAGAACGGTTGGTTCCTCGTTTAATACTCGAAACAACGCATTATTGTACTTCTTACTTTGATATATAAATAGGCAACGGAAAGTTACCGTTGCCTATAATAAATACTTCCTTTTATATAAATTCGCGTTTCCATCTTTTACTCGAGATCCATGTCCTTATCGGCAAACGATCCCAAAAAATAATAACGTTTAATATTATACCAACTACCGAATAATCCAATTACTCGGTACTGGCATAACAACCGCTTTGGGTGAGCCAAAATAACAAATTAATCGTTTGACAAATGCTTCCGCTATCGTTACTGCTTTTGCGTTAGGTAAAGGGATTGCTACTGAATATTTTGTTAATTGATCTTGAATTGTAAGTATGTATTCATTTTCCTGCTTAGTTTTTGGCAGAGGGCCTACTATGTCCATTGCGATTTTATCGAAAGCTATTGCTGGAGTATCTGTTATGATCATAGGTTGTTTAGTTTTTACGCGGACTAATTTCTTTAATTGACATTGTAAACACCGTTGAATGTACAATTGGACGTCGGTTTTTAAATTTTTCCAATAATACAAATGACGAATTCGATTATATGTTCTACTGACATCTCTGTGTCCGCCTATGGTTGACGAATGCATTTCTTCAATAATCTGATTTTGTCTTTCCACTGGGGGTTGTCTAACTAACCCGTGACAAATAATGATTTTAACGTCGCTTTGCGCGAATATTAATCGAATTTGAGTCATACTATTTTCCCACGGCACGTTTAACATAAAACTTGATTTTGCAATGCTAACGGTTTGCAATGATAACTTGTCAATTAAATAACGAGCACTTTTTAAAGCTTCTACTATATTTTCCAAAATTAATGTGGGACCTTCTCCAGAATTATCTGTGATAGGCAAAGCTATATTGAATCTTTGAGCTCGTTTCATAATAGATTGAGCTTTCTTTAATTCTAGATTCTTTAAGTGTGGAAAATTGTCGTTATCTCGAAGTGCAATAGCTCCAGTGTCTATCGGTGCACAGTCGGTGGAAACAAAATAAACTAAATTATCTTTTCGAGTGTGAAATAAATCTCGTGACTGTTTGACGTTGGAAGCAGTAATCTTACCCTTCGTAGTTTCATGCAGGATCGTGGCGGGCAATGTAAATGAATTCTCGGGTTCTACGTCGGACATGTTGTCACTTAGGGGTTCTGTTTCGCTACTTTGAAAGAGTTCACGTGCCTGCTTTCCCTGCACCGTTTTGCCTGAGTTTTCCCGAGGGTTATGGTCCTCGAGTTCGCTTTCGTCGCTGAATTCGTTGTTCTTAAGAGGCACATCGTTGTGGGGTAGGACCGGTAACGGCACATATGTTTGGCTACTCGGTCGATCTGAAGAAGTGTCAGATGGCAGAGGAAAGTTCTGAACACTGTAGGTCACTTGTTTAGTCTTAGTTTCAATCTTTCCATTCTTGCGTGTCTCCCGAGGCATATTAGCTTTCATTTTTACGGTGGGTTTCTTTAGTGGTGCCTTGTTCGCTGCAGGCGTCTGAAAAATTTCGTTTTCGTGACCGGTGGTCGTTGATTTGTATGGAGAGGCTATGTCTTCCAGCTGTTCGAAAGGATCAACCGACTCACGTACCCAGTCACATTCTTCTACATCGTTAAGATAACCGAAATTTCCAGGGACATCGTTGCTTAGATTTTTTCCTCTTCAGAATCTTCTTCTAATAGTCGAGCTATATCGGTGTCTGATAAGATGCGTTGATTATTTTTACTGTGACTTTTTGGAGGATTCGACTGAACCATGTAAATATCGTCTGTGGTAGTCAATGACTCTATGGGGTTTCTTGAGAGCGCGTCGGCGTTAACGTTAGTTTTTCCGGCCTTGTACACTACATCGTATTCGTACTCGGCGAGTTTCAGTCGCCAGCGCAAGATTTTAGGGTTTCCATCTGTAGCCCGTCGGAACCACAACAGCGGTTTATGGTCGGTTACTACAGTGAAGTGGTGCCCATACAGATATGGCCGAAAGTGAAGTATAGAGTATACTATAGCCAATGCTTCCTTTTCGTAGGTATCGTATCGTTCTTCGACTAGACTCAAAGCTCGCGAGGCGTAAGCGCATGGATGATCGTTGTTAATTTCTCCTTGTGAAAGTATACTACCGATAGCATAACCCGATGCATCAGTCGTTAAAATACAAGGCTTGGAAAAATCAGGATATCGCAAAACTGGAGCCGTACAAAGTTTATTCTTTAAAATTTCGAATGACTGTTGTTGTTCGGGTCCCCAATCAAATATATTTTCTTTGCATAATAAAGTTGTGAGGGGTTTTGATATCTTGGCGTATCGTTCTATGAACCGCCTATAATAACCTGTTAATCCCAGAAATTGTCGAATATTTTTAACATTTTTAAGTACGGGATATTCACGTACAGCTTCTAATTTCTTAGGATCGGGCCGAACTCCGTTATTCCCAATTATATGTCTTAAATACGCGACTTCTCTTTTTAAAAATTCGCATTTATCTGGTTGTAATTTTAAATTTGCTGCTTCTCATCGTTTAATTAATTCGCGATAGATCTTCTCGTGTTCTTCGAGATTGTAGGCATAAATGACAATATCGTCCAAATAAACAAATAGTCCTTTCCCGAGGAGCCCACTTAGTGTGAGGTCCATTGCTCTTTGAAACGTCGGAGGGGCGTTCCGAAGGCCGAACGGCATTCTAACGAATTCGAAATGGCCACGTGGCGTAGTAAATGCGGTCTTATGACGATCTTCTGGAGAGACTTCTATCTGATGGAATCCTGATGCTAAATCGAATACAGAAAAGTATTGTGCACCGCCTAATTGATCTAATATATCGTTGATATTGGGTATGGGGTACGCGTCGGCGATCGTTTTTTCGTTCAGCGATCGGTAATCGAACACGACTCTCCATTTTTTATAACCCTGAGAGTCGGCTTTCTTGGGAACGACCCAGACAGGACAATTGTATGGGGAGGTAGAGGGTATTATTACCCCTTTACCGAGCATATCCTCTATTTGCTTGCCTATTTCTTGTTTAGTACATTCTGGCCATCTGGTATCCTCGAGTATTTATAGGAAGATCATCGGTAGTAGGAATGCGATGTTGCAATATAGTGGTGCATGTCAACGTATCTCCTGGGATTTGGTATAAATGTGCGCTTTCCTTTAAAAGCGTCTCGATACTTGCTTTTTCTTCTTCGTTCAATTCAGCGAGTCTTAATAATTTCTTAATTTGATTATAGCGGTCGATCATTATCGATTCTGATATTACGTAACATAAATTTTCGCGAATGAAAGGTTGAATTTCGCGAGTGATATTAGCTATACTGAGTTTTTGTGTTAACGAAACGTTCATGATTTTATACGTTTTCGGACTATATTTCTCGCTTCTCAAACGTGTATCTTTATCTTTAATATTTTCTATAATATTTTTCTCTTTTGACGGTTCAAGTGTACAAACTGTTCGTAAATTCTTCGGGTCTCCATAATTTTCAAAATTGACAGTTTGATCGCAATGGTTTACAGGCACGAAAGGTTCAACAGGTTTCTGGCAAAGTACTTCTTTATTTTCCATCGTTATTTCTTCTTTTATTGACTCTGATGCTTTGGTAAAATCTGAATAATTGACTTTTACTGATTCAATTGTTTCAATGTTTCTATTCTCTCGAAGTATTTGTTCTTCTGTTGACTTTCTAAATTCCTCATTGTAATTATTAATATCATCAAAGGGTTCTGTCCTTTCCATCGGCACAGATATCCCTTTAAAATGTGGATCGAGTTTTCGCATATCTCCAACAAGTTCTGTCCGTTCAGTCGGCACAGTTACGTCTGTGAAGCTCGAACAACCCGCATAATTAACACAATTAGACTCGCTATCTCTTGCCGATATTTTAGTTTTTATTGGATTTGAATTAACGACGTTTTCTTCTTGAACATAATTTTCATATACTTGAGAAGATTCTGTCCTTTCCATAGGCACAGATTTTCCCGAAAAATTTGAGCTGAGCTCCCTTAATTCTCCAACGACCGCTGCCCGTTTTGACGGCACAGCCACCCCTGTGGAGCCAAGGCAAGACTCCTCATTGACACAGTAAATTTTCGTCTCTATCGAATTCGGATAGACAACGTTCTTTTCGTTTTCACAACTTAATTCGGTACACCCCATTGGTGTCTCTGTTTTTATGGAATTCGAACAAATAACACTTTTTTCCTGAACACTGTTATCAAAATATTGAAAGGATTCTGTCCTTTCCATAGGCACATATTGTCCCAAAAAATTTGAGCTGAGCTCCCTTAATTCTCCAACGAGCGCTGCCCGTTTCGTCGGCACAGACACTCCTGTGGAGCCAAGGCAAGTCTCCTCATTAACACAGTTTACTTTAGTCTCTATCGAATTCGGATAGACAACGTTTTCTCTAGATACAATAATCTCTACAGGTTCAATATAAGTGCTCTCCTTGCTCGAATCCGACGTACAAAGTTCCATAAAATTTTGCGAACCAGACTGCAATTTTTCAACTTGATCTTCTATTTTTACTTTACCAATTTCTTTACTTGATTTTTCATTTTTCACACGGTTTTCGTAAGCTTCTTCAATAATTTCGGAACAATTTCTTATTTCTTCCTTTATAATTTTTTTCACAAAATCAACCATAGAATCTCCGCGGGGTAGTGTCTCTGATAAGTACGCATTCTTGTGTTCGTCGGAATGAATTTTTTTCCAATGTTTTCACTTGAATTGATTTTATCTTTACTAGTTTCATGACTCAGTCCGTCCGAGAACTTATTTTCTTTTATTAATTCGACATTACTTGTTACCTGTTGTTCCTTTTTCGTCTTTGAATCGTCAGTAGATTCTCTTATTCCTGTACTGTGAATTAATTCCTCCGATGACATTAACTCTAGTACTGGTACCTGGACTTGAACCGAATACCTATTGCTATTTGTCACATAAATGTAAGCTTTACCATTATTATTAATGACAAACCCGCTCTCTATGTTTATACCTTCACCTGCATCCAGGGGAGGCAGATAACCTTCTCGTAAATCCAAATTCTTTACTCTCACGAAGCACAATTTGGTGGACTCTGCAGGGATAACAATAGTTTCCTGAGTTGCAAATGGTATTCTTACATTCTGCATTTTCAATTGTCTTTTCTCATAGTCAATTTTCACGCGATTGCCGTCAAGGTATTCCGAACCCAACATACCAGCTTCCTTTATGAGGAAGTTATTATCTACAATATGGAAAGTAGCGAAACGTCCGAAGGCTTGTAATGTAATATGACCCAAAGTAAAAATTGAATTTGTTGTTATTTCATTAAGTTGTAAAATTTCTCCGTGATTTATAGCGATATGTTCATTTACAAATTGTTCTTTAAAATATTCGGCCCGGCTCCCGTATCAACCATAAGAGTGATAGGGGATATTACTTCCGATGCCGTTATCGTAACCGTCGGAACACTACTTTCTCGATGCAATTGTATATTAAAGATACGGACTACTCGCGGTTGAGGGTCGAAGCTGCGATTGAAATCGTACGTATCGGATGCATGTTTAACGGAGTCTCCCTTGGCGCACCTGTACTCGGAAGACCACTTCGGTTTCCCGTACTTCCATATGTTGCTTCGTTCTCCCTTCGAGCGGGACACTCACGGATAAAATGACCAGGTTGTTTGCAATAAAAACATGGTCCTGTTGAATTCATGGAATTATTATTGAAATTATTAATATTTCCACGATTTTCCGATCGATTGTTATTTAAAGGCTGGGAATGGTTGTTACGATAAGGACAAATATGGGCCACGTGGCCTTCTTTTTTACATATTTGGCACCGAATATCGCTAGGATTTTGGTATCGGAGATTGACTGGTACCTGTGTTTGCGGTAAAGACATTAGTTTGGGGGGGACTGAGGGTGATTGAGGACATCTATTCGCTGTGTGTCCATGATTTTTACAAAAGTGACAAAACATCGATGTATTTCCCGACTCCTTCCTTTCAGGAGGAAAATTTTTATAACAACGGTCAGCAGTATGCCCACGCTTGTTACATACCTGGCATATAGTGAGCGAAGGACCGTCAAAGACGGGTTTATTATTATTTGAAGGGGGGAAGATTTTAAGACATTTGTCGGCCGAATGTCCTGTTCTTTTACAGATCTGACATATGATAAATGAAGGAGCTTCGAGGCTAGATTTATTGTTATTTGAAGGTGGAGAAATTCTAAAACATTTGTCTGCCGAGTGTCCAGTCTTCTGACAAATCTGACATATGTTCGGTCCTTTATCGACATTTCCCGTATTTTGTAACCCAACAGCCAACGCTTGGCTATTCTTTTGAGTCGAACATTCTTTAGCATTGTGCCCTTTTTTATTGCACAACTGGCAATGCACTTCTTCGCTTGCTACCACGTGTACTCCTCGTTTCGCCTCGGGCCTAGGGACCCTTGGACTCGATGTTACTTGCTCACCGCTACGCAAGGCTGCTTGGGACACTAAACTCTTTTCGGTCTGCACTGCTAGCTTTATTAATTCTTCAAGATTATTATTAGGAGATAATCGTTGTTCGATGTCCGGTTTTAAACCGTGTAGAAAACAAGCTGGAAGGCTTTGTTTAGTATTATCAATAAAAGCGCCAGCCAAGGGATTATCTTCGCTCGCATCGTAATTTTCAAGTATCAAATTTCCCAAATCTCGTACATGATTCGAATAGGCAATAACAGACTCACTTTCTCTCTGGTATATTGATCCTAATTCACCTTGCAACTGATATACGTTTCGCGTGGGTGCATAAATATCTTTGAGAAATTTACCCAAATCATCTATTTTTTCAAAAGTTTGCCCTTGTATAGTGCGACGGGGTTCGCCAATTATTTTTATGCGGACTGCTTTTACTAAATTTGATTCGGCGCCTGGCCCCATCATGGCCAAGGCTTCCTTGCATCCTTGGATAAACATCCCCAATGACAAAGTATGACCGTCATAATTCGGTATGACAGCCAATGCATCTCGAAGAGACAACGTTTGGTTATTATTAACCATTATGGGAGGAGGGTCGGGTACAGGGTCACTAGTTTCAAGAGAAAAGTTCACTGGTGGTATTTTACTGGGTTTTTTATCTGGACTCGACCTTTTTCCCGTGGGGTGGGAGGAACAACCAGGAATAGCAGGTTCATATTCAGATAGCAGGTGTAAATTTTTCAACAAATTCTGTGGGACAATGTGGGAGGGTTTAATTATTGATTTTAATTTAGATTTTTCACAAGTATTCCTTCTTCTTGTTGAAGTGGACAGTGTTTTATTATGACTCACGAGGAGCGGTGTACCGATGGGTGAGTTGAATGGGGTAGACCCCCTGCAGGAGTGTAAAATATGTCGCTGGAGTTCGAAAGGCCTAACGCGGGCGTGGTGACTACGGGGTTCGGGGTAGTTATGACTGGTGTATTCGTACCTGTCGTCTCGTGTGTAGCGGGCTGCAGCTCGACGTCTTTTACAATATGTTCGGGGGATGCGGGGATTTGAACTGGAATTTCGTTACAGGGATCTCTATATATTACAAGTGGTAAATATTGGTGACCAGGTTCTTCCAAAAATCCAACCACAGACAATAAATTGTTTCCCGATCTCGCTGCAAGTGTTTCTTGCACTCGATTCGTGAATTGCTCAAAACTTTCCGAATTCTTTGAAATTTCTTGAATCTGTAAGGGACTATTTGATGTACTATAATTATCAAGATTGTCTGATAAAATTTCTTCAGTACTTGAAGAATCACTTGCTTCCTCGCAATTTATTTCCGTTTTTGTAATATTTTAATGACTTGACGTTAATTCCAAGGATTGTATACGACTATTTTCGTCTACTTTAATTAATTCCGGATTTTCTTGATTAATGTCGCTACTTTTCTCTGTATCCGCAATAGTTTCTCCCGTTGGATTCGTTGTGGAGGGAGTCTTGGGCTGCGAACTGTTAATACTTTTGTCGGAAAATTCTTCGACTGTTTCAAATTGGGATTTAGGAGGGCTTTGTATTCGAGATTTCTTTTTTCGGTCCTCAGGATAATCATGTATTACATTATCATCAACTCTTACTTTTGATCGAGTTGAACTCATTTATGATGTATTTTATATAAGTATAATAATATATTTGCTCTTTTTTTTTATACCGCATGAAAGAGACATACAACAATACATAAGAATATTATGAGAGTAAAATTACGCAGGAGGAGGAAATAGAAATAACTTTTTTTTTGTTACTTGTAACGAGGAAAAATTATGGAACTTTATTCCTTTAATTTTGTTTCAAAATTTCCCTGAGGTAAAATCAATCGTGGTTTTTCCTTCAGGAGGATAACTTTATGTTTATTCAACGATTCGATCTTAGTGTTACTATCGGGTGATAGCGTATCCCTTCTATCGAGTGAGCTTCGTAATCAGCGACAAGTTCGTCTAGAAATTTTTTTCGCTCGATTTCTCGGATTTGCTTAAGGCGTTTTATTCTATATTCACTCGGTATTTCTGTGTCGACGCCCTGTGTGACTTTACTGCTGCTTGCTTCGTACGTAATTTCCCTTAATAAATATGGTGTCTCTTCGTTAGAGAGCCCCGTGCAATCTGCCTTTGCACTGTCTGAATGATTTTTATACTTCTCTGTTTGTTCACCTAAAGGTCCCTGAAAACCTGTTATTTTTTCTTGGTTAAGGAAAATACCTTCGTTATCTTTTGTAGATTTTATGCTAGAGACTCCAAAATTCTGCTTGTTATACGATTCACTCGCTGTTACTGTTAAAGGACGATTCGTTTTATTAGAATTTAAAATTCTATTCCATTCTTGCCTCGAATAGTCGTTATGTACTGCAATTGTGTCGTCGCAATCTTTCTTATATTCTGTTATTTCTCTTCCTTCGAGAGTAATAGTTTTATTATTACTTTCTATTTCAATATCAAAGACTCTAGGATTTTGTTCGTTATATGGTTTGCACGCAATTGTTGGAATTTGGTACTGTTCTTTTAAGATTCGTCGTTTTAATCTCTGCGCTTGAATTTTCCTTCCTGCTCTATGGGTTTTAGGCATGGATAAATGATTCGGGTCAATAGTGGTAGGGTAATTGTTAGAATAAGTAAGTAGTACGTGTAGTTATGTCTGTCTTGTTGGTATAATGTGTTTCGTGAGCGAACCTTGCTAGCCTTAACCCCACTTACGCGAGGAGCTAAAACATACGATTTCTTTCACTAGTGTAATGTGTGTTGTGAGCGAGCCTTGCCAGACTTAACCCCACTTACGCGAGGAGCTGAAACATAGGATTTCTCTTCACTAGTGTAATGTGTGTTGTGAGCAAGCCTTGCCAGCCTTAACCCCACTTACGCGAGGAGCTGAAACATAGGATTTCTCTTCACTAGTGTAATGTGTTTTGTGAACGAGCCTTGCTAGCCCCGAACTCACTTGCGTGAGGAGCTAAAACATAGGATTTCTCTTCACTAGTGTAATGTGTGTTGTGAGCGAGCCTTGCCAGCCTTAACCCCACTTATGCGAGGAGCTGAAACATAGGATTTCTCTTCACTAGTGTAATGTGTTTTGTGAACGAGCCTTGCTAGTCCCGAACTCACTTGCGTGAGGAGCTAAAACATAGGATTTCTCTTCACTAGTGTAATGTGTTTTGTGAACGAGCCTTGCTAGCCCCGAACTCACTTGCGTGAGGAGCTAAAACATAGGATTTCGTACACTAGTGTAATGTGTTTTGTGATGATTGTGTTGTTAGTGATACGTGCGCGGGCAAATCTGGTTGCCCAGGTGTTAGGTTGAAAAAAAAAAGGATAGTTAAGGTAGGGTTTTCAGAACGATGTCTGCTGGTGTAAGCGAGACGGTGGATTTAATGAATGAGGTAGGGTTTTTAGAATGCTGTCTGCTGGTGTAAGCGAGACGGTGGATTTAATGGATGAGGTAGGGTTTTAGAACGCTGTCTGCTGGTGTAAGCGAGACGGCGAGTTTCTTAAAGGCCTATTTTATCGGAATGGATGAAGTAGGGATTTTAGAATGCTGACCGCTGGTGTAAGCGAGCCAGTGAGTTTGTTAAAGGTCTATGGCAGAAAGAGCAGCACGTGCAGGTGGAGGTGCAATGTTATGAGCGTTGGAAGGAGATGAACGATTCTAGTGATCGCTCGAGGGGGTTGTTAAGATGAGCAACGTAGGAGTGAATAACAGAACTGTTTTGTAATTTAACTACTATTTTCAGAATTGTATGCCAACTGTTTTAACGCTTGGTAGATTGACAGATTTTATGTAAATGATAGTACCAAGAAGTTAATGTTACGGAGCGAATCGTATAAAAACAACACAAGAAGTCTGATGCTGGGTCTGGTTGAAACAAATATAATCTTACTCTCTATAATTAATATTTGGGGAATCTATTTTCCTTGTAGTTCTCCTCACGTATGTTTTAGCAGTTATTCTTTCTTGCTGTTTTATTCGTTCTAAACCAAGTCGATTTAAGAAAATTTCTGGCGTGACTTCTTCAATGAGTTCTTGTGCGAGAACCTCGAGTTCCTTTATACGCACTTGAAGTACAAATAATTTTTCCAATGGTCCCATATAATGGAGTACAACTTATGAATATGTATATTGTGACATAGTCACGACCTGTAAAAGATAGAAGAATGAAACAAAAATACAGACAAATAAAATCATTTATTTAAAGCAGATACAAAGAGTAAGGAGAATGAGATAAGTAAGAAATGATAAAATCCGCAGCCAAATCCAGTTGACATCGCGAAACAGGATGAAGCCTGTCAAATTCCTTCGCTGCCGAAAAAGAACGGGTCAGCGACCGGCTGGCCTCGCTCGGGCAGTGAGGGGATGTAGGGGCAACAATGGAGGGGCTAGCTGAAACAAAAGAAATTACATGAGATAATAGAAAAAGAAGAGTTAAAATAAGAGAGTGGGAAAGGAGAGAAAGGTATAAAAGCGAGCTTCAAACCAAGGAGGCTCTCTTATTCGATTCAAACTACCAACCAAGTTGGATCCGCTGGTGAAAAGTAATAAAAAATTAAAACAAAATTCAAGAATTTGATTTTTAAATTCAGAAATCAATTAGAAAGGGTGTGAGTGGGGCCCTATAAATTAATTCAAATATTGCAAAATAGAAAAACAACACAAGTGAGTGCAAGGAATCATATAAAGATTAAGAGCGGACAGATCAAACCGTGTGAGGAAAATAGAAAATATTCTGAAGAAAACAGAATAAGAAAAGAAAGTTGGTAACGTTCAAATAAATAATTAAGGTCTATTTTAGGAGAATTAAGAAAATAGAATAAGACGGTTTGGGTACCATAATTAGAAATAAATCCAGATAAGTTATAAGCAATATTGTGAACGTTGCGCACCGTTATATTGAAAAGACTTGTTTACAGTACCTAGAAGTTCTCAATTTGGAAACTTGGAGAAAAGTAAGAGTGGAACAACATTGAGAAAGAAAAGGGAATGACAAAACAATAGTTAGAAAAATTATAACATAGAGACTTGATACGGTAAATTTGAGATTCTCGGTAAATCAGTTACCGCATCAAGAAGCAACAGGGCTTTGGAGTCAAAAGTTGCAAGGAAGTTAGAAAAAATATTTAATAGATAGAATTAGGAGGGCATTAGTCAGCCCGACCAATAGAAACTAGATTAAGAATTTTTAGATAATTAGAAAAATAATTAGGAGGGAAACAATTTTTGTCAGCATTGTCAAGCGCGTCGCATTAGGAGGATACCACTCAATAAACATACAGGAGAAGAGAACGATAAATTAAAAGATCAACTCACCAAGAGAGAAGAACAACAGGAACGTCCACGTCCAACATCGAAGATCCCTTGAT
Organism: Cylloceria caligata; assembly: GCA_963942595.1. NCBI lineage: Eukaryota > Metazoa > Arthropoda > Insecta > Hymenoptera > Ichneumonidae > Cylloceria > Cylloceria caligata. The sequence goes on from OZ012709.1 coordinate 8,846,938, forward strand.
AGATCCGATAACTAATTGATAAACAATTAAGGGACACTGAAAAATCGCGAGACGGAAACTGTCATCCTTAGACACACAAAGTAGATTATTCGCGAACTGGGATCACTATCACAACTATAAAAACACACTGAAATCACGTGGGGACGCACAGTGGACGCAGAGCCCGAAATCGTGGCAGTAAATACAAATAACCTCCGATCGGAATGAAAATTGGTATGCAGGGGTTTTTAAGGTCGCTGATTACGAATCTGAAAGCTAAATTATTGTAAACAAAATGGCCGATCCAATATGGCGGACATGGATGTTAAAAAGGTGTCCGATCTTGACAAAAATTGGTATATGCGGGTTTTTAGGGTCGCTTATTACGAATCCGAAAGCCAAATTATTGTAAACAAAATGGCCGATCCAATATGGCGGACATGAATGTTAAAAAGGTGTCCGATCTTGACAAAAACTGCTATATGTGGGTTTTGAGGGTCGCTCATTACGAATCCGAAAGCCAAATTATTGTAAACAAAATGGCTGATCCAATATGGCGGACAAGTATGTTAAAAAAAATTAAAAATTTTCAAAAAAACTCCCTCCTGCCGTACCACTCAAAAAAGGATGAAATAATTTACTTATTTAGTATGACGTTTTCGTATACAATGATATATAACTTGCATTAGTTATTTGAATTTTAATTATTATAATTGAATTGAACAAAATTGATATACGCGGGTTGTGAAAGTGACTGATTGCGAATCAGAAAGCCAAACAATAACGTAGCGAAATTATCGTTCAAATTATCCTTTATAATAAGATATAATTCTTTCCTCGTCAAATGTACTCCTTCGTAATGGGACCCTGTAATAAAGACATAAAATTGTATAGAATTTGTGTTGAAGGATCAGATCAAAATTTTAATGAATTTTAATTATTGTAACAAATAAGTAGCCGCAATAATTATTCGTATTTTTTTTTGAAAAGTACATAAAAAACAACAGTTATGAAAAAAAAATTGAATTTAGACTATTATGAAAGAAGTTATGAGCAAAAAAACATAAACAAATATTTTTTGAACGGGTGACCAAAAACATCTCAAAATGTACCAGAAGCCGATTTTTGATGAGTACATGAAAATATGACAAAATCAAGGGAAAAAAAATTGAACTGTCCGATTTGGCGTGGAATGCCCCATATATACCTATATATATGATAAAAATGTATCAAATATAAATAAAATGTGACGATTCAAATTAATTACTTTAGTATATACTTACATATATATGTATTGTTGTATGTCTACAAAAATAGATATATAAATGATTTACTTGAATTTGTATTTTGTATATATATATGTATATATATATATATATTATATATGGTATATGTATGGATATAGTCATATTGCTCAAGTAGCAGCTGTTCAATGGCCCCATGGCATGGCGTATGGCGCCGCGCGCGCGTGCACGGTCGGCAACCGCCTGTTTTACGTTGCCAAAAACCATAACAGACAAAGTTAGGCAGCTCTAGGCAGCTAATTCCTGTTAATTTCGCAAGCTTATATAATAAACTAAAGGCCTAGACATTGGCTGTCGCAGAATATGGCAGAAAGTATAACTTTTCGGATAGTTGAAAATATAAGTTTACAAAATTCTTTCACTTTATTTATGCAGTAGTTTATACTACACTTCAATAATTTACATATTTATTTTAAACTCAACCAATGTAAAAATATCTTCTACATACCTCCAGAAGTCGTATCCATGTCTCCGGATTGATTTAAAACACTTCACTCTAAAGTTATCGATTTTATAAGTCACGGTAGTTTTCGCTCGTTCAGCGCGCGATGCGAACACTCGTCTCGAAGGCTAACTTCCAACTGACGCAGCGACGAAGGTATACGGTGAAAAAGGTTCCCCTTCTACAATTTAACGCAGCCATTAGTCCTCTACCTAACTGCCTGCTCAAATATCCCGATTGTAAACATTTTTTTCTGACTTTTCTGCCACGATTTCGGGCTCTGCGTCTACCGTGGGACGCCACGACTATAATAAACGAAAAGCCCGAACGCGGAACAACACGAAAAACAACGTTTTTTGATGATTAAATAAAACAACGCGGACGCGGACATAGATTCAGCGTCCATACCGGCTGACCGACGCGCCAGCAACAACGCATTAAGCCCAGCAGACCGCCCGTCAGCAGCCAGGCGGGAAGAAGATCAAGACGGCTGAGCTCGATACTGCGTGGTTGAGATATCCACCGCTCAGCGCAGAAGTCGGGAATCCGAGAACCTCACGGGTAAAGAAGAGCGTGAAACCAGCAGAGCAAATTAAACACTACTGATAGATCGTACGGTCAAAGGCGCCAAAAAGCCTCACAACACAGACATTCTATGCTAGTTATTGAATAAATCCTAATTTTACCTCCTATAGAAGTCTGAAATTTATTATCTTCGTGTTCGAGCCTGAACTCTTCCCATTAGAAGAATAAAATTTAATGTTAACGTAAAAATACCGTTACAATATATATATATAATTTTTAATATATATATATATATACGTATATGTCTTTCAATACAAGGTTTATCTTCTCTACTTTTTTTTTTATTCACCAGTCATTATCGAATATTAGTTTCCACATTTGATTTCCACAAGGTCAATTTACTTACGAAGAAGGCTTACCGTATAATTTGAATAATAGCTGGTATTCTTCTAAAAAGATGGTAAATTTTTATGAAATGGCTTGGCTCGTTAAAATTCACTAAAAAGTAAAAAAAATCAATTTCTGTGAAATAAATCAACTCTTAAAAATGCAATAAAAAGGGAAAGGTTAGAATTTATGAATTAGATCGTTTTCTAAAAACTCGGTAGTAAAGAATGATAGTTTTTCATGAAGTGCATTGAATCGTTAAATTCAATAAAAAGTAAAAAAAATCAATTTCTTTAAAATAAATCAATTCTCAAAAATGCGATAAAAAGGGAAAGGGTGGATTTTATTAATTAAATCGTTTTCTAAAAACTCAGTAATAAATGATGATAAATTTTCATGAAATGCTTTGAATCGTTAAAATTCAATAAAAAGTAAAAAATCGATTTCTTTAAAATAAATCAATTCTCGAAAATGCGGTGAAAAGGGAAAAGGTGGATTTTATAATTCGAATCGTTTTCTAAAAACTCAGTAATAAATGATGATAAATTTTCATGAAATGCTTTGAATCGTTAAAATTCAATAAAAAGTAAAAAATCGATTTCTTTAAAATAAATCAATTCTCGAAAATGCGGTGAAAAGGGAAAAGGTGGATTTTATAATTCGAATCGTTTTCTAAAAACTCAGTAATAAATGATGATAAATTTTCATGAAATGCTTTGAATCGTTAAAATTCAATAAAAAGTAAAAAATCGATTTCTTTAAAATAAATCAATTCTCGAAAATGCGGTGAAAAGGGAAAAGGTGGATTTTATAATTCAAATCGTTTTCTAAAAACTCAGTAATAAATGATGATAAATTTTCATGAAATGCTTTGAATCGTTAAAATTCAATAAAAAGTAAAAAATCGATTTCTTTAAAAGAAAACAATTCTCAAAAATGCGGTAAAAAGGGAAAAGGTGGATTTTATAAATTAAATCGTTTTACAAAATTCAGTAACAAAGAGGGATTATTTTTCGTGAAATGCATTGAATCACTAAAACTCAATAAAAATAAAAAAATCGATTCTCGAGGATTAAATCGGCTTACAAAACCACGGTAAAAAGGGCAAAGTAAAAACATTTTCTTTTCAGTTGATTTTTTTACATAATATTAGTTTGAACAAAACTAACACTCTAAGATCCCGGACGAGCCCCCAGAATTTGTTACGTCAAAATCGCGGCCTATCTTACGAACCCACGAATTTAACATAGATTTTACGTTTTGGTGTATCTTTTCCGTGCTCCGGTCAAGGAAAATAAATTCTCCCTTTACCACACCCGACGAGAAAATACCGAAGACGCAAGCCCGTTTTTGAGTCTAACCTCGCGGAAAATTACTCGGGATAGGGCTGGAGTGCGTTTTGTTCTTGGTTGGTGATAATCACTTCACGAATAATGGGGAGGGACTTGAATGACAATTTCACGCGGAGCAAGATTTCAGTTTAATTGGTAATTGAAAATTATACTTACGGTTGTTTGTTGCTGAGATTCTTACTGTTGAACGTTGGTTGGACGTAGATTAGTGTAGTCAGACAGACTAAAAATCGAACGTAGGCGTTGGTGCGTATTAATAATTATTTATTGAATTAAAACTACATGAGTAGTTGAATGTTGTACGTTCAATATTCCCGATTTTACAAGCGTTAATAATTATAAGTACTGTACTCTTACTCTGTACTACTTGAAACTATACTTTGTGAAAATTAAGCCGTGGTGAAAAATTATCGTTCTGTACTACTTTATTTCCCGGCAAACAGTACTACTTGTTGCCTTGGAAAAGTCTAATTCACTGCCGGCGACTTATTGACTGCCAGGCTAATGATTAGTCCTCTAGTTAACCCCCCGTGAAACTGTCGGTCGAAGTCTTACTTGACGCCCCGTGAAAAAGTGTCGCCGGCCAATTTTCGCGGCCTTTTATAGGGCTCCTGAGCGTCGAAAATTCTTGTCGTCAAGCGCGTAAAAGAAGAGAAGGGATAAAACCCTATCTTGATTATAAGAATTTCCCCGTGGTCTATCTCGACCATATACGTATTCATTCCCCTTACTCCGCAGAGTAGCTTCTCGACATGCAGAGCCATAGATCTATGCAAGTGCATCGGTATGGTGCGCTCTGATTTGTCCGTGCGATGTGCTACACAGAGGACCACGCGATTAGGTGAGGGAACGCGTTCGAGGCGTTTTTCCCCTGAAAATGAGGCGATTTTTACCACTCCGCTTCTTGGCCTACTTTCGATAGAGTTTCCTAGTCTAGGTAATATCCTTATGCTCGCTTCTATGTAGATGTGTCTATGGTAATGGCTTAGTTTTTCAGCGTTTGTACGGAACTTAATTAAATCCTTCACATGAAACCACTAGTAATAATATTGTTACAGATTCTGTAGTTAACTTCGACGAATGCAACCTGATTTCTGCGTTAATCTCTTACTAGTATAAATGGCTTTGTTGAGTTATGGCTTATTCCAAGCATCATTGGTTATTCGTTAAATTAGTGATTACTCTAGTTATAGCTAATGAGTTTTCTTAAATAATTTGTTGGTTAGACGTTAGAATTCTTATAGTTAATAAGTTTTCTTAAATAATTTGCTAATTAGACGGTTATTCTCGTGCTATAGAAACGAGAGCGAGAGAGAGAGAGAGAGAAAGAGAGAGAGAGAGAGAGAGAAGGATTTTACTTGAGAGCGACTCGTCTGACTTGGTTACTCGTACATTTCGTTCGTACGCAAGTCGGCTAGATCGCCGTTCAGCCCTAGCGATAAGGCGTTCGTCGTGGCGCAGAGAGTCGCCCAGCCTCGCTTTCCTGCAGAGGAAGCTTTATTGAAGCGCGTTACCGTTTTCTCTCTTTCTCGATTCGTTTTCCTTTTAGTATTTAGCTGTAAAACAACCTTAACATTTCATTTTATCCTGTCTATATATGTGTAATGTATTCCATATAAATAACTTGATGGTAAAACAAGTTTGTCTATGCATGGAAACGAGAGAGAGAGCGAGAGAGTTCTTCTCTTGAGAACGACTCGCCTAATTTGGTTACTTGTACATTTTGTTCATACCCAAGTCGGCTAGATCGCCGTTCAGCCCTAGCGATAAGGCGTTCGTAGTGGCACAGAGAGTTGCCTAGTCTCGCTTTCCTGCAGAGGAAGCTTTATTGAAACATGTTATAGTTTTTCTCTCTTTCTCGTTTAGTCTTACTTATGGGTGTTCAGCTGTAAAATAATCTTAACATTTCATTTTATCCTATATATATATATGTGTAACATATTTCATATATATAATTTGCTGGTAAAACAAGTATTTTTATACATGGAACGAGAGAGAGCGAGAAAGTTCTTCTCTTGAGAACGACTCGCCTAGCTTGGTTACTCGTACATTTCGTTCGTACGCAAGTCAGCTTAGATCGCTGTTCAGACCTCGCGCAAGGCGTTTTCGTTGCGCGGAGAGTCGGCCAGCCCCGCTTTCCTGCAGCAGAAGCTTCATTGCAACTCAATTTTAGTCTCATCTCTTTCTCGTTTTTCTGTCTATTTTTCGCTATTTTACCATAAATTAATCCTAATATTTCCTTTATCCTTTCTATATAGGCATAACATGTTCTATATATTTATGATGGTATTTTTGCTATAAATTCCAATATTTTACGAGAGACATGTTAATACATAAGCATAACATGTTTTATATATTTATGATGGTATTTTTACTATAAATTCCAATATTTTACGAGAGACATATTAATATAATCCCAAGACAAAAGGGGAATTAGTCCTGATATACTGATCTTTCTTCTATTACCCGACTATACTTGGTAGGCTCATTAATTCGATGTGGGTTGTACTCGTATTCGAGTGACAGCCCTGGGTAGTTTCCATATGGAAGCATAATTGTTCTTTTTGCTGCTGATATTTTACCTACAGTATTCGTGTGAACATTTTAATAATCATAACTCTTTCGTCTAAATCAACAGTTCCTCCACTTTTGTTAATTGTTTCGCTTAGTTAATAATTGTTCGTGATTTCATCATCTTTGTAAAGAGAGAGAGATTGATTTGTTTATTATGCCTTGGCAAGCCTTTGGCAAAATTATACATTCAAAAGTGATACAAAAAATGATACAAAAAAAAAAAAAAGTAAATAAAGTAAATAAGACTAAAAGTAAGATTAAATATAAATAGAAATACTATAATTAGAATATAAAATATAAATGAAAATATAAACTAAGAATATGCAATTAAAAACAATCTACACTAACATCGTTAACCCTAGCATGTATCTACATAGTTAAATAAATAAGTATAGATTCGATTCTTAAAAACTTCTAAACTCGGCGACGTAGTAATATTAGATGGTAATGAGTTCCAGAAATAAATGCCAGATAGCGAAAACCCTTCATGGTAAGTCGCTGTACGGTGAGAAGGGATGACAAAGCTTGATCGAGGCTGCCTTGAGGGTCGTTCAACTGGAGTTGTTGTTCGTGTAAATAATTCTTGTATGTAGGCTGGTGTACTTTGACGGACAACCTTAAACATAGCATAGAGAGAGAGAGAGAGAGAGAGAGAGAGAGAGAGAGAGAGAGAGAGAGAGAGAGAGAGAGAGAGAGAGACAGAGACAGAGAGAGAGAGGACTTCAGGCAAGAGCGAGAAGAAAGGGTGCGGTCGCTTGGTCAGGTGATAGCGTTCCCTCCAACCGCTCCCTTATGACCAACAACGCCCCGACGGCGACTAGCCGAACCCCTGGTCTAGGATTGAGGGTAAGGCCGCGTTGAATCATGGATCCATAAATGGCAGTCGATAACCGGGTCTACGCAGTAGATCCCATGGTTTGAAAGTTTGCCTTTTGACCGGGAGCGCCGAAAAATTCCATCTTTACAAGATTAATCTTTCCTGGGAGACGGTCGGTAGGGCCGCATCTTCACCCTGTTCCGATCTCCGTCGCTAAAATCGCTCCCCTCTCCTCTTAAGAAGTTCGAGAATGAAGGAAAAATTTGGGTAGTTACTTTTACTGTAGCGAAACTAAAGCAGAAGAACTTTAACGTAATAGAAATGAAAAAGATAAACGCGACGTTACGTCAGGACGTAACACTTCTCCCATTTTGTCCACCTTCTTTGGTGTAGGCGCTCTGATATCAGGTACTCCCTGAGCTCGGGCAACGTTTTCCGGCCACATACTTTTCGTCGTATTCAGTGCGCCTTTATCGTCTTCCTGAACTCTGTTTTCCCTCGACTCAGCTTGCCCTCGCCATTCGGTGTTCGCTTCTTCATTCTTCTTCACTGGCTGTTCACTGCTTTTAAATGTTTCCTCCTTTCTTCGCTGATCCCTCATTTTTTTTCTCTCGCTTCTTTGCATTCATCCGTTGTCTCGTGCCTTTTCTTTCTTCCTGTTTTACCGATGCGCTCCGCTCCTATTCGTTATTATTTATTTTTCGTTCTTCTCCAGGTGCAACGACTAAGCGTTTCCTGAGCTCGCGTTTCCCGCTCCTGAGCATCCTGGTTTCTGCTCCCTCGGTATCGTGTGTTCCACAAATGGACCTTGTAGAGCACGACTTATATTATTTACCGAGTTACTTGGTAATTGCTCATGTCTCGGTGGTGTTATTACTCCCGGTCGGCTGTTGTCTGGTCCCTGGAGATATCTTGGTCGGTTTTCCTGCCATGGTGGCCTCTGTTTCCCTGATCTATTTTCCGAGGTTGGATTAGTTGGAGGCCATGGCCCGCTGTTCTGCCAGGGTGGTCTTTTTCCTCTGCCAATCTGCCGCCCCTGGAAATCTATTTCCGCCATTATTCGCAGAAGTTTCCCGATTCTCATATCTGGGATACGTCCGTGCTGTCTGCTCACGCACCGTTCCCCTATTAGCATATCTCTTTTACTCCTCTCTTATAATTTAAAGGACCTGCCACGTCCGTGCTTTCCAACAGCTCCAAAAATTCATCTATCTCACGTATTTGGCGATCTCTCACGGCACTGCGCACTTCTTCGTCGAAATGCTTTGCGAGTCGACGGATTATATCCTCGTCACTTAGTTTTTCACTCAGATCTCGTGCGTTTCCGATGACGCGAGTGGCATACTCTGCTCGTGTCAGCGTTTGGCCTTCCATATAAAACGATCCGAACTCTAAATTTTTCTTTACTTTATCCTGCATGTCGCGGGCCCAGTATCTCGAACGAAATTTTTCTTCGAAAGTCTGCAGGTCGTGTACGGCTTCTTCCACCACCAGCCACCAATCATTAGCGACACCTTTTAATGCAGTTCCGATTGTGTGTCGAATTTCGGTATCTTCAATTGCACCGGTGATACAAAATTCACGGAACTCTTTCAAAAATCTCATTGGCCTCTCTTTTCCATCACCATTATATGTAGGAGGCTTCTGTGCCATTGTGTATAGTCGGGTCACATTGAACCCTCCTCCGATGATTTGACCGAAATTTATTGATGTGCTAGTTCTTTGTATCGTTTCTTCTAATTTTTCAACTCTTTTTGTATACGCATCGGTAGTCTCGCATGCCGCTCTAATTTCAGCCATCATTTCTTGTGTTCTCCTCTCCAGTTTCTCCATGGTTATTTTCTGACCTGCTACCTGTTGTTGAATGTAATTGTTCGTGGCCTCCTGCTCCTCCCGCACATTTTTTTGTGCTTCTTTAATTTTCCGATCCGTCCGGCTCTCTACCGCCGCAATCTCTCCTTCCAGTGCATCCTTAGTCGCATCTCTCAATATTGCTCAAACACTCGTCTCTCATCTCCTGCTTAGATTTTATAATTTCGGCAAATTTTCCATCGTTTCTTTCCTCCATCTTCTGCCGTTTCTCCTCCATCTTCTGCAAAAACTGCATTAAATCACCTACAACAATTGGGTCTGGTGCAATCGTCGCAGTCCTGTTTGTCATACTCGGTGTGCTACCGTCTTCACTGTTTTATCTGGTCATTTGCGAACTCGTCTAATACGTCTTGGCTTTCTTCAATTGGCGTGATTTCCGAAAGTCGATTTTTCCTTCCCCGATCTCTCTGTCGCCGGTGATCCAACAGGTGTTCGGCTGTTCTGAACTCCAATAGATACATAGGGCCTCCTCCTCCGATAGCCCCCTCCTGGCTACGATGCTCCTCCATGCTCTCCATCATACGTATTTCCTCGAGCTCAGTCGACATATTCTGTTCTCCCCCTGTAGCCATGCTTTAATTTTTATATCAAATTTCTATGCCTCATGCGCGCCCTACCTTACCTCCGCAGTCTTACTTATGTGTGTTCGAGTACCTGTTCGGGCGCCAAATGTAACGGTATTTCTACGTTATCATAAATTTTTGTCTTCCGAGGGGAAGAGTTCGGGCTCGAACACGAAGATAATTAGTTATAGACTTCTGTATGAGGTATACGTGGAGTTTATTTAACAATTGATGTGAAAGTATGCAGTGCTCGGCTTTTTGGCGCCGTTGGCCGTACAATTAATTTGCGACGTAAAAATAGATATGAAGGTTCCTTTCTCTTCTTTATCCGCGACGATATCGGCGTTCTACTTTTGCGCTTTCCGGATTAGCGGTGAACGTCCCAACTAGGCGGAATCGAGCTCGTCCGTCTTGATCTTCGCCCTCCTGGCTACTTCTGCTGCGTGATCCGCTTGGCTCGACGGGATGTTGCTGGCGCGTCGGTGAGCTGATATAGACGCTGGGTCTGTGTCCGTGTCCGCGTTATTTTCCAATTAGTTGAAATCCTTCGATTTTCGAGTTGTTTGTTGTTCGGGTTCTTTGTTTGTGGTCTCTGTGCCGTTCCCGTTAATCTCAAGTGAGTTTTTCCGCGGTAATATTGTTCTTAGATCGCGAGTGATGTTCTTTCTGTTGTGTGATATGACAGTTCCAAAATCTTTATTTTCCTGTGATTTTAATTATTTATGATTTATTCAAAGGATTTCCCAACAATCTTCGGTGGTGGACATGGACGTAGCGGATCAGCGACTAGCTGACCTTGCTTTGGTAGCGAAGGAAACGCCAGGCCACCGAGGCAGGAAGCTGTAACAAGACGAAATTGCATCAGAAGTTGAAACAAGAGCAGACAAGATAAGAGAGTGGGAAAGGAAGTGTGGGAACAAGACGAAATTGCATCAGAAGTTGAAACAAGAGCAGACAAGATAAGAGAGTGGGAAAGGAAGTGTGGGAGATATAGAAGAGGCTGCAACCAGAGGGGAAGCTCTTCTCCGGTAGAAACCCTTATCTGAGACAGTTCTCTCTTGTGCGCAACAATAATCATTTAAAAAATTGAAGATTCTGATAGAACGATAGTGATCAAGGTATCAGAGGGTATGGATTAGCCCGTCAACGTGTTAGAATTTTTACAAAGAATCAAAGAATTTCAGTTAGCGCGAATGAAAATACTAGCATAAAATTAGCATTAAAATAAAACAGAGAGAGGACGCTAGAAAATAAGGAAATTGATACTAAAAAGCCGAACAGTCAATAAAAAGTAGGAATTAACAACCGTCGGAATAGAGTAAGTTTGGGAGGACTAGGGAAAATCTTCTAAGCAAAACTTGAGTAGAATAATTAGAAATAAGTAGGATCATAGTAAGTAAGGAAAATTGGTGGCGTAACGGAACGATCACTGCAAGAAGACCAAATCAAAGGGGTACGTGTCAGAAATTGGCGAAGGAAAGCAGGGGTGGATCTCAGAAACAGAAGGAATGGAGATCTGCGACATCCAACGAGAATAACAGCAATAATCAGGGTACGGTGGACCCTATGATATCGGCATAAGTATCCGCACCCAGGAGACCTAGACTTTTTTGAGTAAATTTTGGGAAATTATTAAGGAAAATCAGTTGGTAAGGGAAATTTGAAGCTCACCGTCAAATAAAATCGAAGGAAAAGAAATCAGATAACCAGAAGCTAGTAAGACAACCAGAGTGAGGAAAATAAATCTACCAGCTCCGTCAAGCACATCGGATTGGAGCGATACAGCAGTTACAGGACGATAAGAAAGAAGAGCAACGAAAACAACTCCCCTAGTTAGAAGTCTAACGGGAACCTATGATTGTACGGCTAACGGCGCTAAAAGCCGAATGTCGCATATTTCGTATTGAGTGTTAAAATAAACCCCACTTATAACTCCTTCAGAAGTCTATACTAATTTTCTTCGTGTTCGAGCCCGAATTCTTCCCCCCAGAAGATATACAATTATTGATAACGGAAAAATACCGTTACAAACGATAAGAGATAGGAATAATTCGCACAAGACATCAGCAATCAAGGAAAATATACAAAATAATATAGAATAATATTAGGTGCGGCCCTGACATGAAGAATCCACGCGAATGCACTCAGAGTTCATCATACTGATGCCGAACTGCAGCGGCCGTCGCGGAGATTTCAGGCGGAAGCTCCACTTCCACCATAGGGTCTCGTGACGTAGGTAGGAAACCTATCGATCGGCGGTAGAGGATCAGAGGAGGATAAGTTCCCGAAAAAAATGGCCGGTAAAATAAGAATAATTGTCCATAATTACTTGTCTCCGAAGCTAACCATATTATGTCACGTATTAAAATCGTTTCTCTCTGCGTACACGATTATATAGGTGCGCGTGAGCCCGGTAAAATCAATTTGTAAGGCGTGTGGTTGCCAAAAACACCAAAGAAAGAGTATCAAAGTAATAACGACTAGCGAAATTCTATATTCATATTATTCTTGTATCGTAATAATTTCTATTATGTTTTCTGAATAAATCCTACTTTTACCTACTATTGAGGCCTAAACTAATTTCCGGAGTGCTCGAGTCCGCACTCAATCCCTTCAGGGTAATCAAAATCTGATGATAAAAATAAATAGGAGCATAGGAAAGAAATCCAATTCTAATAGCGAGTGCCAAGTAGGGGATATTATGAATTCAGTACAGCGGGCGATGCTCGATGCAAGTTAAGAATTCAGCACCTCATTATTAGAGCGATTCTCATCATGGCATTTTTGCATAGTATGAAAGAGGGTTACGACGAGGAATTCAAGAAAATTCAAGCCGAGTTGAAGAACGCAATCGATTCCTTTGTTCCGAGGACAATTTCACTCCGGGATAATATGCAGGAACACGTCAAAAGCTGCGATTCCAGGGTGGACGAGCGTACAGACAAAAAATCGAGTTAGTACGTCGGGAGATCGTCCATGACCAAAGCATGTTATATGGCTGTTATAAGTGATAAGTGTTAACATGGCTATTAACACTTATCACCGGGATGTTATCGCAGACGACCAAAGTTAGTAAAGGAGATAAAAGAGGCCGTCGAGCTGATCAATAGGAATCGTGCGGTCCTGGAAAATTATGCAACTAGGATAGAGGCTCTGGAAGTGCGTGTATCTACAGGTATGAATGATTCTGTATGTGGCTTCTCGACACTCCATGTGGGCAATCTCACTTGTCTCCAGGTGGTTTCACTGAAAACTGCAAAATATGCAACAGATAGGAAACAACGTCCCACGAAATTCTTAACGGAACTGCACGAACATTGCGAGGCAGCGGCGACTGAGGGATCGGACGTGCATTTTATCATCAAGGACGCATTGGAAGGTCAAGCCAAAAACTGGTGGCACCTCGTGGAAAGTACCATCCACAGTTTTGCCGAGTTTTAAAATGCATTCACGGCAAGGTATTTGCAGACACGAGAGAGCAGGACAAGGTTCGCAGTAACCATGAGTTTAGGATGTACCGCACAGAAGGACAAAATCGTACCAGGGCGGAAAATGCGATTCTGATCTTCGGAAACGCCTATGACCTGGCGGAGAAGATATCTGCTGAAGCCTTTATTCGCCGGCGCACCAGACATTTCGACGAAGAAGTACGTTGCGCTATGAGAATCCGTCAAATCGAATCGATACAGGAATTCTTGGAATTGTTAAAAGGTACCGACATGGCGGGCCCTCTCAACAGCCGAAGGGGGTACCAGAGGCGAGATATTCCTGGATGAGGTGCACCGAGAGATCAAGGTTGAGGAGGGCCACCAAGAGGTGAGTGGTAGCCACCTCGATTCTCGGAGAATCGGCGGCGACGACAGACCTACCCATACAATAATAATGGAGGACCAGCGTCCGGGCGGAATATGATGCGGTAACAACGGCAGCAATATTTAGCACCTTCGCCATCGCCATAATGCTCTCCTGGAATATCCACCTGGACCGTTTGTGGAGCACACTAGCACACCAGAGGTCAAAGCTCAATCGGAAACATCGAAGAAAACAAATTCAGGAAACGTGTAGACGTTGCGCCTGTAAAAAAATTATTAACGAGGAGAAGGGGAGATGAGGCGCAACGGGAGAAATAAAACGAGAGATAGTCAATAAAAAGGAAAAAAGAAAAGGAAAAAAAGGAGGAAATATCGAAGACAGTCAAAGGGTCCATAGCCAGTGACCCATCCACAAATCAGGCCATTACGAAGGATATCGGATGCCGCAATCATCTGGGCAGAAACAGGGGATCGCTACTCCGAGAGACACTGACGACCGACAAGACATATCAACGGGAAAGAAGATATAGTGGAGCGACGATTACCAGGGCGAAGGAGTACCCGGCTTTTACTTAATACTAGTGACAAAGGACGATGGTAGTGTGCGACTGTATTTGGATGCCAGGGAACTGAATAATTACTTGAACGACCATAATTACGCACCTCCCATCGAAGAGATTTTCCAAAGTTGTGGAGGAAAATCTATCATCTCGACTTTAAATCTCACGAGCAGTTTCTGGCAGATTCCATTACATCCAGACTCAAGTAAGTATACACCATTCCAGTACAATGGAATTTACCGTAACTCCATTCGGTCTGAAAACCAGCACGGCAAGTTCAATTCGAGCACTTGACGTGGTGTTAGACGGGTTGGATTTCGTCATCAATTTCGTCGACGATCTGCTGATACTATCCAGGAAACATGAGGAGCATCTCACACATCCAGAGATTCTTTTTCAACGCTTTAAAGAGCACGGGGTGACTTTGAAGTTCAAAAGTCACATTTTTTCCGACAAGAAGTGTCTTTCCTGGGCCACATTCTCACAACAGAAGGACTTAAACCTGTTCCTGAGAAGATAAGGGCTATCGAGGAATATCCCGCACCGAAGAACCTCCAATAATTAAGAGGTTTCTTAGGTTTAATAAATTTCTATACGAAATCTACAAATCGACACGCACAGAAGACCGCTCCACTGCTGGAATTACTAAGGAAAGGGGTGAGGTGGAAATGGAAAACAGCATTCGAAAGCATTCGAACGAGTTAAAAATATATTCTGCGAAACAGTAATCCTTTGTTTTCCCGACGCAAGGAATCCGTACATCGTACAACCGTCTGACTATAGATGCAAGTGGGTACGCACTGGGTCCCATCTTGTCGCAGAAGAATGAAGAAGGTGAAAGCGAGATTATCTCGCTCGTAAGCCGGATCCTTAAAGGAGCTGAACATGGATATATGACGACCGAAAAAAAGCTATTGGCAATTGTATGAGCTTTAGAAAAATTTAGGACGTATCTTCGAGCTGCTCAGATCCAAATAATAACCGACCACAAGGCACTAATTTTTCTCATATGTCGATTTACGACAGAGAGATCAATGTGGTGAGTGTTATCCATGCAGGATTATTACCTGAATATCGAACACCTCGAGGGAAAGAAAAACAAAATTGCTGACGCTCTGAGTCATGCTGAAGGGAACGAGAACGGAGACATAAACCTCTCAAAAGGAAAAGTCGTGATCGCAGCAGCATTGGCACGCAAGTCCTCAAAAGACCTGATCAGAGGAATGAAGAAGATCGCAGAACTTCAGAGAAATCAGGAGGATTTGGGTGCAATCATAGAATTTCTGGAAAAAGAAGAGGACACGAGAGCGGAGAAGAAAATCCGGTTGCAAAGAGGGATTCTCCAGAAGCACATAAAATTTCGGGTGTGGAAAGTCGTGCTACCGAGATGTCTGGTTCGGCAAATAATCCTCGAGTGCGACGAAATCTATGGGCACATAGAGACACGGAAATGTTTCCGTATTCTTGATGAGGACTTTTCGTATCCACACTTGGTGAAGCTCACAAGGTCGCTCTTGGCAAGTTGCGGTATTTGCCAACGCAGTAATGTAACGGTGCAGACGGACCCCGCTGAAATGCAAACAATAATTCTCGAAAAACCGGGGGACTTGATATCCATTGATTTCTATGGACCTCTCCCTACATCCATTGGAGAAGTGAAGCACATCCCAGTCACAATTGATGCATTCAGCAAGTATGTGGTATTTCTATCGATGCGAAAGGCGAATGCGACACAGTAATCAAAAGGATTTTCAACGATTACATCCCACAGTTTGGAAAACCGGCACGCATCTAGTTTGACTACGGGACCCAATTCACCGCAAAGCCCGGTTGAAGAAACTAGATTTACCTCGACACGCCATCCTCAAGGAAATATCGTTGAACGGGTCAGTCGTAAGTTAAGGCGATTTTTTCGAAGCTTTCTGGAGGAAAATCATGCTAGGTTCAAGTGGGGGCCGGTGGTGCAAGATTGCATCAACAAATCACACCACGAAACCACGGAATTAACCCCAGCAGAATTACAGCGAGGTAAGAAACCAGTTCGACCGTGGAATAAATGGTTGGGTATACCAGTTAGTGAGGAGGACGACCCGCTAACATACGAAACAAAAATAGAAATAGCTCGAAAAAGGATTACAAAAAAGGGGCACAGAGGGCTGAACGATTCAATGCCATACACAAGCTGGCAACTTTGAGCGTCGTAGTAGCAATCCGTAATGTCACAACCCTTGTGAGCATGTCCTTGGCTGGATGCAACGTTGTGACTCGTGCAAGTGGCTACTTGACAGTGGCAAACGTTCGTCCGTGAGCAGAACCAAAGAGCCGATTTGACTGTTGTTTTTAGGGTGATGCCACTTCGAGATTGACTGCTGCCGTTAGAGATAATGAGCTGACCATTGACAGCAAACTGGTGCACCTTTTGCTGCAGCAGTTCTCATCTTGAGTGCCAGGTCCTCTAAGGATGGCTATGGGACCGTTGTGAGTGCTTTTCCGATGAGAGAATGTCCAGACGTCAGCGCTGATGTATCACCAGGGTTATCGCTGAGTGATTCCAAAGGTCAAGAGTTGAGTATGGCCTCGATTTGTGCCAGCAGTTTGGTGAGCTCCTCAAAAGTGAGTGTCGTGTCACCCACTATACGTCGGAAGTGAAACTTGACTGATTTCACTGCTGCTTCCCACTTACCACCCATGTCTGGAGCAGCAGGTAGGTTGAACCTCCATTCGACTTCATGATCAGCCAGTGAAGATGCGATAACTTGATGTTCGTGTGAGTTTTCCATGAACAACTGACGTAGAATTTTGTGAGCACCAACGAAGTTGGTGCCACAGTCAGAGTACATAATGAGAGGAATACCGCGCCGAGCTGAGAAACGCCTGAACATTGAGGAAAAACCATCAGCTGAGTAGTCGCTGACTACCTCAAGATGGAGAGCTGACGTGGTGAGACACACAAAGACGCAGATCCAGCCCTTGTGTGTTTTGTTTGCTCATCCCTTCCATGTCTTGACTGTAAGAGGACGGGCGTAGTCAACTCCTGTGCGAGTAAATGTGTATGCGTTGGTGTAACTCATGAAAGTGGTAGCTGACGCATCAGTTGATGAGCACGAATCCCTCTCTGCCGAGCACACACAACGCAACGCAAGATGTGAGTTTTCTCAGAAGCCCTTCCGCCGATAATCCAATGAATTAGTCGCACTTGAGCTAATGTAAGCTAAGTGCCTCCGTGAAGAGTCCGCCGATGAGCTTTATCGATAATGAGAGTTGAGAACCGACCGTGACGAGGGAGAATGGCAGGATGCCTTCCTTCGTACGTGAATGCGGATTGAAGGAAACGACCTCCCACTTTGATAACACCCTCATGGTCGATGAAACCTGTAAGTCGACTGAAGGAATGAGAGGATGGCAGAAGAGAGCCTGATTGAAACACTTGAAGCTCGTGTTTAAAAAAGCATCTTGAGTTGCCTTTGTACAAAAGATGTTAGCCGTGGCCATCCGTTGTGATGTAAGTGGAGCTGTTCCAGCCGATTCTAGCTTTCTCCTTATTCTGACCAATACCCTGACACATAATGAGGTGAGACGACATAACTTGGTGAGAGATGAGTGGCGATAGATGAGATTCCAATGATACACAGGCCCCAGAGTGGCTGCGGAGAGGGCTACCCCAGGTCGAGCTTCCATGCTGCTCAAGTCTTCATGAGCGGTGGTTGTTGATCACCAAGAATCAACTGGCCTTACCATCCATGATGGACCTGACCACCACAGCTGGTGAGAAGTTAGTTAAGATGTCGTGATTCCCCGAGAGGCACTATCCGCTTTATTGCTGGTGCCTGACACATAACGCTATTGAGCGCTGGGAGTGAGTTCCTAGATTTAAGCTACTCTATTACGGATATAATCTTTCCACCGTGCTGGATGAGCTTTGATCCACGTAAGTGTTACCAGAGAGTCCGTCCACAGGTGAGTTGATGAGATTTCGACCTTAAGCGTGGATTGAACGTATGCAACCAATTTTGCAAGTAATAGCGCAGCAGTCAGTTCGACTGTCAGCATGGTGAGCTTCTTGAGTAGAGTTGACAGTGATGTAAATCACTGCCGCCATGGCTAATTGAGATGCATCAGAGAAACCATGCAATTCCACTGTTAAGTTGAAGCATGTATTGAATCAACGAGGAATTGAGATTCTGGTGAGGCAAGTGAGATCTTCTCTGATGGCGATCCAACGAGATTATACTTGGGATGGCTGTGGATCATCCCAGTTGAGCCTGTGAAGTCAGAGCTCTTGTAAGAGTATCTTGGCTGTGATCACAACAGATGAGACAAAATCGAGTGGATCAAAGAGTTGCGCCACCTCTGAAAGAACGAGGCGTTTGGTGAGATTTCCTTGAGTTGAGTTGAACCTTGATGAGAACGTGATGATGTCTTCGTGAGGAAGCCAAATCAAACCGAGAATTTTGGTATCGCAGTCGTCCATTGAAATATATGAGCTTGCTGGGGATTTTGAGATACTAGAAAGGACCTTGAGGTCAGACGAGTGCCACTTGGCAAGTGGAAAAGCGGCCGCCATGCACAAGTCCTTGAGCTGTTGAACAATTTCAATAAACTGATGAGTGGTATCCATCCGAAGCGATGTCCATTATCTGCGCTGAGCTGAATGAGAGTCCTGACAGCTAGGAAAGTAGCAGCCTCTGTACCATACGTTACAGTTGTTAGGTAGTATGGCACTGCGTTGAGTTA
The DNA here is from genome assembly GCA_963942595.1 of Cylloceria caligata. NCBI lineage: Eukaryota > Metazoa > Arthropoda > Insecta > Hymenoptera > Ichneumonidae > Cylloceria > Cylloceria caligata. The sequence goes on from OZ012709.1 coordinate 8,865,859, forward strand.
ATCATCCTTCCACAAAATCTGTTGAAGATCCCAGTCTTCGTGATGAATGCGAATTTGATGATACATTTCAGTAACGTGAGTGGAAAAGATGTGTTTGTGGTAACGGATCCAAATGAGCACATCCGAAATACTGAGCAACAAGTTAGGGCCAGTGTGTATGATGTCATTGAGAGGCTGTCCAGATGACGCGGAGCTAGAGCCATTAAATACCACTCGTCGTTTGGTGGTGACTCTGTCTGGCCTGAGAACGCCATGATGAGGCAAGTAATAATGTGTCACTTCTGATGCAGATGTTGAAGCATCCACCATGTAGCCAAGTTGGTCATACTCTTCCAGGAACTGAGCGTAGAGCTGACCGTACTCAGCATCCTTTGAGATTTTCTATATGATGTGTTGCAGACACCGATGAGCTTTTAAGTATGAGCTGCCCAGATTTGCAGGCGAAGAAGTGAGAGAAAGCCGAACGATGTACCGTCTAGCAGTATCATGCTGTTGCGTGTTGCGAAAATGATCCTCGCAAGTCTGCTTGTTTGGAATGGTTGTGAGTAGAGTAGATCCGCCTCGAAGGACCAAAATGTATGATAATGATCTGAGTAAAACTGACTGGTGCGAAAAGAGCACTATAAGAAAAGTTGATAAGTGCGCAGAGTGAGCGAATAGTCAAATAAGTAATAAATACTGAGTATCAATGAATAAGATTATTTTAAGCAGTTATTTAATAATAATTGATTGATAATAATGTGTTGAATGATTATCTTAATTCAATGACTAGAGAGCAAAGTGATTAGTGCGTGAGCACGGAATACGTCGAGTGGACTGGTGTGAGACTGGCTGGAAATTTAAGGGTCCTGGTGACAAATATACGAAAGTAAATGCTGTGACGGAGTCACCTATCATAAGAAAATAATTGAATAATTAAATTAAAAAAAAGAACATTTTATTAAAAACTTAATTTATTTCATAAAAATAAGAAAAATTCAATACAGAAAAATAAGATCAGTAAAATATCATAAAGAAATAGAAAATCGTTAGAATGAAACCCAGTGCTCTGAAGAATCAGAGCTGCTGTGCTTCAGGCGATACGTCACATCTCCGGAATGTTCCCTCACTACCGAAAAACAGCAGGTCAGCGACCAGCAGACCTCGCTCGAGCAGTGAGGGTAACGGCAGGGCACGATGGTGGGAAATCCGGAACAGACAAAATTACATAAGAAATTGTAATAAGAGGGGTCAGACTATGAGAGTAGGAAAGAAGTGTCGAGGATATAAAAGGGGACTACGAAAAAAAAGAGCTCTCTTCTCCAGTCAAACTGTCAACCGAGAAATAACTCTCTTGTGCGCAACAGTAAAACTTTAAGGTAACAGGAATTTTACATAAAGTCTAAGGATTTGGATATAAACGGGTGTGAGTTAGCCCATTAATATTTTGGAAATTTTATAAAGAAAGAGAAATGCAAGTAAAGTGAGTGGAGAGACTAACGAAAAACTAATAGTAGAATAAAACAGAATCGGAAGGTAGAAAGTAAGAAAGTAATTCTGAAAAACTAAACAAAGAACAGAAAGTAGGAATGATTAAACCATAGGAATAGAGTTAGCTTAAGAGTATTAAGAAAAATATCATCAGGTAAATTTAGTAGAATAATTAGGAATAAGTAGGATAATAGTACGTAAGAGAGATGGTTAGCGCAACGTATCGGTCAAAGCGTTAGACCTGTCATAAGAACCAAGAGGGTTCTCAACAGAATCTGGTGAAAGAAAATAGGAGTGGAACGCAGAAAAAGAAGGAATAGAAATCTACAACATCCAAGAATATTATAACACAAATTAAAGGTACGGTAGACTCAGAATACCGTAATAAGTCTCCGCACCAAGAAGAAAAAGACTCTTGGAGTAAAATATTGAAAAATAGCTAGGAAAATTAGTAAGTAAGAGAAATTAGGGGTTCACTACTCAACCGAACTCAGGAAAAAGAAATTAAGAATTTAAAAGCCGGTAGAATAATAATTAAGAGGGAAACAATTCTACCAGATCGATCAAGCGCGTCGGATGGGAACGACACCACGCAACAAGACACTAAGGATAAAGAAGGGAAAATAAGAGGACAACTCACCAAGATAAAAGTATAACAGGAACCATCCATGTCAGCCACCGAGGATTCTAGATAAATGTATTAAATAAATAATAAAAAAATTTTTTTTTTAAATAAATAAAACCACTGCAAAATAAAATTCATAGGCGACGCATCTAAACAAAAAGGTACGTCACTCGCGATACAGGGAGCGATACATTTCCACGGAAAAATACACACCAGATCCCCGGAAACGGCACAAACACTACAAACAGAAAACCCGGACAAGAAATAACCCGAAAACCGAAGGACTTTAATTATTTTGGGAACAACCAGGACGCGAGCACAGACCCAGCGTCTATATCAGCTGACCGACGCGCCAGCAATAGGTCTACGAGCCAAGCAGACCGCACATCTCAGCAGCCAGGAGGGCGCAGATCAAGACGGACGAGTTTGAATCCGCCTAGTTGGGACGTTCGCCGCCGATCCTGAAAGCGCACGAGTCGAAGTTTCATATTTATTTGTTAAATAAACCCTACTTACCAGGTCTATAAATATGAAACCGGAATTTTTGTATAGAAAATACACGTTTATTGTATGAAAATGATAAAAAATGTTCTATTCGAAGTATTGCCCATCACTAGCTACACATTTTTCCCACCTGTCTGACAATTTGTGGATATCATGCCAAAAAAACCGTTGCTCTTTTGAGGCAAACCAGTCATCGAGCCATTTTCGTACATTTTCGTAAGAAGTAAAGCGCTGCTCAGCAAGTGCGTGTCACATCGATGCAAATAAGTAGTAATCGGAGGGAGCCAAGTCTGATGAGTAAGCCGCATGCGAAAGTATTTCCCAACTAAACGCCTCAATCGTTTCCTTGACCAGTTTTGCTGTGTGTGATGGTGCATTATCATGAAGCAAAATCACTCTGTGTTGCCTTTTTTGATATTCTGGTCGTTTTTCACGCAAAGCTTGATTCAAATCGATAATTTGTTGTCGGTAGCGTTCAGTATTAACGGTTTCGCCAGGTTTTTGCAGCTCATAATAGATCACACCCTTCTGATCCCACCAAACACAGAGCATTGCCTTCCGTCCATAGCGATTTGGCCTTGCAGTCGATGTCGATGGTTCGCCTGGAGTTACTCATGATCTTTTACGCTTAGGATTCTCAAAATATATCCACTTTTCATCGCCAGTCACAATTCGATGGAGAAATGACTTTCTTTTGTACCTGGCGAGCGGCATTTCGCAAGTGGTTTTTCGGTTTTCCTGCTGTCTTTCATTCAGTTCATGTGGAACCTATTTTCCCATCTTCTGGATCTTTCCCATGGTTTTCAAACGTATGGAGACGGCTTCTTGTGTCACATTTAATTGATCCGCGAGTTGTTGTTGCGTTTGAGCGTCATCCTCATCCAACAATGCTTACAATTCGCTGTCTTCAAACTTTTTCGGTGGTCTTCCACGTTCTTCGTTTCTCACGTCAAAATCGCCACTTTTCAATTTTTTAAACCACTCAAAGCACTGTGATTTACCAAGAGCATGCTCACCGTAAGCTTCGACAAGCATTCGATGCGATTCTATAGCAGTTTTCTTCAATTGGTAACAGAAAATCAATGCTGTCCGCAAATCGTAGTTTCCAGGCACAAAATTCGACATGTTCAACGCTATTACAAACTATGCTGTTGTATGAAACTTGTATTGTTGTGAGTTGAAAATCTTTGTCAGAGATGTCAACAAGGAAATGGCGCCAATGACGCGGTTTGACGGTAACTACATTGACAGCTAGGGCCATCTATGGGCAAATTCCGGTTTCATATTTATAGACCTGGTATACCTCATTCAGAAGTCTACTACTAATTATCTTAGTGTTCGAGCCCGAATTCTTCCCCTCGGAAGATAAAAATTAATGATAACGTAAGAATAACCGTTACAATGCACTCAATTTTAACAATAATAATTGAATCGTTTATTGAATTAATTAATAATGAGTAAATGAATACCTGGTGATAAACAAAATATAACCGATTTGGTCAAGAAATGTGTTACAGTGCCTATATTTTGTGCGAAATACCACCGAATAGTATTTTCTTTGTATTGAACATTTGGGCTTTCCAGCGCATGTTTGGAATGTTGGAAGCCCTGCACACACACACACACGCTCGCGCGCGCATACATTAGAGTCGATAAAACCAGGTTCACCTTTCGGCAAACGCATCATAAGTACATTACAATTATTAACTATGTTTGAGAATCCGTCCGATGATGGTATTTGACAGATCTGAAATATATTGAAACTAATGACGCTTCACTCGATGACAGGGTGAGAATAAACCAGACACATAGATGTTAAATTGGAGAAAGTGGTTTATTACACCTTCCGCATAACTACAATAAATCACATAATTTTGAATAAAACACTAAAAGTGAGAATAGATATAAGAAAGACCAAATTTAGAAAAAATACAAAATAATATGAATAAATGCACCAAAAAACTGAGAACAAACAATTGAATTTAAATAAGTTAGTTGATTGTGATTTATGAGCTGAGAACCAGAACTACAATTATATTAATTGTGTTCTGTGAGCACTGAGAGCGGTGCGTGTGCAGCTGTCAGTGCTGCGTAGCACGCCACGCTAAGAGAAATATGAGTGCATAAGATGTGTGAATTATTCACTGCAAGCTCTCAGTAGATTTATTGAAGAGAAGTTGCAGTAAATAGATGAGAGCACTTGCAATTGCTTGAGTGCTATACACTCATGAAACTAGCTACGCAGGCAGCACTGCGTAGCACAATACAACACATAATGAGGATGCACAAAATGAGCAGTGTATAGTCGCTGTACTCTTCCAGCAGATGTCCTGGGGAAAAGTACAGTGAATATAGTACACCTGCATAATTATATTAATTATACCGGCAAATTATGTTGAGAAAAACGTGGCGTGACATGTGCTGCAATGCCGCCAAAAAATGAGACCAAAATGCTGATGTACCGATGAGCATTCAACTCCTCATTGCCATTGAATTTACGGTAAATTATAACAACGTCCTCGTACCTTATTTTGAGTCCTGTTGAGAGTGATGAGTGAATCCAGAGTCAGAAGCCAACGAGAAAAGTCCAAGAAAGTTCCGTGTGTGCTATTCCTTGATGCTGTTGCGAAAGTGTCCAAAAATGCAATATGGCTGCGAGTACGAAAGCGTCGTTGGGCGCTGAAGTCAGTTGAGCGAGATAGCCGGTGAGCGAAACCGAAGTCAAGCGAGAGAGACATCCTCTCGCTCGACGCGGCATGCCAACGAGGCACATCCTCGGCATCGTGAAACCTTGCCTCGGCTATCTTCGGCTCAATCGAACGACGTGTGCTAGAGCAGCGGTTGCCAAACTTTTTGACCTCACGGACCAGTTAATTCATAATTTAAATCCCGCGGACCACTAATAGGATTTTTTAAGTGTTAAATATATTTATAAAAAAAAATTGTGATCAAAGAACACATAAAATGTACCTAGTTAATAAAATGAAACTATTAATAGTAACCAAGTTATCATATGAAAGCTTTATTAATAAACCATAATAAAATAAACAAAATAAACAAAAATTGTACAAACAAAACAATTAAAAGATGGTTTAAATATATCAAACTTTTAGCGTTATACATTCCTAGTGTGATGGATGTTCCTGCTTACTTGAAATAAGATTATGGATATTTGGATCCAATGTTGTTACTGCAAGACGGAGAACTGCATTTATTTCAAGCCGAGATCGGTACCGTGTTTTGATGACTGTGACAGATGAAAAGGCCTTTTCACATAAATAAGTTGTGGAGAATTGAATCAGAATTTTCATCGCATGTTCACTAAGCAAAGGGTATTCACTTTTTATGGAAAGCCAAAACTGAGGTCTTGATAAGGATGAATGAAATTTAAATTTGAGAGTTTCGTCGGACGATAGGTCGATGAGGCTTTCTTTTAGATGCATGCTTAACTTACTATCCTGAATGTTCGCTGCAAACGGATCTATTATCCACATATTACTATGTCTGGGATCTTCATTCTTTGGGTAATAACGAGCAAAAGATTCTGTAAGTGATTCCAAGTGCTTTTTAACTAGGGTTACCACTTGCTGGTTAACATCATTCTCCTTCATGTATTCATCAAAATTAGAAAACATTTGCAGATCGTCTTCAACCAACCGCGTTTGCCACAGTAATATTTTCTTTTGAAACGCATCCATTTTACTTCGTAGTGTGAACACGTCCTTAAGTTGTCCTTGCAAAGATATGTTTAGTTCATTTAACAGGGAAAAAATATCTGCCAGGTATGCAAGCTTTGCTAGCCATTCATTGTCGGACAAGCATTTTTGCAATTTCGGATTATTTTGCTGCTGGAAAAATAATTTGACTTCTTCCCGCAAGGCGAATAGTCGGGTCAATATTTTGCCCCTCGACAGCCATCTCACCTCAGCATGACGAAGAAGATGAGTATACTCGGAACCCATTTCTTCGCAAAGTGCCTCAAATATTCGAGAATTGAGTGCTTTGTGTCGAATTTCCTTTATAATTTCAATGACATTTGATAATACTTCGTGTAGTTCTGGGGACATTTTTTTCGCTGTAAGTTGTTCTCGATGTATAATGCAGTGTGTAGATAAAATGTCTGGGTGACCAACATTCTTCACCTTTACAACGATTCCTGAAAGATGTCCAGTCATATTTGTGCAGATCCCAATTCTGATCCACTGCGGGATTTCCCTAGTGGTTTCAAATACTGCTAACCTCCGGTCAGGCCATCGTTTGTTGGTAATGTGAGTGCAAAAATTTTACATTTATTGCGGTCGGAAACCGGAGCAATATTGTCATGATTGCGCACCATTGTCCCCGGATTGTGACGTCTCTAGTTTTTGCGATAAAGCAGCTACCGCCACCCCGCACAATATTTTCTTTCAATTCGCCTCAGTAGAATAGGTGCTATGATATGGTAAATACTAGCGCGGGAGAATCCCTGTAGTAGAGTTCGAGCCAAGGCACAGCAAAGAAATATTTGTTTAGGTAGACGCCCAGTTTTGTCTTTGAACGAACGTTAGTTGGGTGGCATCTCTATTTTAGTTGAATAAGGTCGGCTGTATTTTTCAGCTAATTTGTCAATTTTTGTGGTTTGATCGTGTGTGGGTGTGAGTTCCGAGAGTAAATTGCGAGAACAAGAATGAGTCCCAAATTACTCTATTTTGTATTCAGTCTGATTGTATTGTGTTCGTCCCATTTTCTTAGCCATTTTATTGTCTGTAAATAATTTTTGCTCCAATTTTATTTTTCACTATTGACGATAATTCTTCTGCCTTTGTGTCAACCGTTTGTGGTTTGTGTTTAGCATGGGTTTCTTGGAGGTTCCTCTTATAGAGGGCCCAGTCAGTGGCTCTTGGGTTCTGGTAGGTTCCGACGACGGGCTGTGCGCCCTCACACCTGAACTTAAAGAGAATTCGGCGGTGATCCGAGTGTGAGTCCTCTTCGTCCACCCGCCACTTCTCCAGCCACCGAGCAACCCTGGCGGTGCACAGTGTTAGATCAATCACCTCTTGTCGCCTCGAGGTAACAAAAGTAGGCTTGGATCCCTTGTTGAGGATTTCAAGATTAGTCGTCGAGATATATTCCAGCAGAGCCGTTCCCCTCACGTTCGTATTCGAGCTGCCCCATATGGCATGATACGAGTTAGCATCGCAACCAATCACAAGGTTCAGCCTTTGCGGTTCCCTGCGGGAGAGTTCCACCACGATCCTCAGTCCCCTCGTTGGAGGGTGCTCGGTCGAGTCATACGGGAAGTATGCCGAACAGACAACAAGGTCAGTCAGCCCGCCTCCCAGCCTCAGCCTCACCGAGGCGACCGCGAGGTCCCTGCTGCAGAATCTTCTTAGTTTCAGGGCATGGTGTCTTTTGGATACAAAGACGCACGCCCTTGGGCCAGGTTCGCATGGGTCAAATATCAGTGTCCCCATACTTCGATCTATCCCCTTGACGAGTCCGTTGTAGATCCAGGGTTCTTGCATAAGGGATACGTCTGTCTGTCTCACTGCTAGGTCCCGGCTGTGTACCGCTGAGGCCGCTATGCAGTGTTGCAGGTTAATTTGGGAGAATTGGAGGCCCGCTACACCCCCAGCTGAGGGCGCTCGCACACCTCTCTCTTCATTTTGGTGAGGGGTTAGGGAATGGGTTGCGGAAGGAATGAAAGATGAGCGGAAGGAGGAGGGGGGAGGGTAACGTGCTCTGCTACAGGCCATCGCCATCAACCCCCCGCGCCCCGTGTACCGACGGGGTCCCTACGGTCCCCCATGGCATCACGGGCAGTCCTGCCAGAGACCCAGTAATGTTCGGTTGGATCCTATCCTACGTCTCTGCGCGGGCCGCCCGGAGCAGGGTACGAGCCTTGGGCGGTCTGCCCCTGGCTCTCGCCCCGCCCCTTTTATGCCCGTCGCACAGTGGGGCCGATTCCCGAAAAGCTGGTCAAAAGTCGAAAACGTAGTTCATTCTGTTTGAGATATAGTATAAAAGGGTTTTTGGGGTCGCTGATTACGAATCTGAAGTCAAAATTGTAAAAAAACGAAATGGCGGGTTCAAAATGGCGATAGTAAACAGAAAATACTCAGTTATAATACGGAATGTTTATCGAATTTGTATGAAACTTCGTTTCTGTAAGTTTTCGAGGTCGCTGAATATGAATCCGGTGTGAAAAAAACAAAATTCAAAATGGCGGATCCAATATGGCGGACGCAATTTTTGTAATCGGCCGGATTCGCTTGAAACTTGTTATTTGGGGGTTTTCGAGGTCGCTGAATACGAATCCAGTGTGAAACAAACAAAATTCAAAATGGTGGATCCAATATGGCGGACGCAACTTTCGAAATCAACCGGATTTGCTTGAAACTTGTTACTCGGGGTTTTTGAGGTCGCTGAACATGAATCCGATGTGAAAATGACAAAATTCAAAATAGCAGATCCAAAATAGCGATTATAAAAATTTATTAACTTTTTATAAATCTGTAAGTAAATTATATATTTGATAAAAAGTAATAAAACATCTACTTTTAAATCTATAATTGTATTGATTAAAATCACTTTCGAAAGACTTATTTTATACTATTTACAAGTTACATTTCCTTTTTTTATTCAAGTGAATGTACTTCAATTACATGCAAGTAATTTTTTCTTTGAAGCACATATTTCTTAAAATCATTTTCTGAAACAAAATAGATTTTGTGAAATAAAATTAACATGTTCAAACAGTTAATTTATAATTATTTTGGTTTAAGTAAACATTTTTTGAGATTACTGTATAATAACTTGATTTACAGTTTTAAAATAAATGTATTTGGATTACATAGTAATGATTTTCTTGTTTAAAAGAAATATTTTTTACATATTTCAGATAAGTAATTACATTTTTAATCATTTATAAAGATATTGAAAAATGTATAATTCAAATATATAAGAAAGTGTAATAAGAACACGATTTTTTGAATACTAACATATTTATTTGAGAAATACAGTACAAAGCCAAATTCAAAAAATAAATTTATATTAACAAAAATATTGTTCTAATATTAACATAAAAATTAGTCTTCATCATCAGTCGAATTGTCTCTATAAAAATCTGAAGAATCTGACGACATCGAAAAAGAAGAGATAGAATCATCAGTAGACGCATAAACAGTTGGTGAAGTAAGCAAAGCAATTGTTTCCGGAAATAAGGATTTAAATTTCTTATGTGGCAATTTCTTTAAGCTTGATATATACGGATCTGATGCCACTAGCAAGCGCAAGAAAAGATTTTCCATCGATTTTGTTCTGCTGTATTTTCGTGCAAAATCTTCACGGCATCTTTCAATATATTTATTACAAGACTCCTGTGCATCTTCAGACATTTGTCCGATTGGCAATAAAGCAGATTGTATTATCTCAGAGCCGTGAATTAAAAGTTTGTGAAGAGAAGTAGGCATGTAGAACCAGGGATATAAGTCGACGAATTTTCGAGCTGTTTCTATTGCGTATTCTTGGAAATGTGGTACATTGATTTCATGGCCACTTGAAATAGCTTGTAAAATAACATGGAACCCTTTGATAACATCTTCGTCAACGCCCGTTATAGTAGCGGAAATTGATGCATTTTCGAAAAATCGTCGAGCAGTGTTCCCATCATTCGTACTATCATATCCAGGTTTTGGTTGATCCACAATAAGTCCTAACTGTTGGAGAAAACCTTTTTGAATATATTTTTTTCTATTTTCTGTCGCTTTCTTATCTTCACTTGTTCGCGCTTGCCATTTTTTAATATCCAATTTATACGAAACATGCAAACAACATTCAAATAATCGAATCCACATATGTAATGTAGATAAGCCAAAAGTTAAATTATCTCTATTAATTTCTTTTTTCAAAAGTACATCGATGTTATTGAAATCTTTACTAGTAGCATTACATAAATAGCAACGTTGAGTAGAAGCAGTTGCAGTAATTGCGTTACAAACTTTACCATCAATCATAGTTAAAGCAAGTTCGTAAGTAACAATGATCTCTTTTCCATTTATTACAGTTTTAAAAGGCATACGTTTGTCCGCTTGTTCTTTTATATACTCTGTTTGTTTAACAGTGGCCTCAGTAGTTTCATGCAAAAATTCCATTTTTATTGGTCTACAAAAGCGTGGTGATGATGGTCTCGGATTTTTCCATTCAATGATTTTTGCACATGTATTTTTATCGATCGATATTAGTTGCACTGGAACAAGCGAAGTGAAAAAGATACTAGCATCTGATTTACTTCCATCATCATCACTAAATTTTTGCTTGTACATACTTTGGCCAGAACTGCTAACACAACCCCACTTACAAATTAAATAAAAATTACAAAGTTGTTCATCCGGCAAACTTTTTACGACATCCATTTGAGTCGTCAATAGTCGGCTGATTGTATGGTCTAATAAAGCTTGTAGTTTAACTTCTGCATTGGTTTCACATATACTAATACTAGCTTTGTCAGGATAACATTTACACTTAGCTTTCTGTACTAATTTATAAGATAGATATTGTTGAGAATCTGTCCGAGTTGGCTTGACCGATCTGTGGATGTATTGAAAAAATGTGAGAACTCACTCGAGGCAAGAGGAAAATAAACCAGACCAAGTAGATGTTATATTAAGGAAGCAGTTTATTCTACCTTCCAAAACAGTGGTACAAAGTACAATTTAAATATGAATGCGTGAACACTCCAAGTAAAAATTAACACCAAAATTCAGTTTAATTTAGAAAATTGTTCAAAATATAAATTTAGAAAAAAGATACAAATTATAAAATAAATAATCAAATTGAATCTTGAAGTTGAAATTTGAACAGCACACAATTATCTCAATTCTGTGCTGAGTATAACTGGCTAGAGCCTTGAGAGCAGTGCGTGTACCGCAGTCAGTACTGCGTAGCACGACACGCTGTGAATAATAAGTGCGAAAGATTTTGTGTGTGATTCACTGCAAGCCCTCAGCAAATTGTTGAAGAGAGATTGCAGTGACTCAATGAGAGCACTTGCAATGAACGTTGCTTGAGTGCTGTGACTGTGTGTGAAACCAGCTACGCAGTCAGCACTGCGTAGCACAATATAACATAGAATGAGGATGCACGATTGAGCAGAAAGTATTCGCTGTACTTTCCCAGCAGATTAACTGGGAGAAAATACAGCTAATATAAAGCACATGCTTAATTATATTAATTAAGCCGGCAAACTAATATGAGGAGAACGTGATACAGCATGTGCTGCAACGCACGCCACAAGTGAGACCAAGTGCCGATGTACCATTTTTCTCCTCACTGACAGTGAATTGTCACAGAATTATATCAGTGCACTCTTACCTTGAGCAATGAGTCCGGAAGAGCAAGAGGTTGAGTAAGTCCGATGAATAAAGTCCGTGGAAAAGCCTGAGCCAAGAAGATGCGCGTGCTGTCCAGTGGATGTGTAGCGAAAAAGTGTCAAATTTTCAATATGTCTGCGGAATATGAAATTAACGTTGAGCGCTGAAGTCAGTTGAGCGAGATAGCCGGTGAGCGAAACCGAAGTCAAGCGAGAGAGACATCCTCTCGCTCGACGCGGCATGCCAACAAGGCACATCCTCGGCTTCGCGAAGCCCTGTCTCGGCTATCTTCGGCTCAACCGAACGACGTGTGCTAGAGCACCGCAACAGGTAGGCACACGACGAAAATCGATCGCCGTGCGCCAGCTGATTCTCCAACAGATATAATATACATTTCTTTTTTTTACTTATACTCCTTAATCCCTGGTATTGACTTCACGATAGTTTTTGCTCGATTACGAGTGAAACAGCTTCATCAGCAGAAAGAGTGACTTCAAGAATAAACTCCAAAGATTTTCCATACTTTCGAGCTTTAGATAGACTACTCAAAGTTATATCTTTAACAATTTTAGCAGCTTCCACGTTTCCTTCGATTCGTAAATTCATTTGTGTTGCGTAGGAAAGCTCTTCAGTACTTGATCCCGATCGAATGTCTTCGGTTCTCCTTCGCTTCGTTCTTTCACTGGATTGTGCAAATTGCTGTTTTGGGCGGCCCATATGTGTTTCATCTGACGTAGTTTGCGGTGGTGATCCATCTTCTTTCTTTTCATCGAAATAAACAATGCCATTTAGCCATTGCTGATTCTTCTCCAGAAAGTTTTGTTCCATCCGCAAAACTTCCTGCCACTTTGCTCTTAATTTATGTAATGGTATACGAACGACAGATTTCGCATTGTCTGATAACGCAAAAGATCGCTGTAATTTTGTAGACAAATTATTTTCAACTTTTTCAAAAGCTATTGTAGCACTGTCATCTAAGTTGTCTTTCAGTAATCTAAACATTTCTTCCCTTGACAAACCAGAAATTTGTTTGGTACTATCAGCACCTGAAACAAAAAAGAAAGTTTTTAATTTATAACACGTTGAAGTGAAAGCAAAAACTTTTGCTAAAAATTTATATAAACTATAGTTTACAATCATTTTGTGAATAAAAGTTTACAAAACATGACTTTTTTTGTATGTTAACTGAAACGTTTACACGTTATTTTTCACTTGTAATCTTTAAGCATTGTGTAAATATGAATGAAATAAATAATAACAATATATTTTTATTATTATTTGTTAAACATGTAAAAATAATGCACTTACTTGCACTTGAAGCGTCCATTTTGCAAAACGATCCACTTCACGATGTTTGGCAAATTTTTGAATATTCTTTTACTTTGTACGATCCAACACAACAGCTGCTACTCCAAGAAAGATCACTTCGCCACTGCCTCGTAACTCGTAACCAGAGTTGCATCAAGCATATCCCCTTGCGTGCTCTTTTCAGGCATGCGCAGTGCATGCGAAAGAATTTCCAGGCATGTATATAGCAATAAGGAACCCATATATTTTCCAACAAATAGCTACCCTTATAAAAATTTAACGCAACTTGTGATAAATTAAGCAGTAATAAATTATTGAGCGACAGTAATGTATTATTAGTTGATTTATCATAGCTGGTATTAAATTTCTATAAAAATAACATCTCTCTTTCAAAAAAAGGGCTATATATACCTTTAAATAGTTGAACTAAGTACTTCACTGATGAACACGTGGATGCCAAACTGAATGGGCATGGGCGAAAAAGATGCGTATCAGGCAACTCTGCTCGTAACTGCCACAGGCCCACAGGTAGGCCTATCGACCCTTTGTGACGTGATCGACCCTTTTCAAATATTCCATTGCCCTCGCAAAAAGTCTATCTGTTCCACTATGTATAGGTAGACCTATATATTGCAGGTAGGTCCATGTATACAGTCGACTCTTTTCAAATGTTCCGTTATCCTGTATAAATGTTAGAATCCAACAATATATACTCTAAAACGAAATAAGTTATTTATAACGTTAAAATAATTATTAAAATTATGAAAATTGCTGAATTAATAACTACAATTTTATTAAATAATTATTATGCAAAATAAAAAACAATCACCTACACGGGATTTGAACCGAGAACAATAATGTACGAGTCCAGCATGTAAGCCACTACGCTACGGAACTATTCACGTTGCATAGCCAAGAAAAAACGAAATTAAAAATGGTGGTTTTATTTCGAAAATTATGTTCGCTGTATTGGATCCGCCATTTTGAATTTTGTTTTTTTGACATCGGATTCGTATTCAGCGATCCCAAAAACCCCCGAGTAACAAGTTTCAAGCGAATCCGACCGATTTCGAAAATTGCGTCCGTCATATTGGATCCGCCATTTTGAATTTAGTTTTTTTGATACCGGATTCGTATTTAGCGATCCCAAAAACCCCCGAGTAACAAGTTTCACAAAATTATATTCATTTGAAAAAAACGTGCAACAAGTGGTTAATGTGAATTTGTAATTTTTTATATTCAAATGTGCACCAAAAACAAAGTTGCTGCTAGCTGCAGCTGATTTTTACTAATTTTGTTACATAACAGTACAAACTTTGATTTAAAACTTGTTTCGTTGCGGAACACTGCGGAACTTTTAACTTTTTCCCTGTTTTTCTAAAATGATTGCACATAATTTTTCATTTTTTTCTACTTTAGACATTGTTTAGCTATTAATTTATATGCATCTGTTATAATTTTCGATGCATATGATAATAAACTACTTTCTTTAACCTGAAACCTCCATTTTGCAGAATTAAGAAACACCAATTTTACGATTTTCTACGAATTATTTAATGTGACGCTTGAATATGATCTCGAACGATCGAGCTATTACTTGCGCGAAGGTCTCTTTTGTACTGGCTTATACTTGCCAGGTATAGTTCACTAGCCCTTATAAAATGTTCCATTATATTCTTTCAACATTACTCTATCCACCTATGTACCCTAAATCCTATAAAATGAAACTTCATTTTTCGACTTTTGACCAGCTTTTCGGGAATCGGCCCCACTGTGCGTCGGGGCGAATGCTCGCCCCTTCGGCGTCCGCCGGGGGGTGGTCCCATAAGCAGCGGCGGTCCCAGTAGCCGCAGTCCGCTCCACTGGCCCCTCCCGCTTCCTGTCCACCTCCGAGCCACCCTGGGTTGCCCCCGGAGCAGCCACTCGTCCCCCGGCCTCGACTCAGTTCTGGGCCTCGTAAAAACGAGCCCTGCCCAAACCGAAATGCGGGGCAATCCCTAGCTCCTTCAAGCGGCCTAAAAATGCCGCGTCCACACCCAAAACGGCGTGGACATTGTTTTGGACAGCCCTCCGGTCCCATACCCTCCACATGAAGGTCGAGAGCCCCGGGTTCTGCTTCTGTAGCCTTTTGAGGACGACGAGCATGTCCTCGTTGGTGCCAGGGAACTCAGTCGTCATCCTCTTTAATCTCGGGAGGTTTTCCCTCTCCAGCACCTGGAGTAGGGCCCCCTACCAAGATTTGAGGCTCGGGACCGTGGCTCTAAGCCATGCCTTCGCCTGATCATCTGAGCAAGTCACCCACAAGACTCCCTGCTCGCAACGGGTCTTCTCGAAGCACGGGGCCGGTTTATCCTGTGCGATCGCGTTCATGGCTCCCAGGAGCTCCCGCGCCAGCAGTTCGTCCTGCCCCTGGCCGAGAACCACTCCGGGGTAATCGGTTGGCGCGATAGCCAGCCTCTTATCCCCCGCTGCAGCGTATGCATATCGAGTGGGCCTTGCGGAGATCTTGCTCTTCTTGGCCGTTGTGAGTATTTCTGGCGGGGTGCTGTCCGAAGGTCTGACCTGTTACTAGAGCCGTGATCATCGTCTTCCCTCCCCCGTCTTCGCTGTGCCGCTTGGAGTCTTGGCCCTGTAAAGCCAATCTGGCCTTACGCGCCGTCTTTCGGTGATCCCTCTTCCTCAACGCTTGAGACTAAGTCTTCGACGGTCGGATCCCGGGCTCTCGCCGTGACGAGTTCCATTCGGGTCCGACTCGATTCCGCTCTCGGCTGTTGGGACTCATGTGGGTCTTCCTTGCGGAGTCCTCACGCCAGCTTGAGTTTTGTTGTATGTAGTTCCCATAAGTTTCACGAGTAAACAGGAATTATGCGGTCCGTCATCACAGAGCCTGTTGTGATGATAAGGCAAGATACAATGGGGGGTTGCACAGTACCCCAAGGGCATCGTTTGGGACAGCTTAACCCAAGTGCTATCCCGCCCTCGGCACGATAGCTTCCACCTTGGCTTGGGGAGTGGTCCGCGGTGTGGCCTTCGATCTCCATGCCGGTTTTTACGCCAGCCGGATCCCTTATAGCCCACGCTATCCAGAGAGTCCTATGGAACCTCACGCCCAGGGCAACGGTCGTCACTGACGTGCCGTTTCCCCGCCCACAAGGAATCACTTCACTCCCTGAACGTCCTTCTATCCGCCACCTGAAGACGCGCCCGGTTGGCCTCACATGCTCCCCGGACCTCTTTACGAGGGCCAGGGAACCCGGGATTGAATGCATTTAATCTACAATGACGCAGGATATTTTTAACTGGATGGAATTTGACGATTTGGCATTGAAAAAAACGATCATTTTTAGGCAAAAGGAACAGACTTTTTTTTTCATAACTACGCAATTTTGTTAGATTTTTATATTTTTCGAAAATCCTGCGTCATTATACAGGAAATACCTTCCAGTTTAACGACATTTTTTCCTTTCCCGGTTTCAGCTACTCGATTGGCCAGAATCAGGTCAGCAGTCGAGAAACTTTTTTTTGGCGTCTCCGAAGGCAGCGCATAAGTCGCTTGGATCTCAATATTTTTCTATGAAAAAATTATGTAATATAGGTCAAATATATTCTTAATTTTCCGAAACATTTAATTGAGTACTTTTCTTCCAAAAAATTCCCAAAAATCACCTAAATTTTCAGCGTTCACACTGGTATAGCCCCTGAAATTATAATTAGCGGTTGCATAGAAATATCGTCTTCTATGAATTTCATTACCTTCTTATTGGCATGACATAATCGGGTAGCTTTTCAATGCTTCAACGGTTAGTTCGACGGGCCTCCTTTAATCGAGATACTTCCTCGTAGAGATAGCTTTGTGAGAAATGAAAAATAATTTAATAGCAATTCGTAAGGTATTATAATTATGTATAATACATAGAATCGTCGCTCCCCCTAAAAATATTGAAAGTTTTCAATTGAGAATTTTGAAATCATTCCGTTCTGCAATTACTGACATTTGTCGCAGTTATGAAATATCAATGTTTCCCAATTTTTTAAATGTATCATTCCGACTTCAGTCATATGTTTAATAAGATTTTTATCCACAGAAGCGAACTACCGATGCTCGAAGATGCCTTTAGAGTTAAGTTACCGCGCACTGGTCTTTTATTGGGTTGTTCGGAAAGTAATTTCGTTTTTTTTTATAAAAATGAAAGACGATTTTCTTATAGTGAATTAATATTTTATTCAATCCAATATTGTCCATTCTGATCCAATACCTTTTACCATCTTTCTGGCAGTAGCATGATTCCACGGTCATAAAAGTTTTGTTCTTTGCTGGCAAAAAACTGATTTAAGTGACTTTTGACCTCCTCATTTGAATTGAACATTTTAGCGTCTAAATTTTATGAAGAGACCGGAACAGATGATAATCTGAAGGTGCCAGGTCTAGAGAGTATGGTGGGTGTGGCAGTAAATCCCATCCAAGCTCTAAAATTTTTTCCCGAGTGGTCAAACTTGTATGTGGTCTCGCATTATCTTGTTGGAACACTATCCTATTGACCAATTCTGGCCTTTTTTCTTTAAGTGAATCATTCAATTTGTCCAACTGATGACAGTACACTTCAGAATTGATCGTTCTGTTGCTCGGTAGAAGCTCAAAATAAACGATTCCTTTGAAATCCCACCAAACAGATAGCATAACCTTTTTTTGATGAATTTTGGCTTTCGAAGTGCTTTGAGCCGGTTCATCTTTTCTACTCCAGGATCTTTTGCGCTTAACATTGTTGTAGACAACCAATTTCTCGTCCCCAGTGATGATACGCTTCAAAAATGGATCATTTTCTTGGCGTTTGAGAAGCAAATCACAAACGTCAATGCGACGGCACAAAGTTTTTTCCGTAAGAAGATGAGAAACCCATATGTCTAGCTTTGAGGTTAAACCTAGCCGTTTCAAATGATCATGAACGGTCGAATTCGATAAATTTAATGTCTCAGCGATCTCACGAATTGTTATTCGCCGGTTTGCATCAATTAATCCCTTTATTGTGTCTTCATCAGCTTCAACTGGCCTTCGAGAACGTGGTGCATCTTCGAGATCAAAATTGCCGGATCGAAATTTTGCAAACCAGTTTTGGCACTGGCGCTCACTTAACACATCTTCTCCATACACATCGGATAATTTTTTTCTTGCTTGATCAGAATTTTTACCTTTTCTATAGTAAAAAAGTAAAATATGCCGAAAATGCTGTTTTCCACTCTCCATATTTAAAAGGGTATCAACCAAAAACTACTATGCAGAATAAATTGAATTTTTTCACAAGCAAGCCTTGCTGCATCAGCTGTCAAAATACATGTGATTATGCGGCTTAAGTGTGAAGTTGGTTGTGAAAAAATACAAATAAGTCCTGTGTTGGGCAAAAACGAAATTGCTTTCCGAACGACCGAATATTATGTTGATTTACGGCGTTTCTTCATAAACATTGTTCTTAACCAGTTCACTGGAGGATCCAAAATCAACGTTTTGTGGATCATCAATCAACGTGGATGCTTGAATTTCTCAATTTCGAGATCGAATTTGTAATCACCCACCATAAAAACCCCGAAGTGCCGAGTTTCATCCAAATCGAGTGAATGCTTACATCTTGATCCGTCATTTCGAATTTTGAAATGTCGAGTTCCGATTCATAATCAGTGACCTCGATGACCCCCGAGTAACGAGTTTTATTCAAATCGAGTGACTTTGTATTTTAGTTATTCAAATTGTATCTTTTTCTCGGCCATATATGAGTAATTACCAGTAAACTGCTTGATGAGCTTATCGTTCTGTTTATTCTTTATTGCGCGATTTGTGAGTGTTCGATCTTAGTTGCACTCATTTCGGTTGTCTCCTTTCAAGCGATATCCACGTGCTCGTTTGCAACAAGTCCTTGATGAGAGGAAATGCAGAGTTGGTTGATCGTGAAAATTGATTGTTGGAGATACATTTTTTTTTGTTACGAGTGGATGTGTTAACGTAGGTTTTTGCATTGATTAATGCAATCAAGAAAATATGGTGTAGGAAATCGTGTTGTAGTTATCTCTGGAAATGGAGTTGACCTGAGGTGGAGCGTATCGATGCAAGACTGGTTTCACAAGAGCTTGCGATTCACCCGCATATATTGACGCTCTTATGAGACACAAGTGAGCCAGGTCTTGCACTGTTTGTATTTGAGAAGGTGCGGAAGAATAATGCACAGCGTGTTGCACAATGTGTCTCGCGAAAGCTTGTAAGAATACCGAAAAAAACACTTTCACGAGACGCGACGTCACCTGATCGTGAGGCACTAACTGAAGGTTGAAAAATTACCTCGTGGTTTCGGGTGAGAATTTATCTGAAGTCGTGGAATGAGGATGGAAAGGGATGGTTGAGTTTCCATGCAAGGTTGTCAGAAGATCAACCACGAACTTTTGAAGTAAAGATAATCTTCTACATTCTTCTGACGAGATATTTCGTTTCCAGGGATTTCAGGGTTGCGGATTTCAATTAGCTCAGTTCTCATGGCAAGTTGAATGAGTCGTTCGTCCCACTTAAGCCTCGGACGTGCGCCGATTTTGCGTCTCTCTGACTCTGTTATTTAGGGTTATTGCTGTAGGACACGATTGTAAAATGGGTCGTTTAAAAATAGTTGTGCCTGTTTTGATCGTTGCAACTTAGACGCGGTTATCAGGTCCTGGATAAAGTTGAATTATTCTTCCTAATGCCCATTTTGCGGGAGGATAACGTTCGTCTATAACGAAAACTATGATTCCTTCAAAAGTTGATCTGACGACTTATTCTATTTATAAAGGGAATGGTGACGCTATAGATGAATGGACCTTGGACCATTTTGTATAAAAACTTTTAATCAATTGGGAGAGATGCCATACAACGCAATGTTCATAAATTAATAGCAACAGACACTTTGTTCGGTAAGGAGAGTAACTATTATTAATGTTAGGTTGTATATGTTTTATTTTCTTTGTCAGTCTGATGGCTGTGACTTGTCAAACAACATCCATTATATGCAACTTCCAAATGGCGTATATTTTTTGCATGACCAAGTTCAATAAAACCTTTTAAAGTCTTTTCAAATATTCTTACGATGGTACGTCTTTATAAGCTTCACAGTTATAAGGACTCCATGTCAGCCCCAAGTTCATAAACGTCAGGTTGGACTATGACATAATAATGGAAAATGTATTTGACTTTATCTTGTTCCTTGAATTTAGAAATTCCTTCAAAAAAGCAATTCCTTGAAAAGCCTGCTTCAAAATCTTCCGACCGAAGGTTCATTTTGTTCGTTGCTAAATAATTTTTAGGTCAATATTCATTACTTAAATGTTCCATCTGCACTTTTCCACATCAACCAGAAATTTATTCAGAAGTACTTGGAAACTGATATTAAAGTCGATGTAATTATCGGAAGTATATTTTTTACATGCAGACCGTTGTCGGTATGAACATCTCATTGGTTGCTATCGACAGACCGTCGGTTGCGTAAGTGTAGATTTCATGGCATTGGCAAACCTTTGGTCGGATTAGCAAATGTTAGGTCGCGTGGGCAAACCTTTGGTCGCGTTGTCAAACCTTTAGTCGCATCGCGGCACATTTATAATTTTACTACTAATTTCTGTACCCAACAACATTCCTACCACGCTTTTATTACGGAAAAAATATGTATTTTAAGGCGTGGCGAAACCTCCACACCATGAATTTGATTCCCGGAACACACCTATTCGTTCTACAGTGAACAGAATGAAATTAA
Source organism: Cylloceria caligata (assembly GCA_963942595.1). NCBI lineage: Eukaryota > Metazoa > Arthropoda > Insecta > Hymenoptera > Ichneumonidae > Cylloceria > Cylloceria caligata. The sequence goes on from OZ012709.1 coordinate 8,886,879, forward strand.
ATTAGGTCAATAGACTTAAAAAACGTGGACCTTTTGGGTGACAAACGTAGAATTTTGAAAATTGCAAAACAAAATTACAGATTAATTATCTGCAGTTACCTGTAATGAAAAAAATACTTTTTAAAATGATTTAAGGCACTAAGAGAAAAAATGCCGTTTGTTACCTCCAAGCCAGCACAAAAACACACACAGTACATCCCTTCTGATTGCGATCTAAAAACGAAAAAGTACCTCAACCGTGTACAGCAACTATTTCCTAGCAGAATAGACGACTCTGAAAGACCATAAAAAGCGACCGTCAAAAGGTGTCCGTCCGTTGATGTTATTTGACAGATCTGTGAATGTATTGGAAATTATGAAACTTCACTCGAGACAGGATGATAAATAAACCAGACACATAGATGTTAAATTAGAGAAAGTGGTTTATTACACCTTCCGCATAACTACAACAAATCACATTGTTCAGTTTTCACGCTTACCAAGTACACACTCATCTCATGCACACGCTACAGTTACAATCATCTGACGCCTCGCGTCATATGGTATAGCTCGCAGGTATGCTATATCGATTTATCGACCGCGCACTCATGCATATTGTCCATCTGCTCACATCCTCGATCGAAGCTCACTCAAGCGGCCAACGCTGTTAGCGTGGCCCCATCGGCAAGACCACTCACAAGTCTCGCCTTCCATCGCTGACAGCAAATCACCAGCAAGCTGTGACGCACGTCCGTCTTCTTGATACTCTGCCGCGTGGTCGACGGATGTGGCCATTGTTCTCACTCGAGTCGCTCGCAGTACACGTTCCCGCGTAAAACTCACAGAGATATTCACTCGTTCTAATCACTTTAGTGCGCATTCATTTCTATAGTGTAGTACATTCTTGGTCAAATCACCCGTGTTTCAACTCAGTGTTAGTGAAAATTTTTTGGTCCTTCGAGCCGGATCCTGGTCAAGTATATAAATTTTATGCCTCGATACTCACATAAATCACCAATCAACACATGTAATACACTACAGATTGCGCAACTCAGCATGCATCGATACAAGACAATGCTCAATAATACTAAAATACTCACCCAAGTGCACTAATCATTTTTTGTAAACTAATCAACAGGCTCAACCAGTTCAAATCATGGCAGACGATAAGAAAGCGCTGTCAGACCAAAGTAAATCCTCGCAGGAAGGCGACTCACATGATGGTGATGTGGAAGCAACCGATGAAGCAACAGTCGCTAGCGAGACACTCAATGTACCACCCACGGTACAGAGACCACGCACCAGATCGCCATCACCAAGCACCAATCAAGCTAACCTCATGGATTATAAGGTCGCATCACAGCATGCGAGGATAGCAATGATCAATCAGCTACACGATCACCTGCAAAACTCACCAGGCTGCGTGTTCGAAGAACTCAACGGCCATTTAGAGATTTTAAATCGCACTTGGGAGTGTTTTTGTAATGAGCATGATCAAATGGGAGAAACATGTAAACGTGCTTTTCTCACTCACCCGTATGTTACAGAGAAGGTGTACGAATCAGGCTTTGACAGCTATTTCAAGGCACTCACAATCATCCTGCGAAAGAAGGCAATCGCAAAAACTCAAGAGACCACATCAAACAGAACTGATCAACAGAGTCAACCAAGTCAGCACAGATCAACATTGCCGAAAATAACGTTGCCGGAATTTGACGGTGATTTTACATCATGGCCGGCATTTAGAGACTTGTTTGCCTCAATGGTGATCGACAATGAACAAATCAGTGACGTAGAGAAACTTCACTATTTAAAGATCAGCATCAAAGGATCAGCCGCTCAACTGATCTTCAATGTGCCGATCAACAATGATTCATTCAATTCATCGTGGCAAATAATCAAGGACAGATTCAACAACAAGGAAAGACTCATCCTGTCTTATGTTGAGAAACTCCTTAGCAACACTCGACCAGTGGCAAAATCTGAAGCCGCACTCAACACATTAGTTAGCTCAACGAAAGAGATAATCAACGCACTCAGCGTCCTCGGAGTTGATACAGAATCGTGGAATTATGTATTAATTTTCGTAGTTGCTCAACGCCTTGATACGTCCATGCGTGAAGCATGGGAATACAAAAGGAGTGCGCACAAGCAGCCAACCTCGTTTGAAGATTTGATGGGATTCATCGAATCCAGAGCGAGAGCTTTAGAAGTCATCCCAATCAACCCTGATCAATCGGCTGACAGAGCCAGCAACATCTCAAAACACTCAACAAAATCTACACTTCTGCCAGCAAGACCGGCTCACCATGCGTCCACTCAACCGAGGACACACCAGTATCCATGCGATCACTGTGGTGGTTCGCATTACATAGTGAGCTACGCCAAATTCAGAGATCTACAACCTGCAGATCGCCACAAAGTTGTGACTGAACACCGACTGTGTTTCAATTGCTTTGGTCATCACAACCTCCACTCGTGCCAATCAAACATCAAGTGCAAGACGTGCGGTGCCAAACACCACACGATGATTCATTTGCCATCCACCGCAAGAACTACACCAAAGTCAAATCAATCAAGCACCTCAGCTACACCTGCCACAGCTCATCCAAGCACCAGTTCACGTCAATGAGAAATTGACGTGCCATTTTGCCAATTCATCAACTCACACGGTAGAACAGCAGTTCTACTAGCAACGTGTCAAGCATTACTCATCACATCTTTCGGCACTCACCACGTCAGATTACTCATTGATCCAGGATCAGAGCTCACCTTCGTCTCAGAACAACTTGTATCGGATCATGGGCTTACTCGTAAACACTCATCAATTCCAGTCATTGGCATTGGAAACACGAGATCAACACAAACAAGAGGTACCACCACATTAACATTACGATCAATTCATTCATCACGTGGTGTTACCATCGCAGCTCACATACTCAATAAATTGACGAGTACATTGCCATCAATACACACACAACCACAGCAGTGGCCACACATTTTATCACTGCAATTGGCAGATCCTGACTTCTTAACACCACGGCCAGTAGATATCATCATCGGGGCTGATTCATACGGGCTCATCATCCAGCCTGGCATCAAGAAACACTCGGACGTCTTACCGATTGCACAATCAACAATATTCGGGTGGATTATTCTTGGTCCAGTCCCAGAGAATTATTCAACACCAAGCAACTCATACCACATAGCAGTAGAATCATCAAACAAGGAAATTCAAGATCTTCTCACGCAGTTCTGGGTTCAAGAAGAAACTCCGTCGACAACAGATCACAAGCTCACCCCAGACGAAGAAGCGTGTGAAAAGCATTTTCAAACGACTCACACTCGAGACGAAGAAGGACGATACATCGTGCGAATCCCGCTCAAATCATCACCATCGAGTCTAGGAGACTCAAAACTCACTGCTCAACGATGTCTACAACGACTCATGAAGAAACTCTCAACAAATAATTCATACACCAATTTATACAACTCATTCATGAAAGAGTATGAAAAATGTGGTCACATGATACGTGTACCATCCTACCACCAGTCAACTCAAATGAGCGACTCTGTTCATGACTATTGTGAAACCGAGACGACCTTGGCACATGATGCTGTAGCATCAGGAGGGTTGAGGGTCTCGGAAGATCAATTGTCAGAACAAACTTACGCTCATCCTCCATATTATCTTCCTCATCATGGTGTACTGAAAGAAGATCGAATCACAACAAAGTTGAGAGTTGTCTTCAACGGATCCAGCCCAACGACGTCGCAAGTATCACTCAACGACATCCAGCATGTTGGAGCAAAATGTCAACGTGACATCTCAGACGTGCTCATATGGATCCGACAGCACAAACTCATCTTTTCAACAGACATCACAAAGATGTACAGACAAATCAAAGTCCATCCGGACGATTGGGATTTGCAACGAATCATATGGCGAGATGACCAACTCAATATGGTCCCATATCACCTAACAACAGTGACGTATGGAACTCGCTCAGCACCATTCTTAGCAATCAGATCATTGCTTCAACTAGTTGAAGACGAAGGTCATCGGTTCCCGCTCGCAATTGAACCACTCATGAAAGGCAGATATGTTGACGACATATTTGGAGGAGCTAATCAGCTTGACACACTCATCGAAATATCAAATCAAGTCACCCAGCTCTGCATGGCGGGCGGGTTGCCTCTAGCAAAATGGCACAGCAACACCGAGCAATTCATCGAGTATATCGACCATCACTCACCATCAAACTCACACTCATTCGAAGATAGCAGTACCAAGTTACTCGGCCTGTCATGGATACCTCGTGAAGACGTATTCAAGTTCCACGCAAAGCCTCCATGCTCAAGTTCCAAGCTCACAAAGAGAATCATCTTGTCTGAGACAGCACAACTCTACGATCCATTCGGGTTTCTCTCACCATTCATCATCAAGGCCAAATCATTATTACAAGAATTATGGCTGGAGAAACTCAGCTGGGACGATCAAGTTTCAGATCAGATACACACCAAGTGGACGTTACTCAGACAAGAGCTCACTCAAGTCGATGAAATCTCAATTCCACGATGGATTCAACTCACAAGCTCAACACTTGTGAAGTTGCACGGATTCTCCGACGCATCTCAAATAGCAATGGCGGCTGCTATCTATATCAAAACAACAACTCCAGGGGAAGAAACCAAGGTTACACTCATCTGCGCGAAATCAAAAGTAACACCACTTAAGCGACTCTCCATCCCTCGACTCGAGCTCACAGCAGCACTGATCTTAGCAAAGCTCATGAAGTATGTGCAAACAACCTTGGAACTCACCAACACTCAAACGTTCCTGTGGACTGATTCCTCAGTAACGCTCACCTGGATAAACTCACACCCATCACGGTGGAAGGACTTTGTCAGGAACCGAGTGTCAGCAATTCAAGAACTAACTCCAAACAGCGTATGGAAATTTGTTCCTGGCAAAGACAATCCAGCCGATTGTGCTTCAAGGGGCATCAGCATCTCCCAGCTCCAGAAGCACCTCCTGTGGTGGACAGGACCACAGTGGCCCACAGGCGATCAATGTTCATGGCCAACTCAACACTATCAACAAGACTCACAGACTCATCAGGAAGAGCGACTGGGGCTCGCACTCACAGTGGCAACAAATCAAGCCGTATATCATTGGGAGATGATATACAGACACTCTTCTCTCACTAGACTACTCAGAGTAACCGCAATATGCTTTCGAGTAAGTCAACTCATCAAGAAATTGCCAAACTCAACGCTCTTTAACCCTCTCTCGCCACAAGATATTGAGAGAGCAAGAGTATTTTGGATCAAAGCAACTCAAGCAGCATATTTCTCAACAGAGCTCAAATTGATCACCATAGCTCAACTACCAACAGCTCATCCCTTCAATCGCCTGACTGCCTATATCGACACTCAAGGCATCATTCGGGTTGGAGGAAGATTGACCAACTCACAACTGGAACTTGAGGCAATTCACCCAGCAATACTCCCACGACATTCTCACTTCACCACACTCATCATAGCAGATGCACATCACAAAACCATGCATGGAGGCACTCAACTCACCTTGAACTACACAAGGCAATCGTACTGGATTATTGGTGGTAGAGCTCCTGTACGGTCGCATATACTCAGCTGCATGAAATGTGCTCGACAACGTGGCGTCAGAGCACAACAACTCATGGGTCAATTACCAACCAAGAGAGTCACCCCAGCACGACCATTCTTCTACTCAGGTGTGGACTACGCTGGTCCGCTGACCATCAAAACCTGGAAAGGTAGAGGCGCCAAACAACATAAAGGATGGCTGTGCATTTTCGTGTGCTTCGTCACCTCGGCCTTGCATCTGGAGGCCGTGAGTGACTACTCAACTGACTCATTCATTGCTGCATTCAGACGGTTCACTGGACGCAGAGGCATCTGCAACACTCTCTATAGTGATTGCGGCACAAACTTCATAGGAGCAGATGCCATACTCACCAGACTCTTCACTCAAGGTACAACAGAATCACTCTCACTGCATTGCTCACTCACCAGCGATAGAACTACGTGGAAGTTCAACCCACCAGCAGCTCCACATATGGGAGGAAAATGGGAAGCAGCAGTCAAATCACTAAAATATCATCTGAACCGAACAGTAGGAGACATCGCACTCACGTTCGAGGAATTAACCACGTTGCTCATCCAGATCGAAGCAACGCTCAACTCACGACCATTGGAACCACTCACAGAAGACCCTGAAGATACTTCAGCACTCACACCAGCTCACTTTCTTATCGGAGAGCCGCTCACAGCCATACCAGAGCCATCACTCACAGATCTGAACGTTACTAGACTATCACGATGGCAACTAATACAACAAAGGCTTCAATATTTTTGGTCCAAATGGTCAACTCAATATCTCCAGCGCCAACTGTCTACATCGAAATGGCATCATCCATCGAACATTATCAAGGTCGGTTCATTAGTACTGATCACTGATGAGAGGTCTCCACCATCAAAATGGCCTCTCGCCAGAGTCACTCAACTCCATCCAGGAAAGGATGGACTGACCGGGGTAGTGTCACTCAAAACTGCAACAACAACACTCGTTCGACCAATCACCAAGCTCGCCATCTTACCAGCTCAAACTGAATGAAGAACAGATCACACTTAATCATCAACACCGTTGCTGATGGCGGGCGGAATGTTCAGTTTTCACGCTTACCAAGTACACACTCATCTCATGCACACGCTACAGTCACAATCATCTGACGCCTCGCGTCATATGGTATAGCTCGCAGGTATGCTATATCGATTTATCGACCGCGCACTCATGCATATTGTCCATCTGCTCACATCCTCGATCGAAGCTCACTCAAGCGGCCAACGCTGTTAGCGTGGCCCCATCGTCAAGACCACTCATAAGTCTCGCCTTCCATCGCTGACAGCAAATCACAAGCAAGCTGTGACGCACGTCCGTCTTCTTGATACTCTGCCGCGTGGTCGACGGATGTGGCCATTGTTCTCACTCGAGTCGCTCGCAGTACACGTTCCCGCGTAAAACTCACAGAGATATTCACTCGTTCTAATCACTTTAGTGCGCATTCATTTCTATAGTGTAGTACATTCTTGGTCAAGTCACCCGTGTTTCAACTCAGTGTTAGTGAAAATCATAGCAGATCACCAGAACCATAGAACCATTCACATAAACGTCAACGGCGTGGTTCGCTCGTTGGCTGCACAGACGCCATTCTGCTTAGCACCGATCATCGGCGTCCGGACTCTCATCAGCCTGCCGTGTGGCATTATTCGAGCTCTACAATCAGACCTTATCACCAGGATCAACCACACGGAATCACCAAGGCAACTCAGAGGCCTGAGACCCACTCACCAACAGTACATCAACACGCAGGCCAGACCAATCACAGTAATATATTTATCATAATCAACAGGTATTTTTTCATGCAACCAATGTTACATAATTTCAATAAACATTGATTTTATTATTGTTAATTTACTGAGTTCATTTAATTATTTATACTTGTCACCAGGATCCTTAATCTTAATATTCGCATCTGTCACTCGACATGCTACGTGCGACTGTATCGACTTGCTACCTGTCGATAGATTAGATATAATTTACTCATCCTCAATATCATACTCAATTATCATTCATGTTTTGGTCCTTAGAGCCGGATATAATGTACTCACACTCATTAACATACATTTTTTGGTCCTTCGAGCCGGATATAATGTACTCACACTCATTAACATACACACATAATTTTGAAAAAAAACACTAAAAGTGAGAATAAATACAAGAAAGACCAAATTTAGAAAGAATACAAAATAATATAAATAAATGCACCAAAAATCTGAGAATTAACAATTGAATTTAATTAATGAAACTGAATTTAATTTGAGCTGTTGCAGCACACAATTATATTAATTGTGCTGCATGTGCTGAGAGCAGTGTACGCACCGCAGCCAGTGCTGCGGACCATGCCACGCGATGAGATAAATGAGTGCGTAAGGCGATATAACAATTCACAGCAAGCTCTCAGCAGCTTAATGAAGAGAGGTTGCAGTGAACAAATGAGAGCACTTGCAATTGAAATTGCTTGAGTGCTCTACACGCATGAGACTAGCTTCGCAGGCAGCACTGCGTAGCACAATACAAAACATAATGAGGATGCACAAAATGAGCAGTGTATAGTCGCTGTACTCTTCCAGCAGATGTCCTGGGGAAAAGTACAGTGAATATAGTACACCTGCATAATTATATTAATTATATCGGCAAATTATGTTGAGAGAAAACGTGGCGTGACATGTGCTGCAATGCCGCCAAAAAGTGAGACCACAAATGTTGATGTACCGATGAGCATCCAACTCCTCATTGCCATTGAATTTACGGTAAATTATAACAATGTACTGTAACGTAAATTTGCTCCTCAACGCACCACGTTACCTATGACTGGTCCAAGTTATTTTTCCTTCCTTTTTATTTTCTCTTTCGAGATGGGCGCCAGGCGCTTTCGCGCCGGAAGGAAAAATACCGAGTTGGAGGATCAGTCTCGACCCAGGCCAGCTACAGCTGTTCAAGGCAGAGTGGGTGGTTCGGACTGTCAAGCCACTTATTAGTCAAACAAAAATAAAATAAAATACAGATAAAATCAATTAAATAAAATAATCCCTTGAAATCCACGAACCAAGTCGAATAATAACATATGGTCAATAACTACGACCGAACGAAACCAATCCAGGGAGTCAGCTAAATAAATAATAGTATAAATAAATAAATAATAATAGATCAATAAATAAAATGATGACAATAAATAATTTTAGACAACCGCAGCAAGCACGGGACTCACAAACTTCTTTATTTCTCCAATAAACATCAATTTAGAATTTATCAGGGGTACAAATTGAAAATGCGGGTTTGATAACAGATGGCGTTACTAACGCTATACGCATCAGGCAGTACTGTGACTATGTTCATGTCAAAGCTACGTCTTATAGCTTTAATTTTCAGTATGTGTCAATTTGTCGCAGTGTCAAATTCATAGTTTTTTTGAGCTCTCAATATGTCGAGTTTCGTGCCAACAAAACAGCATTTGCGGGAAGTTTTAATTTACTTCTTTAATTTGAAGAAAAGTGCTGCTGAAGCACATCGATTGGTCTCCGAGGCTTATCCGAGTCATGTTCCATCGGTTTCAACGTGCGAGAGATGGTTTGTGCGGTTTAGAAGTGGTGATTTTGACGTTGAGGACAAAGAGCGGCCGGGCCAAGTGAAAAAGTTTGAGAATGCTGAATTGGAGGCAATACTCAATGAAGACTCGTGTCAAACTCAACAAGAGCTCGCAGATTCATTGGGAGTGACACAACAAGCCATTTCCCATCGTATAAAAGCCCTCGGAATGATCCAAAAGCAAGGACATTGGGTGCCGTATGAGCTGAAGCCGAGAGACGTCGAGCGCCGTTTTTTTGCATGCGAACTGCTGCTCGAACGGCAAAAACGGAAGGGTTTTTTGCATCGCATTGTCACTGGTGATGAAAAGTGGATCCATTACGATAACCCGAAGCGCAAAAAATCATATGGTTACCCCGGCCATGCATCATCATCGACGGCCAAACCAAATATTCACGGCGCCAAGCTCATGCTCTGTATTTGGTGGGACCAGCTGGGTGTGGTGTATTATGAGCTATTGAAATCGAACGAAACCATCACAGGAGCACTATACCGAACTCAATTGATGCGTTTGAGCCGCGCACTCAAAGAAAAACGGCCACAATACGAGCAAAGACACGACAAAGTAATTTTGCAACATGACAACGCTCGGCCACATGTTGCAGCGCCGGTCAAAACATACCTACAAACGCTGAAATGGGAAGTCTTACCCCACCCGCCGTATAGCCCAGATATTGCTCCTTCCGATTACCACCTTTTCCGATCGATGACACATGGCCTAGCTGACCAGCGCTTCCATTCTTACGAAGAAGCCCAAAAATGGGTCGATGACTGGATAGCAGCCAAGCCGGCCGAATTTTTTCGCGACGGTATCCGTAAATTGCCAGAAAGATGGGAAAAAGTTGTGGCTAGCGATGGACAATACTTTGAATAATTCATTTGTTACCATTTTTTCAGAATAAACGTTCAAAAATAGAAAAAAATCCCGCATTTTCAATTTGTACTCCTGATAACTAAAATGTCCCGTAAAATTAGTCTCTCCGTTTTTAACAATCTTCCAAATCCAGTCCGGTATCTTAACTTCAATTTTTAATTCGACGGCAACAGTTATCCCGTTCGTTCTCTCTCACTCGCATACCCTGCAGATGTCATATATCCTATCTCGCTTGCTACGAATCTCGAATAATATTCCCCGACAAAGCCAAATATTCGGTTGTCTCAACGCCCAGCTCGCGGTACAGCCTATTGCGAGCTAATCCCAAATACATTCAAAAGAACCATAACAACGGGACGTCGGAAGGTCACGTACGCGAGGGTCGACTAGTTCAAATCTCCTATCTTGAAAATCGCAAGCAAGCGACAGCTAATATGTCGGGAACGACGATTGATTAATAAACCCCCCCAAATTATATAAAAAGAAAATGAGAAAGTCCCAATTAAATTACTGACGTCCGAAATAACGATAGTAAGAATAATAGATAATCCTAACAATAATAACCGAACTAATAAAAGCAACGAACAATTTAACGAAGTGAGATACGCTACCGACCGTACAAGTCCCTCTAGACCAAGTACAACAGACGGGACGACGGCCGAACTCGCACTACTTCCGAATGCAAAACGAAAAATAATAACGTACTGTTCGATAGAATCGGAAAAGAATAAATAAAGTATATTAAATTACGGTACGTCAGTCTAATTAAAACCAAAACGTTAACGCCAAGCTGTCCAAGGCCATAAAATGAGTCAAAAAGAAATAAACTAAGTCATATAAATCTAAGTCAATTATTAGGTAAAATCCGCGACGCGGTCTATCCCGTTCCAATCCCACACAAACCAATTAACAAATTCAAAACACTCCGGGATAACGGCCTAACGCGCGCACGGTTTAACCGTCCTCAAAACACAATTAAATAATACAGTGACTTTCTCCCGGTTTCTACCAGTTACATGATCTCGAACTTACACTCTATAGACGCCGCGGTTCCCGATACAAATTAATACTCTGCACGCGGTGTGCCAGAGTCGCAGGGGTGACCAAGCTCGAAGTAATTAATAGACAACAAATTGAATGATAAAATAATAAAATAATAGCGAAATACCGTAGAAGGGAAGAGAGCTCACCGGGACGATGCTGCCGTGACGTTCCTTGAAATACCGGGACGATGCCACGATCGTATTGATTCGATTCCCTTCTCGATTAGATGTCGGGTTCGGCTTCTCGTTTAAGTTCTCGTCTCGATAAAGTGTTTGATTCGGCGACCCGATGAAATCCACGGGCATCCACAACTTGCCGATGGGCGGGAATTACGTGAACAGTAGAGCGGGACAATGATAATCTCGACGCTACGTCTTTCTCGCTCGACGATCACCGGGAAAAAGCCCTGAGGTCCTGCCGGCACGCGTGCCCGTAACCTATGATCCCCACTTAACCCGCTAAACTCGGTTAATTGGGGGGGAACCGGCGTCGCACGCTGACCGCGACTAGCGCTTCAGCTGGCCAATATATAAATTAGCGACAGACAATGCCAGCGTTGCGTAGTCCAGCAGATGACTCTCGGAGATACATAGATTCCCGTGAGTCGATGGCCGCTAAGGATGGAAGGCCGCGTACTCTTTGGTGCGTCGTCGGGAACGTGGCGTATTCCGACCAAGAAAACATAAAATATCGGTCCGAAGTTCTCGAAGTTGTCCCATTGCTCTCCTCTCCCTCGTACTCCCTCTCCATCCCTCGGTCGTATCGGACGCGTTATATATATAAAAAAAAATACAACAAAAAAAAATAAAAATAAAGAATAAATAAAATACGGAAATCACCCCCTGCAGCCCTGAGCGATCGTGCTGGTAGCCGTTGAGCGAGGAGGACGCAGCTCGAGTATTCTGTTACGTTACAGTACTCATACCTGATTTTGAGTCCTGTTGAGAGCTAGTGATGAGTGAATCCAGAGATAGAAGCCAACGAGGAAGGTCCAAAAAGTGCGCTGTGTGTGCTGTTCCTCGATGTTGTTGCGAAAGTGTCAAAATTTTCAACATGGCTGCGAGTATGAAAGCGTCGTTGGGCGCTGAAGTCAGTTGAGCGAGATAGCCAGTGAGCGAAACCGAAGTCAAGCGAGAGAAACATCCTATCGCTCGACGCGGCGTGCCAACGAGGCACAGCCTCGGCTCCGCGAAGCCCTGCTTCGGCCATCCTCGGCTCAACCGAGAGTCGTGTGCTCAGGCACAGCAACAGGTAGGCGCACGACGATTATCGATCGCCGTGCACCAGCTGATTATCCAACAACGTTATTAATCATGCAGTGTAATTTGTAACTTCAATAACATCACACGAAGTTCCTTCCAGCAGCTCCTTTGTTGTTTTGCGCTCACCTTCTCAGCAAAGGATGATCATCCGTTTTTAGTATTACATCGTCGATAATGTGCGGCAATTTACGTTTGTCTGTGAACTGTCTTCACTTCTTCTTGTTTTTTTGGGACGTCCCCCTGATTGCTCGGTCGCAACAGAATCCTATAAACGATTTCATTAAAGTTCTGTGTCACAAAAGACGAATTGTGTATAAGGTACTAAGACGACGAATTCGTCTTATACCGAGATACGTATCAGGAGCTATCAAGAGTAACAAGCCTACATTACACCATACACATACAATCAGAGGGATTCGTACTACACACTACCAACACTATGAAGACCACTGATACGAGAAACCGACTACCGTTACTCGAGCTATAGTAGTACAATCGAATATAGTTTAAAGAGATGCTTGAAAAGTATTCAACGAGGGACACGTTAATTACCATAACCGAAGACAAGAAATTAACGGGACAAATGGACTACAGGACGACTATCAAATATAGTGTTACCATTTTATACCGGCAGATCTTGGAAGAAGAGCGGGGAAGTCGGTATACAAGAGCACGACATACGACAATCGGGGAGCATTTGTTCACAGGTTCTTACCAACGTCCAGGACCAGCTGACCAGCCAAAGGAGAACCACCTAGCCAACGAAAGGAGGAGCATACGAACAGCACCATTCCAAGGACCAGGCCTGATACTTCTGAGTCCGCTAAGACGAACATTTCCTAAGTCCAACCACTGAGCCACCAGTCATTCAAGCAACCCAGCATTCGAGTCAACGAGATATCACATTGAAAAGAGACTAATGTGATATGGATAAAAATCTATCAAATCTATGGGACTGAAAAAAACACCCTGAAATTCAGCTAGGGATGCCTCGGTCGTCGTTCCGATGAGCCGATGCACCAAAGATGCATCTCGCTGACGCCTCCACCGCAGCGGCGGTGGGGCCAGCGATTAGATAGCGTAGCCAGGAGAGCTCCGTCCCCACCACAGGTCCACGATATATAGATATAGGATAGGCTAGATCCGACGGCGAAGAATAATAACAGACCTCGCTAATATGAGTAAATTATCGATGGCAATCCCGGTATGATAACACGCTCTCTTGCCTTGCGTAGAATCTATACTGCCATACCATTAGAGAAAATATTACATTAATTTAATATAAAAACTCCTTTTTTCGCGAACACGATTATATAGGCGTGCGTGAGTCCGGGTCGAGCTTCTTGTAAGGTACATAATCACCCAGAATTATTAAAGAGGAGTCCATTTGAATATTATTAATAATATTCTATATTCTTATCTGTATAATTTATTACATTTGTCAAGTAAATCCTACTTTTATCCAATACTGAATCCTGTATTAATTTCCTCTAATACTAATAATGGGCAGATTCCCAGCGAGCTGCACGTTGAAAATTGCGTCGTGTCAACGTTTAATTGATTGGGCTCGATTTCGATCTGTCGCGAGGGTGTCTCCTGTACGTAATTTAGCATTGGGTATATTTTTATCTTACTATACTTCGCGAATATAGTAATTAGTTACATTCGCGCTACATATACTATCGCTATACTCAATAAATTAGTCCGACGAGATTGACAGTTCGAATGAAAAATAATTAATTACATAGAGGGTGGTCTGGGATCAATATTCCTCGGGTGAAGCGGATTGCATCTCATTTGCAACATCATTACTCTCCTCATTGCTTTACTTAATGTTACTCACCAAACGTCTGTCTCCGTACCACTGTTATGACCATTTTAATGCTGCCCTGAAAACGTCAAGGCGTGTCTCCGTTGCACTTTTTTTTCTGTTTCTAGAACAACATATTTTTTTAATTGCTGTAACAATCCTGGACAACCTTGCATTCGATTTCACAAACACATTACAACTTGCATCATATTCTGAATTGAATTCAACATAGTGAGAACAAGTTCATCCAAAGTTTACCAGTACAAGAATTTCAATGCGACTGAACTTAATGAGGCTGTAGCGGTTATGCTAGTCAAATGACAACCAATCGTGTAACAAAATCTCTCAAAACGGTAATCGCTGGAGGCTCCTTAACGACTACGATAATCTCCATCGAACCCGTTACGAAAATAAATACTTACATCGATGCAGAATCTCCTGTTAGTGGACTGTATGCTCAGATTTGGAGTCTTCAGTGGTACCAAACCTGGTATCTTTTTCTTCTACTGTAAACATACAAACATTTCAAGAATGCACGTAGCAACGCTGGTAATTTTATCACAATAGTTTGTCTCCATATTTTAATATACGGGCGTTCTACGCGAAATCAGCCACTTCGGAACCTTCCATTTAGTTTCTCAACTTTTTTGGAGTTGTAGGCATTGAAAGAATATCTGTTCATTATTTTCCGAATTTTTTGTCCATCGACTAATGAAAAATGCATGTTTTATCTATCGTCTATATCTTGCCGGAAAATGGATGAAATTAAGCTCTTTTTGGTTTTTAAATGCTGATATTTTTCGTACTTTTTTATAGTATTTCAAAAAGAAATATTTCTTATTTGTCCTCTTGAATTTTTTTACGGTGATGTCGGAAGGTTCCCGGTGATAGTTATTTATGGTATCTTGCTCTTGGACGATCTCTTGCCATACCGCCTCAATCTTGTTGTAAGTTCTTTTGTGCACCTCAGAAATGCTGGTGTTGACGTGTTCCTGTAGATTTTCTCGGAGCAAGTTCATTCTTGAGAGGCATGAGCTGTTCGCCTGTTTCAACTCTGCACAGATCTCATCTCGTCCTTCCTTCATGGTCTGCAAAAATGCCATGTTTGGCCCATGCCAACCGGGTTAGGAACAACAGGGAGAGTATTCCCTAATACCGGAGTTGATTGTCCCTCCTCTCGTATATCTGACTCTTTTGAATCCATCGTTCGCGTGATGCTATGTATTTCCGATAGATGTGCGATCTCTTCACGGTTCCGCCTACACTGATGTCTCAGTAGACCATCTGCTGTGGTGGATTCCTACTCTAATGGTCGCTTTAACAATGATGTACTAAGCTTTTGACTTGCATCTAGCATTAACCGCTGAACTAATCGGTTTGCAAACGTAGATTCGAAACGCATAATTTTTCTACTTCGCACCCACTATCAGCCTTTTTTCCTATGCTCGAGTCCCTGCTGGGGCGCCGAATGTAACGGTATTTTACGTTAGCGTTACGCTGAAAAGGTCTTAGTTCGGACTCGAGCACGGTGGAAATTAATATAGGCTTCAGTAGTAGGTAGAAATAGGGTTTATTTCAGAAAACAGAGTAGTAATTATCGTGAAACAAGATAAAGATATATGTAGAATTAAGTTGTTAGTATTTTGATACCCTTTTCTAGTATTTTTGGCTACCACGCACCTTACAAATGGATATTCCCGGGCACTTGTATGTCTAAACAATCGTGTACGCAGTGAAGAACTTTAAATATGCGATATTATGTGATTATCTTTTGAATGAATTTGTCGGTATTTGTATGTTTGAGAATTCCAGAGGATGTTGTTGGAACGATCTGTGAAGATATCGGAAATTATAAAACTTCACTCAAGACAGGGTGAAAATAAACCAGACACAGGATGGTAGTTTGATAAAGCGTTTTATTATACTTTCGGCATGTCAGTCACAAAAACGAGTTTAATTTCGAAAATATAAGAATATAAATAAACTAGCATATTACCCGTGCCTCGCCACGGGTATCTTTAAATGTAATTTCTAAATAGGTCAAAACAATGCCGCACATCCGTACTTAACGCTTACTTTTGCCTATAACGACTCTACAACGCGTTCTTGGCTTAAAAAGTAATGTGATTTAATGTAATGTAATGAATACATTACATTACATTTGTCATTATAGTATAATACATTACATTACATTAAATCTTATTACTTTTTTTGTTTTTTTGTTTTTTTTTTTCTTCTTTAGTGAGGAAAAATCCTTCATGGACACCCTGGGTCCCTTGTGAGAGGACACCCGGGGTAGTGCCGGACTCCTACCGGCTAAAAAACCTCACTTTAACTTCTGTACCATGTGTTATGGATTATCCCAGGGATGGCTTCCCCTGTTCCCTACTCGGTGTCGTCCTTCCGTGTGCTGCGCACGTTCGATGGCTCGTCGTAGCCTATGAGACTCGGCACATCGTTGCACTTGAACGCGTAGTAGACCGCCCGCGTGGCGTCGTACCTGGCTTCTTTGCTTAATGTCACCGATCGTATCGTTTCGCTACCTGACGCGCACTCGCGCTAATTGTCTTCTCAGCTGTGGGGTTGGGGTTCCTTTCGCTATGGTGTTCCTCCCGCTTGGGTTGTCGTTAAAGGTCGACAATTTCTTGTTGTCGTCGAAGGGCTTTTTGCTTTTTCCCATCGTCGTGTCTTCCTTAGCTTCGCCTTCACTGCTAGTTTCATCTGGCGTTGTTCCTTCTTGCTTCTCGCTTCTTTCTTCTATGACTTCTTCTGCAATTTCTTCTGAATTTTGCTTTTGCTGCTTCTTTCTTCGTTTTTCTGCAATTTCTTTTGAATTTTGCTCTTGCTGCTCCTTTCTTCGTTTTTCCATAATTTCTTCTGAATTTCGTTCTTATTGCTTAAAGGTCAACAATTTCTTGTTGTCGTCGAAGAGCTTTTCGCTTTTCCCCATCGTCGTGTCTTCCTTAGCTTCGCCTTCACTGCTAGTTTCATCTGGCGTTGTTCCTTCTTGCTTCTCGCTTCTTTCTTCTATGATTTCTTCTGAAATTTCTTCTAAATTTTGCTTTTGCTGCTTCTTTCTTCATTTTTCTGTAATTTCTTTTGAATTTTGCTCTTGCTGCTCCTTTCTTCGTTTTTCCATAATTTCTTCTGAATTTCGTTCTTATTGCTTAAAGGTCAACAATTTCTTGTTGTCGTCGAAGGGCTTTTCGCTTTTCCCCATCGTCGTGTCTTCCTTAGCTTCGCCTTCACTGCTAGTTTCATCTGGCGTTGTTCCTTCTTGCTTCTCGCTTCTTTCTTCTATGATTTCTTCTGAAATTTCTTCTGAATTTTGCTTTTGCTGCTTCTTTCTTCATTTTTCTGTAATTTCTTTTGAATTTTGCTCTTGCTGCTTCTTTCTTCGTTTTTCTGCAATTTCTTCTGAATTTTGCTCTTGCTGCTCCTTTCTTCGTTTTTCTGTAATTTATTCTGAATTTCGTTCTTATTGCTTAAAGGTCGACAATTTCTTGTTGTCGTCGAAGGGCTTTTCGCTTTTCCCCATCGTCGTGTCTTCCTTAGCTTCGCCTTCACTGCTAGTTTCATCTGGCGTTGTTCCTTCTTGCTTCTCGCTTCTTTCTTCTATGATTTCTTCTGCAATTTCTTCTGAATTTTGCTTTTGCTGCTTTTTTCTTCGTTTTTCTGTAATTTCTTCTGAATTTCGTTCTTCTTGCTTCTCGCTTCTTTCTTCGTTTTTCTGTAATTTCTTCTGTAATCGTTTGGGTCTCGTCTTCCACTACGCATAGTGGTAGATCGGGTACGAGTACTCCATCGATACTTACGTCGGCGATCGATTGTCCTGACGATTCGTAAATACCAGATGACTTCCCCCACGCGCTACTATCACTGCCTTTGTCCTTACTTTGTAGTATCACACTTTGTCTTTATTTTACATGTTATCTTTATTTTAAACTTTGTCTTTATTTTACACTTTGTTTTTATTTTACACTTTGTCTTTATTTTATACTTTGTCTTCAATTTACACTTTGTCTTTATTTTACACTTCGTCTTTATTTTACACTTTGTTTTTATTTTACACTTTGTCTTTATTTTACACTTTGTCTTCAATTTACACTTTGTCTTTATTTTACACTTTGTCTTCAATTTACACTTTGTCTTTATTTTACACTTTGTTGCGAAATCTTTTTTCCCGCCTGTTGCACGCACCCGTTGTGCGTCGATGCTCGTCTCCTTTCACGTTGTTGCGAATTCTTTTTCCCGCCTGTTGCACGCGCCCGTTGTGCGTCGATGCTCGTCTCCTTTTCGCACGACATCACACGCCTCTACTTTATTTGCGATAATCCCACTTCAATAACGCTGGATTGTTATGGATTATCCCAGGGATGGCTTTCCCTATTCCCTACTCGGTGTCGTCCTTAATCGAGGTGGTCCTTAACACATGTCATAACACTGAAGGACTTCTTTGTAGACCACATTAGTAGTTCTTCCCTGAAGTGGTAGAATCACCAGGCTGCTTGGTGAGCTCACTCTGGAGCAGGCCACATAAAACTGTCCATGTGAGAAACACTCCTCCCTTAAGTCAATCCCTGCCATCTTCAGCGACTGCCCCTGGGACTTGTTGATGATCATAGCAAAGCAGACCTTGAGGGGGAACTGCAGCCTCTTGAACTCGAAGGGGTACTCTGATGGTATGAGTGGTATGCGTGGTACAAATACCGACTCCCCTCGAGCACAACCAGTGAACACTGTGGCCTCAATAACGTTTCTATAAAGGGCCTTCACTCGTAGCCTGGTGCCGTTGCAAAGTTTGGGCGGGTTGAGATTCCGCAGCAACATCACTGGAGCCCCCACTTTGAGGAGAAGCTTGTGGGGTGGGAATCCAGGAGGGTTGAGGGAATTGAGAAACTCCACGGGGTAATGGACGGCGTCATCCATTTGCATTACTGAATCCACAGACCTATATTCCATTTCTGCCTCTTCGAACGAATTAAGTAGAATGTCATTATTGATGGCAGCGTTATCATTCTTGGGGGTCAGAATGGCACGCTCGCACAGCCAGTCCATAGACTTTTCCTTGATATCGGCTATATCTGGGTATATTCTGGTTGAAAGGTCTGTTAGGGTCATCACTACTGCGCCCAGGCCTATAGGGATAGTCACGTTTCCCTCGGACTCAGGATATTCTCCATCCCCTATTTTCAGTAGAAGTTCGGAAAATTCCCCAGCGGAGACATCACCTCTCAAGTGGACCCTCATGTTCTTCCTGAGAGAAAGTTTGCAGATAAAGGGCCATAAATATGACGCCTTGATGCACGCCTTAATCTCGTCAGCTCGAGTTCCCCTTGGCACTACTGGCAAAGTCTGCCGAAAGTCTCCAGCAAGCAACACAGTGACTCCCCCCATCACTCCATCGTTGCCTCTGATGTCTTTGAGGGTTATGCTCAGTGCCTCAAAACCCCGCTTGTGCGCCATGGTGCGCTCATCCCAAACAATGAGCTTACAATCTCTCAGCACTTTGGCCATATTGCTTTGTTTTGAGATGTTGCACAGAGGTGTTTCTGCATGAATGAGATTGAGGGGCAGCTTGAAGGCAGCGTGGGCTGTCTTGCCTCCCTCCAATAGCGTAGCAGCGATGCCAGAGGATGCGACAGCCAAAGCGATGCCACGATCACTCCTTACCTTCGTCAGGAGCAAGTTGATGAGGAAAGTCTTCCCAGTACCACCAGGAGCATCCAAGAAAAAAACCTGCCCAGCACCTCACTCAACGCTGCTAAGGATCTGCCGATAGACAGCGAGCTGCTTATCCGTTAGTAAACCCTCGTTATTCGATACCACTTGTGCCAAGGCGTTTGTATCGTAGCTGGTCTCCCTCAGATAGTCCTTATTTCCCAAAACTTTTCCAGACCTTGTTGGTTGAGGCAAGCCGTACTGAGGCAAACCCTGTCCTCCCAAAGCTAACACTGCGTCCTCAATCAGCACCAGGCATCTATTGTACACCTGCTCCTTCATCTGCTGCGCACTATCTTGCAACTCTCTTTCCACCTGCCGCGTGATATCTTCTGAAAAACTGTCTTTGTACTTCTCCCAAAGACTAAGAGGATCAGAGAGTTGACAAAAAACCAACATCACTGTAAAGAGCTCTCGGAGCTTAAACGGAGAATCACACAGGGCAGCTTCCCCCAAAGTACTATCCCAGTGATTGTCATCCTCCAGCAAACCAAATGCCTTGCATGTAGACTGGAATGTAGGATGAAGGACACCATTCACAATCTTCAACTCTGAAAAAGACGTTGGGCCTCGAACCTCATGTAGCAACAGACGGAGATAATAACATTCGGTGTTACTTGGGTGGATGGTGTACACCCTTCCCAGCGCATTGCCTCTCTTCACTCCTGACCAGCCATCGACATCGTTCCCTTGCTTCCTTCTTCCAAACTTGTAATTTTCCCATACAAAGTAAGAAGGGACCTCAGAGTACAGGAGGGTTTTTGCAAATTCGTCATTTTTGCATAACTCGAAAAAAGCCAAGAGTGTTGTCTGAGGAGGGTTGCTATGCTTCTCGGCCAAGTTGTCGGAGTTGAAGTACACACGCTGACCATTCTCGAGGTGAACAGCCAGATGAAAAATAGTGGGATACCTCTCATGAATAGGGAACGCTAATATCCTCCAAACCGCCTCCGAGCTACTAATGTACCGCCCACTCTCATACATCTTTACTTCATCCTTCTCATTCTCCAGAGCAAAAAACGCCTGGTCACTGCCCTTGTTCACGTACTTGCAAATGTATTTAATTGACTTAACAGAGTTACATAATTCCACATTGATGTGAGCATCGAAAGTGCGTGACAAGACAGGGTTGTAGGGCACCACCCAGCGGTTGTCCAGTTTTATCCTATTGATTTCTACAGTGAAGCCACCGTCAGCTGGAGACCTCCTACGATACTGCGGATATGTATCGTCTCCTGTCTGAGTGTTCTTGAGAAGTGGCCGAGGATACTTCTTGCTGCAACTACCTCCTTTCATGCAAGGCGAATTGTAATTCAAGCTGCCGCAGGGCCCATGAATCATGTTGGCCTTGACAATGTTGTGGAGGAGAGGATCTTTCTCAGGATCAGGTATTTCAGCACAGATGACTTTGTCGATCATGTCAGAGAAGATGCGCTGCTCTAGCCACAGCAATATGTGAATGTGAGGCAGACCCCGCTTTTGCCACTCGACAGAGTACATAAAACACCGTACTCTACCAAACAGTCTGCCCTTGTTCAAAAGAGATATCATCTTCTTCACCTTGAGATGGAATACCCTGGCTATGATGTCATGACGATCGTGAGACTTTTGCCCAGGCAGCAGTACATTTGTGATATCCTTCCACCTGGGATTACAGGTGAAAGTGATGAACAGATCAGGACGGCCGTAATAGCGAACATATGTCATAGCGTCTTGAGTCCGCTCATGCATATAGCGAGGTCCCCCAGTGAATGATGAAGGAAGCATCACCATTTGACCCAGCTGAGCAGCGTCAGCATCCTGTCCACTCACAGCGTCCTTTAGGTGAATATAGCTGTCTGCCCTCAGCTGCGCCTGATTGTTCCTGATGTACTTCAACCTCTCAGTCTCTATTTTGGCATACATGTCAACCAGAAATTGACTGAAAAGGGAGCGGAAGTACAAAATATGGTTGACCTCCCCTCGCCTGACCATAATACGATAAGAGTAAAACCTCGCTGCGGAGACTGTCTTATTGAGGAGCAACTTGGTCTTAGGATCGCGCTGAGGCAAGGCAATAGAGTACCCATCCTCGCCACGGCAAAACAGAAGCGGATACTGCAAGGCGTCGTATGATCGATGAATTTCACTAATGCGCTGCAATGTGTTGTTATGGCTCTGCAGCACAATGTCTCGATGCTTGAATTGCTGACCAACAATCACCAGAGCTACCTCATTTGCTGTTGGTGCATTGAAGCGACCTCCATGAGCGTCAGCTGGCTTTTTATCTGCATCGATAACGACTTCGAACTTCTTGCAGGTTGGAGCTACCTTGTCCATGGCAGTCTTCAGATCCTTTATATAGCTATTGATGTCGTGTAGCATCCTCTGCAGTTGTTTGACCAATCCCTGTTTGACGTCAGAAAATTTGCTGCACCTCAAGCGTACTTCCCTTTCGTCGTCGCCCACAAAATACATTTGCAGAAATTGGGCTTCCTGTTGAGGTGCTGGCAGCAGACTTCCTATCAAATGATACACCTGCCCCTGAACTTTAAAAGTCGGTATGAAGCCATCTCGTAGAACCTGCTTAGCCCCAAATGATGTCATGTTGAAGCAGCCATTATACTTCCGAATACGTTCCATGAAGTGGACGTGCTCAGGGTGGATATCCATTACCAGGCTGTAAAGAGGCTCGGGCAGAGGTTCGAAGGGCGGAAGCTGCACCTTGCCAGCGCTGCAGCACATGCCGCGGGGCTCTTCCTTCCACTTCAAAGCATTGCAATATATGCATTTGTGGCTCATAGTACCCAGATCTACAGTGCTGTCTGCCTCATAAGCCACGTCAGGATCATATGCCATGCCTGAGTGAGCCTTGACTTTCCATGGTAGTGCTCGCCTTTCTACTCGTCTTCCAGGATTGCTTTGCTCATATCAAAATTCTGCCGCTCTGTGCACTTCAGGGTGATCTTGCTGGTACCTGGCCACCGCATCACGGTGCACTTCAGGATGATCTTGCTGGTACTTGGCCACCACATCACGGTGCACTTCAGGATGATCTTGCTGGTACTTGGCCACCGCAGCACGGTTCACCGCAGGATGATCTTGCTGGTACTTGGCCACCACATCACGGTGCACTTCAGGATGATCTTGCTGGTACTTGGCCACCGCAGCACGGTTCACCGCAGGATTATTCTGAGCATATTTCCTCGCCGCATCCTTAAGTTGCTTCCTCCTTTTAACATCGGAATATCTGGCACGACGTTTGCCAGGAGCCTTCTTGAGGATAGGAAGAGGTGATGGCTATGAGAAGTCTGAATAGGAGTCGAGCTGGAAAAGCGGGGAAAGAGGTAAAGGCTATGAGAAATGTAAATAGGAGTCGAGCTGGGAAAGAGGTAGTCAGATAAACACTTCTTCAGGTTCACGTGGCAGGTACGCATCGAAATGGCCACTAGAAAGGTCCTGCGAAAAACGTAACCTCCTCACGGGATGACCTTCAGCACCGACACTCGCATACAGCTCGCCATTGCGGTAAACTTCGAAGACGAACTGGAACAATTGGCCAGCCGCCACAAGTTCGCATAAGCCACCATAAGTAGAGGGTCGGGACATGTGAGCGAGGTACTCAGCGGAGCTGGTGTAGTTATCCCCCTCGCTGTTGTGGGACATGATGGAGAACTCCTCCCAGGTGTCCACCACGTGCCTGACGATTAGCCCACGCACCTCCCTAGCCAATAACTGATTATAATATATAAGATATGAGAGGGACCGGAACAGGCAAGCTCCGTCTCCCGTGATGGGGATAATAGTGTGAGGCACCATCTCCCCATTAATATTTAAAAATTCAATTGACATACTAAAAAACAATGAAGAGAAAGGACAAAACTTATAGTTAGTGAGTCAGTGAGTCAGTCAGGACTTATCTTTTTATGTAAATAGATTTCTCTCGCGTCTTTTCCGTCTCCCTCTCGCGTCTCTTGCGTTTCTCACGTTCTTGGTGTCTCTCGCGTTACTCTCTCTCTCTCTCGCGCGTCTCTCTCTCACATATCTGACGTTGAAACGAATAATAACCGAAATTTTACAAAGCTTATAGTACCGGAACCGGAACCATACCGTTATGCGTTTCGGATAGTAAACTCAATATACGTAAAATATACGCCATGTATATACATCAAATCCGTGTACATACGACTCACGTAGATGAATATATGATACATTTACGAATATTCTAAGAATATCGTGTGAACATATGTAGTATGCATATGCATTTCGGATAGTAGCCTCAATATACGTAGAATATACGCCCTTGCAACTTACGCGTTTCCGATGAAATATTGCGAACGACGAAGTGTCGTATACGATGAAACTATCTATATGTATATGAACATATACATATAATGTTCGGCTAATATACATATGTATATTGTATGAATATCCACTGAACATACAGCGCGTTGCATTCGCATATCCCTACGATATGCAATGTACGTCGTTTGTGTATCACTGTATGTGCATAGGATATGTCATATCCGCGGATGTATATATGCAATGTATATACACTGCATGTCAAAATGCTATCTGGGACAGCACAGAGAGAAATAAAATATGCAAAAAATTCACAAATTATTTCTCAAATATCGCAAAAATTTTCAATAGCATATAATACATTTTGTTAAAAAAAGTCAACAATCATTTATCAAAAATCGTAAAAATAACAGTGTTATTGAAAAAACTTTAAGTCCAATTAACATTCGTAAAAACGACACAAAACGAAATACGATATGATACGATATGATATGATATGATACGATATGGAACGAATTTTTTTCAGAGGATGAAGGGGGTGGTTTTCAGGGGTGAGATATATACAGTCGCCTTCCTTTGGTCTTCAACAATATTTGTGTAAGGTTTGGTTGAAATCAGTTGATTCGCTTGAATATTTTTGAAGAATCTTTTTTTAGGGGGTGAAGAGGGTGGGGTTTAGGGGTGAGATATATCCAGTGACTTTCCTTAGGCTCTTAACAATATTTGTGCTTGGTTCAGTTGTAATCGGTGAAAGCGTGTGGATTTTATGAAGAATTTTTCTTTAGGGGATGGAGGGGGTGGTTTTCAGGGGTGAGATATATTCAGTGACCTTCCTTAGGCTCTTAGCAATATTTGTGCTTGGTTTGGTTGTAATCGGTGAAGGCGTGTAGATTTTACTAAGAATCTTTTTTTAGGGGATGAAGGGGGTGGTTTTCAGGGGTACGATATATACAGTCGCCTTCCTTTGGTCTTCAACAACATTCGTGTAAGGTTTGGTTGAAATCGGTCAACGCGTTTAGCTTTGTATGGCCGGACAGACAGACAGACAAACATTCATTTTTTTTTATATATAAGATGAATGTTTGTCTGTCTATCCGGCTATACAAAGCTACACGCGTTGACATTTGTTAATAAATAAAATATTTATCGAAGACGACAGCATTTCGGCAATAGTGCGCCTTAAGCCCATTTCTACGAAATGAACAGTCATATAATGACTGTTAGATCTCTTGTTTATTTGATTTTTTTAAATATGGATTTGGCCCTTTACGGCCGATGAGGGCAAAATGCTGAATTATGCTTTGCAGAATTCTGTTTGCAAATACGTAAAATCATATTTAACCCTTTTACACCCCCTAAGGGGTGGAATTTCTAAAAATCCTGAAATTAGTTTTTAGACATTTGTATGAGTAACATTTGCAAGCGAAAACCAAGGCGATATCTCATCGTGCCTAAGAGATATGGAGAAACACGTAAAAACAGATTTATCCCTTTTACACCCCCTTAGAGGTGGAATTTCTAAAAATCCTAAAATCGGTTTCTAAACATTTGTATGAGTAACATTTGCAAGCAAAAACCAAGGCGATATCTCATTGTGCCTAAGAGAAATACGTAAAAATATATTTAACCCTTTTACACCCCCTTAGGGGTGGAATTTCTAAAAATCCTAAAATCGGTTTCTCAACATTTGTATGAGTAACATTTGCAAGCAAAAACCAAAGCGATATCTCATCGTGCCTAAGAGAAATACGTAAAAATATATTTAACCCTTTTACACCCCCTTAATGGTGGAATTTCTAAAAATCCTGAAATTGGTTTTTCAACATTTGTACGAGTAACATTTGCAAACAAAAACCAAGGTGATGTCTCATCGTGCCTAAGAGATATTGAGAAATACGTAAAAAACATATTTAACCCTTTTACACCCCCTTAGGGGTGGAATTTCTAAAAATCCTAAAATCGGTTTCTAAACATTTGTATGAGTAACATTTGCAAGCGAAAACCAAGGCGATATCTCATCGTGCCTAAGAGATATAGAGAAACACGTAAGAACAGATTTATCCCTTTTACACCCCCTTAGGGGTGGAATTTCTAAAAATCATAAAATCGGTTTCTAAACATTTGTATGACTAACATTTGCAAGCAAAAACCAAGGCGATATCTCATCGTGCCTAAGAGAAATACGTAAAAACATATTTAACTCTTTTACACTCCCTTAGGGATGGAATTTCTAAAAATCCTGAAATTAGTTTTTAAACATTTGTATGAGTAACATTTGCAAGCGAAAACCAAGGCGATATCTCATTGTGCCTAAGAGATATTGAGAAATACGTAAAAACATATTTAACCCTTTTACACCCCCTTAGGGGTAGAATTTCTAAAAATCCTGAAATTTGTTTTTGAACATTTGTATGAGTAACATTTGCAAACAAAAACCAAGGCGATATCTCATCGTGCCTAAGAGATATGGAGAAATACGTAAAAACATATTTAACCCTTTTACACCCCCTTAGGGGTGGAATTTCTAAAAATCCAGAAATCAGTTTCTCAACATTTGTATGAGTAAAATTTGCAAGCAGAAACCAAGGCGATATCTCATCGTGCCTAAGAGATATTGAGAAATACGTAAAAACATATTTCACCCTTTTACACCCCCTTAGGGGTGAAATTTCGAAAATTCCCTTCTTAGTGAGCGTCTACGACACGAAGGGAATATATCCCTAGAATTTCAAGTTTCTAGGCGCAGGGGTTTGGGCTGGGCGTTGATGAGTGAGTGAGTGAGTCAGTGAGTCAGTCAGTCAGTCAGGACTTTTCTTTTTATATATATAGATACAAAATAAATTATATTGAATTTCGTATGATTACAAGAACAGTTAACTTCATAATACTCGTTGAAGCTGAAATAACAAATATGAAAATTAAATACCAAGAATTGAAATTGAGTTCCTGAGTTTATTGAAAAATCTGAGTAGCACACAATTACATTAATTGAGTGCTGACATTGTAAAGAGGTTGTGTAGTACACAATTGTATCAATTGTGTTCTGTGTACTATGAGTGGCGTGTACGCGGTTCAGCCAGCGCTGCGGAGCATGCCACGCAATGAGATAGATGAGTGCGTAGACAAATTCAGTGCCTGTCACCAAATACTCAATATGATAGAGAAATAGAATTTAAAGAGAGTGAGCACTAGTACATGCAAATTTGACGATTGAGTGAAATTCTACACTGACAGGCTGTGATGGAGTCTACGCTGCAGAGCACTGAAATGTGAGCTTGCGGATGCACAAAATGATTAGACTGAATTCACAATACTTTCCCAGCAAGTTTGATTGGGGGAAAGTACTGTAAATTGGTAAAACACACGCAATTATATTAATTGAGTGTGCTACAGGTTGAGTGAAAACGTGGTGCAGCCCATGCTGCAGAGCACGCCAAAGGGTGAGACCTTTTATGATGATGTACCGATATATGAATTTCCTCACCGTCAGTGAATTATGTTGAATTATGACGGTGTTCTCTTAACTTAATTTGAGTCCTGGTGAGCAAGCAGAAGTTGAGAAGATCCAATTGAGAGATGTGAAATTTGTCCGAGCCTTGAAAATGCGTGCGCTGTTCGATGCGGGTTTTCACATAAGTACCGAAATATCCAACATGGCTGCGAGATATGAAAGCGTCGTTGGGCGCTGAAGTCAATTGAGAGAGATAGCCGCTGAGCGAAGCCGAAGTCAAGCGAGAGAGACATCCTCTCGCTGAACGCAGCATGCCTACGAGGCACAGTCAGGGCTCCGCGAAGCCCTGCCTCGGCTATCTCCGGCCTAACCGAACGCAGCGTGCTACAGCGCAGCAACAGGTCGACACACGGCGAATATCGATCGCCCTGCGCCAGCTGATTATCCAACATTGCAGATAATTTGTCTGACCCGTCACGTTTATCTGATATCTTATTCTACCATATCTTCCTATCCGCTCATATTCGATATCGGTAAGTTACCGATGCGCTACCGTAAGCCTATCCCTATGCTCTGATTTTCTAACGCGAATCGATAGTCTTCCTTCCTGCGTCACGAGTCCCTGTGGTGGGAGCGGCATTCCCTCCTGAAGCCCCCGTGACGTCCTATTGACGCAACCCGGTGTCAGTGTGATGCACTCGGAGTGCATTAGCATACCTTACGATCAAAAAGTACCCGGAATTTGTCAATAAAACGAAAACGGTTCAATTATTCATCGATATTTATTTTATTCCTTTCAAAGTTTTTTCCATCGTATGCAATACACATATTTCAACCATTCTTCCAATCATTGAAACACTTTTCATAGGCCGATTTTGGAATTGCCTTTAGCTCCTTCTGCCAATTCTCCTTTATCACCTCAATCGTCTCAAAACGCTTTCCGCGAAGTCGTACTTGAGTTGTAAGAACAGGAAAAAAATCACAGGGGGCCATATCAGCTGAATACGGAGCTTGCGGAACGGTATTAATGCTGTTTTTGGTCAAATACTAACGTACAATATGAGATGTGTGAGCCGGTGCATTGTCGTGGTGAAGAAGCCACGAGTTGTTTTTCGCGCTTGAACTCGTCTCATGCCCAAAACATTGTGCGTAACGCTCTGCACCGATCCAAACGAGATACAAAGATCGGCTGCTATCTTCCTGATGCTCACACGACGATCTCCGAGCACAATTTTCTTACTTTTTCGATGTTTTTGTCAGTCACAGAGGTGGATGGACGACCTGAACGAGGCAAATCATCAACTACAGTACGGCCCGCTTTAAACTCTTTGTACCACTCGTATGCTTGGGTTTTCGATATTGTCGAGTCCCAATAGGCTTCCGTTAACATTCTCAACGCTTTTGCACATGATATTTTGTTAGAAACACAAAATTTCAGGCACACTCTTTGCTCAACTAAATTCGACAGCGATATTCGCAGAGTACACCAAACAATGACTTGTTTACAAAGCTATTACGCACAAACTATCGGACACATTACGCTTGAAAGTGTCATGTAAACAACTGACTGATGTACCAACCTAGAAAAAAAATTATTTCGACAATATCTTAAGGGTGGCTCGTTTAAATAAGAAAATCCGGGTACTTTTCGATCAGAGAATATGTGGTACATGTCAGGGCCGTATTTATTATTATTTCCTATCATTTCGAGTATTCTTCGGGTTATCGCAAATAATCCCTGCTACTTATTTCTCCTTATTCCCATGCTATCATGAGGTATTTTTTAATGATCGAGCTGCTTGGTTTTACTCCCTGGTAGCTGGGCTTCTGCATCGGTGGGATCTGCGAACAAAAGTGTTCCCCGAGTGCCAAATTTTCGGTGGGTTTATACCGGCATCCCCACCGTCCACCCTATGTTTTTGATATCACTATATCTGGTGGCGGTCCTTTAGCCCATCCCCTGTAGCCCATCGATAGCCTCGGTCCTCTTAAAAATTTGTCGTTGGTCTTTAGCGATAGTTTTTAATTTCTACTGGTCTCAGATGGCGCTTCCCTAGTCGTGCTTTATGCCTGTCTACATCATAAAGTTATTCTCGATTGAAAATGTCAGTTTACGAGCCAAATTCTCGTCATTTGCGGGAGGTTTTAATTTTCTGTTTCGATATGAAGAAATCTGCGTTTGAGGCTCATCAAATGCTGTCAAATATTTATGGTGAAGCCGCTATTAGTGACAGAACGTGCCGTGAGTGGTTTCAATGCTTCAAGAACGGTGATATTGACGTCTAAGACAGACATAGCGGTAGAAGAAAGAAGGTTATCGAAGATGCAGAATTGGAGGCATTACTTGATCACGACTCGTGTCAAAGTCGAGAAGAATTGGCACGATCATTGGGAGTGACTCAACAAGCAATTTCAAAAGGCCTCAATTGAACCGACAGATGTTGAACGGCTTTATTTACTTGTAAACAGTTGCTTAAAATGCAAGGACGGAAGGGATTTCTGCATCGCATTGTGACTGGGGACGAAAAATGGGTTCATTACGATAACTCCAAGCGCAGAAAATCATGGGGATTTCCCATGCTTCCACGTCGACGGCCAAACCGAATATTCATAGCTCCAAGGTCATGTTCTGTATTTGGTGGGACCAGCTCGGCGTAATGTATTATGAGCTGTTAAAACCGACTGAAACAATAACAGGCGGTCATTATCGAACGCAATTAATATGTTTGAGCCGAGCAATGAAAGATAAATCGCTGCAATACAACGAGAGACACGATAAAGTGATTATGCAGCATGACAATGCTCGACCCCATGTTGCGTAAGTGGTCAAGACATACCTGGAACCGTTGAAATGGGAAATCCTATCCCACCGGCCGTATTATCCAGACGTTGCTCTCTCTGATTATCACTTGTTTCGATCAATGGCACACGACCTGACGGACCAGCACTTCCGGTCTTCCAAAGAAGTAAAAAATGGGATCGATTCGTGGATCGCTTCAAAAGATGACCAATTTTTTCAATGCGGGATTCGTACGCTGCCCGAAAGATGGGAGAAAGTAGTGGCCAGCGATGGCCAATATTTTCAATACCGACGCTTTATCATTCTCATTACCATTTTTGACACAGTTAATCTCTATCAGAAAATATCATGCTTAATTTTGCATTACTCATAGGGTAAGCTTCGGTCAAAGATTGATAATGAGGAAGCAACGTACAAACTTCTACATTTAATCCTTGTCAATAAAAACAAAATGTAGAAATTGCATTGTCAATTTGTGTCTTTTCAAATGAATTTATTGACTTATTTCTGAATGTATACCAGGTGTATGCATAAGTTTTTTCCGGTTTTTTGGTAAAAAAAAAACATGTCATTTTCAAAGGAAATTAATTTTTGTTTTATTCAAAATAATGGCCATCGGCTTCTACACATTTCGCCCATCTTTCAGGTAACTTATGAAAACCATGCCAGAAAAACTGCTTGTCTTTTGCGGCAAACCATTCGTCGAGCCATTTTCCAACTTCCTCGAAATTGCTGAAGTGCTGCTCTGGGAGCGCGTGCCCCATTGATGCGAAGAGGTGATAGTCAGATGGCGCCAGGTCTGGCGAATACGGCGGGTGCGGAAGGATGTCCCATGCAAGCGATTTCAAGGTGTCTTTCACTGCTTTTGCTGTGTGAGACGGCGCATTGTCGTGTAACAAAATCACTTTGCCATGTCTTCTGGCCCATTCCGGTCGTCTTTCGATTAATACGTGGTTTAAATTAATAATTTGTTGGCGATGGCGTTGTGTATTAACGGCGTTGTGGTTTCGCCGGGCTTCAAGAGTTCATAATACCAGGTGTATGCATAAGTTTTTTCCGGTTTAACTAAGAGATGGCGCCAGCAAAAGTACGCAGCGTATTAATTTGACACATACGTCATTTTGTTCGTCTGACATTAACCTACAAACACACACAAGTTGAGTCCGCCAAAAGCTAGCGTCTTTGTTTTATCGTTCAGTGACCATGTCGAGTTTTGTGCCTGAAAAAGAACATTTGCGGTACGCATTGCTTTTCTTATTTAATCAAAAGAAAAAGGCTGCTGAAAGTCAACGTTTGCTGGTAGAAACATATGGTGAATACGCTCTATCGATTAGAACATGTGAGACATGGTTTCGACAATTTAAAAGTGGTGATTTCAATGTGAAAGACAGTGAGCGCTCTGGTAGACCACAAAAATGCGAAGACGAGCAATTGCAGGAGTTATTGGATGATGACCCAACTCAAACTCAACGGCAATTAGCAGAAGCATTACATGTGTCACAAGAAACAATCAGCAGACGTTTACGAGTAATGGGGAAGATCAATAAACTCGGTAAATGGGTTCCACACGATTTGAATGAACGTCAAATAGAAAATCGCAAAGTCACTTGTGAAGTACTGCTTCAACGCCACGAAAGGAAATCGTTTTTGCATCGAATTGTGACGGGTGACGAAAAATGGATTTATTTTGAAAACCCGAAGCGGAAAAAATCGTGGCTTTCACCTAGCGAAGCCGGTCCTTCGACACCAGGGCCAAATCGCTTCGGTAAGAAGACCATGCTCTGTGTCTGGTGGGACCAGAGCGGTATTGTGTACCATACCTATACGACATAGTAATCCGCGGCAAAACCTTCAAGGAGCACAATGACAGGCTGCTCACACATAATGACACATAATGTGTTTTGAAGGGAGAGGTACTGCAGCGGCTAAGAGAAGCCAGATTGGCAGTGCAACCGGGCAAGTACCAGTTCCTGCGCAAAGAAACGCAGTACCTTGGCCACATCATCTCCGAAGAGGGTGTACGTGCTGATCTGAAGAAACTGGAAGCAGTAAGGGAATTTCCGGTGTCGAGAGACGTAAATGGAGTACAATTCTTCCTCGGACTAGCTAGTTATTACCGGAAATTCCTCAAAGATTTCTCGAAAACCGCGAAGCCACTCACAGAATTAACCTAGAAAGCGATTAAATTCGAGTGGACCGCAGTAAGAGATGCTGTCTTCGAAGAACTGAAGACAGCACTTACCACAGCACCGATACTGCAATATCCCGACTTCACGAAGCCGTTTGTTGTAACAACAGATGCCTCAGACAGGGCGCTCGGCGCAATCTTATCGCAAGGCAAGATCGCGGACGATTCGCCCATATGCTCCGCGAACCGCACCATGTCGAAGGCTAAGCTGAATTACACAACGACGGAAAAGGAACTACTCGCCATAGTCTGGGCTCTCGCTCAATTCCGGCCATATATTCATGGTACTCGTTTCACGGTAGTGACGGACCACCAACCGCATACCTGGCTATAAAGAACCCAGGTTCGAGACTAATGCGTTGGAAAATAAAATTGGCGGAACATGAGTTTAATCTAGAATACAAGGCAGGTAAACGCAACACAAATGCAGATGCGCTAAGCCGTATATTCCGTACTACGAGGGCCCAAACGAGAGCAGAGAACGTAGTCTGTGAGTCGGAAAAGGACAGCACTACGGGTCAACTTGGCACAGCGAATGACCGCACAAAGTGGAGGGCTGAATATACCCCATACCGCCATGGTAACTCGTCGGAGCGAGAGATTGAGCTCGCTCACGAGACAGAAAAGGACCGCATGCGCCCGGGTACGGACAGCCGCACAAAGCGGAGAGCCTTGAATACCACGGGCCAGCCCAGCAACGAGGCAGAGCGAGAAGCAGCGCCTGCCCATGCAACAGAGAGGGATAGAGAGATCCGCAGCGTGCATGCAGGTCGCTCTACTGAACCCCACAGCCCCGCCGCGAAGCCGTGCGGCCGGGGAAGGGGCAGATCACGCACGCTGATAGAGAAAAGCACTGGTAAGATTGCGAGCATCGCTGACAAAGACAGAGCGAGCCCAGCACAGCATGGCCGACCCGCGAGGCGCGGAAGGCTGCGAAAAGCAAACGTTGCAAGGCCGTTCGAGATAGAGAGCGACCCAACGGCGGAGCTACAGGTGGGCGCACCGAGTGACGAAACTGCGGACAGAGTACCGCAAAGGCCTGCTGAGGAAGCGAGGCACGGCGGGGTCCGTAGCCCGCAAACTTATAGCAGCGCGAACGAAGATAGCGCTACAAAAAGTCTAGCGACTGCCGCAGTAACGTAGCCATTCCCTCTATCGATGACCGCCTAAAAATAATAAGAGAATATCACGACACCCCCATAGGAGGGCATCAGGCTATCAGGCGTACGTTACATCGGATCCGGATCAAGTACGACTAGCCCGGTCTAAGAAGGGACTTGGAAGAGTACATATCGTCCTGCAAATCCTGTCAAGAGAACAAAATCAGGAAAAGGGAACGAGTGCCGATGGTGGTAACAGACACCCCATCAAGGTCATTTGAGAAAGTAGCGGTCGATATCGTAGGACCGCTACCTGAAAGCGCATCTGGAAAAAAAATATACTTACTATCCAGGACGCGCTTACGAAGTACAGTGCTGTGATACCACTGCCGAATCAGGAAGCATCGACAGTCGCAAGAGCACTAGTCGAAGAATTAATTTGCCGGCACGGAACGCCGGAAATAATATTATCGGATCAGGGTACATACAAACAACGGCCTTTCATCCCGAATCGAACGGCGCATTAGAGAGGTCGCATCGCACCCTCGCAGAATATCTGGCAATTTTCATAAGCGAGGACCAGGAAAATTGGGACGAGTGGCTGCCGTACGCAATGTTTACGTATGTTACGTCAAATCCGCGCGGTGTTTTTACAAAAACCGACAAATTTAAGACGTGTGAGGCGTTTCGGCGTGAGTTTTCCGTACTCTGGTCAAGGAGAATGAATTCTCCCTTTACCACACCTGACGAGAAACATCGAAGACGCAAGCCCCCTTTTGAGTCTAACCTTTCGGAAAATTACTCGGGACAGGGCTGAGAATGCTCGTTGATTATTCGCGTTAACCCGTCACTCGTCTCGATAAACTAAATTGATAAATTACCCCGCGGAGGAAGGGATTTTAGGTGGGAAGGGAAGTGGTAGGTTACTTTCACTTGGGGAAAAATTTACGGAAATGTCAGATAAAATAAATTAGAAAAATTGGGTTGGTACTTACGTTTAGTTTTCCTGGTGAAGTTGTTTCGCCAGTAACCGATGCGTGGAAGGGAAAATTAATGGCAATCGTTTGTAAAAGGAATCGTTATACTCGATGAATCGTGAAGCTGTTAGATTTTATTCAAATAACCAAATAATTGATACACGTACGTTTGCTATTACCGTGCGCGAGCGATCGTTATTTCTCGATACAATATACTTAACGCGATACTTGTTGTTCGATAAAACAGTAAAACGAAATAAACAGTGTGGACTTGTACAAAAAACGGCAGAAAACAATTGAATTCAATTTCTTCTAAACTTTAGATAAATTCCGTATGATTAAAACTGAGAAAAAGTACATTCGAACTGAACTTAGACTGTTTGACCGTTTTTATTTTCAGTACTCACTCTGGACTTTTTTTTTTTTTTTTTAAATAAATGTTTATTGCTTCATCATGTACAGTAAGAATATATAGGTGCAATTACAAAATAAATAAAACCTAGAAAATATCTACCTATGAATAGATGTTAGTATCATGTGCGTGTATTAACGCATCTGAGATACTCTCGTTGTTGTGTGTTGTATTTTAAATGAACAATATTTATGTAGATTAATAGTAATAATTATAACATTTATGCCACTGGTCTAGTGGTGTGTATATGCCTGGGGAAAAAAACCTCTATCCTGTGATGTAAAGAGGAAAACCCCTACTAAAGGCGGGGGTGGGGGAGGAGGGGTGAGCAACGAGTAATAAGTATAATATAATTTTAGTTCTGGAAGTCAGATTATTGTTATAAAAAATACGGCTGTTGTGGAAAAAAACTGCGCGAGCTTTGGCCAGTTGAATCAATACGTGAGAATTTCCTCTCAGGAGAGAGTCCACCTGTACACCCAGGTATTTGACGGAATTTTTATGGGGTATGGGTGTCATTATGTCTGTGCCTGGTATGTACGTTTGTATAGAGAAGTTTTTATATACAGTACGGTTGGGTTTGGATAGGAAGGATCGGGGTTTTCTAAAGAGGATAGTTTCACATTTTGCGGGATTTAGTCTAAGGTTCCATGTAGCGAAATATTTATTGATCTTATTGACTATGTTCGACAATTCATTGTGTATGTTAGTGATGCGATTACCATGTGTATAAATGATGAAGTCATCGGCAAAAGCAATGGCTGAGGTGTTACTATTAGGTGAATTAAGATTAAAGAGTGAAAGTATGTCACTAGTAAATATATTGAAAAGAATGGGCGAGTTTACAGTTCCTTGTTGGAGGCCTTCGGTGCAATGAAATGTTAATGAGGATGTTTCGTGCGTGTCCCATATAATAAATTTCTTATTGGTAATCATGTCCCAGGTCAGGTGCACCAGCCAACCGGGAAAGTTTTTTTAATAAAGTTTAAATAGGAGCCCATCCAGCCATACGAAATCGAATGCTTTCTCCAGGTCCAGTAGAGCAGCCCCCACTAGGCGGCAGCTGCCCACTAGCCTGGTGACATCTGATAAAAATTTGTGTATGGCATGTGTTGTAGAGTGTTCGTGTTTAAATCCAAATTGTGTGTGGGGTATGATGTTATGTGCAGTGCAGAAAGAGTTGATGGAGGAGTTGATGATGGCTTCATAGAGTTTAGATAGACTGGGGGTGAGACTGATTGGGCGATAGCTAGCTGGGTCGGATGGATCTTTATTTTTTTTTAGGATTGGTAGGATTTTGGCTAACTTCCAAGCTTTAGGAAAATATTTGAGGTTAATAGAGTTATTGAAAATGATGGTTAGCGCGGTGATGGTTATGGGGGTTAGGTGTTTTAGGATGAGTGGAGGAATGTTGTCAATGCCGCATGATGTTTTATTCGGAAGTTTCGAGAGGAGTAGAGTTAGTTTGTGTATATTACAAAATGGGAATGGGTGAAGAGTGAGATTGTTAGTAGGGTTAGTAGCAGAGTTTACATCACTGAAATGAGTAATGAGATTGTCAGGTGTGCGTGTGGTGTTGAATGCTGTTTTAATTGCTGAGGTGGTGTGTTGTACAATCGCGGCAACTCTGGAGTGTGTATTGAGATGACGGGGTGAATTTATGCTTTCATAATGGGCTCCTATGATGTTGAGAATATTATTTGGTTCAGTAAATATATATTTATGATTAACGATGGGTGTAGAATGAAGGGAACAGGAGCTACGTTGTAGAATAGTATGATTAAGTTGATGTATCTGGATATTGTCTATACTGTAGCGATGAGTGTTTCTAAGTAATTTGTTAATTTTAGGAAAAAAGGATGATGGGTCCCGGTGGCTAATGGATTTGACCTGGTTGGACCAATAATTCTCGGTGGCTTTTTGAAATTTCTTTTTTATTTGTGAGGTAAGTAATTTGAGTAATGTCTTAGTTTGAATTACGAGGTGACTGTTATTCGAAAAGTGTAGTGTATGTAGAGTATGTAATATGTTGACTAATTTTCTTTTCCGCTTCAGGAGAGATAGGATATTATTATTGATGCAGTTTAGGATATGGTAAGTGGATTTGAAGGAGGGGACTGATACCGCAATAGATGCCTGTATCGCCCCGGTAAGGGCGACCAGGTGGTCGTCAACTTCAGAGACACTAAGGGTACGATTTGACTCAGGAGGTGATGAGTATAATCTATTTAAGGTCTTCTGGAATTTCTTCCAATTGGTGCCTCTGAAGTTAGGACGACCTTCCGCAGGTTGCACTCCTAGGAGTTGTAGGCTGCCCCTAGCCAGGGAAAATGACAGTTCTATTGCGGTATGATCGCTGTCGTAGGGTAGGGTGTGTGAAGTAATGATAGGATTATTAAATGATAGGAGTCTAGTGTCTATTAGGAATAAGTCTAGGAAGGAATTGCTGGGTTTAAAGGTAGGCGCATCCGGAGGGCAGATGGATAGTTTATATTTAATCTCGTTTGTATTGGCCCAACGGGCCAGGTGAGAGCCTCGTTGGTTATTCGCAGAATCACCCCACGCTATGCGACGCGCATTTAAATCACCAGCGATGATATAATAATTGTTGTTTTTATATAGATGGAGTTTATTGAAGAGTGCTTCTAATTCTGTTAAAAAAAGGGTCCGGCTATCGTGACGAGCGTAGATGCTTATTATATAGAGAAATCTGTTGTTGATTGAGGTGAGTTTTACTATTGTGTATTCGACTATTTCATTTAGGGTAGATGAGGGTGATCTTATGATTACGAAATGAATATTCTTTTTTAATAAGATAGCAGTGCCGCCTCCTTGGGTGGCATTGGGGCGATCCGTGCGAATGATGTGATGTGTTTTAAAACGGGGTTGGTGACGTTGTGATAATTTGGTTTCGGATAGTAATATAATGTCGTGTTTATGGGTGGCTATGAAATCTATGAGGTCGAGGCGACGATGGTTAGCAATAATTGAATTAACGTTGATGGCCGCTATTTTTAGTGTGTTATGAGTGTACGTTGTGTTATCCATAAAGAGAGTTATATATGTAATCAATCCTATTAGTGTTACTGGTTATTTGTGCAGAAAGCGTATTATACTGTGACGTTATTAAATTCGTTATATCATTTTTGAATTCGGTGAGCCATTCCGGGGCCTGCGAAGGGTATTGCTCCCGCGATGGTGGGTTTCGAGTAAGCTGCTGAGCTGCCGTGTTCTGCGGTGTAGGTGTACCTTGGTAAACTGGCATATTTGGTATGGTGTTATGCCTTAGTTGCTGCGAGCCAGTATTGGTAAGGGCTTGAGCATAAGAGATGCCTGGTAGGGTGGTCTTGGCGATGTTATTAATATTTCGTTGGATTGTTTTATTTTTGTTTGTTTGGCTGTCTTTTTGTAGAGAAATAGCTAATTTGATATATGGGCAGCCCTTATATGATGCAGGGTGACCTTGACCGTTACAGTTTGCGCATTTTAGATTTGCTTTATCTGTAATTTGAGTAATTGTACATTTCCCGGGTTCATGTGAGAGGGCGCACTTGACGCATCTATATAGTAGATTGCAATTTGCGCTCGTGTGTCCGATTCTTTGGCATTTACGGCATTGATATATATTTTTTTTGTTGAGTGGTTCCCATTTGGTTTTTTGATATGCTATTAATTTAATGTTGAATAGTTCTTTTGAAGAACTGTCGGGGGATATATGTACTATATAGTGGTAACGGTTCGGATTAGATTTGTCGAAAGATAGTTTATTTATTTTTATGATTTTTAGAGTAGGTATATTAAGACTGTTTATTTCATCGGTGATGTCAGTATCTGAGAAATTACCTTTAATGCCTTTTAACACGTAGATCTTAGGTTTGAGGTTTTTAGGGGTGAATGTATAATATTCGATATTGTCTATTTTGGCTTGGGTGCAAAACTTCTCATAATCTGTGAGGTTGTTAAGATAAACGGTGTGATGATTGCTATCCGTTTCATTAATTGTTACTTGTTTTTTTATTAATCTTAAGGTTGGTAATTAAATTAATTAGTGTTGGGAACTCTGTATTTGTCGTATAGATTGGGGGTGGCCGATATTGTTTAGTTTTTATTGTTGGTTGTGATGCGATGGGTGTTTCTTGCTCATCTTCACTTAGGTCCGATATACTTTCAAATTGGTTAGAGGTGTCTAGATGTGGTTGATCGGATGGGTTTATGCGACGTGTTTTTGTGGTGTGTTTAGGGTGCACCCAATCCTGATTAGCAGTGTCAGGCAGTGAAGCGGGTGTGGTGGTGGCTTGTGTGCTAGGGTTTATTTTGCGTTTTCTGGCTGAAGAGAGATTGGGTTTTATAGTAGACATTTTGGGCTTTAAAGAATCCTTGGCTAACTTTTTAAATAGGTAGTCAAGATTGTTTGTAGTAAATATAAAATTTTGTGGGATGTTGGTACTATTAGTTATTGCTTTTGGCGGTGAGACGGGCCGTGGGGTTGTTGTTATAGAGGGTCCAGCCACCGCTTGAGTATCCATAATGGATTGTTCGGGTGCCCCCGCTGTGAAACTGTCATCGTCGTTAGACGTAGTTGAGAGAATACAGGCTACTTACTGTGTAGATGTAAACAGTTGTCGTCCTTTGGGTGAGTGGTGATTATCAATGCCGTTATACTGCTATTTGAATCGTGAGTATCTAGTAGGTTTCGGACGAATTGTACCCGACGTAGACGACCGCACTAATATAATTGCAGGTGGCGTATAATAATCCGCAGAGCGAAATAAAATTAATTCTCACACCGTTACACTGGAACTGCTTTAATGCACTTTGTTTGAGAGAAGGGTATTTAGTTTAAGACAGGAAAATGAGGAGCCAAAGGAGAAGGGGTGTGTGGGGTGTATAGGTTTACTTGAATTATAATTTAAAAAATTGAAGATTAAGTGAGCAGGTCCACTGAGGGGGTGGAGGAGATGGCTTTTATAATAAAACAATAATTGGGTATCTGTGTGTATAACAAGAGTCAGTGTGTAATGAGCTTGGTATAAATACAATAATCGGTAAATATAATGGGTATGAGCCAAGTAGAGAGATGATAAAGTATTTAGACAATACACGAACAGAACGAATTTCACGTGTTGATAGCCTGGTGTCTCGGCTCAGACACTCACTCTGGACTTTGGCTGACTCTACAGGGTGGGGTGCCTCCGCGGTAATTATCGCCAACGGGCTGTCTGCTGACTGCTCGGCGACTGACTGTACTATGAACTACAAAATTGAAATGTCGATTTGATACTGTCTCTTTCGGGCATTTTCCCGTCCTTATATAGGTCCTGGAGGGCTTAATTTTCTATGCGGAGGGGGTTACAATAGAGCTCGGACTTTGGACTTTGTCGAAGATCCATTTTTTTTCCTTCTAGCTGTGACGTCGTCGTCGTTCGATTATTTTCTTGAGTTGCATGCGAGGCGATACCACATGTCGCGAAGTGGTTGAAGGATTATTCCTTGCTTCGGTGGCACGCGTAAAGATAGAGAGAGAGAGGAAACGAAAGAAAGAGAGAGAGAGAGAGAGAAAAGCGCCTCGGTCAGGCAGCTAGGTGTCGAGGGTTTCGGGCCACGCTGCGCTGTAGATCCGAGTCGCTTCCGCTTTCCCTTTTATGACTAATACCGAATATAGTTCTTCGATAATGTTAAACTTATTTTAATTCTTAATAATGTGTAACGTAAATGGGCATATATAACTACTATAGTAACAAACTGTCTATGGTTTTCATATCCTCCCATGATCCTAATTGTTTAGTTAAAACAATATATTGGCTTTTCAATTTTCTATAATCTTAAATTTTCATATTTGCAATTATTTCTTGTATCCTTTTAAGTAAGCATTTCTCTTCTGAGTTCCTATCATAATTTTAACTTAAAATTGTTCATCAGTCCAAATGATTCTATATCAAATGGCTGCTTACATTCACACTGGGTCACAAAGTATGTGTTCTATAAATATGTATTGTTGCGAGGGAACACTCCTCGTCTTATGGTGTTAACACAGAGAGAGACGGGAAAGACGGCATCGTCTCGGGTGCGACCCGAGCTTTGAGTCATCTTTACCATCTACCCAATGACTAATATGAATCGTCTTTTCTTATTCTATCCTATTTTAACTCTGATTATCTGTATGATATTATTGTTTAGCTCTTATATCGAACTTCCGTTTAAATGGTTTGTTCCTTTTAAATTATTGATTTACTTATTAAATATATATATATATATACCATAGTTTAAATATTTACTTCATAAGAAGTCCAAACCTTTGCTACGATTGTGTTTAAATTTATATTTAAACGTTCAGAGATTCTGAAGAAATGCCTTTTGGGCTTTTGGTGTTCTGTAGTCAAAAACAAATTCCAATTTTCTATCAATACTATTAATAAGACATGGGTCTTCGT
Source organism: Cylloceria caligata (assembly GCA_963942595.1). NCBI lineage: Eukaryota > Metazoa > Arthropoda > Insecta > Hymenoptera > Ichneumonidae > Cylloceria > Cylloceria caligata. Next base: position 8,928,462 of record OZ012709.1, read on the forward strand.
GTAATATTCTTGTTCATTGCATCATTCGTCATCGGATATAAGAATTTCCGAAGCAACGAAAACGCTGCCACGTCAGTTAGTCTATCTTCGTGTAATATTCCTGTTTATTGCATCATTCGTCGTAGCATCTAGGGACTCTCAAAGCAACGAAAACGTTGCCACGGCAGTTAGTCTATCTTCGTATAATATTTTTGTTTATTGCATCATTCGTCGTAGCATCTAGGGACTTCTAAAACAACGAAAAGGTTGCCACGGCAGTTGATCTATCTTCGTAAGCCAGATACGGTATATGACGGGGGAAGAAAGCGACCACCCGACAGTCACCAATAGAACACGCGGACATGAATCAATTAAAGATTTCGATGACACGCGCCGCCAATGATATCCACCGGCCTTAGAGGGAAAACTCTTGATTCGAGATTCGGGTCCCTCTACGCTGGCCGTTTAGAGTGGGGCAGTGGCCTACCAACTCTTGGTTTTTCGTTGTCAGGTACAGTGGTGAACCTGGCCGTCCATTCCTGGCGCGCACCATGTGTTCCCACTGCCCTCCCTTGGCGTACCTGCAGGCCTCACCCCTCCCGCCGTCATTATACCTGTATGATCTCTGGTAGCTATAGGACTCGACAACGATGCAGGTTTATGATCTTCTTTAAAAGAAAGATAGATATTGGAGCATGGTTACGTCAGGACGTAACACGTACAATACCACTCCACATACGGGGACCGGACTGTCTCCCCACGTGTTGGTGTACCGACGCGAGGCTGAATTGCCGACCGCCGTGAAACAGGAGCACCGCAGCACCTACACCTACGATGATTACGTCCACGAGTTACGCGAGCGATTACGCGCTGCATGGACAGTAGCACGCAACAACCTGGAAGGCGCGAAAAGACGGTCAAAGAATACGTATGACCATGGCGCACAGGTGCAGGAGTACCGTGTCGGCGAACGCGTACTCCTCCGTGACGAGACGGTGCGCAGGGGGCGGTCAGCCAAGCTGACCCCGAAGTGGACGGGACCTCACAAAATAGTAGAGAAGAGGCCCCCCGTCAATTACGTAGTCCGGAAGGGACGTAAAATCCAGGCGGTGTACGCAAACCGCCTGAAGCCCTTTATCGAGCCCTAATAGCTCAGGAATTGAGGAATTCGAATATTTACAGCTAGTTAAAACTAAATATTAGCAAGAAAGTAAATGTGGGAAGGAGCCCCTCAGGACACAGGGAAGGGAGCTCGAATGAAGTAGAAGAGGTCATAGGAGACCTAATTTTATCAACAGGAAAAAGAGCGTCATTCAGAGATAAATATACATAAAGAAAAAATATATTGAACGAAACAATTGAAAAGAAATTGCACTTTCATTACGCAATCCAGAGGGGACGGAATGCTGCGACCATGCCAGAAAAGCACTTCGAAAAATTTATATCATACTAGTTGACCCGGCAAACGTTGTTTTGCCATATAAATAATTTCCTAGTAATTTCTAGTGTAGACAAAAAATAGCTTACTTATTGTAAGTATGTATGTATGTTAGAATGTGTATATTGTATGTATGTAAGAATGTGGTATATGCGTGAAATAAGCATGGAGCGCTGTGAACGATGAGGGAATATAAAAATAACAAAAGGCAAACATTATTTTTAAGTTATTATAATTTATTCCTTAAAATTATATATCATTAATTAAACAATTACGACAGTAACACTATTAAACAATATCAATCTCTTAATGCTATAGCGTGAACAATATTTTTTGTTAGTCCATCTTTAGCTAACACAAACAAACTGGATGGTTTACCCACTCGAGAGCATGCCACGTATAATTGTCCGTGTGAAAAACATGGTGTTCTCAAATCTAATCCACAAACAGACATCGTTTGACCTTGGGATTTGTTGATAGTCATTGCAAATGCCAATCTAATCGGAAACTGAATACGTTTGAATTGAATTGGCACATCTGTAGGTATAATAGGAATCCGTGGTATGAGTATATTTTCACCTCTGAACTTGCCATTTAAAATCCTGGCTTCGATCACGTTTTTCATTAATTTTTGAATGACTAATCGCGTACCGTTGCACAGCCGGGGCGGGTTCAAATTACGAAGCAAGATAATTGGAGATCCAACCTTTAATTGTAAATTATGCGGTGGCATGCCTGGCAAATCCAGTGAGTTCAAAAACTCTGTGGGAAAATTTACTGCTTCGCTGTCGTCGCAAACTGTATCAATAGATTTATATGATACCAAGTTCCCTGGCAACAACATTTGTATCTTCAGATTTAAATTGTCAACGTCTACATTTTTTGCCGCTAAAATCGCTCTTTCTGCAAGCCACTCATGATTTATGTACTGTGTGTGTACATCGGGAAATATTTGTTCAATGAGAGTATCTTGCGAATCAGCGATTGTGCAGAAATCGGTCGGTAATTTTACGTATCCAGTTTCATCTATAGCAACTTTTCCATCACCGATATCTAAGAGTTGTTTTGAAAATGTTTCAGCGGATGGATCTTGAAGCATTTGAACGCGCATATTTATTTTTAGCTGTAATTTTTCAACATTACGCCACAATGGAGATGATTTTAAGCAAGCGTTGATCTCATCAGCGTATGTTGAACGTGGAATGACTGGAAGTGTTTGTCTGAAATCACCTGAAAGGACCAACAGAGTTCCGCCAAATAGTTTGTCACTGTTTTTAATATCTTTCAATGTCCTGTTCAACGCCTCAAGTGAATGTTTGTGTGCCATAGTACATTCATCCCAAATAATAATTTTACACCGTTTCAGCACAGTGGCCATGGACGATTGTTTCTTAATGTTGCATACTGCGTCAGGGTTATTCTGAATATTTAGTGGCAGCTTAAATACTGAATGAGCTGTTCTACCTCCATCCAATAAAGTTGCTGCAATGCCCGATGATGCAACGGCCAATGCGATGCCATTATTTGATCGTATTTCAGCAAGAATTAGCGAAATAACGAATGTTTTGCCAGTTCCACCCGGTGCATCCAAAAAGAAGAACCCACCTTGTCCAGCTGAAACTGCGAGCATAATGCGATCATAAATGGTTCTTTGTTCCTCATTCATTAGTGGGACATTGCGGGCAACAATCGCTGCCATTTCTACAGTACTGTACTGCAGTTCACGATTCATTTCAGTATTCATTAAATCAGATGCAGTTCGATTTGGCGAATTCATACCGAAATTACTAAGTGGTAAGTTGGCAATGACAATGCAAAGATCCTCAATAGCAATCAATGCTTCATTGTACATTTCGTCGCTGAATGTTATGGTTAGATCGTGGCACCGTATACGATGTTGATGCAATATATCATCAGTCATTGAATCTTTGTGATTTTCCCATAATATCTGTGCTCGGGCTGGGAAACATGTAGTCAACACTATAGCGAATAGTAGACGAATTTGTATTGCTGTACAGTTCAATGCAGCTTCAGCAAGCATGCATTCCCACTGGTTGTCGTCTTCCAGCAAGCCGAGTGCAAGGCATGCATCTTTATACGTTGGATATTGTTGCCCATTCACTTTACGTATATCTTGAAATGATAATGGGCCAGTAACATTAACCAACAACAGTCGAAGATAAAAGCACTCCGTGTGTCTTGGATTGACTGTAAATAATCGCCCCAAGGCGTTTGATTTAAATAAATTGAGACATGCAGCAACTGGTGAGCCTTGCTTGCGGGGCATCCATGTTTTTGTTTGAGTCCATGTGAAATAGCGTGGTACTTGTGAATAGAGTAATGTTCGTGCGAAGGCACCAAAATCATCCGCACGATTACACAATTCAAAAAATGCAGTGAGTGTAGTTTTAGGTGGATTTATTGCACGATCAATCGCTGTCTCGTTCGTGAAAAATACACGCTGACCGTTTTCAAGATGGATGGCTAACTGAACAACTGCTGGATCCCGTTCATGAATTGGAAAACCAAAGATATGCCAAGCAGCTTCATTGGAGCTGATGTACCGACCAATTTGGTAGAGCGTTATTTCATCGTTTTTATTCACTGGAGGAGCATTCACATTAGTATTTTCCACTCTAAACACAGCCATATCACTGCCTTTATGGACATACTTGCAAATGTATTTGATGCTCTTCACAGAACTGCAGAACTCAACATTAATATGAGCATTATATGTCTTGCTCAGCAGAGGCGAATATGGCACCACCCAACGATTGTCAATATCAATGTCTGTGTTGATGATATTTTTAATAAATGATTGTCCGCCATTTTCAGGATTTCTTCGACGATATATTGGGTATCCGTCGACATTTGTGACCGTATCATTGGTAAAATCTTTAGGGAAATTTTTAGTACATTTTCCATCAGCCATGCAAGGCGATGAACTATTAAGAGTACCACATGGACCATGAATCATGTTTGTTGTAACAATATCAAACAGCAGTTGGTCAGTGGATGGATCTGGAATTTCCGCAGAAATGATACTATCGATTTCTTCAGGACGGATTTTGTCGATGAACCAAACCAAAATGTGTGCATGAGGTAATCCTCGCTTTTGCCACTCAACCGAATACATCCAGCAACGTGTGGGACCAAATACATGTGATTTAGTAATGAAACTTATTAAAGACTTCAACTTTTGTCTGAACACACGTGCTGTAATGTCATGGCGATGTATTGCATTTTGGCCAGGCAGTAGGAAAGATGTAATCTCTGGCCATTTTGGATTACATGTGAACGTGATAAATAAACATGGTCGTCCATATTCGCGCACGAAAGTCAGAGCATCCTGTATATATTCTTGCATATGACGTGGACTGCCTACGTACGATGATGGTAAAATGACATGGTTACCAATTTCGGCGACGTCGGCGTTGTTGTTGATAGCGTCTCGCAAATGAATGTACTCTTCCGCGCGCAGCTTTTGTTGATTATATCGTAAGTATCGTAGTCGTTCGCTCTCAATCTTCGCGTACATGTCGACCATCAATTGTTGACAAAGCTCACGACATCGTAAAATGACGTTGTCCAGGCCACGTCTAATCATTAATCGGTACGCATAATAATCCTTTGAGCTAACGTTCTTGTTTATTTCAGCTCCTGTAATATTTGTTCATAAAAATTAATTTAAATTTATTACGTTCAATAATTTAATTGTTTCGTTAAATGATTAATGATCAAATTAATAATCAATGAAGTACCTGATACGGGATCTCGTTGTTTTATGTTTATGCAATATCCGTCTTGTCCCTTCCAGAATATTAGCGGATATTGGAGAGCGTCATATGAACGATGTGTGTCAGCAATGAACTGAAGATTATTATTTCTTCTACGAATCACAATTTCTCGTGCAGCTGTACAATCGCCAACCATGATTCCAGCAACATCATCAACAACGGGTGCATTGAATCTACGAATATGCTCTCCAGCTGGTGTTTTATCAGGATTAATGACGATAGCGTGATTATCGCTTTGTAATTGGTGCATATGTGATTTGAATATTTTCAACAACTCGTTGTGCTCGTTCAAAAGAGCATCTAGCTCGCTGACGATGCGCCTGGCATAAAGTGAATCAAGGTTATTATAATCACAACGTGCATTCACGCGATTGGCAAGTGCGCTTCCGGAATCCTCGCCGCCCATAAAGTAGATTTGTAAGAATTTATGTGGTTCGTTTGGCATTGGCAGCAGTGAGCCCATTTTATGATAAACTTGGCCTCTGATTTTGAATGTAGAATTGAATTGTTGACCATTTGCATTAGTATTTCGAACTATTTCTGTTGCTCCGAACGATGTCATTTGAAAGCATGAATTGAATCTTCGAATTGACTTCAGGAACACGTTAGAATCTGGATCCGTGCCGATAAGTAAGCCGTTCAATGGTTCAGGTGGTGTTTCAATTTCAGGTAGTTGCACTTTTCCTGACGCGCAACACATCCCAGCTGGCTCATTTTTGAATTTCAGAGCATGACAATGCGGACATTCCTTGTCCATAGCACCAATTACCACTTTTGAATGAGCATAATATTCAATATCGGGCTCATACTGGAATGCTAGACGCAGGAATGAATCAGATATAAATGCTCGATGTACCTGTTGTCGTTGTTGGTCATTTGTTCTTCGTCTATTGACTGTGAAACGGCGTGATTGTCGTTGTTCTAATCTTCTGACTTCATTGCGTTCAGCTCGTGTATCTTCTGGCTCTTCTTGATGCAATTGCGCCATTCTGACACGTGCATCAGTACTTTGTTGCTGGATTTGTTCTTCTGTTCTTTCGGATCTGCTATTTCGCAAGTTTCGAGCTTTACTTGTACTGCGGCTCAAATCAGCCCCTTTGCGTTTTCTTGGCATTGCTCACTGTACAAAACATACATAAATAGAATTAATGAAATTATTTAATGATGAAAAATGTTAAAAGTATAATTAGGGCCAGGATTTTTGCCGCAGTTTTGAAATGATTAGTTTTAATTTATGAAATTATAACAAAAATATAAGTTTTATGGAAAAATTTTTCAAACAAAAGTAAAAAATTAAATTTTATGAAAACATTGTCTCTTATAATTTTTTCATACAACCAATATTTCCATTGACATTTCAAAATAAAGATTCATAATGATTGATTTTTTGGAAACTATGAAAATCTTAATTGTTCAATTGCATTTTTTAAATAAAATTAAATTAAAATTACATTTTTATAAGATCAACAACATTTTCGATATTAATAAAAAAAAGTATACTTACAACACAAAATCCGTTGTTATTGGAAGCTCGTGTCACGTGTTGAGTACTTTTGAGGTTATAAAATCACTTGATTAACTAATCGTGCAAAATACACTCAAAATTGATAATTTAATTATTATTGATAAAATAGGAATGATTAAAAGTTAATATGAGAGTTACACTGAGATAGCAAAATAATAATTGTCAACGTTACTACTACACTTGATGCATAAACAATAATGATGGCCGACAACTGTGTAGGGAGTGAGAAAGAAAGGAGACCGGCTTCGTTCTCATCCCTACTCCGTGCTGTTTACTGGGTCAGAAGTGACACCTGTAGACATCTGGCGGGGATAACTAATTAAATGACGATTGATCAGTTTTCGACCGGAGAGGAAAAATGATTAAATTACTAAAATGGCTATTAAAAAATAAGGGTTGATCGTAGAAGGGTGAAAATTGAGGATTGTATGTATTTTTGTATGTTGTATCATAAAAAAATAGAAATTAAAAATTTTGTCTAAAAAATAAAAAAATAAATTTAGGGGTGGACTACCCCTAACATTTAGGGAAATGAAAAATAGATGTTGGCCGATTCTCATAGATACCGGATAAGCACAAAAAATTTCATCAAAATTGGTCAAGCCGTTTCGGAGGAGTATGGCAACGAAAACTGTGACACGAGAATTTTATATATTAGATAGAATTGGAATATGGAATTTGTATTGGTAACCTTTGCAAGGAAAATTGAGAAATATGCGAAAAACAACCCTGTACACTCCCTTAGGGATAGAATTTAAAAAAAACCGTTAAAACACTTTCTCTAGTTTCCAACCCTTTTACACCCCCTTAGGGGTGGAATTTCTAAAAATCCTGAAATTTGTTTCTAAACATTTGTATGAGTAACATTTGCAAGCAGAAACCAAGGCGATATCTCATCGTGCCTAAGAGATATTGAGAAATACGTAAAAACATATTTAACCCTTTTACACCCCCTTAGGGGTGGAATTTCTAAAAATCCTGGAATTGGTTTTTAAACATTTGTATGAGTAACATTTGCAAGCAAAAACCAAGGCGATATCTCATCGTGCCTAAGAGATATTGAGAAATACGTAAAAACATATTTAACCCTCCTACAACCCTACAAGGGCTGTAGGAGTAAAGGTTGTAAAGTTTATATGTATAAAAACCTTACAACCATACTCCTCCGACCTAATGTAGACGACGCATAATATGTTAATATTATCATTATCTCTTTTGATCATTTTATATATCAATTTATGGCACTTGTACTAAGAATAGTAATCCTAAACAAATAATTGTCTTCTGTTAAATTTATATAAAAAATTTCTGGAATGAAATTTACCAATGATAACACGATAATCTTACTTATAGTTGCATCAGGTACAACGTTAAAGGAATTGCAGACCAGAAACTTGGTCAGCAAAAAATCTGATGCAAGATGTATTAATTGTTGTTCTTGTATATGTAAATAGTTTACTATATTATAAAAGCAATTACGCTGATTTTCAAAATATCGTTTCATATACTCCAAACAACACAACATAACGGGTACTATGTAGAATCGTGTATATAACGTCATATACTATATCTCGTAAATCCCACAATAAGAAGTAGAGTCACCGACATCCATTCGACTCGCGACAGACGAGCAACGCTTATGCTCTCGCGGGTCGAATCGGTGCCGGTGGCTGTGTTCAATAAGAACGTATTTCGCAAACGTATTATCTCTTGATTAGGTACACAACGTAACTTTTTCTTTTAATACACCTGTATTATGGTATATAATTGTATATATGTTTACCCTACTGAAAACTTGTTTTTCTCAATTGAGATCTCATATGCGATCTCAACAAGAAAATTTTAAGTAGGGTAATAACTGCTTGGATAGGCAAATTTGAAAAACAGATTTACGCAGAATCTTTTTTCACAGTCTGTTGGCAAAAAGGCAACGGACTGTAGATCTGTTAATCAGACTCCGAAAAAACATGCTTGAGACTAGGACTTTCTCTAATCTATAAATGTCTCTTGGAGATATGCCTGTGATGTTAGTGACTTTACATATCTTAAGTATTTGGAAGGTAATATTAAAGTTATTCTAAATATTTTGCAGGAAAGATAAACAAAAAGTTGGATATAAATTTACATATATTACAATCTAAAAATAGAAATGAGAATAAAAACGAAGAGATAGTAGAATTCTCACAACTACAAACAAAAACAGAATTCGACGAAGAGAAGTCTCTCGGAGAAGATACCAGAAAGCGAGAAGAATTTGTAAATATAAGTTTCATGGAAACATGATGCGACATTAGTCACTTCTCTCTCTCTCTTTCTGTTTTCTCTATTTTGGTGACGTTAAAGATAGAAGTTTTCATATAAATAGAATATTAATATTTTTAACATAACACACACATAATCTATATAAAAAGAAAAGTCCTGACTGACTGACTGACTGACTGACTGACTGACTCATTAACACCCAGCCCAAACCCCTGGGCCTAGAAACTTGAAATTCTAGGGATATATTCCCTTCGTGTCGTAGACGCTCACTAAGAAGGGAATTTTAGAAATTCCACCCCTAAGGGGGTGTAAAAGGGTGAAATATGTTTTTTACGTATTTCTCAATATCTCTTAGGCACGATGAGATATCGCCTTGGTTTTTGCTTGAAAATGTAACTCATACAAATGTTTAAAAACAAATTTCAGGATTTTTAGAAATTCCACCCCTAAGGGGGTGTAAAAGGGTTAAATATGTTTTTACGTATTTCTCAATATCTCTTAGGCACGATGAGATATCGCCTTGGTTTTTGCTTGCAAATGTTACTCATACAAATGTTTAAAAACCAATTCCAGGATTTTTAGAAATTCCACCCCTAAGGGGGTGTAAAAGGGTTAAATATGTTTTTACGTATTTCTCAATATCTCTTAGGCACGATGAGATATCGCCTTGGTTTCTGCTTGCAAATGTTACTCATACAAATGTTTAGAAACAAATTTCAGGATTTTTAGAAATTCCACCCCTAAGGGGGTGTAAAAGGGTTGGAAACTAGAGAAAGTGTTTTAACGGTTTTTTTTAAATTCTATCCCTAAGGGAGTGTACAGGGTTGTTTTTCGCATATTTCTCAATTTTCCTTGCAAAGGTTACCAATACAAATTCCATATTCCAATTCTATCTAATATATAAAATTCTCGTGTCACAGTTTTCGTTGCCATACTCCTCCGAAACGGCTTGACCAATTTTGATGAAATTTTTTGTGCTTATCCGGTATCTATGAGAATCGGCCAACATCTATTTTTCATTTCCCTAAATGTTAGGGGTAGTCCACCCCTAAATTTATTTTTTTATTTTTTAGACAAAATTTTTTATTTCTATTTTTTTATGATACAACATACAAAAATACATACAATCCTCAATTTTCACCCTTCTACGATCAACCCTTATTTTTTAATAGCCATTTTAGTAATTTAATCATTTTTCCTCTCCGGTCGAAAACTGATCAATCGTCATTTAATTAGTTATCCCCGCCAGATGTCTACAGGTGTCACTTCTGACCCAGTAAACAGCACGGAGTAGGGATGAGAACGAAGCCGGTCTCCTTTCTTTCTCACTCCCTACACAGTTGTCGGCCATCATTATTGTTTATGCATCAAGTGTAGTAGTAACGTTGACAATTATTATTTTGCTATCTCAGTGTAACTCTCATATTAACTTTTAATCATTCCTATTTTATCAATAATAATTAAATTATCAATTTTGAGTGTATTTTGCACGATTAGTTAATCAAGTGATTTTATAACCTCAAAAGTACTCAACACGTGACACGAGCTTCCAATAACAACGGATTTTGTGTTGTAAGTATACTTTTTTTTATTAATATCGAAAATGTTGTTGATCTTATAAAAATGTAATTTTAATTTAATTTTATTTAAAAAATGCAATTGAACAATTAAGATTTTCATAGTTTCCAAAAAATCAATCATTATGAATCTTTATTTTGAAATGTCAATGGAAATATTGGTTGTATGAAAAAATTATAAGAGACAATGTTTTCATAAAATTTAATTTTTTACTTTTGTTTGAAAAATTTTTCCATAAAACTTATATTTTTGTTATAATTTCATAAATTAAAACTAATCATTTCAAAACTGCGGCAAAAATCCTGGCCCTAATTATACTTTTAACATTTTTCATCATTAAATAATTTCATTAATTCTATTTATGTATGTTTTGTACAGTGAGCAATGCCAAGAAAACGCAAAGGGGCTGATTTGAGCCGCAGTACAAGTAAAGCTCGAAACTTGCGAAATAGCAGATCCGAAAGAACAGAAGAACAAATCCAGCAACAAAGTACTGATGCACGTGTCAGAATGGCGCAATTGCATCAAGAAGAGCCAGAAGATACACGAGCTGAACGCAATGAAGTCAGAAGATTAGAACAACGACAATCACGCCGTTTCACAGTCAATAGACGAAGAACAAATGACCAACAACGACAACAGGTACATCGAGCATTTATATCTGATTCATTCCTGCGTCTAGCATTCCAGTATGAGCCCGATATTGAATATTATGCTCATTCAAAAGTGGTAATTGGTGCTATGGACAAGGAATGTCCGCATTGTCATGCTCTGAAATTCAAAAATGAGCCAGCTGGGATGTGTTGCGCGTCAGGAAAAGTGCAACTACCTGAAATTGAAACACCACCTGAACCATTGAACGGCTTACTTATCGGCACGGATCCAGATTCTAACGTGTTCCTGAAGTCAATTCGAAGATTCAATTCATGCTTTCAAATGACATCGTTCGGAGCAACAGAAATAGTTCGAAATACTAATGCAAATGGTCAACAATTCAATTCTACATTCAAAATCAGAGGCCAAGTTTATCATAAAATGGGCTCACTGCTGCCAATGCCAAACGAACCACATAAATTCTTACAAATCTACTTTATGGGCGGCGAGGATTCCGGAAGCGCACTTGCCAATCGCGTGAATGCACGTTGTGATTATAATAACCTTGATTCACTTTATGCCAGGCGCATCGTCAGCGAGCTAGATGCTCTTTTGAACGAGCACAACGAGTTGTTGAAAATATTCAAATCACATATGCACCAATTACAAAGCGATAATCACGCTATCGTCATTAATCCTGATAAAACACCAGCTGGAGAGCATATTCGTAGATTCAATGCACCCGTTGTTGATGATGTTGCTGGAATCATGGTTGGCGATTGTACAGCTGCACGAGAAATTGTGATTCGTAGAAGAAATAATAATCTTCAGTTCATTGCTGACACACATCGTTCATATGACGCTCTCCAATATCCGCTAATATTCTGGAAGGGACAAGACGGATATTGCATAAACATAAAACAACGAGATCCCGTATCAGGTACTTCATTGATTATTAATTTGATCATTAATCATTTAACAAAACAATTAAATTATTGAACGTAATAAATTTAAATTAATTTTTATGAACAAATATTACAGGAGCTGAAATAAACAAGAACGTTAGCTCAAAGGATTATTATGCGTACCGATTAATGATTAGACGTGGCCTGGACAACGTCATTTTACGATGTCGTGAGCTTTGTCAACAATTCATGGTCGACATGTACGCGAAGATTGAGAGCGAACGACTACGATACTTACGATATAATCAACAAAAGCTGCGCGCGGAAGAGTACATTCATTTGCGAGACGCTATCAACAACAACGCCGACGTCGCCGAAATTGGTAACCATGTCATTTTACCATCATCGTACGTAGGCAGTCCACGTCATATGCAAGAATATATACAGGATGCTCTGACTTTCGTGCGCGAATATGGACGACCATGTTTATTTATCACGTTCACATGTAATCCAAAATGGCCAGAGATTACATCTTTCCTACTGCCTGGCCAAAATGCAATACATCGCCATGACATTACAGCACGTGTGTTCAGACAAAAGTTGAAGTCTTTAATAAGTTTCATTACTAAATCACATGTATTTGGTCCCACACGTTGCTGGATGTATTCGGTTGAGTGGCAAAAGCGAGGATTACCTCATGCACACATTTTGGTTTGGTTCATCGACAAAATCCGTCCTGAAGAAATCGATAGTATCATTTCTGCGGAAATTCCAGATCCATCCACTGACCAACTGCTGTTTGATATTGTTACAACAAACATGATTCATGGTCCATGTGGTACTCTTAATAGTTCATCGCCTTGCATGGCTGATGGAAAATGTACTAAAAATTTCCCTAAAGATTTTACCAATGATACGGTCACAAATGTCGACGGATACCCAATATATCGTCGAAGAAATCCTGAAAATGGCGGACAATCATTTATTAAAAATATCATCAACACAGACATTGATATTGACAATCGTTGGGTGGTGCCATATTCGCCTCTGCTGAGCAAGACATATAATGCTCATATTAATGTTGAGTTCTGCAGTTCTGTGAAGAGCATCAAATACATTTGCAAGTATGTCCATAAAGGCAGTGATATGGCTGTGTTTAGAGTGGAAAATACTAATGTGAATGCTCCTCCAGTGAATAAAAACGATGAAATAACGCTCTACCAAATTGGTCGGTACATCAGCTCCAATGAAGCTGCTTGGCGTATCTTTGGTTTTCCAATTCATGAACGGGATCCAGCAGTTGTTCAGTTAGCCATCCATCTTGAAAACGGTCAGCGTGTATTTTTCACGAACGAGACAGCGATTGATCGTGCAATAAATCCACCTAAAACTACACTCACTGCATTTTTTGAATTGTGTAATCGTGCGGATGATTTTGGTGCCTTCGCACGAACATTACTCTATTCACAAGTACCACGCTATTTCACATGGACTCAAACAAAAACATGGATGCCCCGCAAGCAAGGCTCACCAGTTGCTGCATGTCTCAATTTATTTAAATCAAACGCCTTGGGGCGATTATTTACAGTCAATCCAAGACACACGGAGTGCTTTTATCTTCGACTGTTGTTGGTTAATGTTACTGGCCCATTATCATTTCAAGATATACGTAAAGTGAATGGGCAACAATATCCAACGTATAAAGATGCATGCCTTGCACTCGGCTTGCTGGAAGACGACAACCAGTGGGAATGCATGCTTGCTGAAGCTGCATTGAACTGTACAGCAATACAAATTCGTCTACTATTCGCTATAGTGTTGACTACATGTTTCCCAGCCCGAGCACAGATATTATGGGAAAATCACAAAGATTCAATGACTGATGATATATTGCATCAACATCGTATACGGTGCCACGATCTAACCATAACATTCAGCGACGAAATGTACAATGAAGCATTGATTGCTATTGAGGATCTTTGCATTGTCATTGCCAACTTACCACTTAGTAATTTCGGTATGAATTCGCCAAATCGAACTGCATCTGATTTAATGAATACTGAAATGAATCGTGAACTGCAGTACAGTACTGTAGAAATGGCAGCGATTGTTGCCCGCAATGTCCCACTAATGAATGAGGAACAAAGAACCATTTATGATCGCATTATGCTCGCAGTTTCAGCTGGACAAGGTGGGTTCTTCTTTTTGGATGCACCGGGTGGAACTGGCAAAACATTCGTTATTTCGCTAATTCTTGCTGAAATACGATCAAATAATGGCATCGCATTGGCCGTTGCATCATCGGGCATTGCAGCAACTTTATTGGATGGAGGTAGAACAGCTCATTCAGTATTTAAGCTGCCACTAAATATTCAGAATAACCCTGACGCAGTATGCAACATTAAGAAACAATCGTCCATGGCCACTGTGCTGAAACGGTGTAAAATTATTATTTGGGATGAATGTACTATGGCACACAAACATTCACTTGAGGCGTTGAACAGGATATTGAAAGATATTAAAAACAGTGACAAACTATTTGGCGGAACTCTGTTGGTCCTTTCAGGTGATTTCAGACAAACACTTCCAGTCATTCCACGTTCAACATACGCTGATGAGATCAACGCTTGCTTAAAATCATCTCCATTGTGGCGTAATGTTGAAAAATTACAGCTAAAAATAAATATGCGCGTTCAAATGCTTCAAGATCCATCCGCTGAAACATTTTCAAAACAACTCTTAGATATCGGTGATGGAAAAGTTGCTATAGATGAAACTGGATACGTAAAATTACCGACCGATTTCTGCACAATCGCTGATTCGCAAGATACTCTCATTGAACAAATATTTCCCGATGTACACACACAGTACATAAATCATGAGTGGCTTGCAGAAAGAGCGATTTTAGCGGCAAAAAATGTAGACGTTGACAATTTAAATCTGAAGATACAAATGTTGTTGCCAGGGAACTTGGTATCATATAAATCTATTGATACAGTTTGCGACGACAGCGAAGCAGTAAATTTTCCCACAGAGTTTTTGAACTCACTGGATTTGCCAGGCATGCCACCGCATAATTTACAATTAAAGGTTGGATCTCCAATTATCTTGCTTCGTAATTTGAACCCGCCCCGGCTGTGCAACGGTACGCGATTAGTCATTCAAAAATTAATGAAAAACGTGATCGAAGCCAGGATTTTAAATGGCAAGTTCAGAGGTGAAAATATACTCATACCACGGATTCCTATTATACCTACAGATGTGCCAATTCAATTCAAACGTATTCAGTTTCCGATTAGATTGGCATTTGCAATGACTATCAACAAA
Source organism: Cylloceria caligata (assembly GCA_963942595.1). Classification (NCBI taxonomy): domain Eukaryota; kingdom Metazoa; phylum Arthropoda; class Insecta; order Hymenoptera; family Ichneumonidae; genus Cylloceria; species Cylloceria caligata. The sequence continues at coordinate 8,943,867 of OZ012709.1, forward strand.
TCCCAAGGTCAAACGATGTCTGTTTGTGGATTAGATTTGAGAACACCATGTTTTTCACACGGACAATTATACGTGGCATGCTCTCGAGTGGGTAAACCATCCAGTTTGTTTGTGTTAGCTAAAGATGGACTAACAAAAAATATTGTTCACGCTATAGCATTAAGAGATTGATATTGTTTAATAGTGTTACTGTCGTAATTGTTTAATTAATGATATATAATTTTAAGGAATAAATTATAATAACTTAAAAATAATGTTTGCCTTTTGTTATTTTTATATTCCCTCATCGTTCACAGCGCTCCATGCTTATTTCACGCATATACCACATTCTTACATACATACAATATACACATTCTAACATACATACATACTTACAATAAGTAAGCTATTTTTTGTCTACACTAGAAATTACTAGGAAATTATTTATATGGCAAAACAACGTTTGCCGGGTCAGCTAGTCAAATTATAAAAGAAACGTGTTAAGTGATTGGCAATGTTTTAATGGGAGTGTATTTAAAAGTCCCTTCATAAAACGAATGGAAACATATCAGCAGGAATTTCTTAACAGCATGGAATTTGCCAAACTGCCTGGGTGCAATAGACGGTAAACACATTACCATACAAGCACCACCAAATTCTGGGTCCCTATATTTTAATTATAAGAAAACATTTATGTTTGATGTGGGTGCATTTGGTAGCGAAAGTGACGGAGGAATTCTGTCCAGATCAGCTTTTGGCAAAGCTTTCTACGAAAATAAGTTAAATATTCCAAAAGTAAAGACATGTCTACCTGGCTCTGGAGAGGAAATACCTTTCTATTTTGTTGGCGATGAAGCCTTTCACATGTCGACACATATGATGCGACCTTACCCAGGACGGCATTTAAATGAAGAACAATAGAACAATTGAAAACACATTCGGTATCCTCGTATCTAGATGGAGAATATTCCGGAAGTCAATATGTGCAAGTCCAGATGTTGCTGAGAAATTGGTTGTAGCAGCAATATGTTTGCACAATTACTTGAAAAGTAAAAATAATGACCAACTACCCCAGAACGTAATAAATTGTCCAAATTATTATGTGGATCGGGAAAATACTGAAGGGAATATAATTGCTGGCGAGTGGAGAGAAACAATAGATAGTAATTTACAATCTATGTCCAATGGTCCTCATCGAGCTACTACAGATGCATACGCAATGCGCAATACTCTTGCATCCTATTTTTTAACAACTGCTGGCGAGGTTCCGTGGCAATATGGATATATAAGACGTGGACAATATAATAATATGTCGTAGAAATTCTAACAACATGATAACTTGTATACTGGTATATTTAAAACTGGCAATAAACAATAACACTTGAACGAACAATACATTGTAATTTCTGTCTTGTTGCGAAAATAAAATGTTTTAATAAAATATCGTTTTATGCACATAGACTGTTTCTTAATAAAAATCAAACATTAATAAAATCGCATTTCGTACATAGACTATGTCATATCGAAAATAAAATATTTTAAGAAACTATCGTAGTTTTGTTGAGAAAATAAAATGTAATAATAAAATATCACTTTATAACAGGTGGGCTGAAAAATTCGTAGGCTAACATAGAAAAAATCTTCTTTTTGATAAAATTTCATTTTATTATTCAATATAGTTGCCTTCGAGGGCGATACAACGATTATAGCGGTCATACAATTTTTCGATACCATTTTTATAGTACGATTTGTCTTTAGCCTCAAAATAGGCTTCAGTTTCGGCGATTACCTCTTCATCGGCGCTAAATTTCATTCCAGCGAGCATTCTCTTGAGGTCTGAGAACAGGAAAAAGTCGCTGGGGGCCAGATCTGGTGAATACGGTGGATGCGGAAATTCGGGTTTATTACGATAGAACACCTCCAAACACTGCTCAGAATCATCAATTCGTTGTTGTTTTTGGTTGATTGTGAGCTCGCGCGGCACCCACTTTGAACAGAGCTTTCGCATACCCAAATGTTCTTTCACGATATGTCTAACACGTTCCTTTGATATCTTTAGGGGCTCAGCTATCTCGAATAACTTCACTTTACGGTTATCCAAAATTATTTTGTGGACTTTTTTGATGTTTTCATCGGTAACAGCCTCTTTGGGGCGTTCACTGCGTGCATCGTCCTCGGTGCTCATTTCGCCTCGTTTAAATTTAGCAAACCACTTCTCAACGGTTGATTTTCCTGGTGCAGAGTCCAAATAATGTTTATCAAGCCAAGCCTTGGCTTCCACAGTATCTTTCTTCGCCAAAAAGCAATGCTTTATTAACACACGAAATTCCTTTTTATCCATTTTTTCAAACTAACAAAAGTTGCTTCACTCAAAATGCTACATCTTACAAACTAATAGTGCGACAGCTGTTAAATTTATACACGTGTCTTTTGAAGGTTAGGGCTAACTAAAAATCATATGGATTTAATACTAGTTGGGCCATCTATGTGTCAGCCTACGAACTTTTCAGCCCACGTGATATATGCACATAGACTATGTGTCTTATTGAAAATCAAACATTAATAAAATCGCATTTCGAACATAGACTACGTCATATCGAAAATAAAATATTTTTAAAAAACTATCGTACAGTTGTTAGTGATGGGACCGATTCCAGATGTACTCATTAGTATCAATATGTATCAATTACAAAGTGTTATGTTGTACTTGAAATTACAATGTGTTGTACCAAACTGGTATCGAAATAAGTTGTCATTGGTATTAGTAACAAATTTCTTGACATTTCACGTGGTATCGATCAATACAATTGCTATAAGTAGTCCTCGAGACATGAACAAGACTAACTGTTATACGCTCATACAGTCGATGTTGATTATATCTTTGGACAAATTGATACCAAAATATCAATTTCAGACGTAAATGTATCGATAGTAACAAAAAAAATAAAGGCTCAAATAATCAAATCGATAATCACAAAAAATGGCAAATATGAGCCAATACACGGATGACGTTGTGTAATAAAAAAGTAACACACGGTTAGTGACTGTCCCACAAGGGGAAAAATTTTAATAAACTATACGCGTTTCAGTCATTTAAAAGACCCTCTTGAGTGGTGTACAAAATCAGTAACAATAAAAAAAGTAATCAACGTTTTAACGGGTGACATACGCGTATCTTTGTTTTTTATACCTTGACATCCCACACAGCACAAAACTGAACAAATACGTTTCAGAAACGTTCACAAAGCGTTACAAACGTCTCTGAAACGTATATGTTCGGTTTGTGCTATGTGGGATCTTGGCGTGCGGTAATTATGCGTACTCGTGTATCTTAATTTTGAGACTTTGATGACTGTTTTTTTATTATTACTGATTTTGCACGCAACTGAAGAGGATCTTTTGTATGACTGAAGCGCGTCTGGTTTATTAAATCTTTTCCCCTTGTGGGACAGTCACTGTGTGTTAGTTTTTTATTACACAACAACATCCGTGTATTGACTCATATTTGCCCTTTTTTTATGTGTATCGATAGTATCAAAATCGGTCTCAGTCCCATCACCATGTACAATTGTGTACGTAGACTATATATATCATTGAGAATAAAATATATGAATAAAATATGTCTTAATAGCAATCTATTATTTTATGTTATAAACGTAGTAGCATTTATATTTATGTTAAACGAGGTAATTGGAATAATACCTAGGGCCCTATTCTCTTAGCCGTACGATGCGATGCGTATACGTAAATGAAAAGGAAATATCTTTCTATTTTGTTGACAATAAAGCCTTCCAAATCTCGACACATACACTCAGAAAAATGTCTTGGTGATCCAGCTAAAAATGTAGCTGTTACAGTTAGAACGTATCGCTGTTTTTTGTATCTGCTAGAAAATTGTCTGTGATATCTAAAATTTATGGCAGCAATATTCTAGCAATAACTGCATGAAAATTTAGGTCCTGTACCTAAATTTGAATAACTATGATAGAATAATCTAGCTACCAGAATTTAGGTACTACAGAGAAACTTTCTTGCTTAATTTGACAAATAATCCAGATATAAACTTTGTCTCTGTCATCTATATCGATTAGATACAGAACATATGCAATATAACAATATGCTTGCTATTCATTTATCTGTTTCAGCTCATTTTTCGTTGCTAACAAATTTTCGCTATAATTGCAAGATCATTTTTCTCAGTGTATGATACGACCTTACCCAGGACGGTATTTAAATGAAAAGAAGAGGATTTTTAACTATCATTTATCGCGTGCTCGAAGAACATTTGAAAACATATTCGGTATCCTCGTTTCTAGATGAAGAATATTCCGGAAGCCACAATATGTGCAAGTTCAGCGTTGCAGAGATACATTCCTTCTTATAATATACATAATCTATTATATGTATTTTGGAAAAAGCCCACTGATGCAATTAATTACACTTACAAACTCACAAAGGCGAACATTTGGAACAGTACAGCACCCACGCGCCTAACGGAAGGTTGATGATTATTAATCCTTCTCTATCGAAGTTATTAATATGTTATTTTAATTACTTATCTTACTGAAATAATTTATCTTCATCATTCATCGAATATAAAATTTGCATAAACTTAGTTTTTAATATACTAGTAGTTTTTTCGGTTCTATTGCTTTTTTTAGTTCCGCTGTTACAAGTTTTCTAAATAATATATCTGCATCACTAACGTCAGTTCTGCTTTTTTATTTTGACTAATTGTAGACGCTATAGTACTCAATGTACTGTTCATCTGAAGAAAGGCTACTTCTACAGGATCAGTTTTCACCTTTTTGTTTAATCTGTTTCCTCCTGAGTAACAAGAAGATATATTTAATGAATTTGTTAAAGTCTGTGGATCATCAACTCTTTCTGATACCGTTGTTTTGCGTGGCAAAGGAGTTGATGACCGTGTTGTCGGAGAATTTAATTGCTGTAATGGCGAAGGAGTTGAACATGACATCGGCGGAGGAGCTGATGTTGGTCTCGGTGCACCTGATTGTTAGAATTGCGGAGTTGATCTTTGCATCGGCGACTCTGATTGTTCTAACATCGAAGGAGTTGATCTTTGCATCAGCGAAGGTGATCCTTGTAACGGCGAAGGACTAGACTCATGTAAAGGTGACACTGATGGAATTTGTACTACCAACGGTGGTATTGGCTAAAAACAGTTCAATTCAATTCATGAATAAAATAATACAAATAATACATACAGTTATATCATACATAAATGCGAGTATGAAATAGAAGAAAAACATGCAAATACCCTAGACTTTTTTCAATTTACTCCAAAGTCACTCTCTTCAAAGCAAAGTATTTCGAAATACTTGGACCAGAATGAATCTCCAGGAACGCAATGCAGTCATGAAGACGTGGGAAGATATTTTGGAGCTTCTTCAAACTCAAAAATCAGTTGAGATCGCAGAGTGGATCAAACGGCTTGCTGTAGTCATCAAATCCATAGAAAAATTATTGGTGGGGTCCACAGTTGCTGAACGTCAGAAGTATCTATTCATGATTGGTTTCCTGAAAGGTATCGAAATCAAACTAGAACGTTTGATAAAACAAGGTTTAGGCTTGCAGAGGACTGATGAAAAAGGAATCTTGGATCGAGTGAGATGGTCGAACCTACTATCAGCTTTCAATGAGCGCATCAAGACTGGAGTTATCACCAACTTAAAGCACGTCGATGTCAATTTATTCTTGAAAGATTGTTTGATACTTTTCCATGAAGAAATAAAAAGTATCTTGAAGATCGAGAAGACGGCGGTCAAGGTATATGCAGTACTAGCAGTAAAATTTAAGGTAATGAAGAATGATGAAGAAATTGTTGGAGTGAAGCACTTCAACACGTAGGCTGAAGCGATTTATCCAGCAACTTTAATCAAAGATTGGTTTACTATCAACATCCAAGCACCGATTCAGAGGGAAATTGAAGAATTTGAGCTACAAGATTCCGGATGGACGCTGTATTCTATCATCAATCTCACAGTAAACATCAACGACTTGAATCCAATGTGAGGTAGCTCTTATATAGACCTCCCAATCGAGATTCAAAATAAGCATGCTGTAACGGTAATTTTTTCACGTTCACATAAATTTTTATTTATCGTGGGGTTTTTGGGCTCGACACATAACTAATTAATTTAGACTTCATGGTGGTTTACAATACGGCTTTATTTGAAGAAAATAGTTTCATAAAAAACGGCACTTCCGAGTTACGTTCATTTGAGTCTTATACTAATTTCGTAATTCTAGCGATTATTTCTATGATTATATTTTTATAATCGTGTGCACCTATTCTTGGTGCCCTCGAGTGTTTATTATTCTCTTCGCACCGCAGTATTTCTGTACGGTTGATACACCGACATACTCATACCATCTGTCACTCGCATAGCACTTGCTCCTTTTACCGAGTGTATGAACTCGGTTCACAATTCTTTTTCTTTTACTCTTGCTTCACTTTTACACACTTTATCATTTATATTTTTCTATCCGGGATTTGCTTATTCATATTTATCAATCCTTTCTTATCCTAATTATTTAATTCTACTTACTCTTATTTAATTCTAATTTTCCTATCTTCTACATTTCCTGATTCGATCCTCTCGGTTTCAACAATTTAGGGAATTCCCTCGATTATATTTATGATTATTTCTACTTATTCGAGCATGAATTCTTGGTATTTCGGGGCTCGAGCTACGGTTACGGGACGACGCCTCGGTCTTGTCGCCTCACACACACACACACACACCGCACTACTTGGATAGAGTGTAGAAACTCTATGTACAATTCTTTGCTCTTTCTCTCCCGTCTTACTCGCACTCTGTCTCCTTTCCACTTATGCGATTTTTCGTTTCTCGATTCTCTCGTAGGTTTAAAGACCCAATTTATTTATTTTATTTCCGGAATCTGTTCGCCTGATATGATGCACTTATCTTCTATACTCGAATTTATCCACTTAATCCTATTCTCTTGAAAACTCTTAGAAACTACTTGCTTAATTGTATTAATTATTCCTACGCATCTACTCTATTTAACTCGTCGTCTAGTTCAATTGTGATAAATCGATAATTTTTTACACTATATTGTTAATGATTTGGGCACTTTCTCGTCTCTGAGCACTACCCACTGATTTTATTTTCTGGAGTGAACACAGACGCTACGATAGGTATGATTTGAAATAACTTTTGAATTTTGATTTTTAATTAGAATTTTCTCTTCTCAATTTTCGTACCTCCACTGTTTAAACGACTTCGCTAAGAGAGCGTCTCTCTCCCCGCGCTGGCCTTTTATAGGCCTCCCCTTGCCTCAGTCCCCTCTACCAATAATTTAAAAATCTAAAGCATTTCCTGACTGTTGCGGTACGCCGTTGCCGCGCTTACCGCCTTCCCTTCGCCTCCCAGCAAGGCCGGCCGGTCGCTGACCTGCTGTTTTCGTTATCGAGGGAATTTCGGAGCGGCGACAGCTCTAGTTTTTGCATTAGGGGCGATGGCCTATTGCCCGCAAAACCTCGGTACTCTAGTACCGAGTCTGATTTTGTAGGTGTTTTCACATCCTCTCGGCTCTTATGACCGTTCGACATAAGAAAGTAGGCTAGAGAGTGTAACTCTGTTACAATGCATGTGTCAATGTGAAAAATATTGACAACATGTGCTTCAAGTGGGCTGTGCTATCAGCATTACATCCGACAGTACATAATCCTAATCGAGTTTCTACATACGAGAGATATACGCATGAACTCAACTTCACTGGTATCGACTTTCTAGTGATGCCGCATCATTTCAACAAATTTGAGAAGAATAATGGCATATCAATCAACATCTACATTCTGAAGAAACGAATGAGAAAGTTCGTGTCCACTCCTCTGCATGTAACGTCTACGAAAAAAACTCTGCACGTTAACCTTCTTCTCATGCAAGATCACTACGTGGATGAGGACGAAGAGCAAGAAAAAGAAGATGCTGACAGAGTATACCAACTACCGAGATTCCATTACGTGTGGATCAAACACTTGTCTCGTTTAGTCTCGATACAGCTATCGACACGTATTCACAAGCATCATATTTGTGATCGCTGCCTGCACTACTTTCGTAACGAAGACAAGCTTACCGCACATGAAGAGGATTGCAGGAAGATAAACAAATGCACGGTTATGATGCCGTAAAAATCATAGCAATAAAGAGAGAGTACCTTTTATTGTCTACGCGGACTTTGAATGCTTACTCAAACCGATCCGAGATGAAAACGCGTACCAAAAGCACGAGGCGTTCAGCGTTGGGAATTACCTAAACTGCAGTTACGATAAATCGAAATCGAGCTATTGCAGCTACAGAGGTGTGAAGCCTGTGGAATAGTTCGTGAAGGAGCTGCAATAATTGGCCACGGACCTCGAAGAGCTGTACATGAATCCTAAGCTTATGTCGAAGCTGTCATTCGAGCAGAGAACACAGTTTCATATGGCAACTACGTGTCATATTTGTAACAGGAATTTATCCACCAACGATCGAGTCCATGATCACTGCCATTTGACTGGACAGTATGTATTTTAGCAACCCTTTTTTATTCAAATAATAATAAAGATTGAAAATATAATACATATTTATGTACACCTAGATACAGAGGATCGGTACACAGCGAGTGCAACTTACTTTAGTAAGACTCACGAGTGATACCCGTGGTCTTCCACAACCTCACGGGATATGATCCACATTTTGTTATACGTGATATCGCAACATGTTTCGATGGTCGTGTGGATATACTACCACAAACGAAGGAACGTTAGATCGCCTTTCAAAAGCACATTGATGGAAGCGATGTGAGTTTTCGATTCATCGACTCGTTCCGCTTTATGGCTTCATCGTTAGAAAAACTAGCTTCATACCTTACGGAATTGAAGATTGATAGGCGCGAATTTCCACAACTTCCTGATGATAAGATTGAGCTGCTATCGAGGAAAGGCGTATTCCTATATGAATACGTTGACGCTGTACAGAAACTGGATAAGCATAATCTTCCGACTAAAGAAGATTTCCATAGTACGTTGAATGACAGCGACATCACAGACGACGATTACGAGCACGCAAAGAGAGTATGGCAAGAGTTCAACATTCATGACTTGGGTGAATATTCAGATCTCTATCTGAAAACTGATTTTCTCCTCTTAGCCGATGTCTTTGAGAATTTTCGTAACAATTGCATCAGAGCGTATGGTCTGGACTCTGCGCACTACTACACAACACCAGGATTCACGTGGGACGCTATGCTTAAGTTCACACAGATTGAGTTGGAGCTTTTCACGGACTTGGAGATGCATCTGTTCGTTGAGCGAGGAGTGAGGAGCGGCGTGAGTCAGTGCTGCAACCGCTATGCCAAAGCGAACAACAAGCATATGAACAATTATGAGTCTCAAGAGCCCATCAAGTATCTCATGTACTTTGACGTCAACAATCTTTACGGTTGGGCGATGATGGAATAGCTCCCATATGGAGACTTTACATCGGTGGAAAATCCAGAAAATATTAATTTTCAAACGATTGAGGACGATGCGTTAGAAGGATACATCCTGGAAGTCGATCTGGATTATCCCGTAAGCCTTCATGATACCCACCGAGACTTACCACTATGTCCTGAACACAAAAGTGCACCAGGTTCAACTCAGATCAAACTGATGACAACATTAGACTTCAAGAGCAACTACGTTATCCACTATCGGAATCTAAAACAGGCGCTCAAGTATGGTCTACAGCTCAAATGTATTCATCGAGTGTTGAAGTTCAAACAGAGGCTGTGGTTAAAATCTTACATTGACTTAAATAGCGATATGCGGACACAAACAACGAATGATTTCGAGAAAAATCTCTTTAAGCTCATGAACAACGCAGCGTTTGGCAAGACGATGGAAAATGTTCGTAAACATGTGGATGTAAAACTCGTCACACGCTGGGGCGGACGTTATGGTGCTCAAGCCCTTATTGCGAGACCGACATTCCACAGCCGATCAATCTTCGAAGAGAACCTCATTGCTGTACAGCTTTTGAAGACAGAGGTATATCTCAACAAACCAATCTACATAGGCCTCTGTGTGCTGGACTTGTTCAAAGTGTTGGTCTACGACTTCCACTATGATTACATGAAAACGCAATTTGCCGATGATCACTGCAAGCTCTTGTATACCGACACCGACAGCCTACTTTATGAGATTCAGTGACCTGACATATATGATATCATGAGATGGGATATCCGGAAATTCGATACCTCTGATTATCCAGCTGAGAATCAATTTGCACTACCTCAAGCAAATAAAAAAATTGTTGGATTGATGAAGGATGAGTGCAATGGACAGATTATGACAGAATTCGCTGTTCTACGCAGCAAAATGTATAGCGTTCGAGTAAATGGCGATGATCATATGAAGAAGGTAAAAGGCATGAAAACAGGCGTAGTGGAAATAACCGGAACGCGGTGTCGCGGGTGTCGTCCTCATTACTCGACTCACAGTGAAAATTTCCGGTGACCAATTGGGTATGTAGCCTTTCTCGAAAACGTGTTTGTTCTTGCTCACTCGCACCTTATCACCGATTTTGAATTTCACTACACGGTTTCTTCGTTAATTGGTAGTAGAAAAACGTTGAATTAGTGCTTCAACAGTGTCCGCTGTGACGTTCCTCGGCTTCATACTAATAGTATTTTTTCTACAGCCTTTGACACAGGAGCGACCACTCCTTTATCTTTCCCACTCATGTTTTTGCCTCCATCAGTTGTAATACATTTCAAGTTTTTCCATCGAAGGTTCTTTTGATTAATGGCCATTTCAACTCCTTTAAAAATATCTGTACCAGTAGTTGTGCCATGAATACTATACATATCAAGAAGTTCTTCATGCACTTCATAGCTTTTATCTACTCCTCGAATATAAATCAACACCTGAGCAGTATCTGACACATCCGTTGACTCATCCAAGGCCAAAGAAAACCACTCAACATGTCCATTTTTGTCGAACAGTTGAGAGGATATATTTTCAGCGATGTTTTCTACCCTTCGAGCCACAGTGTTTGCTGACATACTGACAGTTTTTAATAAATTTACCTTTTCAGGGCACATTTCTTCGGCTACTGCAATTATGCATTCTTTGATCATTTCTCCATCGGTGAATGGTTTTCCACGTTTTGCAATTTCAAGAGCCACACGAAAGCTGGCACGAGTTGCAGCCTCTTGTTCAGTTTTGAGTTTTGTAAATGAAGATTGCTGCGATTTCAATCGGCGCTTCGTAGCTTCGAATTTTTCTGTCCGCAAACTTCCTGTATATTTTGAATAATTTTGAAAATGTTTGGTTTCATAATGACGTTTAATGTTATATTCCTTGAGAACGGCTATGCTTTCATTGCAAATCAAACATAGCGCCTTGTTACTGGACTCAATTACGAAATACTGAATGTTCCACTGATCTTTGAATTTTCTGCATTCACTATCAATTTTTCGCTTCTTTTCCATACTACTAAATCACACACAAAAGCAACAATTCAAATCAAAATACTGTTACAAAGATGTCTTAAACTTAAACACGCACAAACACGTTTTAAGGAGGTACGCACTATTTTATTTCACAACAGTGTCATAGGAACTGACTTGTGGTTGCGCCACTAGCCTTCTTATATATTCCAATTACTGCCATCTAGAAGTGAGTGGAAGACACCAGAACTTTCTCGAACCAACGAGATTATTCTTTACGTGCTATTAGCGCCATCTGTTAGCGATAGAAGGTACTACCTATTTCCGCTTGTGTCCACCAGATGTCGTGTCACGTTACTCCTCATGGCTCGTACTCTACGACTAATCTAGAAATTACAGATAATGACAGGAAAATTAATAATATGCAGTGTTGCCGTTTTGCGGACTTTAGTCCGATTTGCAGCCTTTTTTAAACGTTGCGTACTTTTTCGGACTTTTTTTTTCATCAGTGGACTATTTCACTTTTTACCACCGGCAACAATGATAATATGGTTTTGGCCCTCGGAACTTACTGGAGTAATCAGTATGGCCCTAAGGCTGGAAAGTTTGGAGACCCCTGGTTTAGGGTATAAATACTGTGCTTATATACTCTGAACCTCATTCGTTCACGGCTCTTTCTAGTGTAAGCATCATGCCTAAAGGTTGCGGTCTGCTGAATAAAGCCCTCAACAAACTACCTATCAAGCTTCATTTACCAGGCTATCAATACTGTGGACCAGGCACAAAACTAGCGGAACGTCTTGCTCGTGGTGATCCTGGGATAAATCCTCTAGACGCAGCCTGCAAGGAACACGATATCGCATACTCACAGAATCGTGAAAACATTGAGGATCGCAACAAGGACGATAAAATTTTAGCTGACAAGGCTTGGCATCGCGTATTTTCAAACGACGCTCGTGTAAGTGAAAAGGTTGCAGCCTACGCTGTTACAAACGCCATGAAGATAAAGGCTAAGCTTGGCATGGGTATAAAGAAGAGGAAGAGGAAGACCAAACCTCCAACCACGCTTTCCAAGATAATTAAAGCTGCCTCAAAATCGACAAGTTCTAACACGCAAGAAATTATTCGATCGGCATTAAAGAGTGCTCGTTCTGCTGTCAAGACAGCTGGTGGGAAAAAAATGTACGCGTGCCTCGTATTCTGCCAGTACCGAAAAAAGTTGGAGGATTTTTGCCTCTTCTTATTCCACTATTTGCTGGATTAAGTGCAACTGGCGCATTGGCTGGTGGCGCTGCTGGAATATGAAAAGCCGTAAATGATGCGAAAGCTACAACACAGCAATTGGCGAAAAGTCAAAGGCATAATAAGACGATTGAGGCTATCGCACTAGGTAAATGTCTCTATCTCAAGCCACACAAAACAGGATTTGGTTTCCATTTCGGAGCAAAGAAAAAAAAACTTCAAAGTAAGACTGCCAAACCGTGCTCTGACAGACGCTGATCTACTCAAGTATGCACGTGAAATTCCTAATTTTCGTGATGTATTTATGAGAAGCGACTTACCATCAGATGCACCGCATAATCGTGAATCTGGAATAATTAATCTCGACGATAATAATGGCCCATGTACTCATTGGGTGGCTTATCGGAACAATGGCCGAAATGTTGATTACTTTGATAGTTTTGGTGATCTTCAGCCTCCACCCGATCTAATGGATTATCTCGGTCCCGATAATGTTATCAAGTATAATCAGAAAAGATATCAAAATTTTGATACATATGAGTGTGGGCATCTATGCCTAAAATTCTTATATAAGGATCTTTAAGTGGTGCTTATCGTATCAGTCTAGTGTGAACCATCATGGGAGATTCATTGACTCTCAGTTTATCTGGAACATCATCTATATTAGAGGCACAATACTTTCCACCAATTGAAGTCTCACCTAGCAAGAATTATCACCTTGGGCTAGTGGAATTACTATCTTTTAATTCTATACCCAACGTCGATACTGGGAAAAACAAGATCTATGTAGGTAAATAACTGATTGTGTTACCTACAGGAAGTTACGAGATTGAAGACATTGATGTGTACTTGCAAGAACAGCTTGCATCTAAACATATTACTATTAGTTTGAAGCCTAATAACAATACTCTACGAAGCGTGATAAAGTGCAGTGAAAACATTGATTTTCGTCCGCAAGACTCGATTGCTAGACTACTTGGTTTTACACATCGTGAGTTACCTGCTCATATCTCTCATAGCTCAGAATTACCTGTTGCTATTCTGAAAATCAATGCATTGCGAGTTGAGTGCAGTATTACTTCAGGAGCATACATCAATGAGCATAAAGTTCATACGATCCATGAATTCTTCCCGGCAGTACCACCGAGGTATAAGATCATTGAACTTTATTCAGATTAATTCATTAATCAATATGCGGTCATATGGTTCTTTAGAGTGATGAATCTTAAGCGACAATGTTATTGACCAAATTTCTATGATGGAATATTTTTGGCAGTTCGTAACCCGGTTAGAGTCAGCGCCGCTTGGATCCCTGTGTTATCGATCTCAGAAAGATCTCTAACAATCGAATCTTTAATTATTTGTCAGCTCTAATTGCCTCACTCATTCGTTAAGAATTAATGAGGCAACCAGACCTGACGATGTTTGAATTCTAAAGAAATCGTGAAAAAATATTGCCACAGCCCGGGTTCGAACCGGGAACTCCAGAATTCTAGCCTGGTACGTTACCAATTACGCCACCGCGGCTCTAGCAACATCAATTCACGATCTCTATTTTTTAATGCCAAGTGTTAAACTTTATTCAGATTAATTAATTAATCAATATGCGGTCATATGTTTCTTTAGAGTGATAAATCTTAAGCGACAATGTTATTGGCCAAATTTCTATGATGGAATATTTTTGGCAGTTCGTAATCCGGTTAGAGTCAGCGCCAAATAAATTAGAGCTGACAAATAATTTCAGATTCGATTGTTAGAGATCTTTCTGAGATCGATAACACAGGGATCCAGGCGGCGCTGACTCTAACCAGGTTACGAACTGCCAAAAATATTCCATCATAGAAATTTGGTCAATAACATTGTCGCTTAAGATTTATCACTCTTAAGATCATTGAAGCTCCATCACACGTCATTTACCTTCCAATACCCGTGAGGATCATTGATCATCTGCAATTACGCATAGTCGATCAAGACGGAGAACTAGTTAATTTTCGCGGTGAAGTTATCACCATTAGACTACACATTAAAGAAGCCAAATAGCTAATCATGGGAATCATCTTCAATGATAATAATAATAAAGATAATAATAATACTAATAACGTGGCGCAGGTATATAAAAGATGACTAAAATGTCATCGAGCAACCAGTCACGTTCGAGCCCCCAAGACGATCTCACGTCGCAACGCTCAATTCCTAAAAAGTCTAGGGCTTCGAGTTATTGTTGGTGGCAGAAAATAACGTGCGTAATATTTTGCTGCAATGGAGGGGGCGTTACACGTGCAATCAGCCGTCGCATTCGACGAATCCGTAGCGCATTATGAGATACATGCACATCAACCTTCAATAACAGTGATGAAATCCTCATATCCATTCAACATCAAAATCTATGCCTCTTGCCCTCGCGAAGTACTCTACATATGTGTAGTAAATTGTTAAAAGCGTCCGGTGCTGCTGTGACAGCAACGAAGCTGGTGAACAATGCCATTTTACATCTGTTTGAGGAAATTCGCTACGAGATCAATGCCATTGAGATTGATAGATGTAAAAATGTTGGTATAACTAGCTTGGTGTAACAGTCACGTTCGAGCCCCCAAGACGATCACAAGTCGCAACGCTCAATTCCTGAAAAGTCTGGGGCTTCGAGTTATTGTTGGTGGCAGAAAATAACGTGCGTAATATTTTGCTGCAATGGAGGGGGCGTTACACGTGCAATCCGCCATCGCATTCGACGAATCCGCAGCGCATTATGAGATACGTGCACATCAACCTTCAATAACAGTTATGAAATCCGTATATCCATTCAACATCAAGGTCTATGTCTCTTGCCCTCGCGAAGTACTCTACGTATGTGTGGTAAATTGTTCAAGCGTCCGGTGCTGCTGTGACAGCAACGAAGCTGGTGAACAATGCCATTTTACATCTGTTTGAGGAAATTCGCTACGAGATCAATGCCATTGAGATTGATAGATGTAAGAATGTTGGTATAACTAGCTTGGTGTAACAGTCACGTTCGAGCCCCCAAGACGATCACACGTCGCAACGCTCAATTCCTGAAAAGTCCGGGGCTTCGAGTTATTGTTGGTGACAGAAAATAACGTGCGTAATATTTTGCTGCAATGGAGGGGGCGTTACACGTGCAATCAGCCATCGCATTCGACGAATCCGCAGCGCATTATGAGATACATGCACATCAACCTTCAATAACAGTGATGAAATCCGCATATCCATTCAACATCAAGGTCTATGTCTCTTGCCCTCGCGAAGTACTCTACATGTGTGTGGTAAATTGTTCAAGCGTCCGATGGTGCTGTGACAGCAACGGAGCTGGTGAACAATGCCATTTCACATCTGTTTGAAGAAATTCGCTACGAGATCAATGCCATTAAGATTGATAGATGTAAGGATGTTGGTTTAACTAGCCTCATGAAAGGCTACGCATCCTTCAATCCTGGTGGAAGCGCAATGGTTGAAAATGCTGGTTGGCTTGTCGTCGAGGAAACCAAACAACTCACTAATGATGCTGGCCACTTTGATGTTTGTATCCCACTCTCCATGATACTTGGATTTGCTGAAGAATATCAGAAAATCATTATCAATATAAAACACGACCTCATTCTCACGAGATCGCGAACGGATACTGACGCAGTTGTGCAGACTGATCTTACAGCTGGCGGTTACGAGGAATTCAAGATTGAAGTTACACGAATTGAGTGGTCGATGCCATATGTGATGTTGTCAGACAAGTATAAAATACGTTTATATAGTCAGATTAAAAGAGACATCACTATGAATTTTCGCACTTGGGAAATGTATGAGTATCCTCTGCTTCCAAGCACAACGAAACATAATTGGACAGTCAAAACATCGAATCAATTGGAAAAGCCCCGTTTTGTAATTGTAGCTTTCCAAACCAATCGGAGAATGGTTAAAAATGCAAAAGCTAGTTACTTCGATCACTGCAACATTGGCAATGAGAAGCTATTTCTTAACTCGCAACATTATCCATACGGTAACCTCAATCTTGATGTGAATCATAATCAATACTCTGTATTGTACAACATGTATGCCAATTTTCAAGCCGTATACTACAACAGAGATTGAGAACCCCTGCTAACGAGAAAAAACTTTATCGAGTATGCTCCATTAATTGTAATCGATTGTTCAAAACAGAATGAGGCATTAAAACAAGCGCCAGTAGATGTTCATCTAGAATTTGAGTCTAAGACAAATTTTCCGGCGGGAACCACGGCCTACTGTTTAATCTTACATGATCGAATGGTTGATTATAATGTAATAAGAGGTGATGTAATCAAACGTGTATAAAACATTTGTATCCAATCAACATCAACCTCATAGTTAGATATTTAAGATCTATAGTTAAGAATTTTTTTAGGTTAAATGCATTACCTGTAAGATATATATATATATTAATCTACCGTTAAGAGTTTTTATTAGATTAAATGCATTATCTGTAACATTAAAAAATAAAAACAAGTTTTTATATACTAAATGCATTTGTCTCGAGTTCATTCGAATCCCCCTGTGGTGCGCTCTATCCGAAAGCGATGACGGCAGAGCGAAAGTCTGTCTTGTTATGATAACGTTTGCCTTACCATGATAAAGCCCCCCCCCCTAACCATGGATATCGAGCGTAATCTATAGAATCCGACTGTGGCTCCATCTATAACAGTACCGACGTCAGACAATTACCGACGTAAGATAATTTCTGACTATCGGTAAAATATCAACGAAGGTATTGAATCTCCCAATATCCCGATAACAGGATATCCCAATCCCAAATACCCCGCGAGGTCTCACTGTGAGTTAGTAGGTCACTTATCTACAGTGATCGGTACAGTGTGCTTGTTGGTGCGGTAGATGCAGGCGCATTTATCGACCATGATCTAGTGAGTTACCGACTGTAGGGAAGGCTGGATCAGTACACGACTACAGTAAGTCTACATAGAACCTCGCGCCATCTAACTGGATACCATGCAACCATTATGGAAATATCGATCTTGATCTATCCGACTGTAGCATCATCTAGCAGACAACAATTTCGACATAAGATAATTATCGACAGGCGGTCATTACCATCTGTGGGTAAAGTGGGTTTCTAGGATAATTACCGACCGAGCACAGGTAAATTTACAC
This sequence comes from Cylloceria caligata, assembly GCA_963942595.1. Classification (NCBI taxonomy): domain Eukaryota; kingdom Metazoa; phylum Arthropoda; class Insecta; order Hymenoptera; family Ichneumonidae; genus Cylloceria; species Cylloceria caligata. The sequence continues at coordinate 8,961,708 of OZ012709.1, forward strand.
CTGCCCAGGTGGTGTGCTTGAACCGGCCTAGCTTATCTACTGAAATACCTTGACTTTGCGACATCAGTAATGAAGTACCTAAAAAATAACACTTCGTTAGGAATCCACAGGAATTAACTGCCGGGTTATATCCCGACACATGCGTCTTATGTATGATGAATTGCTAGATGAGTTTAGTAATTCAGTTGTCATACTTTTTAATAAAAAAAAAATAAACACATTTTCTAATAACTTTTCCTACCTCAAAGTCACCCTGATAACTGTATTTTCGAGTCTGCTTTACTAACATGTTGGCGTTAACATTGCAGATACTTCTGAAATCGTGAAAGTTACAATATTAACATATATGCAATACAAAATTAAATATTTTATGATGCAATTAGGCAATACATCGAAATTAGTTGCAGGAGAGAGAGAAGTGTGTGGAAGACACTGATAAATTCGTTGATGTCACCTGAAATTAGTCATGTTTGTTGACCATCGATTTGACTAGCGCACTTAAAAAACAATGAATAATTTGCTATTTCGTTGCAATTTCACTTTTTGGCCAAAAAACGATTATATTCCAAATATATCTACACCAACAAAGCAGTAATGTTTAAAATACGTCATAAGGGTTCAGATATTGCGATATCTTTAAAAAATATACCTATGTCTTTTGGACATTTGAAAGAACACACTTCATATTCGACAGAGCATTAGTTACTTTAAATCTATATTATAATAATGTACTCAATATTATAAATGGAAGATAATTAATGCTATTGTATTTTATTAATATTTGTTGAGAATCCGTCCGGATGAAACTTGACTGATCTGTGAATGTATTGAAACGGGATGAAAACTCACTCAAGACAAGAAGAAAATAAAACCAGACACATAGATGTTATGGTGAGGAAGTGGTTTATTTCTACCTTCCTGGTAATTATTGAAATACAATTTTAAAAACAACACCAGTCGAATAACATATAAAGAATTCAGACCAAAAGGGACTTTAATTTAAACAATTATCCAAAATGTAAATTTTGCAAACAAATCCAAATCAATAAAAAAGATTAACAGGTTGAGCAGTAAATTGACAGACTATGAGCAGCACACAATTATTAATTGTGCGCTGAGTGAATACATGAGCAAGCGGTGCATGCAACGTAGTGATAGCTACGCTGCACGACACGCTCATACTGGTGAGTGCAAAAACATAAATGAGCTAGTAATTAGAATTTGGCATTATAATGTGAGCAGCACACAATTATATTAATTGTGTGCTGAATATAAACTTGAGACAGCGGTGCGTGCAACGTAGTGAGAGCTACGCAGCACGACACGCTGATACCATTGAGTGCGAAAATGTTTGTGTGTAATTCACTGCAACCACTCAGCAGTGTATTGCAAAGTGGTTGCAGTGAATTAATAAGAGCTTTTGCAATAACCTTGCTTGAGTGCTAAGTCTGTGTGTGAAACCAGCTACGCAGTCAGCACTGCGTAGCACAATACAACATAGAATGAGGATGCACGAAATAAGCAAGGTATAGTCACTGTGCTTTCCCAGCAGATTTCCGGGAGGAAAGCACAGTGAATATAAACACCAGCATAATTGTATTAATTATCTGGCAAAAGAATTGATGCAAAACGTGGTGCAGCATGTGCTGCAGCGCACGCCACGAGTGAGGCCAAGTGCTGATGTACCATATTTTCTCCGCACTGGTATTGAATTACGCATAATTGTGCCAGAGCACTCTTACCTTGAGCAATGAGTCCTGGTGAGTGTTGTTGAGTGATGCCGATGTAGAAGGTTGGTGAAAAGGTCCGATAGGTCCAAAGATGCGCGTGCTGTCCGAAGGGATGTGTGTCGCAAAAGTGCCAAATTCTCAAGATGGCTGCGAGTATGAAAGTTTCGTCGGCGCTGGAGTCAGTTGAGCGAGATAGCCGGTGAGCGAAACCGAAGTCAAGCGAGAGAGACATCCTCTCGCTCGACGCGGCGTGCCAACGAGGCACATCCTCGGCTTCGCGAAGCCCATGCTTCGGCTATCTTCGACTCAACCGAACACCGCGTAGTAAAGCAGCGCAACAGGTAGGCGCACGACGATTATCGATCGCCGTGCGCCAGCTGATTTTCCAACAATATTTTTGAGTGCAAAAATAAAACATAACTATTATATAACTGTTATATGTTCTGTCTCGACTGGAACTATAATCATATTTATAATATATGTAACTTACTTTCTCTGAAAGACAAATTTCTCCAAAAAATTTAAGTGATCAAATAGAACCCCTTGCTGCCTTGTATCAGGAGTACAAATTGAAAATGCGGGATTTTTTTCTATTTTTGAACGTTTATTCTGAAAAAATGGTAACAAATGAATTATTCAAAGTATTGTCCATCGCTAGCCACAACTTTTTCCCATCTTTCTGGCAATTTACGGATACCGTCGCGAAAAAATTCGGCCGGCTTGGCTGCTATCCAGTCATCGACCCATTTTTGGGCTTCTTCGTAAGAATGGAAGCGCTGGTCAGCTAGGCCATGTGTCATCGATCGGAAAAGGTGGTAATCGGAAGGAGCAATATCTGGGCTATACGGCGGGTGGGGTAAGACTTCCCATTTCAGCGTTTGTAGGTATGTTTTGACCGGCGCTGCAACATGTGGCCGAGCGTTGTCATGTTGCAAAATTACTTTGTCGTGTCTTTGCTCGTATTGTGGCCGTTTTTCTTTGAGTGCGCGGCTCAAACGCATCAATTGAGTTCGGTATAGTGCTCCTGTGATGGTTTCGTTCGATTTCAATAGCTCATAATACACCACACCCAGCTGGTCCCACCAAATACAGAGCATGAGCTTGGCGCCGTGAATATTTGGTTTGGCCGTCGATGATGATGCATGGCCGGGGTAACCATATGATTTTTTGCGCTTCGGGTTATCGTAATGGATCCACTTTTCATCACCAGTGACAATGCGATGCAAAAAACCCTTCCGTTTTTGCCGTTCGAGCAGCAGTTCGCATGCAAAAAAACGGCGCTCGACGTCTCTCGGCTTCAGCTCATACGGCACCCAATGTCCTTGCTTTTGGATCATTCCGAGGGCTTTTATACGATGGGAAATGGCTTGTTGTGTCACTCCCAATGAATCTGCGAGCTCTTGTTGAGTTTGACACGAGTCTTCATTGAGTATTGCCTCCAATTCAGCATTCTCAAACTTTTTCACTTGGCCCGGCCGCTCTTTGTCCTCAACGTCAAAATCACCACTTCTAAACCGCACAAACCATCTCTCGCACGTTGAAACCGATGGAACATGACTCGGATAAGCCTCGGAGACCAATCGATGTGCTTCAGCAGCACTTTTCTTCAAATTAAAGAAGTAAATTAAAACTTCCCGCAAATGCTGTTTTGTTGGCACGAAACTCGACATATTGAGAGCTCAAAAAAACTATGAATTTGACACTGCGACAAATTGACACATACTGAAAATTAAAGCTATAAGACGTAGCTTTGACATGAACATAGTCACAGTACTGCCTGATGCGTATAGCGTTAGTAACGCCATCTGTTATCAAACCCGCATTTTCAATTTGTACCCCTGATAGGTTTGCCTGCTCCACTTCTTGTGTCCAACGCTCGTTGTTGCTTTTCCTTACTGAAACGTTGGCGAAGACGAACCCAACGTGTTTGACAATCAGAAGCTATACATAATGAATACAATTGGATATAAGCAAAAGGAAATTGTAGCAGAGAAAATTCATTCTCATGCCGGTTTGAAATTTTTTTTCCATGTATATAAAGATTTTTGTCAAAGACAATAAAGCATACTCTGTTCATGTACATATAGCTGAAACAATATGTCACATATTCACCTGATATATTCATAACAACAGATATCTCTTTCCACGCATTTTCCTTCATGCTCTGATCACGATAATCTCTCATACTTTTATCATACAGAGACGAGATCTGACTAGATCGATCAACAATTCGTCGCCCGCTTTTGCACTTTGCGTACAATATTCTAAATTAATATCATCGAACTCGTTTTCTTCCATGTCGTCAGCGTCCTGTGATCTGTACAATTCTTTTCGTTTACAATATTCGTGATTAAAAAATTGTGACATAACGTTAGCACTTCTTCAAAATATATACGAATAAATATAACCTCCACACTTCTTGAAACCATGTGCCCGCCAAAACATAAAACTGTCTCACTGTGATTGGTCTGGAACAGGCTGAATCTGCGAGCTCTTGTTGAGTTTGACACGAGTCTTCATTGAGTATTGCCTCCAATTCAGCATTCTCAAACTTTTTCACTTGGCCCGGCCGCTCTTTGTCCTCAACGTCAAAATCACCACTTCTAAACCGCACAAACCATCTCTCGCACGTTGAAACCGATGGAACATGACTCGGATAAGCCTCGGAGACCAATCGATGTGCTTCAGCAGCACTTTTCTTCAAATTAAAGAAGTAAATTAAAACTTCCCGCAAATGCTGTTTTGTTGGCACGAAACTCGACATATTGAGAGCTCAAAAAAACTATGAATTTGACACTGCGACAAATTGACACATACTGAAAATTAAAGCTATAAGACGTAGCTTTGACATGAACATAGTCACAGTACTGCCTGATGCGTATAGCGTTAGTAACGCCATCTGTTATCAAACCCGCATTTTCAATTTGTACCCCTGATAGGTTTGCCTGCTCCACTTCTTGTGTCCAACGCTCGTTGTTGCTTTTCCTTACTGAAACGTTGGCGAAGACGAACCCAACGTGTTTGACAATCAGAAGCTATACATAATGAATACAATTGGATATAAGCAAAAGGAAATTGTAGCAGAGAAAATTCATTCTCATGCCGGTTTGAAATTTTTTTTCCATGTATATAAAGATTTTTGTCAAAGACAATAAAGCATACTCTGTTCATGTACATATAGCTGAAACAATATGTCACATATTCACCTGATATATTCATAACAACAGATATCTCTTTCCACGCATTTTCCTTCATGCTCTGATCACGATAATCTCTCATACTTTTATCATACAGAGACGAGATCTGACTAGATCGATCAACAATTCGTCGCCCGCTTTTGCACTTTGCGTACAATATTCTAAATTAATATCATCGAACTCGTTTTCTTCCATGTCGTCAGCGTCCTGTGATCTGTACAATTCTTTTCGTTTACAATATTCGTGATTAAAAAATTGTGACATAACGTTAGCACTTCTTCAAAATATATACGAATAAATATAACCTCCACACTTCTTGAAACCATGTGCCCGCCAAAACATAAAACTGTCTCACTGTGATTGGTCTGGAACAGGCGATAGGGAACAGAAATCCAACGCGTCGGAAATTCTGTTCCTATTGCCTATTCCGTATTCCATTGTGCATTGATACACAGTCTCTAGTAAGTTGGAATTTAGTTATTTCTGTTGCTTGTGTTATTCCCTATTCCTATTCCCTGTTCCTTTCCATTGTGTGATGGGCTTTACTATTCTATGAAATATTAATATGTCCGCTGTGTTCTGTATTATAATCAAGTATTGATGAGTATCAAAGACAAATGGCAAAGGTTGAACGAAACACTACACGCGTTGTATAATGCACGAAACTAGCATACATTAGCACATGCGTAATGGTTTAGGAGGGAATCGAATATAGAAAGAGCACGTATAGCGCATATATCAGTTCGCTCGCCGTTAACACAATCACAACGTTTATGTGCGTTGTTTTACAATAATATATATGGTAATGTTATTCGCGTGTATGGATATATAAACCAGCGTTTTTTAAGCTAAGAGAGCTTTCTAAATTAGCTTCACAGTGTTACGAAACTTAATCAAATATATTGGGTCGTTCGGAAAGTAATTTCGTTTTTTCCCAACAGAAGACTTAATTGTATTTTTTAACAAGGAACTTCACACTTAAGCCGCATAATCATATGTATTTTGACAGCTGATATAGCAAGGCTAGCTTGTGAAAAAATTCAATTGATTCTGCACAGTAGTTTTTGGTTGATACCCTTTTAAATATGGAAAGTGAAAAACAGCATTTTCGGCATATTTTACTTTTTTACTATAGAAAAGGTAAAAATTCTGTTCAAGCAAGAAAAAAATGATCCGATATGTATGGAGAAGATGTGTTAAGTGAGCGACAGTGCCAAAACTGGTTTGCAAAATTTCGATCCGGCAATTTTGATCTCGAAGATGCACCACGTTCTGGAAGGCCAGTTGAAGCTGATGAAGACACAATAAAGGCATTAATTAATGCAAACCGGCGAATAACAACTCGTGAGATCGCTGAGAGATCAAATTTATCGAATTCGACCGTTCATGATCATTTGAAACGGCTAGGTTTAACCTCAAAGCTTGACATATGAGTTCCTCATCTTCTTACGGAAAAAAATTTGTGCCGTCGCATTGACGTTTGTGATTTGCTTCTCAAACGCCAAGAAAATGATTCATTTTTGAAGCGTATCATCAATGGGGATGAGAAATGGGTTGTCTACAACAATGTTAAGCGCAAAAGATCCTGGAGTAGAAAAGATGAACCGGCTCAAAGCACTTCGAAAGCCAATATTCATCAAAAAAAAGGTTATGCTATCTGTTTGGTTGGATTTCAAAAGAATCGCTTATACTGAGCTTCTACCGAGCAACAGAACGATCAATTCTGAAGTGTACTGTCATCACTTGGACAAATTGAATGATTCACTTAAAGAAAAACTGCCAGAATTGGTCAATAGGAAAAGTATAGTGTTCCAACAAGATAATGCGAGACCACATACAAGTTCACCACTCGGAAAAACATTTTAGAGCTTGGATGGTATATACTGCCACACCCACTATACTCTCCAGACCTGGCACCTTCAGATTGTCATCTGTTTCGGTCTCTACAAAATTTTTTTGACGGTAAAACGTTAAATTCAAATGAGGAGGTCAAAAGTCACTTGGATCAGTTTTTTTCCAGCAAAGAACAAACATTTTACGAGCGTGAAATCATGCTACTGCCAGAAAGATGGCAAAAGGTATTGGATTAGAATGGACAATATCGGATTGAATAAAATATTAATTCACTATAAGAAAATCGTTTTGCATTTTTATAAAAAAAACGAAATTACTTTCCGAACAACCCAATAAGTAATTCCACGCGAATTCTCAAAGTATCCGCAATACTGAGTCGCGAGATATTCATTATAATGAAAGTAAAAGGGGCCCGTTATAGAAAGACAAGACGTGGCCGGCTGGCTCCAGGGGCGTGTCTAGACAAGCCCCGCCCACTCCGCACCACCACCACCTCCCCTGCTGCTCCCTCATTGGTTGTTCCAGGGGGCGTGTTTACCCCCACTACCCCACCCCCGTTCCTGATTGGTCCCCACAACCCTCACCGCCCCCCACCGCCCCTACCCATATCTTTGATTGGTCCCCACCAGTCCCCACCCCAGTCCACCTATCCTGGTGTTCTGATTGGTGCAGCGTCGCAGCGCCATCTGCCGGATTTTGACCCGTACTTAATTGCCGATGCGCCATCTAATGTCGGTAAATGTGTTACCGATCGTCGGTAAAGAAGATGGAATGTTGGCAGTCTGTCTAGCAGAAAAATTACCGATACGCCAGCTACTATCGGTAATCGTGTTACCGATCGTCGGTAAAGAAGATTGAATGTCGGCAGCCGGTCCAGCAGAAAATTAATTACTGATGCGCCATCGACGGCCCTTGATCGTGTTACCGACTGTTGGTAAAGAAGATTGAATATTGGCAGTCGGTCTAGCAGAAAATGTATCGGCGATTGGTAAAGCGGATCGGTTGTCAACCGTCGGTCTGTAGCCGACCATTGCTACAGCTAATTTGGGACTTACGGAAGATAAGAAGATTGGGTCTTGCGGTAAATAATATTCTGCACCCCACCATCAACCGGTTTCCCCCCCAGTCGTCGATAACCGAGACCCCTTCACGTAGCTTTTTAAACAATTTTCGTTAATTAAAAAATTTATAAATTTAAACGACTATTTACAACAACGGTAAATGAAAATGTTCGTTATTTTTTAGTTCCATAAAAAACTGTTTTATTTTACCATTCTCGTCGAACAAACATGTATTGTTGATCCGTAATTTTCAATGGCATCCGTGGCAGTCACGGCGAGCTGGTGGTCGACCGTTAATTTGTGTTTTTGTACCCGATTTTTTGTAATGTACATAGCACGGCATGTACGAGGAGACCTCACGGTCAACTTTCAGCTCCTCCGGTAGTTTGTCGTACAGAATTTCTATTTTTCCGCCCCAATGTTTCAATAGCAGCGGCTTCGGTATGTACGCGAGCTGAGCTTTGGTGAAGTCTCGGGGATCCTTGCAGCAGTCGATCATGAGTATACTACCAATAGTATTCATTGTGGAAAGAGAGGCAAAGATACTTTCACAACGACGTTTCCTTTTCAACTAAGTTTTTTTCACAGCTGTTACTATTAGATATATACATCTCGCGTCAATGGCCAGCATAGTTTAATATGAAAATGTGTATGGTGGGAGTACTTTCGAATAATAAGACAGGAAATTCAAAGTTTCGAATTTATTCATACGAATTTCAAAATGGTTCTGCACACGTTTGTATATACGTGTTTTTATTATTATTTTACAAAATTATACAAATAAATCCGCATATAATATCGTTCTGTACACGCTTGTATATACGTGATTTTATTATCATTTTACAAAATTATATAAATAAAGCCATATATTTTTTACACATATACATATATACAATAATATTCATAAAGAATAAAAATAATCTACAACGCTGTACAGATAAATGTACGTATTTACACACACGCACGCACGCACGCACACACGCACGCACGCACGCACGCACACACACGCACGCACACACACACACACACACACACACACACACACACACACACACACACACATGTGTATTTATAAACTTTTGTAAATATGTAAATATGTATCAACATGTAAATAGAATGCGCTCGCCTCTGCGTGTGTGTGTGTGGTTATTTATGTATATAGTTTGTAGATAATTTTTCACAATTGTTTTGCACTTGTAACTTTGTACACACACACACACACACACACACACACACACACACACACACACACACACACACACACACACACACACACACACACACACACACACACACATGTGTGTGTTACCGGTCAAGATTATACTGGGTGTGGGCATATCCGTGGAACGTTCTACGATACTTCGCAATACAAATTGGCTGTCAAATGCCTTAGCGTTGTGTGCAATACACACTATATTGCGAAATTTCGTAGAAGGTCGCACGGCCAAATCTACAAATTCATCTACTGGATTATTTTTGAATAAAAACTCTCGTACACCGCACCACGAGCAAGTGCTCAAGGGTAGATGCTCTCCCGCTGAAAAACAAAGCTCACACAGCTGTTGCGCTACACAATGAGTGACTACGTGCTCGAACGAGTCGTCTCCCGTATTTGGTGTAATATACGGCTTATCCTGGCGCGTTTCAAAATCGTAAAATATAAATAGCGTTTCAGGGTGTCCTGCGACCGGTTCCAATTCTTTCCGCGGTTTGACAATTTGCATATAGCAACGATCATTGTAGCCATGCGAACTACGACATAAACGACAAAAAGAAACACCGCATTCGTGAATCTTGTGATGATTACGACGACGACGACGACGACGACGACGACGACGACGACCACCACCCGTGAGCTATAAAATATCCAGATTTAAGGATTTATTTTACGCTCACTCTTCAGGGGGCCTAAGGCATGCCTCGTACAACCGCACAGCAACAAGGTCATCGTCCTCGTCGCAGAAGTCGGAGTCATCCCCGACCGTACCATCCGCGTGATAGTAAGGTATCACGTGGGTGCGAATAAACACCGCCTCTTCGTCCAGGCCAATACCTCGCTCCTGAGGCAATGGTGACTCGGGACTATCGGGGATATCCGCGACCTCGCGTACGACAACATGTGCAACATCTTGCGACTCATCGTCTATTAGAAAATGAATTCTATTAATTCATCTTCATAAAATAATCTAATAGTAAATATTTTAAATTATTTTTACGTACCATCATACAAGTCATCCGCGGACTCTGTAGTTGCCTCGTCTATATTTACAGGCCTCTGCGCAACCATCACTGGTTCCTCGTCTTCCTCTATCCCAGGCTGCTCAGGATCCGGGCTAGCCGGACTATTGGGGACATCACCGTCGATGGAGCTGTCGCTGTCGTCTTCCTCCTCATCCTCCTCCATGGCCTCATCATCGGCGTAGTTGTCGTTATCAACATCATCGATGAAAAACATATCAACCTCGTCACCGTCGTCTGCCGACACGCCTGACATTGAGGCGTTGTCGTCATCGTCGGGGCTGGGTGAAGCCGTGCACGACGACGGTGACCCCAAGCATGAGTCGGCGCTAGGAGGTCCGGCGTCGTTTTCGCTGCTGCTCGATGCAAGTAGCGAGCGTATAGCTGTAAGGGAAAATAAAAATTTATCATTTCTTTAAAGAAAAACATTTTGTTTTTCACTCTATTGTTTTTATTTTTTTAATTTAGCTAAAATATTTTTATTATTTTTCAAAAATTGAATAAAATACATTGCCAGCGTTAACGAGTCTACGAAGCAAGTTTAACCCTTTGCACTCCGAGTGTTTTGTTACTCAACAGCAGATGGCGCAATAGCGGCGCCTACGGAGTGCAAAGGGTTAACTGTGATTGATTGATTGACGGAAAGTGTATTAATTTTTGCGAGATAAAGTGAAAGTGGATTAAAAATTAATTCACTTTTCGTCAACCAATCAATCACAGTTAAACTTGGTTCATACCCTTACTGATGTCGATAATGTATTTTATTAAATTTTTGGAAAAATAATACAAAAAATTTTTAATAAAAATTATTTTTACGGTTTTAAAAAAGTAAAAAATTAAACCACCTTCAGTCAAGCGAACAAGTAAAAACTATAATACAATTTTAAATAATAAACAATATTTTTCTAGATTAAAAAAGTAAAATACAAAAGAGCAAATAACAAAAAGACGATAAAAACTCCAGATTTTCTACACAAATACTCTATGACTGAACACTGTAAGGGGGGGGGGTGATTTTACATGTGTCAGTATCTTAAAATAAATAAGCGAGTAAAAATAAAAATGTATCATCTTTAAAGAAAAACTTTTGTTTTGATTAAAATTTGTTAATTACGTAAAAAAAATTACTATTTTTCGAAAATTGAATAAATACATTGCCGACACCGACGAGTTTAACGAACCAAGTTTTACATTGATTGATGAAAATGTATTAATTTTCGCGCAGCAAAGCGAAAGTGGATTAAAAATCAAGCCACTTTTCATCAACCAGTTAAAATAAAACTTGGTTCTCGACGATATGACGCTCACAATGTATTTTTATTACATTTTTGACAACAATAATAAAATTATTAAATTATAAAAAATTAGTTTTTATATTATACTCGTTCAATCATTTTAAGATTGATAAATATTTAAATAATAAAAATTATTTCAATGAAATAAAAAATACAAAATGAAAGTAAAAAAGAACACATAACAAAACTTTTTTCTTTTAAGATGACAAATAAATTTTTCAAATTGTTTCGACTTACCATGTCGATTTTCAGCGCCCATTATCAACTCGTTCAGCGGCCTGTGTAAGAGTCCACCGTGATCGGCAAGATGTTGGACCACATATTGCTGCACAAAACCGGGTGCTTGCCGTAACGGACCACTCACATAAGCATCGGTAATCGATTCTGCATCACCTCTCAGCAACACTGCATTAAACTCCGCGCGGAGACGTTGGAACGTAAAGTTCGTGATATTCACGAACCAACGCCGTGTAAAGCGCCGCACCAATCGCGGTTCCCGACGTATGAACACGCGAGCCATTGCGCGCACTACGGCCAGAAGGACACGACTACGTGAATCCATTTTTTTAAAAACGCGAAATAACAATGCTACACTGACAGGATGCTAGTTGTAGAACGTTTAAACGTTGAATAATACGAGAGCTACCGTTTCACGCAATTTTATACCTTAACTCGAATACCCCCACTACCCTCTATATACAGGGTGCGCCATCTCAATCTGGTCGATGGAAGTATTGAATAACTCTGACAAATTTTAACCGACCAGCGTCGTACAACACGTTTCGTATAGGTTATTTCAGTACAATTTCAACCATGTATCGCTATACGCCGAAAGAACGCACCGAAATAGTTTCGCTTTACATTGAAAATAATCGTTCAGTTGTGTCAACTCAGCGTGCGTATCGTAAAAAATATCGCGGACGTTCGGCGCCCAACGGCGACACTATCCGTCATTTAGCTTCAAATTTCATGGAGCACGGGTCTGTAGCGAATCTCCAACATCAAGCTCGACCGCGTCCAGGTCGTTCAAATGAAAAAATCGAAGCTGTTCGACAGAGTGTTGCAGAAAATCCAAATGTCTCATACCGCCGCCGGTCTCAGCAATTAAACATCAGTGGAACCACTTTGAGAAGGATTTTAAAGTAAGATCTTCACATGTTTCCGTACAAAGTGCAGTTGACTCAAAGATTATTGGAAACTGACAAGCCGCGACGCTTGGCTTACGCTAATAACGTTAGTCGAATGAAGGAAGCTGAGCCGGATTTTTGGGAGCGAATTCTGATGACCGACGAGGCTCATTTCACCCTCTCTGGCGCTGTCAACAAACAAAACTGTCGCATGTGGGGCTCCGATAATCCTCATATTATTCACGAAACTCCATTGCACGATGAGAAAGTGACAGTTTGGGCCGGTGTTGCTCAAAAACCACCATTGGACCATTTTTCTTCAGAGCTGGTGAAACTGTCAATGGGGATCGATATCGGTGGATGTTGGCACACTTTGTTTTACCACAAATGCGTGAAAAAGGTCTTAAGGAATTTTGGTTCCAACAAGATGGTGCGACATGTCACACTGCGCGCTCAACAATGGACTATTTGCGTCGGAAGTTCCCAGGACGTGTGATATCAAAGAAAGGTAATATTGACTGGCCACCAAGATCGCCGGATTTGACTGCACCGGACTTCTTCTTGTGGGGATTTTTGAAAAGTAAAGTCTATGCCAACAAGCCGAAGACCATAGAGGAGCTAAAAAACAACATTCGAGCCGAAATCGCAGCGATATCGCCCAAGACGCTGGCAAATACAATGAAAAAAGGCCAAAAAAAGAGCTCATTTTTGTCTCAGTAATAAAGGCGGACATTTGATCGATGTGGTTTTTGGAAACTAATCAAAATAAATTGTAATGAATCAAATTTAATAAAAAAATACGACTTTGTGAAATCTGTTGAAAATTCTCTAAGTTATTCAATACTTCCATCGACCAGATTGAGATGGCGCACCCTGTATATATTTCGACTTCACCATAAATGCAGAACTCGAGGAGAATTTTGAAATATAATAACCTTGAGTCCCTGTACAGTGACAGAGTGTCTTCACAAGGGGTTGAGGGCTACACACAGCCGTGCACTATTTCTTAAAGATAATTTATTTCGTACTACCTCATTGGAAATGCTGTAAACATGAACCCATGCACGCTTACCGTTTTCTGTAGAAAGCTGCATTGTCTAAATAGACATTCTTACAACGATAACGCTGCTTCAGTGTCAACTAGCGTAGGCGCCTACTATTTCTTAAAGATGATTTAATTCGTATTAGCACTTTGTCTAGAGTGTAAACATGAAGCGCTACACTCCACCCGTTTTTCTAAGAAAGCTGTATTGTCTGAAATAGACATTCTTAATTTACGCAACTTTTTATTAATCAATCGGTCGTGTATATGTTATTATTATTAAATTCTGAATTTATGCGACAATTCCCGACCACTTGTTAAGATGGAAATTTCGGTAAATCGCAACTCGGGGTGTGAGTCCGCGTTACCTAGATTCCTGCGTTATCGATCTTTCTTGGTCGAAAGATCTCAAACAATCGAATCCCCAATTTTTGTCAACTCTGATTGCTTCACTCATTCGTAAAGAATTAATGAAGCAACCACAATTGACGGTTTTTAATTTCTAAAGAAATCGTGAAAAAATATCACCACAGCCCGGGATCGAACCGGGAACTCCAGAATTCTAGCCTGGTACGTTACCAATTACGCCACCGTGGCTCTGGTGACATCAATTCACGATCTCTATTTTAATGTCAGTAATTCAAGCAACTTTTTATTAATCAATCGGTCGTGTATATGTTATTATTATTAAATTCTGAATTTATGCGACAATTCCCGACCACTTGTTAAGATGGAAATTTCGGTAAATCGCAACTCGCGGTGTGAGTCCGCGTTACCTAGATTCCTGCGTTATCGATCTTTCTTGGTCGAAAGATCTCAAACAATCGAATCCCCAATTTTTGTCAACTCTGATTGCTTCACTAATATAATAAATTATGTAATGTAATAAATTATGTTCCAATGGACAGACGCTAGCTATTGAATTTGTATATGGTCAATATACAATACGGCGCCTGTTTATACATATTTACAATCGGTCGTACTGACGGCGCTGACCCTCGAGGGGGGTCATAGATACTTTATCGTACAGGTAGACGCACAATATGAAAATTCGTATATTTATTCTTATACGTATAACGTTCAAGTGTTTTCCATCTACCGTAGACTCATTAAAATGCAAAATTCTTTCGACCATTACTGAAACGTAACTAAAGGGTGGTTAAATTGTAAGGGCCGATGTTGAATGTGAACCACACCTAAACGTCAAGTTTTTTTCTGCATTTCGTTTGACATTTCTTAATTTCAGACTAACTCAATTTGAACCATGGAAAGATACACAATCGAGCAACGCGTTAAAGTTATTCAGGCTTATTATGAAAATGGGCGTTCAAATCAAAATGCATATCGTGCACTTCGTAATTTTTTCGGTCAATTTCATCGTCCAAATGTGCGTACAATCGGAAAAATCGTGCAAAAATTTGAGCAAACCGGGTCTGTAGGAGATATTAAAACACCAGTGCATGCTCGTACAGCTCGTACTGCAGAAAATATTGCTGCTGTTCGCGATAGTGTGGCTGAAGAGCCGTCCACCTCAACTCGTCGTCGTGCCCAACAATTGCACCTCTCACGCTCGTCGTTGATGAACATTATGCATAAAGACTTGCATTTACACGCTTATAAGGTGCAATTGACTCAAGAACTAAAGCCTTTTGACCATTCCAAACGTCGTCAATGGTCAGAATGGTGGCAAGAAATGGCAACAGTGAATGATCAATTTTCGAAGAAAATCATCTTCAGTGATGAGGCACATTTTCACCTCAGTGGATTCGTCAATAAGCAGAATTGCCGCATTTGGGCGAATCATAATCCAAGAGTGATTGTCGAAAAACCAATGCACCCTCAAAGAGTGACTGTTCGGTGCGGTTTATGGGCTGGCGGCATCATCGGGCCGTATTTTTTCCAAAATGAGGCTGGTCAGGCAGTTACTGTGAATGGTGTTCGCTATCGTGAGATGATAACGAACTTTTTATGGCCCGAATTGAAAGATATGGATGTGGGCGATATGTGGTTTCAACAGGACGGTGCCACTTGCCACACAGCTAACGAAACAATGGCTCTTTTGCGCGACAAATTCAATGGCCGTGTTATCTCACGTGGTGGCGATGTCAATTGGCCGCCAAGATCATGTGATTTGACACCGTTGGACTTCTTTCTTTGGGGTTATTTGAAAGAAAAGGTGTACGTCGATAAGCCAGCAACAATTCAAGAGCTAAAGGATGAGATAATTCGGCACATTAACGGCATAGAACCTCAATTATGCCTAAGCGTCATCGAAAATTTGGACCATCGGATGGAGGTGTGCCGCCGAGGTCGCGGCGGCCATTTGGCCAATATTTTGTTCCATACATAATTGAACCATACCATATTATCATAATAAAAAGAATTGACAATAATTTCCTAAATAATTTGTGTTTTATTCAAAATCAACATCGGCCCCTAAAATTTAACCACCCTTTACATCAGGCCAGAGGGGGTTTGCTATAATGTTTCAAATTTTACACTATGAAATATCTATTTGTGATGAAATAAACAATTTTTACACTACAATAATTTGTAGTATACAGAAGTATAACTTCTCTCTCTATATGCTCTACTAAGGTTACGTTGGTGGGGGTAAACGCTTGCCCCCACCATTCCAACATATGAGGCGATTCACACCTGTCTATAAAAACATTTGTAAAGAGGATCGGGTGGCAGTCCAACCCGTGACAAGCTACGAAATACAGTTATCGTAGCTTCGTTTCCCTCATCATTTATTCATTTTTCCGTGTCGCTCTGTTGTATTTTCTATCAACCATGGAAAATTTTGAAGCACCATTGTTGCTTGCTACAACATACAATTTGAACTACTCGGAAACAAAGAGAATAACTGTGGGTCTTCAGGTACGCGCAAGCGGTGACGTTACACCGGTCGTTAAGCTGCAGCATAGTAACTCGTCGGGTGGTATTACCTTTGAATCTACAAAGTGGTGTAAACTACAAGATGCCTTGACCGAGATAGCATCATATTTCGGGGCCTGTACGAATTATGGCTGGAAAGCTGATCAACGCATCCGTAAAACACTCAACATCGATGACTGCGAGATTCCTTTGCGTCCTCGTTTGGCTCAAAATCCATTGTTTTCGACCAAGCCAAGGACAATGTGATCGCCGTGGACGTCAACCCTAACGATGAAAATAAGGAAAAAAATAGGGTTTTTAGGCAGGATAAGAAATATCGTGAGCAGTTACACAAAAGTGACGATATATAAAACAATTATCGCACCTCACTACGAATATTGCAGTAGTATAATGCTAAATTTTAGTCAGACATCTCTGGATATGCTGCAGAAAACACAAAACCGTGCAATGAGAGTTATTTTAAATGTAAATAGATGTACACCAATAAAAAGCATGCTACGAGCGCTATGTTTTATGGATGTCAGACAACGAATGGAGTACAATGTGTGTACATTTGTATATAAAATGAAAAACAATATGGTACCAGAATATTTAACAAATAAAGTAAGAATGATAAGCGACAGACATAGATATAACACAAGGAAGCACAGAAATATAGAAATAACAAGAACACGTACATTGACCGCACAAAAAACCATCATCTACAGAGGTTTCCAGATTTTTAATGGGTTACCAATAGATATTCAGAATATAGCAAAGATTGTCAATTTTAAAACAGCGGTAGCAAAATACATAAACGATCGTGACAATACAGCTAGATGACAAGTGGAAGAAAGAAAATATGGGCCATATAAGTATCGGTTTGTGAGTTTTTGTATGGCGGTAGAGAATACGGGTGAAAATTGTAACGATTAAATTGTAACGAATGGAATGGAATTGTAAGAATAAAAATGTAACAAAGAGTAGCGAAAGTGCTAATAAAACAATCAATCAATCAATCTCTCTCTCTCTCTCTCTCTCTCTCTCTCTCTCTCTCTCTCTCTCTCTCAAACGAAAGAAGCATAGAAAATTTCGAGAATATCGGAATAGAGGAACTCGATAAAATAGTTAAGGGACTCCCGAAGAAGAAAGGTACAGAAGAAGGAATATCAAGCGAAATATTGCAGTTGGCGTTCAGTGCAATTGAACAGGAGTTTGTTGATGTAATCAATGAATCCATAAGGGAGGGCTGCTGTCCTAATAGTTGGAAAACGTCCACGATCATACCGATACCAAAGATAGAGAAAGCCAATAGCGCGAAGGATTTCCGGCCAATTAATATGTTGCCACTGTACGAGAAGGTCCTAGAGTTGGTAGTAAAGAGTCAAATCGAAAAGTATTTGGAATCAAATGAGGTTATAACAGAGCATCAGTCGGGTTTTAGAAAACAATTTTCGTGTGAAACGGCGATTCAAACCGTGATAGACGAATGGAAATTAAACATAAGCGAAGGAAAAATAGTAGGAGTAATGTTCATGGACTTAAAACGAGCATTTGAGACAGTGGATAGAGAATTGTTAATAGAAAAAATGTCTCAATATGGAATTAGAGGTAAAGTGTTAGATTGGTTTAGGTCATACTTAAACAATAGAACGCAAAGAGTCAGGTTTAATGAGGAATTTTCTGAAATTATTACAACGAAATACGGGGTACCAC
Organism: Cylloceria caligata; assembly: GCA_963942595.1. Taxonomy (NCBI): domain Eukaryota; kingdom Metazoa; phylum Arthropoda; class Insecta; order Hymenoptera; family Ichneumonidae; genus Cylloceria; species Cylloceria caligata. The sequence continues at coordinate 8,979,848 of OZ012709.1, forward strand.
AAGGATCCGTATTAGGGCCTCTGCTGTTCATTATATATATAAATGATATAGTCGAAATATGTCCAGAAGACTGTGAAATAAAAATGTCTGCTGATGATACGCTAGTATATGTTACTGGAGACATTAGTGCGGAGGTGGGAAGAAAGATGAATGGGGCATTAAACATAGTGGAAAGATGGATGAATAGGAACAAACTGAAAATGAATGCGGAAAAAACCAAATATATGATTGTGAAGAGTGTAAGAAAAGAATTGAGTGGGAATATTGTACTGAAATGCAGGGATGGAACCGAGTTAGAGCGAGTGGAGGTAATTAAATATTTAGGTGTAATGATAGATGATAAGCTACGATTTAAAGACCACTGTGAGTATATGTTGAAAAAAATAGGTAAAAAAACGAGTTTTCTGAACAGAATAGGATATTATATATATCGGCATACACCAGATGTGTCGTATATAAGGCAATCATAGCACCGCACTTTGAGTATTGCGCAACACTGCTAGTGGATATGGGTGAGACAGAGTTGAATAAACTGCAGATAGCGCAGAACAGAGCGATGAGAGTCATATTGCAATGCAGCCGGTATACGAAGGTAGACGATATGTTACAAGCGGTTCAGTTTATGAGTGTGAGACAGAGACTGTATTATAATGTGTGTATATTTATTTTCAAGGCTGTTAAGAAATTATTGCCGAAGGAACTGACGAGTAAATTCCAAGTTGTTAAATCTAGAACGAGTCGGGAAACGCGTCAAGCGGAAAATATTGTAATTCAATTCAGAAGAACGAGAAATGCGCAAAAGAGTATGTTTTACGAAGGAGTGAAAATGTATAATGCGTTGCCAGTAGAGGTTAAAGGCTGTGTAAAACTAGTTCAATACAAGAGTATGTTAAAAGCATTTATTATAAGCAAAATTAAATAAGTTCAATAGAAACGTAAGATAAACATGTAAATTATGTACATCAAATAGTTGAGAAAGCTAATAAACATCAATCAATCAATCAATCAATCAATCAATCAATCAATCAATCAATCTCTCTCTCTCTCTCTCTCTCTCTCTCTCTCTCTCTCTCTCTCTCTCTCTCTCTCTCTCTCTCTCTCTCTCTCTCTCTCTCTCTCTCTCTCTCTCTCTCTCTCTCTCGACGTTGAGACGTGTGTCAAATGTGCTCCGTCTTTGAGCCAATTTTTTGTGAAATATAAGTCTATAATAAGGATAAGACTATTACGAAATGTGCGGTTTTGTGTAATGAGCATTTAGAACGATATATGATTCTGATGGCTATCGAGATCGTGGTATTGTGAACAATTTTAGATATTAAAGTTCGTGTGAAAGTGGTGACGGCGACGATTCGCACTGCCACGGTGACACGACAATAGCGCATACCACGGCATTTGTGCGAACACGGACGAAATGGATAGCACGACTGAGTACGATGAATATCGTTGTTCAGCGTGCAAAAAAGCTATAAAAAGTCAGGTAGTGCGATGCAAGACGTGCCCGAAACTGTTTTATCATCCGGGATGTGTGTGTAAACATAAGGTGTATGATAAAAACAGAGAACTAGTGCCATGTAATGGTCCATTCGATAAATTCGTAGTTGACGAAAGCCAAAAGACGTTGACACCTGGTGCAGGTAACAGCAGAGATCGATCGGGTTTGACTGGAATATTTACTGGAAGCAGAGGTATTAGCATGACGGCAAATATAGAAGGAAAAATAGACTGGTTGGTGAAAAATGTGAAAGAAATAAAGGACGAAGTCGCATGCAAGAATGAAGTTAGGGTGATAATTAAGGAAATCGTACAAGAAGAATTGAAGGGCATGAAGATCGAAATGGAAGAAATAAAAAAGATGATACAAGGAGGAGTTCTAGGTACAACAAGGGAAGTAAAAAGAACCTATAGTGGAGCAGTCAAAGAAAAGAAAAAGGAGAAGGTTATAATTATTAAGCCTAACGAACAACAAGAAAGTGAGGCCACGAAAAAGAAGATCAAAGAAAAGATAGACATAAAAAATATGGCTGTGGGAGTAACAAGGTTAAAGAAAGGCAGTAATGGAACTGTGACTTTGGGCTGTGAAACGACTGAAGAAATACAAAAGCTAAAGACCATAGTACAAGAGAAAATGGGTGAGGGATTTAAAGTTATGGAAACAAAGCAACAAAAACCAAAAATTAAGATCGTTAACATGGAAGTGGACGAACTAGAGCTGGCGGATGATGAGCTGGTTGAAACAATAAAGAAACAGAATGCAATGGAAGAAAAGGAAGGAAGGGAGATGAAAATTGTCACAAGAATAAACAAAGAAGAGAGACACGAAGGATCAGTAATAATGATAGTGGATGAAGGAACCCACCAAGAGATACTGAACAAAGGTAAGATCAGCGTGGGATGGAGAAAATGTCCGGTTTACAACCACGTCAATGTGAAGCGATGCTACAAATGTTGGGGCTACTATCATATAGCCAAGAACTGCACAAGAGAGGAAACATGCCATAAATGTGCGGGAAATCACGAAACGAGTAAATGTACAGCGACGAAAAACAAGTGCATAAACTGCATGTTTAAAAACCAAGCATATAACTTAGAGATAAACATGGAACATGATGCATTAGATCGGGAATGCCCAACATACAAAAGAGCAATTCAAGAAGAGGAGAGGAGAGCAGGATGGGACGATTAGCAATTACTGAAGGAGGAAATGCTATGGTATACAAATGCACAAAGTCTGATAGCACATAAGGATGAAATATGATACCAAATAGTGGATAAAATGAAACCCGCATTCATAGCGTTATCAGAGACCAGAGTGACAGCTGAAATTGGTGACAGAGAAGTGTATATGCCGGGCTATAGTGCAGTCAGATGTGATGCGGAGAATAGAAATACAGGTGGTGCAATCTTATACATAAGAGATGATATTAAATATGATATGATACCAATAAATAAAATAGAATCAAACTGCTGGTGTGCTGGAATAGAGGTCAAGGACGAACATTATAAAGGAGTGATAGTAATTGTGTATCATTCGCCAAGTGCGTCGGATGCTGAATTTATAAGACACATAGAAAACATAACTGAGGAACTAACAATAAAAGGAGACTGTTTGATAATAGGTGATTTTAATATAGATGTCACGGTAGAAACGTTCTACAAAAAGAGGTTGATAACAGGAATGCTGAGTCTAGGAATGAAGCAATACGTTAATAAACCAACAAGAATAACGCAAGACAGTCGAACTACTATCTATTTATTATTTGCTAATAGGTGTGCACAAGTGCAGGTGGAACATGAGCCAAAGATAACGGATCATGCATGGATAAAAATCATATTAGGTAACAGGAAGGAAAGGAATGAGTATAGAGAATATAAAACAAGAAACTATAGTAAAATTGATGTGAAGGAATTTACACGGATGTTAAGCATTACCACAACACAAGTTCAAGAGGTAGAAGTAAGCCAAAGAGCAAGGATGCTCGTTGATAACATAGTGGGTGCTCTAGATAGGTTTGCACCCAGAAAAATAGTGAAGATTCCAAGCGTATGGGAAGGAAAAAAATGGTATTCAGAAGACATAATAGTAGCTGCAAGAAGAAGAGATAAGGCATACGGAGTAGTAATTACTACTGGTTTGGAGGAGCATTGGCAGCAATTTAAAGTAGAAAGGAATGCGGTAGTTAAATTAATAAGAGAAAAGAAGAAGGAATATTATGAAAAGATGATAGACGATAATAAGAAGGATCCGACAAAAATGTGGAAAACGTTAAAAGAAGTAATCAAAGGAGAATCAATGGGTACTAGAGAAGTAGAAAATATACATTTTGAGATATTGAATGACATGATGGGAGGTAGTATAGCTGATAAATTTAATGTGTCCTATGTGCAAAGTGTAAAGAATATAGTTAATTCAATACAAAGGGATACGTCTGGAAGTCCAAACCGAAGAAGAATTATAACAGGGATAAGGATGAACAATAAAAGTATAATGGAAAACTTCAATCATATTGAAATAAAGGATCTGGAGAAGATAGTGATGGGACTCCCGAAAAAGAAGGGAACGGAAGAAGGAATATCAAGTGATATACTAAAAATGGCATTCAGTGCAATAAAAGAGGAATTTGTGGAAATAATAAATGGATCCCTACGGGAGGGATGTTGCCCGGACAGCTGGAAAACTTCTACAATTATACCGATCCCAAAATTAAACAAAGCCATAAAAGCAAGTCATTACAGACCAATTAACATGTTGCCATTATACGAAAAAGTGCTCGAATTAGTAGTAAAAAATCAAATTGAAAAATATTTAAAAACCAATGACATCATAACGGAGCATCAGTCAGGATTTAGAAAGCAATATTCGTGTGAAACGGCGATTCAAACTGTTGTAGATGAATGGAAAGTGTACATTAGTGAAGGAAAAATGGTAGGAGTAATATTCATGGATTTAAAAAGAGCGTTTGAGACAATCGACAGGGATATATTATTAGACAAATTATACCAATATGGAATTAGAGACAGGGTATTAGAGTGGTTCAGAACGTACTTAAGAAATAGAACACAGCAAGTTCGATTCAATGATAAATGGTCTGAAGTTATTCCCAACGAATATGGGGTACCGCAGGGGTCAGTACTAGGGCCGTTGCTGTTTATTATATATATAAATGATATAGTTAATTTGTGTCCAGAGGAATGTGCAATAAAAATGTTTGCTGATGACACAGTGACATATGTACCTGGAAAAAGCAGCGCGGAAGTGGAGAGAAAGATGAATATGTTATTGAGTATAGTAGAAAAGTGGATGGAAAGAAATAAATTAAAAATGAATGTAGAGAAAACAAAATATATGATTGTCAGCAGTGTAAGGAAAGTCGTGAGTAGGAATATTGTATTGAAGTGTTTGTATGGAACGAAACTTGAGAAAGTAGAGTCAATAAAATATTTGGGTATCATTATTGATGACAAGCTACGATTCAAAGACCACTGTGAGTATATGTTAAAAAAAATAGGGAAAAAAACGAGCTTTCTAAACAGAATGGGGAATTATGTATCTGCGTATACGCGATGTGTGATATATAAAGCAATCATAGCACCTCACTTTGAGTATTCTGCAACACTGTTAGTAGCTATGGGTGAAACAGAGTTGAAGAAACTGCAGATCGCGCAGAACAGAGCAATGAGGGTTATATTACAATGCAACCGCTATACGAAAGTACCAGGTGTATGCATAAGTTTTTTCCGGTTTTTTGGTAAAAAAAACACGTAATTTTCAAGGGAAATTAATTTTTGTTTTATTCAAAATATTGGCCATCGGCTTCTACACATTTCGCCCATCTTTCCGGTAACTTATGAATACCATGCCAGAAAACTGCTTGTGTTTTGCGGCAAACCATTCGTCGAGCCATTTTCCAACTTCCTCGGAATTGCTGAAGTGCTGCTCTGGGAGCGCGTGCCCCATTGATGCGAAGAGGTGATAGTCAGATGGCGCTAGGTCTGGCGAATACGGCGGGTGCGGAAGGATGTCCCATTCAAGCGATTTCAAGGTGTCTTTCACTGCTTTTGCTGTGTGAGACGGCGCATTGTCGTGTAACAAAATCACTTTGCCATGTCTTCTGGCCCATTCCGGTCGTCTTTCGATTAATGCGTGGTTTAAATTAATAATTTGTTGGCGATAGCGTTGTGTATTAACAGTTTTGCCGGGCTTCAAGAGTTCATAATACACAATACCGCTCTGGTCCCACCAGACACAGAGCATGGTCTTCTTGCCGAAACGATTTGGCCTTGGTGTTGAAGGACCGGCTTCACCAGGTGAAAGCCACGATTTTTTCCGCTTCGGGTTTTCAAAATAAATCCATTTTTCGTCACCCGTCACAATTCGATGCAAAAATGATTTCCTTTCGTAGCGTTGAAGCAGCACTTCACAAGTGACTTTGCGATTTTCTATTTGATGTTCATTCAAATCGTGTGGGACCCATTTACCGAGTTTATTGATCTTCTCCATTACTCGTAAACGTCTGCTGATTGTTTCTTGTGATACATGTAATGCTTCTGCTAATTGCCGTTGAGTTTGAGTTGGGTCATCATCCAATAACTCCTGCAATTGCTCGTCTTCGCATTTTTGTGGTCTACCAGAGCGCTCACTGTCTTTCACATTGAAATCACCACTTTTAAATTGTCGAAACCATGTCTCACATGTTCTAATCGATGGAGCGTGTTCACCATATGTTTCTACCAGCAAACGTTGACTTTCAGCAGCCTTTTACTTTTGATTAAATAAGAAAAGCAATGCGTGCCGCAAATGTTCTTTTTCAGGCACAAAACTCGACATGATCACTGAACGATAAAACGAAGACGCTAGTTTTTGGCGGACTCAACTTGTGTGTGTTTGTTGTGTTAATACGCTGCGTACTTTTCGCTGGCGCCATCTCTTAGTTAAACCGGAAAAAACTTATGCATACACCTGGTACACTTTCAGAATGAGGGTCTAGATATTACCAGGAGCGACTATCCCAAAGGCTACTGTCTGTATGTCTTTGATTTGACACCGGACTTATCAGCAAGTTGCTTCGGTCACTGGAATCTCGTAAGACACGGTAGTGTAAGAATCGAAGTACGGTTTGCAACGGCTCTGACATCTACATTAAATTGTGTGGTATACGCCGAGTATGATAATGTAATAGAGATAGATTCCACACGCCAGGTCATTACAGATTTTAGTGCGTGAGGGGGGCGCCACACACGACGCTGAAATATTTAAACTCGTCTACGCAACCACACCTGGTATCAGTCTACATCAAACCCTCATAATGGACGTTATAGTGGATATTCAAGCGCTCTACGATGCAAACAACCGTTTTCTACCAAAGGAGATTGCTGTGACGACTCTTCAGGAAGAACATTATGGTCATTGGCTTGTCGAACGACCATATGACTTTGGTGAACTACCAAGGAGTATACGCGCGAGCAACAATAAACTAACGTGTTTTCATCATGGATTGGAATGGCTTGACGGTGATACACCGTTGAAAAAAATCTACACCAATCTACGGTTACTGTGTCGTTATGCCTTGCGTATTTACACAAGAGGCTTGCAAAAAGCCGAGCTTTTACGTGACGTTCTGGGGCGCGAACTCATCAATCTGGAAGAATACGAGGGTCCATCGTTAAAAAATATGCCAATCAACAACGTTTACTGTATTCATCATGGTATATCGAAAGAAGACGAAGTAAAATGTGCTCTAAATAACGTGGCAAAAATACGTTCGTGGCTCCTGTTTAAAGAGCTCGACGCGGTTAGTCACATTTATTCACAACCTGTCGATAAAACAACACCTATTAAAAATCAACAAAGCCAACCGAACAACGAGACATCAAATGAGGAAAATACTCGAGATATATCACAAAGCGTAGAGTATATATTCAACGATATTACACTATCGTGCAACAGTGATGAGTCGGCGCTGCGAGGAGGAACTGTACCGGCTAACGATGAAATAACTGTACTTTTCCGTGGCAGAGAAAAACAAGTAATCTCACCGAGTGCTAAACAACCATCACCGCCCCCACGTAACAAACACCAGCCAGAGCAACCACCAACGCGCAACAATCATTACCATCAGCAGAGACAGCGTTAATCACACTCTAAGCGTCACCACCAGTTGTGTAAACAGCATGAATAGCCTACAGATATTAGACGCTCTACAACGAATATCTGCTCAGACGAAAGGAGTATTTCTGGCCGATCGCATCCCGAGTCGCTGGTCTAGACCCGCAGCATTGGTTCTAAACACAGACGAGCATAATCTACCTGGGCGACACTGGGTTGCCATTTACGTTGATAACAATGGACATGGAATCTTTTTCGATAGTTATGGATTGCCCCTACTCATTAACCAACACCATAACCGTCTACGCAGAAACTGTCGAAGCTACGAGTGGAACACGCAGCCCCTTCAATCACTCAAGTCTAAAGTATGCGGTGAATACTGTATTATATTTCTTGATTTTATGGCTCGTGGTTATACTCTGGATAATTTTCATAAGAATTTTACGGCTGACAGAGTGAAGAACGATCGCATAGCTGCACAATACTACAAACGCGTAAAATATTTAAATCACAGAAAGAAACGTGTGAAAAATATAAAACACAATAATATTAAGGGCTACGGTTGTAATAAAAACACATGTATACATACTTGTACAGATCGATTTGGATGCTACTTGTGAATTACTATGAATAAATTCGAAACTTTTGAATTTCCTGTCTTATTATTCGAAAGTACTCCCGCCATACACATTTTCATATTTAACTATGATGGCCATTGACGCGAGATGTATATATCTAATGGTAATAGCTGTGAAAAAAAGTTAGTTGAAAAGGAAACGCCGTTGTGAAAGTATCTTTGCCTCTCTTTCCAACCACAATGGATACTATTGACAGTATACTCGTGATCGACTGCTGCAAGGATCCCCGAGACTTCACCAAAGCTGAGCTCGCGTACATACCGAAACCACTGCTGCTGAAACATTGGGGCGAAAAAATAGAAATTCTGTATGACAAACTACCGGAACATAGGATTATAGAAAAACTGCTTTAAATGTATCCAATTGAATTCCAGATGATTTTTATGAGCATTATTTTCATAAATGGTAAATTTGTGTGTTATCATACTTACAATAAATAATGATATCGATTGAAACAATCGACCGGCTGGCGTCTGACATTTGATGAGATTTTATGTCAGTTGCCAGCCAGTAACATTGCAAATCGGAAGAGCTTTCCATCGTCCTTCGGAGTCCATTCGCTCTTATTCATACTTCGATGAAGATTTCGATTTTTGCAATGTTCGGCCGATTTCCCGGGCGGCAACGGGAGTATGCGTTCTCACTTATTTTCTCCGTATTTTTGAACACCGGCTCGATGTATAGTGTCCTGCGTTTTGTTCCAAAGAACACCGTTTATCATCAAACGCGGCATTTTTATTCACTTTTAACATTTAATCTCACTACTAATGTTTTTAAGTTGATGTGAAATTTATAAAATGCCTTATGTGACGAAACAGATGAACGCGTATTAGGATCGAACGAAACACCAATAAAGTTCGATGACCGAAAACTTTTGGCAACTGTTAGGTACACTGTAAAGCACTTCTATATATACTCGGATCGGTCAACCCTGTTGGCAGGTATCAGAGGGTTAGGCTCAATCAGCTCCTCAACGGTTGATCATGATTCTAGAATTTTGACAAATTGGATATCGATGCGTCTCCTCTCTCTCTTTCACAGCTTTGAAAGGACTTTTAGTATTGATTCTGAATTAGCCTACTTCAAGAAATAATTTTACAAAAATCCACTAAAAATTTCGATAAAATAACAAAAGTTTATGAAACTGAGTTTATTGATTAAAAAATAGTCAAATAATAAATAATTATTCGCATATTATAGCCAAAAAGAAATTCTTTCGACTTGTGAAATAATATTACGTTAACATTTTTTGTAAATTATAAACATGAAAGTAAAAAAAATGTATAAAATATGTTTTTATTTGAGTCACATAGAATAATGAATAAACTAAAAATGTATAAATATTTTATCATACAGTGGAAAACAGAAATATAATAATTATATTTACATAATTCATCTACAATTTAATATCTCGAATGATAAAAGCGTGATGTTGTAAATAATAGCAGAATTGTTGGAATTAAAAAAAGTGATTAGTCATTGTTGTTGGTTTTTTAATGGAACGATTTCATTGAAAACGTGTAATGGTGACTAAAAAGTGAAAAATAAATTTTTTTAAATAAAATACGATTTTATTTGAATCGCTTAAAGTAACTAATGAACGAATAAAATATAATAATTTCTATAATTTAATGACAAAAAAAGATTATACAATTATCTTTACATAATTTATCTACAATTTTATATCACGAGTAATAAAAGTAGCGTAGGACGCTTAAATAACGAAATTTAATAATTGAATTGCATTGTGAAAAGTACTTATACTTTTTAATATATTTATAAATTTCTTGCAAATTGCTCCTATTTTTCTGAATATAATCAGTTTATATAAGAATTTAAGGTAAATATGCTGTTTAGGGGACCCACCTCCGATCGCCATCTAACTAGGCGCGTTCGACGCGTTTTTGTATGCCTAACAACTCTTCCTTCTGACAAAATCGTCGCTCACTGTCCATTAAAAAGTTATTAACAAATAAAGTTGGTAAAATAATAATAAAATAAAAAGAACCTAAAGAACCTAAAGAACCTAATTCTCCAGTTTTACCAATTTTATTTGTTAATAACTAATAAATAATAATAATAATAATAATATAATAAAAAGTTATTAACAAATAAAGTTGGTAAAACTGCAGAATTAGGGCCTATACACCGATGACCTTCGAAATAGGCTCATTCCTTGAACCTCTAAATGTCTTGAAACAAGTGATTCGTCCTGTAGTCGGCTACTGCCGCGTACAATTATATGTACGTAGCGTGTGTGATTTTTCAGTCTTTAACGGTTAATATCTTTTTCCGGCGGCAAAAGCGACGCTTTTGCCAGAGGAAAAAGTTGTTGGGCATACAAAAACGCGTCGAACGCGCCTAGTTAGAAAGCGATCGGAGGTGGGTCCCCTAAACAGTATATTTACCGAATTTAATATGGTATATTTGCAATAAAAACTCTTGCATAAATCTATACATTTACCATGATAATCTAAAAAAAAAAAAAATTCTTTCTGACGCGAATGCTTCAAATTTCTTGGATACTTTTCGTAGTAATCACTCACCCAAATTCAATTCTCTCGAAAAGTTTTTGAACGAACCGAACGTAAAGAATCTAATACTTTTGATTGGTCAATATTGGTGAAATAAGTTTGGAAACGTTCAGAACATATCAAATCAATTGTAAAATGTAAATGCAATAACTTATTGTTTGTTTATTATTATGAAGGGCGTCCCACGCTTTTATTATTCATGATATTAAATTGTAGATAAATTATGTAAAGATAATTAATTAATTAAATCTCTTCTTTTCGTTAAACTGTACGATAAATTATTTTTATCTTTTTAGTTCGTTAATTATTTTATAAATTTCAGACAAAATCGTATTTGATAAGAAAATTTATTTTTAGTTGATATTATTTTCTAGATTTCCGTTGACCTATCGACTCTTACTTTTCCTTGAGGTGATCGAACTTGTATAAGATGAGAGCATTAAATCTTTAAATTCCTTTCATTCGTACCAGTCAACCGTCTGTGCCGTACTTGAGAATAATAGGTAGCAACGTGTACATATTTTTCCTGAAATTTAAGTTTACGAAATTTAAGAACTCCTTTCTTGAAATTTATGGTAACGTTGAAAATGTTCCAATGGTCAATCCACTTTGGCGGTTGCCGTTGTATGCTATTTTGTCTGACACTTGTATTATACATCGTTCTTATTGCTTGAGTCAGGAATCACCGGTTTCGTGACAATAAATCTCGAACCTTCAGAGGGAACATTGAGTTTCAACTGAATGTTCTTTCCAAAGAAAGAGGGTCGTCTGAGGTTATTTTCAAGAATAATGCACATTTATTTTCTACATTGAAATAAAATACATTTTCATGTTCCTGTCTAAGCAATTAAGGATCTTATGAAGAATATTATGACGCCTCTCAGCTCGTTGTCTGGTCAGGTCGACAATATTCGCATGACGCGCCAGTGCATCGCCCGTATCTAAATGTTTAAAGATCGTACCTGCAGCGTGTACAGTTATAATGGTCATACTAACTGCTGAACAGAAAGAAAAAGTGATTAATACATGGAAAATGTATTTAATCCGTTGTCATTGAAGAATATACCGAAATGCTAAACGTCTTTAACGACTGGAGACCTGTACACAAAACAATTGAGCTACCGGTGATCAAGCTGTGTTTCCAAAATCATCAATACATCTTATTCATGACATTTTAACAAAGGTCATTTAATAATTTGTACACCGGTCGTTTCATTCATTCAGAGAATAGCCCTGCGTCTATGGAAATCGCTTGTGTATGAATCTTTAGATGGCGTTTAAATAAAAAAATTAATGTAAATAAGTAATTTTTAATGACATTTTATATTACAATAAATGTCATTTAAATATTAGAATATTAGGTGTACAACTTTGCTTCCGCCGTTTTCCTATAGATGGCTTCAGCGGTAAGCAGTGGTCGAAATAAGGAGATCATAGACATCATGCAATAAACTTAGGCATCTGTCAACATAACCCCATAGAAACATTAGTCGTTTTGTGTCTGCATCATAAAGTTATTATCGATTGAAAAAGTCAGTTTACGAGCCAAATTCTCGTCATTTGCGGAAGGTTTTAATTTTCTGCTTCGATATGAAGAAATCTGCGGTTGAGACTCATCAAATGCTCTCAAATATTTATGGTGAGGCCGCTATTAGTGAAAGAATGTGTCGTGAGGGGTTGCAATGCTTTAAGAACGGTGATTTTGACGTCGAAGTCCGACATAGCGGTGGAGGAGGGAAGGTTTTCGAAGATGTAGAATTGGAGGCATTACTTGATCACGACTCGGGTCAAAGTCGAGAAGAATTGGCACGATCATTGGGAGTGACTCAACAAGCAATTTCAAAAGGCCCCAAAGTCATGGGAATGATTCAGAAGCTAGGAAATTGGGGGCCGTACAAATTGAAACCGAGAGATGTTAAACGGCTTTGTTTGCTTGTGAATAGTTGCTTGAAAGGATAAAAACGGAAGGGATTTCTGCATCGCATTGTGACTCGAGATGAAAAATGGGTTCATTACGATAACTCCAAGCGCAGAACATCATGCGGATTTTCCGACCATGCTTCCACGTCGACGGCCAAACCGAATATTCACGGCTTCAAGGTCATGCTCTGTATTTGGTGGGACCACCTCGGCGTAATGTATTAGAGCTGTTAAAACTGACTAAAACAATCACAGGTGATCATTATCGAACGCAATTAATACGTTTGAGCTGAGCAATGAAAGTCAAACGGCCGCAATACAACGAGAGACACGATAAAGTGATTTTGCAGCATGACAATGCTCGACCCGATGTTGCAAAAGTGGTCAAGACATACTTGGAAACGTTGAAATACGAATTCCTACCTCACCCGCCGTATTCTCCAGACGTTGCTCTTTCTAACTATCACTTGTTTCGATCAATGACACACGACCTGACGGACCAGCACTTCCGGTCTTCCGAAGAAGTAAAATATGGGATCGATTCGTGGATCGCTTGAAAAGATGACCAGTTTTTTTAATGCGGAATTCGTACGCTGCCCGAAAGATGGGAGAAAGTAGTGGCCAGCGATGGACAATACTTTCAATACCGTTGCGTCATCATTCTCATTACCATTTATGACACAGTCAATCCCTATGAGAACATTTCTTGCTTAATTTTGTGTTACTCATAGAGTAAGCTTCGGTCAAAGGTTGATAATAATGAGGAAGCAACGTGCAAAGTTCTACATTTAATCCTTGTCAACAAAAACAAAATGTAGAAATTAAATTTTTTTACAATTTTTTGCGATTTTTAAACAATTTTCTTATGATTTTGAAATTCTTTTTCTTATGTTTTAGCTAAAAGATTTCATATTGCACATGAACATTTTGAGGATCCATTTAACGAACAGTTTTATTATAACAGTATTTTAAAAAAAGCTCAAACACAATCATTTCAAATAAATAAAAATATTAATTACATTTATAAGAATCAACAAATTGATTTCATTTGAGAAAAAATTGAGCTTTCTGAAAACATGATTAACCGTAGGCAATACGACCTTGGGTGGCTGGTAACCGCCTGCTGATATCCTACCGACGTTTTTGTTTATGAGAAGATTGTTAAATACTATTGTGCATTTTTTTCAACATATTTATCGTTTCTCTATTATTATTATTCAAAATCAATTTTGTCGTAACGTTTTCTTAATTAAATTAATTGGAATTAAACCTTCATTTTTAAATAAAAATGAGTTTCGAATGCAGTCGAATTTTCAATCGAAATCATATAATAAATAAAAAGGATAATCAACAGAATCACAGAAATACGAATTACTAGAATGTCAGGTATGGAAATCGACAATAAAATAAAGATTGCAAATGTAATAACATGTTGTGTCGCGGAATATTCCTCTTCACGTATTCTCAGGAATATTCTGAAAGATAGCTGTCATACAAGACAGGATGCGAAGTAGACGCCGACGCAGCATGAGGCGACTCGCGAGGCGATCTACGATTGGCTAAAGCTAAAGCTGCCAAATAAGGGATTTTAGCAAACGCAGTTGCTAACTGCTTTACTAAAATCAGAATTAATTTAGACTCAACAGAGAACGGTTGGTTCCTCGTGAAATTCTCAGAACAACGCATAATTGTACTTTCTTACTTTGACTTTTAAATAGACAACAGAAAGTTACCGTTGCCTATAATAAATACTTCCTTTTACATAAATTCGTGTTTTCATCAATAACTCGAGATCCATCTCCTTATCGGCAAACGATCCCAAAAATAATAACTTTTTAATATTATACCGAATACCGAATAACCCAATTATGCGGTACTGGCATAACATTTGGTGGCAGCGGTGGGATCTGCCGAAGTTAAGTGATTCGCGATTTATTAGGACAAAAGTGTTTTGGACAAAGTTAAGAGCGACACTAACGTGACGACTACAACGCGTGCAAGGACACTAGTGTAGTTCGTGAAAACCCGACTAATTTAACGCGAAGCCGTGAAGTGAACGTCGGTGCGGGGTGACGTATCGGTCAACCGTTTAAAGTCCCGATTGACGGTGTCACGTCAAGTCGCGGAGAACCGCACAAAGTGTGCAACCGAGTACGCACAGCAGCTACTCGAAAAGAAGCCGTTGCGCAACCATTGGCAACGCACCAAGGACGAACCCAGGAACCAACGAAGATATGGGTCAACGTTACCAGGGAGGATAACTGGACCAGCCTTCGAGGGAAGCTACGAGACAACAGGTCTACAGCACCGGAGGAACTGCACCCGAGAACAACAGTATGGAAAGGACCGTCTACCAGATCATCTTTCTGTAAGTGGCGGTTACTTTATACTTATACATATAGCCAATAAACTGAAGCCAGATAGGAAAAAATTTTTGGAATTTTTTGGAAAAAATATCTCTTGAAATTTTGTGGGCATATTTTAGAGTTTTGTTCGCCGCGAAATTAGCAACATGCCGATATTTAGGGGAGCCAAACCGAAACGTAGAGTCAATTCATTAGGAATTGCGATACCCGGCGAAGGGGTAGACTCCACAGCTGGATTAGCTGCCGCCGTAGGGGAAATCGTATACGAAGCGCGCAGGGCGTTAACAGAGCTCTCGCCGTCGGGTCGAATCCCCACCGACAGGCAAGAGGCCGTCGCAGGCCGACTGGACGCCGAGTTCAGCGTAAACCCTCTCAGGGGTACGGCATTTCGCGATAACAGTAGTATAGGTAGCGACGACGTGTTCAATATGGCTACTGGCGAACGAACGCCTGAACACCTAGACGAGGACATGGATGAGCGGGAACTCGGAAGCTTGCAAACGATAGATCGCGTAGGTTTCCCGACAGCTACCGGTACGACGGCACGATCGGTGACTTCAAGAGTACAAGATCGGTTAGAGGCGATCGACCGGAGCCACCGTGATTTGGTAAGAGCTCGACGGCAGTGCGAAAGGCTGCAGCGCGAGCATGAGCAAAATCAACGCGAACTCCAGGGGGTTGAAACACCGTCAGCAAGACGAAACTTGGCGGATACGCTCAACGAGATAGGTGCGGACGAGTTCGAACTCATCCGGTCCCTGCGCGAGCAAAACGCCGAACTATCGCGCAGACTGGAAAATACAGGGTTGGAGGAACGCCCTATACCGCGTCCGAGGACGAGGCAAACCCGATTTCAGGAATCAGAATATCCCCCTGCGGATCCCGTGTTCCAAAGGGAACAACAGGGGGTGCCGGAAACACCGAGTAGGACGCTCGATCTTGGTCTTGCGCTAAAAAACATCAAGCATTTCGACGGAAGCAACGCTGACGAAGTAGACGCCTTCTTACGATCCTGCGAGACTGTTTTCAAGCGAGTAGCGCCCCGGGATCAAGACATCCTGTTAGAACTAGTGCTCAGCAGCAAGCTCGAGGGTAGAGCGTCCAGAGAAATGAAGCACAAAATCATCCACTCGGTAGCACAGCTTAAAACCGAGCTGGAGGCCCTGTACGGGAAGCGGAAGTCGTTGCCTGCGTTACAAGGAGATTTCAACTCCCTCCGGCAGGGCCAGGGAGAGGACATCGCGGTATACGCCGCCAGAACCGAGCGTATCACCGTCGATATAATAGAAAAGCTTTGCGAGGAAGCCACTACGATGACGGAAATGCGCATCATCGAGAAAATAACACGGAAGAGCGCCCAAGCCAACTTTGAAAATGGACTGCATGGGCAGGTCCAAATTCTGGTGAGATCTCGTAACTACGCCACTCTCCACGAATCGGCAACGGGAGCCATCGAGATCACCAATATGGTGCAGCCAAAGGGACGGGCAGGTGGAGTATATTAAGCCACCCCAGAAGGTCCCAAGGCGCATCACCCCGGCAGGGAGAAAATTGTTTCACCTGCGGAAAACCTGGACACATGGCTCGAGACTGCACCCAGAATACGGGACGAGTAAGCCTACCAGTACCCAGTGAAAACAAGTCAATCCACAATGTGGAAATAACCTGCAATTACTGCCAGAAGAAAGGCTACATGTGGAAGGACTGCCGGAAGAGACTGTCGCAGAATAAAAGCGAGCCAACGCAGCCGCCCCGACAGCCAAGAAACGCAGGCTACGAAGATGCAAAAAATACGGTAACTGCGGGGCCAGATCAAACAACGCTGCAGCTTCTACAAGTAACGCGTCGAATGCCACCGCCAGCGACTTCGATATCGATGCACCGTTGGCCACGACCGGGGTACTCACCCTCAAAGCGGACCGGAGCGCAGTGCAGTATAATCAAGGAAGGCTGTCTCAAGCCCGAGACCATGGTGAGCAGGTGCTCCATGGAATTACAGGGTGTGGCGGGCGAAAAATTCACCCCCCTCGGGATAGCTAAAATTGTACTCGAGTCACCGGCTTTAAATGTAGAGCATTGGTTCTACGTCGTTCCTAACAATGTGCCGTTGAAGGTCAACGGATTACTTGGCATGGACTTTATCAAGCAGCATAAAGCGGACATCCTGCATGGCGAGATGCTCACGTTGTATGGGCACTGCATGCCGCTACGGGACGGCGCGACGAGGATATATTCGTCACCACGCAGTAGAACTGCCGCCACGTGCAAATACATAGGTCTGCTTACAAAGATAAATCTTCCTTCCGGAAACGGGTCTAACATGGATGCCGCCAAAGAGAATAAATTTGTCGGACTACCTACAAGGAGCGGGATCGGCCGAGGCATCATAAAGAGACTCAGTGTCACACCGTCAAGAATCAAAAGAGTGAGTTTAGAAGTTTGTAAATGCGACGGGGAAGTGCAACAGCCGACGGTGACATGCGAGCAGTCGGAAATAGCGAAGACCGTACGTAGCCGCCAGGTCAAGGCACTGCACGTTAGCTCAGAGAGCACGGGGAAGAAGGCCAAACGGTTTGCGCAGCGCCAACGGAAGCCCGACTTGGTGCCCCCCAGCAGTGAAAAGCAAGCAGCTCGCGCAGGAATAGTGTGCGAATACAACGGTGTATTCCAACTACGAGGGAACAAGCGACAGCGCACGCACAAGGTGCAGTATTGCGCATCCTTTAAGGTCGGATCGAAGGACCTAGGATCGCAACCCTCGCCTAGGAAGAACGTAAAATGGGGGCATGGGTCCGGTAAAATGCATAAAGCCGGAAAAAGAAATACTGATGCAGACGCTCTGAGTCGCATATACGCGACCACACGAGCCCAAGTGGGATAGGAAAGAAAGTCCCACAAAAAAGAGAATGATAGCGCAATCGGGTATACGAACAGCCGCACAAAGCGGAGAGTCGAGGATACCCAAGGCAACCACTATAACTCGTCGGAGCGAAAGGCTAAACTCGCCCACGAGAAAGAGAAGTGGAGATGCCGACAGACAAAATGCTAGCGGAAGGAATAGCCCAGTCCAGCAGGAGTCAATGTAACGCGCCGCTGATGGTCGTGGCTAAGAAACCTGATGCCGCTGGAGTGAAGAAAATGCGCGTGGTGGTGGACTTTCTGAAGTTGAACGAAGCCACCATCGGAGACTCGTACCCACTGCCCAATATCACCGAAATATTGGACCAGTTGGGACGGGCCCGATATTATACGACTTAGGATCTCGCCTCTGGATTTCACCAAATTCCGATGGCGCAGGAAAACATAGAAAAACGGCATTTTCTACTCCGCGGGGTCATTTTGAATCCATTCAGATTGAAGAACGCACCACCGACTTTACAGCGGCTAATGAACTCCGCGTTAGCGGGACTACCGGGCGTCAAATGCTATGTGTACCTCGACAACATAGTAACACACGGAGTAAGAGCTACTCACGGTAATATGGGCCCTAGCTCAATTCCGGCCATATATTTATGGTACCTGTTTCACAGTAGCGACGGACCACCAACCGCTCACCTGGCTGTCCGGAGTAAAGGATCCAGGTTCGAGATTGATGGGTTGGAAAATAAAATTGGCGGAACATGAGTTTAACGTAGAGTACAAGGCAGGAAAGCGCAACACGAATGCAGATGCGCTAAGTCGAATATTCCTTACTACGAGGGCCCAAACGAGAGCGAAGAACGAAGTCCGTGAGTCGAAAGAGGACAGCATGACGGGGCAACTCGGCACAACGAACGACCGCACAAAGCGGAGGGCCGAAGATACCCCGTATAGCCATGGTAGCTCGCCGGAGCGAGAGGTCGAGTTCACCCGCGAGAGAGACGAGGACAGCAAGCGCCCGAGTACGGACAGCCGCACAAAGCGGAGAGCCAAGAATACAGCGGGCCAGCCAAGCAACGCGGCAGAGAGAGAGGCCGCGCCGGCCAATGCGCCAGAAGAAGATGGAGAGATCCGCTGCGTGGGCGCAGATCGCTCTACTGAGCCCCACAGCCCTGCCGCGAGTCCGAGCGGTCGGGGAAGGGGCAGACCACGCAAGCTAGTGCAGAAAGGCACGAGTAAGACTGCGAGCACCGCTGACAATAACGGAGCGGTCCCAGCACAGCATGGCGGACCCGCGAAGCGCGAAAGGCCGCGAAAAGTAAACGTTGCAAGGCCGCTCGAGACAGAGAGCGACCCAACGGCGGAGCTACAAGTGGGCACACCGAGCAAGGAAATTGCGGGCCAAGAGCCGCACGAGCCTGCTGAGGAAGCGAGGCAAAGCGGGGGCCGCAGCCCGCGAACCTCCAGCAGCACAGAAGAAGACAGCGTTATGAAAGAGCGCAGCGACTGCCGCAGTGGCGTAGCCACTCCCTCCTTCGAAGACCGCCGGAAAATCATAAAAGAATACCACGACACCCCTATAGGAGGGCATCAGGGTATCAGGCGTACGTTGCATCGGATTCGGACCAAATACGACTGGCCCGGCATAAGAAGGGATTGGAAAAATACATAACATCCTGCGACTCTTGCCAAAAGAATAAAATCGGGAAAAAGGAACGAGTGCCGATGGTGGTAACGGATACCCCATCAAGGTCATTTAAAAAAGTCGCGGTCGACATCGTAGGACCGTTACCGGAAAGCGCTTCCGGGAAAAAATATATACTCACGTTCCAGGACTCGCTTACAAAATACAGTACAGCGATAACACTGCCGAACCAAGAGGCTTCGACAGTCGCTAGAGCGCTCGTTGAAGAATTGATCTGCCGACACGGAACACCGGAAATAATATTATCAGATCAGGGTACATACGACCATGGCGCACAGGTGCAGGAGTACCAGGTCGGTGAACGCGTACTCCTCTGTGACGGGACGGTGCGAAGGGGGCGGTCAGCCAAGCTGACTCCGAAGTGGACGGGTCCTCACGAAATAGTAGAGAAAAGGCCCCCCGTCAACTACGTGGTCCGAAAGGGACGTAAAATCCAGGCGGTGCACGCAAACCGCCTGAAACTCTTTATCGAGCACTAATAGCTCAGGAATTAAGGAATT
The DNA here is from genome assembly GCA_963942595.1 of Cylloceria caligata. Classification (NCBI taxonomy): domain Eukaryota; kingdom Metazoa; phylum Arthropoda; class Insecta; order Hymenoptera; family Ichneumonidae; genus Cylloceria; species Cylloceria caligata. Next base: position 8,999,973 of record OZ012709.1, read on the forward strand.
CGAATACTTATAGTTAGTTAAAACTAAATATTAGCTAGAAAATAAATGTGGAAAAGAGCCCCTCAGGACGCAGGGTAGGGAGCTCCAATAAAGTGGAAGAGGTCTTACAAGGAAAGGTACTTTGGTGTCCCCCTCCGATTTTAATGCAACTCACGTATGTTGTAGAGCATCGAGAACTAAAAGACACGTATTTTTTTTTATCGGCGGAAAAACATTTTTAAGGGGTGAAATCGCCCTTCAAAAATAGCATGTCGAGGAGTGATTTTGCAGTTTCACCCAGAAGGCGTCAACCGATTTTAATAAAACAAAAACCAAAATACTCCTCATTGAAGACAATCAAAATTCCACGCTAAGTTGAAGAAAAAAATTCATTTGCAGGGGTGAACAACCCTCTGATTTTTCAAATTTCTACCCTACACAAAAAACTAATCAACCAAATTAAACAGAACATGTACCATTTAGAAGGGCAAGTTAAAATAAAGTTGACGTATTTTTGCACATTCACAGGAAAATGAGTTTACGGGGGTAAACTACCCCTTATCCATTAGTACGTATATTTGTGAATACATTTTTGTTTCTCGTTATTTAAATGTCCGAATTGATTCAAAACATTCCTGTTAGCCGAAGTCAAGCGGGGGGGGGGGAACTTCGCATGATGCTTTATTTATTATTAAGGGGGTGACCGGCTGGTACTTACAAGAAGGTCAGTTTGGTGTCCCCCTCCGATTTTGATGAAACTCACGTATGTTGTAGAGCATCGAAAACTAAAAGACACGTATTTTTTTTTATCGGCGGAAAAACATTTTTAAGGGGTGAAATCGCCTTTCAAAAATAGCATGTCGAGGGGTGATTTTGCAGTTTCACCCAGAAGGCGTCAACCGATTTTAATAAAACAAAAACCAAATAACTCCTCATTGAAGACAATCAAAATTCCACGCTAAGTTGAAGAAAAAAATTCATTTGCAGGGGTGAACAACCCCCTGATTTTTTAAATTTCCACCCTACACAAAAAAACTAATCAACCAAATTAAACAGAACATGTACCATTTGGAAAGGCAAGTTAAAACAAAGTTGACGTATATTTGCACATTCACAGGAAAATGAGTTTACGGGGGTAAACTACCCCTTATCCATTAGTACGTATATTTGTGCATACATTTTTGTTTCTCGTTATTTAAATGTTCGAATTGATTCAAAACATTCCTGTTAGCCGAAGTCAAGGGGGGGAACTTCGCATGATGCTTTATTTATTATTCAGGGGGTGACCGGCTGGTACTTACAAGTAGAATGATCCATTCACGAGTTTCGCGTTATTTACTGAAAAAAATAGCTTGTTCAAATACAGAATACTGGGGAATGTTGCTGGGGTTGAGTGGTTGTATGGCATATATGTATGGTTGTAAAGGGTGGTTAAATTTTAAGGGCCGATGTTGATTTTGAATAAAACACAAATTATTTAGAAAATTATTGTCAATTCTTTTTATTATGATAATATGGTATGGTTCAATTATGTATGGAACAAAATATCGGCCAAATGGCCGCCGCGACCTCGGCGGCACACCTCCATCCGATGGTCCAAATTTTCGATGACGCTTAGGCATAATTGAGGTTCTATGCCGTTAATGTGCCGAATTATCACATCCTTTAGCTCTTGAATTGTTGCTGGCTTATCGACGTACACCTTTTCTTTCAAATAACCCCAAAGAAAGAAGTACAACGGTGTCAAATCACATGATCTTGGCGGCCAATTGACATCGCCACCACGTGGGATAACACGGCCATTGAATTTGTCGCGCAAAAGAGCCATTGTTTCGTTAGCTGTGTGGCAAGTGGCACCGTCCTGTTGAAACCACATATTGCCCACATCTATATCTTCCAATTCGGGCCATAAAAAGTTCGTTATCATCTCACGATAACGAACACCATTCACAGTAACTGCCTGACCGGCCTCATTTTGGGAAAAAATACGGCCCGATGATGCCGCCAGCCCATAAACCGCACCAAACAGTCACTCTTTGTGGGTGCATTGGTTTTTCGACAATCACTCTTGGATTATGATTCGCCCAAATGCGGCAATTCTGCTTATTGACGAATCCACTGAGGTGAAAATGTGCCCCATCACTGAAGATGATTTTCTTCGAAAATTGATCATCCACTGTTGCCATTTCTTGCCACCATTCTGACCATTGACGACGTTTGGAATGGTCAAGAGGCTTTAGTTCTTGAGTCAATTGCACCTTATAAGCGTGTAAATGCAAGTCTTTATGCATAATGTTCATCAACAACGAGCGTGAGAGGTGCAATTGTTGGGCACGACGACGAGTTGAGGTGGACGGCTTTTCAGCCACACTATCGCGAACAGCAGCAATATTTTCTGCAGTACGAGCTGTACGAGCATGCACTGGTGTTTTAATATCTCCTACAGACCCGGTTTGCTCAAATTTTTGCACGATTATTCCGATTGTACGCACATTTGGACGATTAAATTGTCCGAAAAAATCACAAAGTGCACGATATGCATTTTGATTTGAACGCCCATTTTCATAATAAGCCTGAATAACTTTAACGCGCTGCTCGATTGTGTATCTTTCCATGGTTCAAATTGAGTTAGCCTGAAATTGAGAAATGTCAAATGAAATGCAGAAAAAAACTTGACGTTTAGGTGTGGTTCACATTCAACATCGGCCCTTACAATTTAACCACCCTTTATTTCGAAACAGCGGCAATCAGCTGAGGACATAGGCGAGAAATAACAAATACCCGGTTTCGGCATGCGCATTTGTTCGACTGTCGTCCTTTTCACGTCCCATGTTAACGCTCTCCCCACTCTCCATTCTCTCACATTTATTCTTACCGCCTTGCGCATCTACATACACCACAGTATATATTATAATGTATCATTCCTTTTACAATTCATCAACGTGCAATGTGCACGTCATAATTTGCAGCAATCATGGTTCGTAAGTCGTGCAGAAATGATACTCTTTAAAAAAATGTTGCAAGCATAAAGACTTCTTGCACCATGAGCATCTGATGATGGCCACATTATTACAACCTAGTACTTCACAGTGTGCTTGAGACGATTGACCGAAACCAAAACTCACTGGATTGTCGAATTCGTTTGGCTTATCGGTTATATAATTACTTTTGAACCATGCATATTTGAAAAGATTTATATATCTGGGTGATGAAAGTTGATTGTGTGCGAGAGATTGCAGTTTGGTTATGTTGTTTCTCAAGTGCAAATTAATATCAGAATTAAGTAATAATACACTGTCGGAAAAATGTCGTACAAAATTTTTCCATATTCGGAAACCAAAAACGTCGAGTAGTTGGATTTTCCCTGTGGTGCCTTTAGGTATTATCTTTGTGATTATTTTTTTGCCCCGAGGTGTTGCATGTAGAACAACTTCTGGGCAGTGTCCACTCCACGAGTCTATCAACAACACGCTGTCACGGCCGGTGTTGGGGAAAAATACTTTTTCCAACCAAATTTTGAAGTGCTCTATACATAGGATGATATTGGTTATCGATATAGTATAATTCATCATATGTTCAATATTTTCTGGCAATCATTTTTGTCCATACCTGAAGTCATTTTTCCGGATTTCGTTCCTGTTAAAAATACGTTTTCTGGCCTGAATACATTTTTTTCCACGATTGGGCCGAACTCACCCTTTCCCTCTTTTAGAACGATAAAAAGGGGTGACAATAATTTTCCATCTGCATTTATGGTTGGCTGGATAGTGTAGCTGTGAGTTGTAGATGATACGGATTGTACTACACATTGCACTTGTTTAGTTCCTTCAGTCGTCAGAGTCCTGCCAGAGTGGATTTCCAGTTGAAAACCGCTCTGATCTGAATTATATATGTTTTCGGGTCCATATGTTTGAATATATGGTTTAATTTCATTCACGAAGTTTTCTGCATTCATCCTTAAAACTGGTTCGTCTTCTATAGTCTTTCGTGTTACGCATTTATTAATTTTCCTGGACACAATACGATGTGATTTCTTGAACTTCCGAAGCCAATTATGAGAAGCTTTAAAACGAATGTCTTCGTGACCTATCTCTTTTTGAGCTTGTAGAGCCCACTTTTGAAGGTCGATATCGTGAACAATGAAACCAGCATCTATTGCGGCTTGTATGTTTTTCAAAGTATATTCAGAGATTTGAGCTAATTTCTCCTTGTAGGTCCCACCTTTGTTCATTTGATTTGCCCAGCGTTTTAATTGTCGTACAGATTTGACTTTTTTGAATTTCTGACTGACGGTATCGACACTGTAATTTTTCTTCTTACCGGATCTCCAGTATTCGATTGCTTTGCGTTTGTAATCGTAGCTTATGTCTTCTTCGTCTTTAGAACAAGTATCAGAATCCACTGGACCTTCATCATGTTGCCAAAGAGTGTCCTCGACAGGGTTAACATCATATTGCTTGAATGACTCTTGAAAATCTAGCGATTGTTCGTCGATAATTTCAACTCCGTTATAATCGTCCATGCAGTCGACCAGAACTTTTTCGAAATTCTGCTTTACCTCGATTTCTGCATTGTTAATCGGAGTTTCGGAAATATTCATGGCTTGAAATGTAGCCAAAAGAAGTTTAATGACGTTGATTGGATTCACTTTCATGGTCTATTGATTTTTTTTTGTCAGAAATTATAACTGATGCACTGGCACTCCGTTCAAATGAGCAACTGAAGATCGCTGTATGTATCGCGGCTTTTATATTTGAAAGACTTGTTGTTGAACCACATGCGATATCAGCAGATAATACGCAGTCCCAGATAGCCGCCTATGTAGAAAACACCTCTTACTGCGTCGAAAGTATTTTTATCATATTGGCGTATGATTAGATTACTCAAAAAAATAAGATCATATTCATTTCGTTGGAATAACTGACAAAGTTCTATAGATGGAACGACTGTTGCATCATCGACTTATTCCGAAATTTGCGCCGAATCGAAATACTATCTAATCGAAAGGTCGATGACATATGACGATAAGTTATTGATAAGCACAAAATCAGCACAAAGAGTGAACGCAAGCAGCTCTTTAACATGTAAATAACGAGAAACAAGAATGTACGCACAAATATACGTACTAATGGATAAGGGGTAGTTTACCCCCGTAAACTCATTTTCCTGTTAATGTGCAAAAATACATCAACTTTATTTTAACTTGCCCTTCCAAATGGTACATGTTCTGTTAAATTTGGTTGATTAGTTTTTTGTGTAGGGTGGAAATTTGAAAAATCAGGGGGTTGTTCACCCCTGCAAATGAATTTTTTTCTTCAACTTAGCGTGGAATTTTGATTGTCTTCAATGAGGAGTATTTTGGTTTTTGTTTTATTAAAATCGGTTGACGCCTTCTGGGTGAAACTGCAAAATCACCCCTCGACATGCTATTTTTGAAGGGCGATTTCACCCCTTAAAAATGTTTTTCCGCCGATAAAAAAAAATACGTGTCTTTTAGTTTTCGATGCTCTACAACATACGTGAGTTGCATTAAAATCGGAGGGGGACACCAAAGTATCTTTCCTTGTTAGAAGACCTAATTTTATCAACAGGAAAAAGAGCGTATACATATCGGAAAAATATATTGAACGAAACAATTTCATTACGCAATCCGGAGGGGACGGAATACTGTGACCGTGCCAGAAAAGCACCACGAAAAATGTATAGCATAGTAATACTGACACAGGATAGTGTTCGTAGAGTGTAAAAAGAATACCGTGCACACTCTATTCGGTTTATATACACATATGAATAAGCCTCAGAGTGAAGAAGAAGTCACGCGTAGACAATCTAGTCCCAACGCTGAATAGAGCACAGAAAGGCCTACAGCGAAAATGGACACAGATAACGGCGAGAAATGCGCGAAAAGGGTTATCCAATCACCCATCCCTTAATCGTTCCAATGCAACAGCAAGGACGATGGTTATACGTCGCGCCAACCCCGGTTCCCGTAGGAATAAATTGTGGGAAAAATCCCACTCAGCACGAAATACTAAATAATTCGGGAATACTGGCTTTGGTAGGCGTATGTATAGTAACCGCCCGAGATTTCAGCATCAAAACCATCGGGCGAACATCGCAGATCATACGGGAAAACGACCTCCCGTCGTTTAATTTGACATTAACGGAGATCGAAGCTCGGGCGCCCCCGACGCAGACCGAGAGGACCATCCCACTACAGAGCGTGCTGCGAGACCCCGAAGAGCTTCGGAAGCTCGGAGCTCGAGCCGACCAAATCATGGACAACCTCAATACTGCCGGAGACGGGATGCAACACATCCACAATCTGAGTTTCTACTCCTTGGGCGCTATAGCGCCGATAGCCTTGGTTGGCTACGTTCTGCTTAAATGTTACAGGTACAAAAGTAACAGAACACTACCGAGCACTAGAGAAGCAATAACCCCGGCAGCCGCCGAGGTAACTATCAACCTCGAGCCTCTCGGACGACAACAGTCAGAGGAACGACTGCGAACCGAGCTGGCTAGGTTATGCAATCGTCCCCCCAACCGAGAACGACTTGCTCGACTTGAACGACACTAACAAACAAAAATGAAACATTTTACACATATATTATATATCATATATCGAACCGTAAAATTGTATTAAAATTGTAAGGTACGGGAAGCCAACTGTTATGCCGGTACCGGGTAATTAGATTATTCGGTATTCGGAATAATATTAAAAAGTTATTATTTTTCGGGATCGTTTGCTGATAAGGAGATGAATCTCGAGTTATCGATGAAAACACGAATTTATGTAAAAGGAAGTATTTATTACAACACAACTGAAGAAAAAAATTTTTGAAAATTTTTCCTTTTAAGGGGGAGGGATGTTGTGTCGCGGAATATTCCTCTTCACGTATTCTCAGGAATATTCCTTGGCGGACACAGCTAGAGATGGAATTCTGAAAGATAGCTGTCATACAAGACAGGATGCGAAGTAGACGCCGACGTAGCATGAGGCGACTCGCGAGGTGATCTACGATTGGCTAAAGCTAAAGCTGCCAACTAAGGGATTTTAGCAAACGCAGTTGCTAACTGCTTTACTAAAATTAGAATTAATTTAGACTCAACAGAGAACGGTTGGTTCCTCGTGAAATTCTCAGAACAACGCATAATTGTACTTTCTTACTTTGACTTTTAAATAGACAACGGAAAGTTACCGTTGCCTATAATAAATACTTCCTTTTACATAAATTCGTGTTTTCATCGATAACTCGAGATCCATCTCCTTATCGGCAAACGATCCCAAAAATAATAACTTTTTAATATTATACCGAATACCGAATAATCCAATTACGTGGTACCGGCATAACAAACAATACCTCTTTATTATAACATTTATTATCTTAAAAATAGAAAAGTTTCAAGTAGCGTTGCAATCAAAACATTAATTGATATACATTGTCAAAAATATAATTCCTAACATATTTATTTACATTTTAAGTGCGAATCATCACAAACCACAAACATTCATGGCTCTTGCCTTCTCTCTTATACGTTCGCGGTGTTTTCGACACGCGTAAAGCGGCGTGCAACTTCCAATTGCTTTTCTCGCACCCACAGTTTCGCGATGTTAGCTTGGATCTTCATCAGTCGTATACGGCCTTTGGACATCACAATGTCCAATCCTAAAAAGAAGACAACGAATGTGAGTACATGAATAATATAATTATATATTTTTATTGGCCGTCCCATTAATTGCTCTGAATTTATTATTTCGGAGACGTTTGCGTCACTTTCCTCCCACGATAATAAAAATGTTAATGGGTAACACCACTCTGGGAGGTCGAAAAATTACCTAATTTCAAGATTTTTTTCCGGGAAAACAACGAAAAAAATGAAAATTATGTGTAAGGTTCTTTATTGCCTATACATTAAAGTACGTATATAAATTTTTTTATGGCAATCTAAAACATAATGGCGGCTGAGCAGGTGGTTGACTGAACGCCCACCATCAATGTAGAACTCCGCGGCCGGAAAAGTTTCTCCTCCAATTGTGACTCTGGAACAAAAACCCAAAATTTTTTCAATTTCACATACAAAAAGCTCGAAAAAAGACGTAGGGATTTTTTTTAATCACTTTTTTTAAGAAACAGTGGACATTTGCAAAAAAAATTGTTTTTTTGCCTAAAAATATGCACTAAAAATGTTTATAACAAATGAAATATGCAACATAAAAAAAAATCCCTACGTCTTTCTCCGGATAATCTTGTTTGAAAGATACTGTCAAAATTTCGAGTCGATCGGTAAAGAATTGAGCGACTTATGTTTCCGGCCGTGTCAAAAAAAGTAGTTTTGAGAAAAACCCGTTTAAAGTTTTCCTTATGAAAAAATCATAGAAATTTGTTGTATACCTTAATCTGCGATGCCTGCCCCGTATAATTGACCTTCTAAATTGGTATTCTCTTGTTCTTCGTCCTTTCTAGTCGATCTGGCAGCCTGCCTAGCCAATTTTGCTGCGTCAGTCAGTCTCGTTTCAGCCACTGATACGCGGTGTTCGTCGGCTTCGCCGCAGAAATTGTAGCAATTTGGTCCGATTTTGTTTCCGAGTGTTTGCATAATTTCCATAATTGAGATCATTCCGTCATTGTATACACAAATAGCAATATGTGTGACGATATCCAGAATTGTCTTACCACTAGACCTTGATTTAGGAGCCATCGCCCACACTGTTGCGTTGAAGGACTCGTTGCTATTTTGTGTGTAGCCACCGATACACCGAGTGAGAAGATCATCACTGCTTAATTCTTCATATATTGGTTTTATTGCTTCGTATACATATTCGGAAAGTGGTGTTTTATGATGATGATTTTCCAATGTATTGGTGGCATTCATTCGTTGCCACGAGCACCACGAATCTTCACCGGGCGGACATTGTTCGTGCTGCGGGTTTTCGTCCGTAGACATCTTATGATAAAGAGTCCCCCAAATGCCGTTCCGCATTTTTTCGATTGAGTCGTGGTTTCGACGTATCGCCAGGCCGTAATAAATCGATAATTCGTCAATTAATTTTCCGGTTAATTTTCCTTTTCCTCCTAGGCCCTTTGTTTTTGTTTTTAAATTGCGTAAACGAGTTCCCATGCGCTTTTGCACATGATCAATGCATTCTTTTTTTGTAACAGGACAATCTTCATAAGGCTCAGAATCTAAAATGCCTTAAAAAGTTTTGGAATCACCATCTCCCATATAATTGGCATATTTAACATTATACAATTCTTCTGAACGATGAAACATCTCGATCACGGCGTCGACGTCCATTTTTCCGGCAGATCTGTCATGGTTCGCATTGCACTCGTCTGCGTGTTTTTTATGCCAGTCTTTGAAGTCTTCGGTGTGTAATTCTTTTTCCAGTATTCGCACTGTTTACAATATTTGGATTTTACTACGAAATCGATTACTTTTCCGCTAAACCAGCCAATTAGAGTTACTAAACCGAATAACGATGAAAACCCGCGTTTTCGCCACGTTCCGTCACCAGATACACTTATTCCATGTTCTTGTCCTTTTTCAATTGATCTGTTCTTTTCAATGTTAGCTGCAATATTCATACTTTTCTTACATGCGGCTTCTGTTGCGATTGAAATTGTTGTTACTACCTTGTCGTAAAATGATTGAAAAATCGGCCTTGGTAAATCCATAAGCGCGCAAAACTTCATCGTTCCATTCAAACCGATGCCGAGCATCCGCATTGCCAGAATAATTCTGCGATTAATTTCGTAGCTTTTGTCAACAAATGGGCAATTTGGCACTTCTTTTTTAGCACAGTTTGCACAAGAAATGACGATTTTAAAGCCTAAGCCACGTTTTCCATTTTCTGTAAATGTTACATTTGATTTACACTCTTTGCACACAACAGCATTCGAAATATCAGTAAAAACTGTAGGAAAGTTTATGATGCGGTAGCTAATAGCATTATCGACTTCAATGTTGTAGTCATCACAGGAGTCTTTCAATTTTTTTGCACTTGTACTAACTCTCGCATCGTTCGGCGTCTCCAATTCGAATCGGTTCAACGGTCGCCTACTTGATGATTTTCGTCTTTTTTCATGTCCACTGCTAAGTTTGGTCCCTTTTCGAATACGATTCACTTCACCGCCACTCATGATGCAAATTTTTATTAGTACACTGAAAAAATAGCGACAAAAAACCACAACATTTAACGAAATGCAGCGAAAAAACCCACGTGTCGTGCGAATAGTTCAATGGTTACACCAACACTGAAGATTGAACTATACTACAAGCGTCCCAAATGGCGCGTCGCGCCGAGTCTTATACCTGCTCCGAGCGCGCAGCAGGTGGCTACGGTCGGGATCAAAATTCAGACACTTCAACGATTGTACACCTTATAAATGATGTTGTGTCTTATTCTTAAGACCCTTAGGCACCTTTTAAGCGAAAAAAAAAAAATCGATTTTTGGAAAATTCTAGAGTGGTGTTACCCCTTAATTGTAGAATATTATTTTGCAATAATATGTTTTGAACATAATTAAATAACATCAATCACGAGGATGCATTGGAAATAAAAAATGAGTACGCTTTTTTTTTTTACTGCCGTATTAAAATTGAAATTTTTAAATGGGGCGCTTTTCGGGATTTAAAAACGCAAAACCCTTCAGAGGATGTATTGTTTGTGACGAAACAGAAGTTTTCGTTAAACTTCGAGCCCTGTGTAATTTTTTCTGAAGAATTTGTCGATGTCGCAATATTTGCAATGTTTTTTTTTCGACCTTTAATTATATAAACTTTGAAAATTGTCTTCTACTGTTTTTTTTCTTTACGATAACTCATAGAGAAACAGATATCTGCTGTAATTTCGACTAATTTAAAGTCATACAGAGAGTGCAATCAATTTTATTTAGCCTTCATTGCACACCAGAGAGTGGAAAGTTTTATTAAGAAACAAATTCGTATCAAATATAGCTGCACCCTTTAGGTTTTGCGTTCATTATTGGTTAATAGGAATAAAGAAAACAATAGAAGACATTAAAAAAAAAATATTCTATGAAAAGTTAAGCAAGATATACAAAGTCCCTGAGGGACATTATTTACGGCACTCACGAGGTGGACTTAGCGCTTCGAGATATTGTTTAAATATCGCGTAGTGTGGAAAATAAAACGAACTCGCCTACTTAAAAAAATTATTTAAATATAAACAACTTTGCACATTATTCAGTTATTTATTTATCCCAAAAAATAATAAATTACCGTCTTCGGTCGAATTTGATATCTATTCGTGGATCGAACATTTATTTCTTTTTGCTCGCATCGAAAACCGTGTCAATTTCGAACTTTCAATATTTATAATATTCAAACTTCACGGTTCTATCACAACAACGCGTTACTTTCATACTACACCCCACAATCTCGTACCCGTGCGATCGTATGCGATTTTACTTATGAAAGGCTCCAGTCTGAATTTGTTCGCGGAAGTAATGTTTTATAAAATTTCATTTATCATTTAAAAAAACTATACGCACTATTTCGGTACATGCGATTTGATTCGTCGGAGGTGGATTTCATCCCAGGAATATGATAGGCCATTCTTGGCATGAGCTTCGCTCTGACCCCAGCCGCATCCTTTAATTACCGCGTCTCTTGTGTTTTGTTCCTAGGATTATAGGAAAAAACTGCTTTAATGTATTCAATTGAGTTCCAGATGATTTTTATGAGCATTTTTTTCACAAATGGTAAATTTGTGTGTTATCATACTTACAATAAATAATGATATCGATTGAAACAATCGACCGGCTGGCGTCTGACATTTGATGAGATATTATGCCAGTTCCCAGGCATTAACATTGCAAATCGGAAGAGCTTTTCATCGTCCTTCGGAGTCCATTCGCTCTTATTCATACTTCGATGAAGATTTTGATTTTTACACTGTTCGGCCGATTTCCTGGGCGGCAACGGGAGTATGCGTTCCCACTTATTTTCTCTGTTTTTTGGACACCGGTTCGATGTATAGTGTCCTGCGTTTTATTCCAAATGACACCGTTTATCATCAAACGCGGAATTTGTATTCACTTTTAACTTTTAATCTCACTACTAATATTTTTAAGTTGATGTGAAATTTATAAAATGCCTCATTTGATATAACAGATATTGAACACGTATTAAGATCGAAGGAAACACCAATAACGTTCGATCATCGTAAACTTTCGGCAACTGTGTGGTAGACTGTAAAGTACTTCCGTATATTGTAACATAGTTACACACGCTTGCAAGCTTATTATAATTCGCCTCTATAATAGGAATGATTACTTCCCAACGTACAGTGTAATGCGAGCATCGGTCATCGAACCAGAACAAAGTTCGGTGTAAACAACCGACGTCATGCGTAAGGAATTCCCTCGCTGCCGAAAACAGCAGGTCAGCAACCAGTTGGCCTCGCTCGGCGTCGAGGGAAAGACGGGCAGCGCGACGACGACAATCCGAAAAATTACGAAATCGCGTTACCTTTCAAAGTTAAAGCCGAAAATGATATAGACGGGAATGAGGCGTAGGGGCAGGCTATCAAAGCGCCTGCGGAAGAGGAAACGCTCTCTTACGTTTGCAACTCTTACGTTTGCATCTCTTACGTGGCTTTTACGTTTTGGAAGAAGCGAGAAAACAATAGTCGGTGCATTTTCAAATAAGTTAAATCTTTTCCAGTTATCAAACTCAGGGAGACACTAACACAGGTGAAGGAGAGAAAGCAGGCGAGTGAGATTAATCAATTTGAAGGATTTAATCGAAATCCGATAAAGTATGTGTGACATTATGAACAATTTGTAGAAATAAGTGAATCCAGAATTAGATTTAAATTAGGCATCATCTCTTAAATATAAACAGATAGGCGGTTCAGATGCGAGTAGTATATAAGCGAGAACTATGTAAGTGGGTAGTATGCCCCCGACCAGGGACTTGAACGCAGATAAGAAATACTGCGGAGGTAAGGTAGGGCCCGCGTAAGATAAAGAAATTCGGTGTCAGGCGTGTAGCATGGCTACATGCGGAAATCAGAATATTTCTCTTGAAATCGAGGAAATGCGCATGATGGAGAGCATGGTGGAGCATAGTAGGCAAAAGGGGGCTACCGGAGGAGGAGGCCCGACGTATCTTTGAGAATCTACGATAGCAGAGCATCTGTTGGACGACCGACGGCAGAGCGATTGGAGAAATATTAACCGTTTATCCGAAATTACACCCATAGAGGAGGGGGGAGATATTTCCGAAGAGTTCGCTGATAATACGGGTGGGAACTTCGGAGAGAACGAAAGTACACCAAAACCTATTGACAGGACTACGACAGTCCTACTAAATCCTGTAGAGGTAGGCCAGATTGTGCAGGTTCTCCAGAAGATGGAGGAGAAGATTGATAAGAAGCACGACAAGGTGATCCGTACGCAACAAGAAATGAGGGATGAGGGCTGGGCGAGAATAGGGAGGTTGTGAAAATCCACTAAAGATGCCCTCGAAGGAAAGGTTGCTGCAGTGGAGGGCCGGATGGATCGGCAGATTAAAGAGGCACAAAAAAATGTGCGGGAGGTTCAGGACGTTATGAACCATTACGTGCAACAGCTGGTTGCTAACCAGAGAGTGACAGCGGAGAAACTTGAAAGAAGGACGCAGAAAATAATGGCTGAAATCAGGGCGGCACGTGAAATTACCGAGGAGCACACAAGAAGAATCAAGAGATTAGAAACTACACAAATGACCAGTGCTTCTATGAATTTTGGTCAAGCCATGGGAGGCGGGCTAAATGTCACTCGTTTATATACAATAGCACAGAAGCCGCCGACATATAACGGCGATTTAAAGGAAAGACCCATGAGGTTTTTAAAGGAGTTCCGAGATTTTTGTCTCGCGGGAGGAATCGAGGATACAGAAATCTGACACACCATCGGATCCGCGTTAAAAGGTATCGCGAACGATTGGTGGTTGGTGGTGGGAGGAGCTGTGCATGACTTACAAACGTTTGAACAGAAATTTCGTTCACGATATTGGGCCCACGATATGCAGGATAAAGTGAGGAAAAATTTTGAATTTGGAACTTTTTATACCGAAGGTCAGACCTTGTCGCGAGCAGAATACGTAACACTTGTGATAGGAAACCCACGCGATCTAAGCGAAAAACTAAGCGATTAGGTTATAATCCGTCGGCTTGCGAAGCATTTCGACGAAGAGGTGCGAAGTGCGGTGCGAGTGCGAAACATAAACGAGATCGACGAGTTTTTAGAGTTGATCGAGGGCACGGACGTGGCTGGTCCAATGAATCACAAGAGAGGGGTCGTACGAGACAGTGGCTTCGCGGCGCGAGAGCAACAGAGATTTACCAGTAGGGAACGGTGCGCGAGCAGGCGGCCTGGCCATACTCGAGATACGAGAATCGGGCAATTCCTTTTAATAATGACGGAGCTAGATTTCCTCAGTCACCAGGGCGTCAAGGAGGCCGAGGAGACCGAGGACAATGGGAGAAAAATCGGCCATGGCCTTCCGTAAATCCACCATACGTCGAGAACAACAAAGGCCACTGTGGCAGGATAACCGGACCGGATATTCCCGAGTGCTGGAAAATACTCGACCAGCAGAGCCAGGATTGCCGAAGCATGAGCTGCTACCAGGTAATCAGGCAAACAATATAAATCGTGCTCCACAAGGTCCATTCGTGGCCCACACGATATCAGGGGAGCAATGACCTGAGTGCTCAAGATCCAGTAACACGAACTCGGGAAACGCCTAGTCGTTGCGCCCGAAGGAATCCAGAACATCGATAATGAGACAGACCGGCGGAGCGCAACGGAAAAACATGGAGAAAAGATAAGTACGAGACAGAGGATGAACGCGAAGAAGAGGGAAAAGGAGAAAGTGAGAGATCAGCGAAAAAAGAGGAAAAAGACAGAAGCAGCAAACAGACAGTGAAGAAGCGAGCACCGAATGGCGAGGGCAGGCTGAGTCAGGGGAAAGAACAATTCAGGAAGACGAAAAAGGTATGTGGCTGGAAATCGTTGGCAGAGCTCAGGGAGTACCAGACATCAGAGGGCCAGCACCAAGGAAGGTGGACGAAATCGGAGAAGGAAGATTGATATGTTCAATGTTGATGGAGGATCCTCGGGAATATTTGTATGAGGAGGTGGAGAAGATACCGAGCAAATTGTATGACGAGAAACATCCGAGGTGTCCGAAAATATCGACAGAAATAGCAGGAATATGGGAAGTGAGTTTGATAGCGGAAGCGAAGTGTCTTGCATCTCAGAGAAGTTTTTCCGGCACAATGAAGAGATCTTGAAGAGTTGCCCGATGCTACCGGTCACGTCGATGCAGGTGGTCGGAGCATTTCGTGGAGAAACCGAACGAGGGAAAAAACAAATAATGGTAGACGCAGAAATCTATGGATCCACAGGGGCATTGCAGGTCCTGGTTGTACCAAAATTGGTAAGGCCAGTCCTAATTGGAATCGATGGAATGTTAACGTTAAAAATTTCAATAGATGCCCAGCAGCGAAATTTAGCAGTCGGAAATAAAATAGGCGCTAAATTGAGTGATGGGATGTGGCAACATGTGAATTCAAACGAATGTCGTGCGATTAAACGAAGTGAAATGTGTGCCGCAGTATAGACCAAGGATATCTCCGAGCGAGAGATGGGTATTAGCTTGACCAAGGAGGAGTTCGATGACAAAATGGCCGAATGTAAAGGCTTAAGACCGGAAATAAGGCAGGAGTTCAAGAGAATAGTCAAGAACAGAATTGAAAATTTTGACAAACTCCCTGGAAGAATAACAAAATATGAGCATCGACTCATACTGAAGGATCCAAAGCCTTACTTTCATCGTTCGTATCCGGTTTCGTTAATGCAACGAGAAAGAGTACAAAAAGAAATAGAAAGAAAATGAGTGTCATACAAAAATCCGAGAGTAAACCCATTAATGCCGGTCACGAAGGATGATATTCGGTACCTCTATGTCTGGACGCTCGAGAGTTAAACAATTATTTAGTCAACGACTATAATAATGCACCACCAATCGAGGAAATCTTCTAACGGTGTGAGGGAAAAACAGTAATGTCCACTTTAGATTTGACCAGTAGTTTTTGGCAAATACCACTTTATCCGGACTCGAAGAAATATACAGCATTTCAGCATAACGAGAAATGCTATGAATTTACAGTGACACCGCTTGGCATGCAAATGAGCACAGCAAGTCTGATAAGTGCCCTCGACGTGGTTCTTAAGGGTTTAGATTTTGTGATAAATTTTGTGGATGATTTATTGATAATGTCGATACGAGGAACACCTCGACCATTTACGAGCATTGTTTGAAAGATTTCTAGAGCACGGAATGACGCTGAAATTCAGGAAATCGCACTTTTTCCGCCAAGAAGTAATATTTCTCGAACACGTGCTCACAACGGAAGGGTTAAAACCTGATCCGGAGAAGACCAGAGCAATTCACGAATATCCGCGACCTCGAACAATAAAACAATTAAGGGGTTTTCTGGCATTAACTAATTTGTATACTAAGTTTACGAACCGTCATGCGCCCGAAACCACGCCATTGCTAAATCTTCTGAAAAAGGGCATCCGCTGGAAGTGGGATGCGGAGATGGAAGAAACTTTTGAGAAAGTGAAAAAGTTATTCTGCGAAGAAATAATATTTTGGTTTGCAGATACTCGTAAACTATACACCCTCACCACAGATGCGAGTGGATACGTGTCGGGAGCGATCTTGTCTCAAAAAGATACAACTGGCGAAGCCAAAGTAATCACATTTATCAGCCGGACGCTAAAAGGGGCTGAGATCGGCTACATGACGACCGAGAAGGAGTTGTTAGCGATCGTTTGGGAACTCCAGAAATTAAGGATGTATCTAAAAGAAGCCCGGATTTACATAAAAATCGATCCTGAAGCTTTAATTTTCTTGTAAACGTGTCGATTTACGTCGGAAAGGCTCATGAGATGGGTGTTGTCCATCCAAGACTATGACTTGCAGATGGAACATGTCGCCGGAAAAGAGAATATCGTGGCTGATGCGTTGAGCAGAGTAAAAGGGGTCGAGGGTATACCGTTGTCCGATAAGGAAGGGATCCTGCTAGTCGCGGGGATGCTAGCGGAGAAACTCTCGCGAGAACTCGCGCAGAAACTGAAATGCGTAGAAAGGATACAACGAAAGGAAGAGGATATGCGGATCATGATGGAATTCTTTGCTGAGGGAAAGAAAGGAGAAGATGAACGGAAATTCCGACTGGAGAAAGGAATTCTACAAAAAAAATCGAAAAACGGAATTTGGCGAGGCATCATACCAAAGAGCATGATTCATGAATTAATAAAAGCTTGCCATACGATGTACGGACATCTGGGCCCAAGAAAATGCTCACGGATGTTAGAGGAGGATTTCACATATCCCCACCTCGCGAAAATTTCTCGAAGTATACAAGCCACCTGCGATATTTATTAAAGAAATAAAGTAGCGCTACAAACAAGCTATGCATCGATGCGAACCATTATACCTTAGAAACCGGGGGATTTAATATCAATAGATTTTTATGGACCATTGCCAACATCGGTGGGCAGTGTAAAACACATCCTCGTAACATTGGGTGCATTTCGCAAATTTGTCGTGTTATATCCCATGAAAAAGGTGAACTCGTCTACGGTAATAAAAAGAATATACGACGATTATATTCCATGGTATGGGAAACCACGAAGAATACAGTTCGACCACGGTAAACAATTTACCGCGAAAAATTGGCTACAAAAATTCAAGGATGAAGATATTATGGCGGTATTTTCATCGATACGTCATCTTCAAGGAAATATCGTTGAACGTAATAACCGTTAGCTTGGAAGGTTTTTCCGGAATTTTTTGACAGTAAATCACGCAGGACGGTGCAAATGGGTGAAGATATTCCAATACTGCATTAACGAGAATCATCATGAAAGAACCGAATTCACGTGATGAAACAACCGAACCCAAACGAGCTGCAGTGCCAAAGGAAGCCGACAAGGGAATGGAACAAGGAAATGGGTCTAAGGAAAGAAGAAGAAGAAGATCAAATAACATATGAAATGAAAATCGAGATCGTCAGGTGGAGAACGTCGACTCCACACACCGATTAACGAGTTTTGAAGAAGGAGACCTAGTCTTAATTAAAGCGTTAAATATTTTGGATCCGTTAAAACAGCTAACATAATAATTCGTGCCGTTATATGAAGGACCATATCAAATTAAGAGATGCGTAGGTTTAGCCACTTTTCTAGTAATAGATTTAGTTAGTAAGAAAGAGCGTGATCAATTTCATGCCAGCATGTTTGAAAGATATAGGACTGAGAAAGGAAAGAACGATTTTGTAGAAACGAAAACGATTTCGGAAACCAGCGTTCATAACAAAAATATGATATACAATGTAAGAGATCTTTGGGCGAGTCAAAAATCCGACTCACCAAAAATCTCGAGGGTATAACGTACTGGTTGTCTTATACCGCGCGGTGCACATATCGAGGCACCGCTACCGCGCGTTACTCGCACCGAATAGAAAATGCAGCCACACTGGTATACACGAAACCCAGCTGTGACGTCAGACCTACATTAGACGGATAGCAGCTGAGCCTGTACTGCGCCCAAGTCCAGCCGAACGGCAGAGCCGTCAAAACAACTACAAAGCGGACTCACTCTGCTAGTCGAGGATAGACGATCCGGCAGGTTATTATGTCCAACAAAATCGAGAGCTTACAGCAAGTCGTACATTTAAAATGACTAACCTAATATATACCACGAAAGCGTAGGGATAGAGGATAATAAGTAGGCTAGACAATTACGGTATATAAAGGAAAATATAAGATCGTATTAAATTCTACGAGGTCCGGCCCTGATATATGCAACCTCTGCGCATGCACTTCGAATGCATCTCGCTGACGCCGGACTGCAGCAGCGGTTAGGTCAGCGAGCAGGTAGGCCGCTACGGGGATCCCATGCGGGAGCTCTACTCCCATCAATGGTTCCGTGACATAGAAAGCGAATATCGATCAACTCAGTAAAGATCCGAGGACAGTCAGAGCTCCATGAGCAGCTGCCGGCCACTTACCAACAGTACGCGTGCTCTGATAAGATTTCTAGCCAACCCGGCAGGTGAAAGAATTATCGATCGACACTCATCATTTTACTCTACAGCAAATCATCAGAAAACATTTTTCAATTCCCCACCTCAGCGTACACGATTATGAAAGCATACAAGAGCCCGAGAATAACCAATTGTGAGGCACCTGGTAGCCAGAATACCAGAAAAAAGGATCGAAGTCGTACAACTGAACTTTAATTTTATTTTTCACTTA
The DNA here is from genome assembly GCA_963942595.1 of Cylloceria caligata. NCBI lineage: Eukaryota > Metazoa > Arthropoda > Insecta > Hymenoptera > Ichneumonidae > Cylloceria > Cylloceria caligata. Next base: position 9,019,301 of record OZ012709.1, read on the forward strand.
TGTATCGCACAATTAGCATCATGTTTTCTTGAATAAACCCTACTTTTACCTACTACTGAAGCCCATATTACTTTCCTGCCTGCTCGAGTCGAAACTAAAACCCTTTCAGGGTAATGTTAACGTTAAATACCATTATATTTAGGGCCCGGAGAGGGACTCGAGCATAGGGGAAAAAGGCTGACAGTGGGTGCCAAGTAGAGAAATTATGCGCTTCAAATCCACGTTTGCAAATCGATTAGTCCAGCGGGCAATGCTAGATGCAACCCAGGAGCTTAGTACATCGTTGTTGGAACGACCATTAGAGTGGGAATCCACCACAGCAGATGGTCTGCTGAGACATCAGCGTAGGCAGGACCGTGAAGAGATTGCACATCTATCAGAAATACACAGCATCACGCAAACAATGGAATCGAACGAGTCAGGTGTACGAGGGGAGGGAAAATCGACTCCGGTATTAGGAAATAGTCTCCCTGTCGTTCCACATCCGGTCGACATGACTCAAATCTTGGTGCTCCTGCACACAATAAAAGAGGGCCAGGACGAAAAACTTCAGGCCAAACTAGACGACGCCACCGATTCCTGTGTCTCAAGGACTGCTACACTCCGGGAAAATCTGCAGGAGCACGTCAGACCCAATATACTAGAAGTGGACGGGCGGACTGACAGTAATATCAAGGCGGTACGCCAGGAAATCTTCCAGGAACAAGAAACCATAAACAACTAGCACCGGGATGTTATTGTAAACGTACAAATGGTTAAAGCGAAGCTAGAGAAGGAAATGAAAGAGGCCATGGAGCGGATAAAAAATAACTAGACTGTCACCGCGAATCACGCAACGAGAATCAAGGATTTAAAACAACGTGCCTCCAACGGCATAGATGGTTGAGCATGTGGATTCTCGATGTTCTAGACCGGGAACCTCACTCATTTCCAGGCTGTTTCGTGGAAGCCTCCGAAGTATGCGGCAGATGGTCATAACGGCCCAAGAAATTTCTGAAAGAACTGCAGGAGTACTGCGAGGTTGCCGGGACTAAAGGATCGGATCTGCGTTTCGTCTTCAAGGACGTATTAGAAGGTCAAGCCAAAAATTGGTTGCATCTCGTAGAAAGTACCATCCACAGTTTTGCTGAATTTTCTGAAACATTTACGGCAAGATACTAGACACGAGAAATGCAAGACAAGGTCCGAAGTAACCTCGAGTTCGGGACGTACGATGCCGAAGGACAGAATCGTACGAGGGCAGAATATGCTACCCTGATTGTTGGCAACGCTCATGATCTCGAGGAAAATATGTCCGACGAGGCCATTATTCGTCACCTCGCCAGACACTTCGATGAGGAGGTAAGATGTGCGGTGCGGATCCGCCAGATCATATCAGTACCAGAGTTTCTCGAACTTCTCGATAGCATTGATATGGCGGGCCCTCTCAATAGCCAAAGAGGAAGCCAGATGACGGACTTCCGAGGGCGCGGAGGACCGAGGGACCAAGGTTGGCGGGGACCACCAAGAAACGAGTGGCAGCCACCGCGAGTCCCGGACAACCGGCCACGCTGACAGACACACCCGTACAGTAGGAATGGAAGACAGGCACAGCAGGAACCACCGCAACAGTACCCAACACCTCCACCTACACCACGAGAAACCGAGAGCTGGCGATCGACGGCGTGGCAACAATTGCCTCCTCCAACACCAAGGAGAAAGCAAGGGCCACCGAGGCAAATGAATGCAGTCTAAGGGCATCTCCCTGCATCATTCATAGAAAGCACGATGACATGGGCGGTACGTGCGGAACAGAGCGCCTCCCACACTGCCAATCCGGGTAACACATGGACGCTGCGCCCGTGGAGAAGATAAAAACGAAAGAAGTGGAAAAACGAGGCGCAATGGAATATAAGGGAAACAGATACAAAGGGAGGATTTCAATCCGAAGCAGACGAAAGGAGGAATGAAAAAGGAAAGAACGAAGAATAACAAGGGATGTAAGGAAAGAAGAAGAATCAAAGACAGACAAGGGGAAAATTGCATGTGAGTCATCCACTAGTCGAGTCATTCCGCAGGATATCGAGAGACCGAAATCATCTGGGCGGGAACAGCGGATCGCTACCTCAAGTGACGCTGATGATTGGTGAGAGGCGTCCAAGGAAGCTGCAGAACAAAGGAGTGGCAATGACCAAAATGCAAGGAAGTATTCGGTTTTCGCAGTTACTGAAAATCCACGTAAATTGTAACGAGAGGAACCGAGGAGAGAGGAGAAATAGTACGACGATGTACATCCCCGGTATCCTGAAATTCCGGTGGAGATCGAGGGGGTGGCTGTGAAAAGTCTGATTGACAGTGGCAGTGTGGTGTGCTGCATTTCAGAAGAATTTTTTAATCAATACTATGAAAAATTCGAGAAATATCCCCCATTGCTGGTTACTTCGACGAAAGTGGTAGGAGCATTTGGAGGAGAGGCAGACAGAGTGAGTAAACAAATTATGGTAGAGGCAGAGACGTATGGACCTAAAGAGGAGATCCTGCTATTAATTGACCCGAAATTGCTACGGCCCATTGTGATTGGTATTGACGGAATGATGAATCTACAGATTTCCGTCGATGCTCGCAATAAATGTGTCGCAGTCAGAGACATGGTTGTGGCGGAATTTATTGATGGACTTTTGCAATTGGCAGATCCGAGTACGATACGAAATGAAAGAAGTAGAGAAACGTGTGCTATACGAGAAATACCACCACCAACAACACTTAACGAATTCCAATTGTCGGAGATGGAATTCGAGGAAAAAATAAAGGAATGTCATATCGCAAAACTAACATCAAAAACATTTTCAAGGCCATAGTGGAAAGCAATCAAGAGGTATTGACAGATGGCCTGGAAGAATGTCAAAATACGTACACCACCTAATGCTCAAAGATCCAAAACTGTACTTCCATCGGTCATATCCTGTGTCACTGGCGCAACGAGACAGAGTACTACGAGAAATCGAGAGGATGCTCGACTACCGGGTGATACAAAAATCAGAAATTATCTACATAAACTCGTTAATGTCGTTGAGCAAGGACGATGAGAGTGTGCGACTGTGTTTAGATGCCAGAGAATTAAATAACTACCTGGTAAATGACCACAATAACGCACCTCCCATTGAAGAGATTTTCCAGAGATGTGGGGGAAAATCTGTGATCTCAATTTTGCATCTCACAAGCAGTTTCTGACAGATTCCGTTGCATCCAGATTCTAGGAAGTACAGCATTTCAACACAATGGAAAGTGCTACGAATTTCCCGTCACGCCGTTCGGATTAAAAACAAGCACGGCAAGTTTAATTCGAGCATTTTACATAGTGTTAGACGAGTTGGATTTTGTCATAAATTTTGTTGACGATTTGCTGGTACTATTCAGAGACCATGAGGACCATCTCACACATCTAGAGATTTTTTTTCAGCGTTTTAAGGAGCACGGAATGACTTTAAAATTTAAAAAGTCACACTTTTTCCGACAAGAAATGTCTTTCCTGGGCCATATTCTCACAACAGAAGGACTTAAACCTGATCCTGAGAAAATAACGGCTATTAAGGAATATCCAGCACCAAAGAACCTGAAACAATTAAGGGGATTTGTAGGTTTGATACAATTCTACACAAAATTTACGAATTGCCACGCACACGAGACCACTCCACTTTTGGAATTGCTGAGGAAAGGAGTGAAGTGAAAATGGGAAATGACCCAAGAAGAAGCCTTTAACCGAGTTAAGGATTTGTTCTGCGAAGCTGTAATCCTTCGTTTCTCTGACGTAAAAAAACCATACACAATAACGACTGATGCAAGTGGGTATGCGCACGGAGCCATCTTGTCACAGAAGAGTGAGCAAGGGGAAATCGAAGTAATATCTTTTCCAAGTCGGACTTTGAAACGGGCGGAACATGGCTAGATGATAACCGAAAAAGAGTTATTAGCGATAGTATGGGCTTTAGAAAAATTCAGAACTTATCTCCGAGGTGCTGAGATACAGATAAAAACAGACCACAAGGCATTAATATTTCTCAGAACGTTTCGATTTATGGCGGAGAGATTAATGCGATGGGTTCTATCAATTCGAGACTACAATCTGAATTTATAACACCTCGAAGGAAGGAAAAATACTATGGCTGACGCTCTGAGCCGGAACTAAGGAAACGAGAGCATAACAAAGGGGTTAGTGGTGATCGCAGCAACACTAGCACGTAAAGCCTCAAAAGACCTAATAAAAGAATTTTTTTTAAATCGCGGAATATCGGAGGAACCGGAAGGACTTATGTGAAATTATGGAAGTCTTAGAGAAGGAAGAAGACACTGGGAAAGAAAAGAAATTCCGATTACGAGAAGGGATCCTCCAGAAACATACAAAAACTCGGGTATGGAAAGTTGTGTTCCTGAAAACTCACAAAATCGCTCCTTGCATGCTGTGATATTTGTCAGCGCAGTAAGGTAGAGCGGTACAGACGAACTATGCTGAGATGCAAACAATTATACCCGAAAGACCGGGGGACTTCATATCGATCGATTTTTATGGGTCTCTTCCAACATCCATTGGAGGGAGGGGTAAAACATATACTCGTGACGATCGATGCATTTAGTAAGTACGTGGCACTGTTTCCGATGCGAAAGGCAAATACGGCAACAGTGATAAAATAGTACATTACGCAACTCTTTCAAAATGACCACCATTTTGAAAGAGTTGCGTACAGTGCTTTTTGACATGAGTGCGAGAAATAGCTCAATTTTCGACAATTAATCAACGTTTTCCTACGTCACATCATTACACCATCGCGTCTGCTAGGTTAGCAGTTGACGTAAACAAAACAGTTGTGTTCATTTCTGTCACATGGAAATTCTAACCTCGCGTGATGTTGAAGTTCAGACAAGAATGATTCACATTTTGGTCTGGTTTTTGCTGAGTTTTAATCTCCAAAAATGCAGAATTAGAAATGCAATGACCATCAAATCAACAATAAAATATTTTTTTTTTCTTCAGATAACAGGTTAAAGTGATAAGTAACAATTTTTAACTGTAAAGTTTCAAACAGAGATTCAAGTCGGTGCTTATTTATAGTAAATGTTAACATTAGTACAATTCTAAATATTTTAAACTGGGTATTGCTTCGCTTCTAAATTGTTACGTCCTGACGTAACTATGCTCCAATATCTATCGATCTTTTAAAGAAGATCATAAACCTGCATCGTTGTTGAGTCCTATAGCTACCAGAGATTATACAGATATAATGACGGCGGGAGGGGTGAGGCCTGCAGGTACACCGAGGCAGGGCAGTGGAAACACATGGTGCGCGCCAGGAATGGACGGCCAGGTTCACCACTGTACTTGACAACGAAAAACCAAGAGTTGGTAGGCCACTGCCCCACTCTAAACGGCCAGCGTAGAGGGACTTGAATCTCGTATCAAGAGATTTTTCCTCTACGGCCGGTGGATATCATTGGCGACGCGTGTCATCGAAATCTTTAATTGATTCATGTCCGCGTGTTCTATTGGTTACTGTCGGGTGGTCACTTCCTTCCCCCTGTCATATACCGTATCTAGCTCACGAAGATAGACTAACTGCCGTAGCAGCGTTTTCGTTGCTTTAGAAGTCCCTATATGCTACGACGAATGATGCAATAAACAAGAATATTACACGAAGATAGACTAACTGCCGTGGCAACGTTTTCGTTGCTTTAAAAGTCCCTATATGGTACAGCGAATGATGCAATAAACAAGAATATTACGCGAAGACATACTAACTGACGTGGCAACGTTTTCGTTGCTTCGGAAGTTCTTATATCCGATGACGAATGATGCAATGAACAAGAATATTACACGAAGACCTATGTCTTATTAATGGTGTTGATAGAAAATTGGAATTTGTTTTTGACTACAGAACACCAAAAGCCCAAAAGGCATTCCTTCAGAATCTCTGAACGTTTAAATATAAATTTAAACACAATCGTAGCAAAGATTTGGACTTTTTATGAAGTAAATACTTAAACTATGGAATATATATATTTAATAAGTAAATCAATAATTCAAAAGGAATAAACCATCTAAACGGAAGTTCGATATAAGAGCTAAGAAATAATATCATACAGATAATCAGAGTTAAAATAGGATAGAATAAGAAAAGACGATTCATATTAGTCATCGGATAGATGGCAAAGACGACTCGAAGCTACGGTAGCGGTTGTTGGCGTAGGAGCATGCCGCTCAACGCTCTCAGGTCGCACCCGAGCCGATGACGTCTTTCCCGTCTCTCTCTGTGTTAACACCATAAGACGAGGAGTGCTTCCTCGCAACAATACATATTTATAGAACATATACTTTGCGACCCAGTGTGAATCTAAGCAGTCATTTGATATAGAATCATTTGGACTGATGAACAA